>JAODKM010000126.1:2633979-2650786 GCA_026780845.1 Petrocephalus sullivani | reverse complement strand
AAGCAACTGCCATGTGATTGGTTGATTAGATAATTGCATTAATGAGGAATTGAACAGGTGTTCCTAATAATCCTTTATGTGAGTGTATGTCTGTGCATGACCCTACAATTAAGTTCTTAAGTTCCAAAACCTTGAGCCTCAATGGAAAGGAAAGTACGGTTGTTGTAGACAGAAGATCTGGACTGACCTGGCCATTTATAATCCATCTGTTCTTTTGTGGGCGACGCTGTTGTTTCTGAGAAAAGTATGGGGGTGAGGATGTAGCTTTCCACATGTGACATCCAGTAATAGGTCCAGTCTTGAAACTTTCCTACAATCTCAGCCAAGATAATTACGAAGCTGCTTGCTTACACAAGTTCTCATATCACTAGCAACATCTGTATCACAGAAGGAAACTGGAGTACCTGAGGGTAGCCTGCACAGTACAGGGAGAACATGCAATCTCCATACACACAGCCTAGACAGGATTCAAATTCCCAACCCTAGAGGTGTGAGGATACAGCATTATCTACTGCACCACCATTCCACCCTTGCACTATTTATATATGTTAAAAAATAAGAGTCTAGGTACCAGTTCCAGAAGAATCTATTCCTGAGGCAATAAGGATAGTATTGATTAAGCCTTTGGAAGTGAACTGTAGGGGCATTAAAGCCAAAGTATCTCCTATTAAGCTAATGAAAGGAGATGGCACATTTGGTGCATAAAAAGGCACATTTCCAGTTTGTTTTCAGAGGTCTTATTCTTTATGGACTAAGACTGCCATGGCTTCATATTCAAATCAATCAGCTGTTTTTCAGGCATACTCCCATCTGGACCAGGCTAATTTCAGTGTTACTTTACAGAGGCATACCTACTGTGTGATGAAAAAGATCTTCAGATTTATTAGGAATATTAGGAAATGTGGCTTCTTATTTAAATTTGTACAATTGTTCACCATGTGTCACGCCCTGCCCATCTGATCCTTCTGTGTGCCATGCCTCCTCGTTAACCCCGTGAGAATCCTCGTGTTACCAGCTGTTTCCTGTTTGCTGTTAGTCCGTCTAAGTCCAGTCTCCCCTGTCGGTCATTGTAGATGTACATTGTAGATTGTATGTAGAGTGTTGTCGATGCTCGCCATTACGCTTGCCCTTGTTCTTGTGTTTATCCTTAGTCTGTTAATAAATGCCCTTTGGAAGGGCTATACCCCGCAGCCAGCAATCATGGGTCGTTCCTCCCCCCGCAACCGCAACACCATGCCAGTTTACTGATAAGAATACATCACAATATGCTTTGGCAATTCCACCATTTTCATTACAGAGTTTTGTGAAAAGCATATATGAAATAAATATATGCAGCACAGCATGTTTTATTCATACATTATTCTGTATATTCAAAATGTCTGAAAAATAAACTGTGTAGCGTGTAGGGAAGTTGCACATATGATGCAAAATTCAGCCATGGAATAAGACGCTTTGAAAAAATCCAAACAATTTCAAATCTACGAATAAGTAGTCAACTTAACCCTTTTACAATATTCTTCATTTAAAACTGAGCTATGATTCGTAGTACCCAAAACTTGAAAGTAAACATCAAGAAATTTTGTTAAGCCAATCTACTCTCTTCAGAGTACACCTCTCAAGTGTGTTGCAGGAAGTTAAAAAGAGCAAAACCGGTATATTGGGAGTTCTCTCGATTTTAATTCTTTTCTTGACACTCTTCTGCTGATTCCCATGTTCACTGTTGGTGCCCAGAAATTTCTGCCTCTGTCATATAGAGGTTGGTTTGCCTAATGTAAAGGCATTCCAACAAATGAGCCTAATTTCACTAATGCCACCTATAGAAATGAATGGAGAAACTAGATTTTTTTTTTTTGCATTATTCTTACCATTTACAAAGTGATCTATACAATCTTTGGTGCTGTAAAGATTCTTCCATTGTTGTCAGGACTGGCTATATAAAATAATCTTTGTTTTTTTTGTCTGTTTTTTGTTCAATTATTTTTTTTATTTTGGGTATGCTAAAGGACCGTTTACATCCGTGACAAACACCACTGTTATCCGTCGTGTCCGACAACAACACACTGAACCATAATGAGCATGGCAAATGAGCACAGACCATACACGTGGTGTACCACACTAGATAAGAAACTATGCACTATACTGCAAAGGAATACTGCCTTTACTTGTGTGGATAGTAGTGTGATGTCATGTGCAAACCTCCAATTAGCAAAAAGGACACCTACAAATACTTCAGCCACAATTCCCCAAAAGAAGCCTTAAAACGACTTATTGAGGAGGTGGCCAAAAATATATTTTAATATAATTACTGCAATGCTGTGCAGCAAAATACATATAAAAACAGCATTGCAACATTCACTTTGCATGATTGTAAGATAAAAATCAGGTAGTTGCTTTAACTTATTCTAACAATGTGGATTTGGGTTATGTTGGCCCTCTAAGACATTTTCCATGTGCATATATTTATTGTTTCTGCATATTTAACTTTTTGTGTGTATTATCATTTGTGAGGAGTCTGCAATAGTTTTTCTTTCAAGTATCGCTAGATTGTCAGATGGATAGGGTTCTGAAAGGGTTACTTTGTATGGCTGTATGAAGTCCACCATGGTACACAAAATTATTTATGTATTATTTATTATTTAAGCAGCACCTCAAATGTGCCATTCATTGACTTGTACAGACTCAGTCAGGTGGTCCAACAGGGGGGCATGGGGCATCACCAACGGGTACTTCTGTAAATATCCGTGATTGCGCGGGGGGTTATGCTGTTTATGTTAACGTGCTTTGTAAGCTTTTTGTATTGTTACAACTGCACTTACACTATGTATGTGAAATGACTCCCATTTTAAATCTACTTCCTTATATTCAAATTCTACCTGCAATTCTGCAACATTTTTTCAAGCAATTTTATGAATTGCATTTCATTTTCATTGTCATTCGCAAGTCAATTCTGAATGGTGCACAACCCTGTTATGTACTGAAAATGGGCGCAGGAGTAACAACAACGAGCGCCGTTTGCGCTAATTTATAGTCTACATTATAGTTTTATATTTCTCTTAACTGTAACATGTTATTAATTTTGACCGCTTATTGTATCATCTGCATTATTACGTTTGCCAAAGATAACCGCCAGTGTGTTTTTGTGATGTATTTTGGCCGATCGCTGCATCTCTGTAACAGGACAGCAGGAAAAAGCTCAAACAACGAACTACTTAGAAAATAACTAGTGGATCGGATCACTCGTACATCTACGAGCAAAATAATGAACTACTTGAACTAGGAAGGGTTTTGGGAAAGGCTCGTTAATTAACGATCAAACTTAAGTGCTCGATAACGAATTACTTAGTGCTACGATGCTTTTGGGAAAGCCACCCTTGATGGAATTGTGGACACCAACATATCTATGTAAACCTTAAACATTGGTAGATGTCAAAAATATCTGGCATAAACTGTATGGAGGGCTAAGAGTGCCAAAATTAAATAAATATATCAATAATAAACTAATTAAACTAATAATGTGTTATGTTGTTGTATAAAATGGGAAATAAAGATGAATTATTACTTAAATGTGTCATGAATTATTTAAAGTGGGAAATAAAAACATTAATTAAATTATATATTAAATATATTTCTAAATATATTTAAACAATCATTTAAATTGCTACCTTTAAAATTATCTGTCAAAATCACCCATCAAACTTAGTGGGCGGGCTTTAAGCAAAACAAAACATCTGATTGGTTACATTGAAAACGAAGTGTCAACAGATCAGTCTTGCCTAGTTGAATTCTCATTTATTACTGCCTTTTGTCTGTCCTCAGGCTGTTTATTACTGTTTGTTCAGTATGGCTGCTTTTTATTGCTTTTACACAACCAACAAAATGCAGGGAGCCCCAACTAATGAGTTTCTCAAGATATGAGCCATCTCTCGGTCGATTTGTTGCTTTGAGTTGAGAGCTAAAATTCAGGTTATGAGCCAGTTTCAAATACCTCACCGCTAGTTGGCGCAGTGAACACCGCAACATCCGCCCAGCATCCCGTGTCTCACTCGCTCACTTTAAGCAGTTAGCTCACAGTGGAAGCATGAGTGTTGTGCTCGCATTTGTGCTTGCAGTTATTTAGCAAAACTTCATTTTTCAAACCATGTGTCCGAAGAAAGTGAGTGCAAAAGACAGTGCTGAGAAGAAGAGGATGATGTGCACTGAATTAAAGAAAGGAATTATCGAAAAACATGACCAAGGTGTGCGTGTAGTCGACCTGGCGTAACAGTACGAGCGTAGCACTTCTACAATCTGCACCTTACTGAAGCAGAAGGAATCAATAAAGGCTATAACGCCAGCCAAGGGCGTCAAAATATTTTCTAAACAGTGAAATCCATGCCAAATCCATAAAGTGCTGTACTATTGTGTTTTTATACAATAGTCGTTACAAGTTAATTTTTTTCTTATTTAAAAAAAAAATTGGGGTCCAGACGGATTAATGGCATTTCAATTCATTTCAATGGGGAAAGTTGATTTGACATACGAGTAATTTGAATTACGAGCTCCATCATGGAACGAATTAAATAATACTGAATAATACATAATACTGAAACACCGGTTGCTGAACTAGGACTTGTTAAAAATGTAATGAGGACTCTGGTTAATTGAACCTTAACAGCCAACAGACAGTGTTTAATCTAAGAAATTAGTGGAAAATATACTGCAGTAAACCAGCCCTCAACATAATGAACACACCCAAAATGTGGTCCTAAATATGAAAAGTACTATTAGAAATGGTTCATTGTTTATTTTTTTAACAAACCCCTCGAAAAATTCTACAAAAATTTTAAATAGAACTTAGTGTTTAAATTCTGTTTAAACACTGACTAAGATGAAAATGAATTCATTGTTAACCAAAAGAGTACAGGTACTGTACATGTACACAGTATTTTTCATACAAATTATCTGCCGATTACTTTGCTTATCCCTCATTTGACAATGGATTGACAGCAACAGAGGCTGGACAAGCGATGTCAATACTCTTACAGTACATAGTCCATTATTCTTATGGGCTAAGAATGCTCCCACAAGTCATTTAACATTTTCGGGTACATCACCCCAACCCCTTGCTACTATATACAATAACATTTTACATTACATTTTACAATGAAGACTAAACTAAAAAACCGAGATAACCCAGAAGTCTGAAAGATCACACAATACTCCATTCATACAAAATTAAAACATGTGGTATACGTGTGTATACAAAGAGTAAGTAGAAATACTGAACACAATTTCTTCTGTACAAACTCTTATAATATTGGGAATATTGGAAAAATACTAAAAAGAAATATATAAAAAAAAAAAAAAAATTATAAAGCAAACTATAGCCCAGAAAACAAGCAGTCAATTTTACTGACTACAGAACAGAATTAACGGTACATGTAAATAACACTTAATACACTGTTATACTATTCAATGCTCAAGTTTGAGGGCACAAACTCTATTTATTAGAGTATGATAAAGTTATGCATAAGTACACCTGATTAAACATTCTGAAAGATTTAAAATGCTCAAATTGTGAAAAAGTAAATATAAGCAACTCTACAAACTGAACACTGAACAAGGGGAGCTTTTAATATTTACAAATCATTGCAAGCATATATTCTAATTACAACAGCCAGAATTTCCCATTTTAAATGTACCCATGCATGCATATTTACAGTCACGAATAAACAGCCCTATACATTACACAAACCCACAACTCTTTGGAATGTGAACAGAGTGGAGGAAGTTCAAATAACTGCAGATTCGATAATATATTCAATGGAAAAAAATGTCTTCCAGAATAGTAATACTTCATAGGTAAAATTACATGATAAGCTGAAACAATAAAACAACAATGATAACATTTTCTTACTCTGAATTAATTACAATAATATAGCAATGTCAACATCTCCAGTTACAGATCAAGCCGTGAAGGAACTGGAGAGACTGGACACAGGAGTAGATAAAGATGACTGCGGTAAAGCATGCGTGCTCTGATGTTGTTCCAGGAGGTGGAAAAAAGCAAATGCTTTGTCGCATTCTGTACACTCATACACAACCTGCCCAACATGTGATTCTTGATGCTGCCGCAGATGTGCTAGCTGACAAAAAGATTTATAGCACATGTCACAACGAAAATCCCCCTTAGTGTCCTCCAGCTCTTTACAGTGTGATTTTGTGTGCCGTGATAGATCTTGAGATGTTACAAAACATTTCTGACACACTGGACACTGGTGCCGCCGGGTTTCATCGTGCAGACCCTGGTGAATCGAGTAGGCTTTTGCATCACTAAATGATTGAGGACACAGTTTACAACGATATAGACGTTGATGGATCAGTTCATGCTTCTTGAGATACCTTTTCTTTGCAAAGAACTTGCCGCATGAAAGGCACTTAAAGGGACGGTTAATGGTGTGCTGTTGCTGATGTTCCTGGAGGGAGTCCTTGGAAGTAAACCGCTTGTCACAAACTGGGCAGTTAAAGAAGTCTTCCCCAACATCCACCTCACTATCGTCATCTTCTGTAGCTTGGGATACAGCGACTGGAGCAGTTTTTCTCATAGAAGACGAAGATGGCAAACAGTATTCACTCTCCTTATCTGTACGTCTTTTACCCGTACAAAGGTGATGCCGGAAGGTATTACTGCCCAGAAAACTTTTACCGCATTCTGTGCACTCGTACTGCACAGAGGTAGTTAGATGACATTCATGTTCTAAAAGGTGGCTTTTGCTTGCAAATGTATTTCCACAAATCTCACATGCAAATGTATTGTCGGCATGAACTGAAAGGTGGTTTGCTAAATCTATGGCATGGAGAAATCGGGATGGGCAGATGGGACAGTGGAAGATATTTTCAGAATTATTCCGAGTATCTGTTGAATTGGTTGTTGGGAGAGCATCTGTAGACTCTTCGGTACCATGTACTTTCAAATGATTTAGAAACTGATGCCGATGTCTGAAACATATGTTGCATTGACTACATTTGTAGTTGGAGGGTCTTGAGATTTGGTGACTGAGTTGGTGCTTTTTGAGGTGAGATCCATGACGAAAATGCTGGTTGCATTCAGGGCAAGAGTATGGGCGTTCTCTGCCTGCACGGCAACCATGTTCTGAGAGTTGTTCTGAATTTTGAAATAGCTTGCAACAAACACTGCAGCAAAGTTTCAGCTGATCAATATTAGAAAGATGAGACGACTGAGGTGATATACTGGTTGAAGGCAGCAGGGGTGGAAGGCTCTCATCTTGATCTGTATGGCTCATGCGATGCTGAGCTCGGCTAAGTTTACAAGAAAAGGTTTGATCACAGAGGTCACAGGGGAAGTTGTCATCACGATGAGTAGCCATGTGTTCTGCCAACTGTGTGGGACCAGTGAAGCTGAGCTGGCACTTCGGGCAGCGGTAAGGTCTGCTTTTTCCATGAGTATGCTTATGCTTACGTAATGCAAATAATGAAACAAAGCCGCGGCCACATGTTTGGCACTGAAACTCAGATTTGTGGCTTCTCTGGTGTTGCTGCAGGTGAGCAAGCTGGAAAAAACATCTTCCACACTCTGCACACTCATGAGGCTTCTCACCAAGATGGCAACGTTGATGATCCTCTAGGTTTTCTGATGTGGGAAATGTTTTTCCACACACATGACAAGGGAAATAAGGTGCCGAGTCCGAATCATCACTGTTGCCTTCATCTTCATTGTGTAGATTACTCTTTCCTTCAACATTCACAACCATACCGCATTTTTGCTTTAAGGGTAACTTTCTTTTTAGTTGAGTTTCTATACCCAACCCTACATTGTGACGTCTGCAGTGCTTTTGATATGAATTTCTCTGTGAAAAAGACCTATCACAAACTTGGCAGGTGTAAGGGCATTTGCCTTCAAGGAGCTCCTGGTGTACAGCAGAGACATGTCTTCTTAAAGATTGGCTTGACCAAAACCTTGAGTTGCACAATTTACAAATGAATGGGCGATTAGGGTCATGGCAACTTTTATGGACTTCCAAATCTGAAGGATACCGAAAAGATTTTGGGCATTCTGGACATAAATATGGTGTTTTCTTGGAGTGTTGCATTTTCAAATGTCTGTATAATACAGCTGGCCGATTAAATACCTTTCCACACAACTTGCAAATATTCCTTTCTTGTTGTTCCCTTTCCTGGCGACTATGGCCTTCCAAATGGCTGATAAGTACGAGTCCATCAGTAAAACTCTGATCACATTCTGAACATTGATATTTATGGGTAACACTTGTTCCAGAAGAATTCTGCTTCTCTTGGGTATCACATGAGTCCTGTTGCTGACAGTGTTGGTCTTTGTTACCCTCCTTACAAGAAAACTTCGTTTGTAGTACCCCTGTCCCTGTAGCTTTGGACCCACTGTTAAACACCAAAACCGTATTCTTGGCATTGCAATTCAATTCAAATGGAAGAGATGTCTCAGTACGTGTCTCTTTTGCGATTGCTTGAAAGCGGCACTTTCGTTGGTGTTTTCGCAGTAAGCTCTTACTCCAAAAGCCTTTTTTGCATCTTGGACACACAAATGGAATTTGGCCTGCATGCATACGGAGATGCATACGAAGTCCACTGCTATTACAAAACTGTAAGTTGCAGTGTGAGCAAACAAATGTTTTTTTCTTATGAATTGCAATTGGAAGTTTAGTAGACAATTGATCAGAATTCTTTATTTGGTTCACTTCATAACCTTCATCAACTGGTTCCTCTTTGATGTCCATACTAAATAACTGTTGCTTGAGTGGTAATGTTGATGTAAGTTTCGGAGAAGTATTTCCCCTGTGCACAGCAAGGAAATGATGTTGTAGCTGTGAGAAGAGCAAGAAACGTTCACTACAATTAGCACAAGAAAATCCCTTGGTTTCTGATGAAATACTGGGACATGCAGGCTTTTCTAAATAACAGTCCAGTAACTTAGGGGTGATCATACAAGACTTCATGTGATTCTGAAGTTGATCTTGAGAAGTAAAAATTTCACCACATTTGTCACAGAGCATTCTCTCTTGTTTTTCTGGGCCAACTTTACACTTAATCAAATGGCGCTTCAAATAGTCTCGACGAATGAAGCGTTCACCACAGCTGGCACAGCCAAAAGGTTTTTCCCCTGTGTGCAAGCGGGTATGGACTTTCAGTTGTTCTTGGTTTTTGAAGCGCCGAGGGCAGAAAGTACACAGGAACTTATGCTTGTCTGGGTACTGCCTTTGTATTTTCATAAGAAATTCAGATGTCTCCCTGCAAGGCTGAGTAGTGACACTGTCCGGTACAGCAGGGATGGTACTACTTTTGTGTGAAGAAGTCTTTGTTTTAGAGATGAAAGAAAATGGCCGGTCCTTGCACTTCAAATTGTGTTTTTTCAAAGAACATTCATGAGAGAATGAGCTACCACAGCGATTACAGTTAAAAGGCTTTACTGTTATATGTTGCAAGGTTACATGACGACTTAAATTAGCATGGGTGGTGAAACATTTGCTACAAGTTTCACAGTAAAATTTTTGTGCCTCTGTTGGTTTGTCCAGTTTGTTTTTCCAGCCTTGGCCCAGATTATCTAGACTAATCTTGACAACGCGGACTTCAGGTTTTATCTTCTTGCCAGTACAAGAATCCTCGTGCTGCTTCAGTGTATCATAACGAGAAAAGCAGCTTTCACAAGATTTGCAATGGTACGGGTTGACCTCAGTGTGTGTTAAAATATGACGTCTTAGATTTCCGGTGCGCAAAAAACTCTTTGAGCAGAATTTGCAATTGTATTCTTCACAGTTTCCTTCAACTAGAGATTCACTTGTTTGTTTGGATGAAGTATCAGATGACATGTGCATGCTGTTAACCACCTTTATACTATCCCTTGGTCGCCTGTACCTATATGTACCATTACAGAATGCCTCGTGCTGAAGATAGCGGCTGTGACTGGCATATCTATGACCACAATGCATACATGCATGCGGTTTGTCCCTTGCATGAACCACAAGGTGTCTTAGGAGGTAACTTCGATACCTAAAGACTTTAGAACAGTGTGGACACCGGTGCTTCAATTTGTCTGTGCTCCTGGTACCTATGCCCTTAGCAGTACATTTCCTTTCATGGACAATTTGATTTGATTTTCTGTTAAAGTTCTGCCCACACTTCCCACAAGCAATCAAATGAATGTTAGTTGTATCTGCACGTGTGGTAGCCGAAGGGTCACAGACTTTCTCATGAGACACTAACCTTAATTTTTTGTAACATTTACCACATTTGGAACAAGGAAAAACCATCTTAAGGATGTGACTTTTGTGGTGCTTTGATAAACTACAGGGCCAGAAAAATGTTTGCGGGCAATATTTGCAGGTGTACTGTTTCTTACTGTTGGAGGGAAGAGGGTCATCCTTATCATCAGTCTGGGTTGTTTTAGCCATTGAACACTTCTCTTTGTGGGCTTTAAGGCCTTCATAACGTGCAAAGCACTCTTTACATGTGTCACAATGATATGGCTTTTCCCCAGTATGCAGGCGAAGATGTCGAACTAAAGCAGTACGCCCAGAGAAATGTCTTTTGCAGAAAGGGCACTGATTTTTAGATGACTTTGACATGTGAGATAAGCAGTGCCTATTCAATGTTAAGGCACTTTCAAAAACCTCTTGACAGAGTGAGCACTGAAACTCACCAAGGTTGCCTTCATGCTGTGGTTCTGGCGGCGGTGGCGGAGGAGGAGAATATTCCTGGCCTTTTGATGGTTTTTTGCTATGCTTAGACACATGTCGGAGAAGAAAAGCAGGATATTTAAACTGCAATGGACAATCAGGGCACTGTAGCATACCCTTATTAATATGGCTTTGTCTGTGCTTTATGAGATCTTTAATTGTAGGAACAATCTTCTTGCAAACAGTGCACTGTATTCTTCTTTGGTGTACTTTTTTATGAGCCAAGAGGTGTGATCTTCGCAAAAAGTGATTTCCACATTCTAAGCAACGATAAGGTCTTTCACCTTTGTGCAACCTTTCATGCTTTGAAAGTGTGGCAGAGGTGCTGAATTGTTTTCCACAATAATGACAAGAGAAGGGTAGGCTGCCAACATTATCGTTTTCATTGAGGACTTTGGACTTTGGACAGCTATTAATACTTTCAGAGTCCGACAGAAGAGAATGAGAGTTCTGCTGCCTGAATGGCTTTCCAGTTTTCTCAAACAGCTTGTGTTTCCTCATGTGTTTGTATTTACCAGATGTATGAGCAAATGTTGCTGGGCAAAAACTGCACTTGTGGCGCAACCCCTCAGCCTGCCGAGATTGTGTCCCTGGCCGCTGTTGCTTTTGAAGCAACCCTTTTTTCTGTTCTTGGATTTCCCGTCTCATCTTCAAACTCTCTCGACGGATATACTCTTTCATGCAGACCATCTTTATGTGTCTGCTGCGATTAGAGGAATTAGCAAAAGTATTTTTGCAAAAAGCACACTTGTACAAATTACCTTTTTTGCCCTTGCCTTGTTGTGAATATTCTTTAAGACACTGCAACCGCATATGACGGAAACGGTTGAAGGAATATTTGAACAGACGTGGACAAAGGGGGCACTTGTACCGACCTTCAGCCTTTTTCTGCTCTTTTCGAAATGTAGACTTATGCGTGCCATCTTCCTTTTTACAGGAATTCTTCTTATGCCTGCTTAGATTGCTACCATGTCTGAAGGATTTGTCACACTTAAAGCATTTAAAGGGCCTTTCATCAGTTAGTCCAAGTTGAGAAAACTTTTCAAAAACTCCAGAATTACTCTTGCTTGATGGACAACTGTCCTTGCGAATGTCCACCAACTTTACATAGCATTGTGGTAGCTGACGCATGTCATCTGATGGTAAATGGTGGACCTTGACAGTAGAGTAGGACTTTTGGTGCTTCACTTCATCATGATTTTGCAATGTTGGAGGCCGACACCGAGCTAATCGCTTGTGTCGGTTCAAACTTGCTGACTGAGCAAAGTAGACACCACATTTTTCACACTTGAAAGGTGTAATGCCGGTATGTTTCCGTTCATGTTTGCAATAGTCAGAGAGTCTGGTGAAAGTTAGGTCACAGTACGTGCATGTCCGTGGCGTGCGGTAACTTCCTTTCCTCAGTTTGTTTACAGTATTTATTTGTTGCACACAAAAATGTTTCTTAGCTTGTTCAAGGTCAGTAAAATAGCAGTTGCAAGTTTGGCAAAAGTGAAAACTGTATTTAGAATGAGCGACATGGTGATGCTCAATGAGGCCTGACAAACTTTGTGATGGATGCTGGCATTCCGCACACTGGTACCCCTTCTTTTCTGTAACATATTGCCTTGCAGTCTTCAGCAGCACAATGGGATGTAAGAGTTTCTTTAAATGTTGTGAAGAGTCAAAATCATTCAATACTTGGATGGTGGAGCAAACCGCAGCCACATCAGGCAGAACAGAATTTTCATTATTCAAGTGAAGAACAGGTCTGTGCACACTTTCAGACAATCCAGAACTTTGTTTTTCAGAAGATTCCAATATTTCATTTTCTTTACAGGAACTTTGTACTGTGTCAGCAAAGTCAGTATTGGAGTCAGGCTGAGTTGTTAGTGAAAATTCACTGGAAATATCAGTGCAAAAATTATTATTTGTAGCAGCTGTATCAATACACTTCTGATTTTCAAAAATAGATGCACAGGGGTCAGAAACCTGTGAATTTAGTTTGTCTCCCTTTAAACTTCTAATCTGAGAAGATGCAGCCACTAGCTTGTTTGAGTCAATAACACATGGAACACTATGGCACACAGTGATAGGTAATTCTTGACTAACACTTCCTGTGTATGTTTCCTCTGGCTTCCTTGTGGGAACAGTCTCTAAACCCATTTGCACAATGGCAGACAAATCACCATGTGATAAGCCCTGTACAGTATGTATACCGTCTTTGGTGGATAACCTTCCACCATTCTGGCTCTCTTTTCCAAGGCTAGACTGATTAGTATCGGTGTGAAAATTATTTAAGCCTAAGCAGCGCTGTAGGAATTCAAAGCTGCTACAGTGTTGATCTTCTCCTCCTTTGCTAGTACCAAGCAACTCATCTAGAACCTCTTTATGACCATCTTTATGCAGTTGGTCACACTGCTTCTGGAGTCCCATTTTTGAATTTATAGAACCATCCCAACAAGATGCAAGCACTTGATCCCTAGACTCCATTTCACAAGCAACAGTACGGTCTTTTAAGTTTCTGCAGGTATCAAAATCCTGTAGATTGCTGGAGTCTCTGCTGGCAAAAAAGCAACCTTTACATTGCTGTGATCCACATGTACTAACATCAACCCCACCCTTTCGTAGATCCACAAACGCCAGATCTCTCTGATTCTTATCTTCAGCTTCTTGAACTTTCAAATCAGAGGTACTACCGCAACTTTCACCTTTGCATGTACCAGGGTGGTTAGATCCATTTTGACAATTGTGTTCTACTGATCCAAAAGAGTTAGAGAATTCTAAACTTTCAAGTTTCCAGGTGTTTTCACTTCCTTCATGGTCATTATATTGGTCATTTCCAATGTTTAATTCAATGCAAGTGGTAACATTTCCTACATCGGGCTCTGAACAGCTACTCACATCAGAGTATTGGTCTAAAATAGTGGAGTTCATCAAATAATTGCATTTGCCTTGGGAGTCTGCATTTGCTTCAGTTACTCCCTGGCAAATATTTAAACGTTCTGTTTCACTTGCTGTAACATTTGCAGCAGTGCAGTTTGGAAGTTCCAGCCTCCCCATTCCATCTGGCTGTTGATGCAGACAAGGTTGTAGGGATTTCTCTTCTCCCTGACACCTTTGGTGAGGTGGGTGTTTCTGTAGAGAGTCAGGTGTTGCGTTTACGTTTGAATTACGTGTCTCGTTGTGAGGAGTCTCTTGTGCAGTATGACTTTTAGTGGGAGATACCAAGTCTCTCTCTAGATTTATGGGAATTTCCACAGACCCAGACCCAGGATCTATCATTAGTTGGGTATTGCAGCATTCATTTTGCCCATGTGCCATACCGATTTTTGGAAGCCAAAGCTGGAGATTAGTTCCCTTCTTCCAAACCCCTATTCAAAAGAAGAAAGAAAAAAAACCTTATGGGCACATTTGTTAAATGAAACGTTCTTGAGACATGCCGGTTCATTGACAAATCTATCTTGGAAAGAACAAACAGTCATGGGTGACATTTTAGAAAATACGGACCGAACATTTTCCTCAAATATTACACTAGTGATTACAGGAGAATCATTTTGTGAACAGGTGGCCATTCCCTTGACTTCACATATTTTTGGAATCACTGCCAGCTTAGAGGCTTATGCGGCATTTCAGAATTTTTTTTTTTAAAGAAATGGTGTACTTTCAAGATTTTATGATTCCTTCAGTCTTAAGAGTTAGAGAACTTATGGAAGCAGAAGAGCAATAAAAAAGCCACCAATTTTTGACAGCCACACATTGGTGTATATATTTGTTTTAACCAACTAGAGCTAGACAATTTGTTGAGTAAAGAAGTTTCAACTTCACATCCAAAAAGTACAACTTCTGCATTTCTCATACTGTACATAAAGCTGGGTGATAAAATTGATTTTATCAATACATTCAAATTCATAAGAACATAAGAACTATACAAACGAGAGGAGGCCATTCGGCCCATCATGTTTCAGAACATTGAGATTCACTTTAACTAATCAAGATGGAGCATGTGAAATTCCAAAAATATTATTTATATGCATAAGATTTTTTGTCAAGCCTCCCTGCCCCCTTGAACACCAAAACACAGTAGCAAGCTGGCAGCACGTGTCAAGAAGTGATTCAGTGATGGAGACTTCTAAGCACTTATGCAAATCGCTCTGGCTAAGGGTGTCTGCCAAATGCCGTAAATGCAAGTGAGGAGCGTATAGAAAACTGGCAACGTCTCCTCAGTCATTTGGAAGTGGTTTGGTTATGCAAAATCAGTCATAAAACAAACCAATGTCCACTGTAAAGTTTGTCTGAAATCAGTGGCTACTAAAGGTAGCAGGACAATAAACTTATTTTAGGTTCTTATGCCGTGTTCCATTTGAAGTTGTAACACAGAAATTCTGAGGTCCTAGGCAGAGATTTTAATTGGAATGGCCCCTAATGTCGGAATTCCTACTCAAAGTTAGAGGAATACATAGAACCACGACCTCAGAATTCAAAACGGCTGCATCTTTAATCAACAGAAGTTAATGCTGCAGTTTTGTACAATTTTTTAGCACTAATGTCTTATTTGTGGCTCATTAAATTGGTTGTGCATACAGCACTGTCCAACAACTATTTGTTAAACTTAGTAATCTGTAAAAATTAAACATAAGGATATGTTTATTAACTTTGGTTAGCAGAACATGCCACATGCTATTGTTTTGGTAAATCATGGATGCGATAAGCACTGAAGTGGCAGTGAAGAAAGGGACAGAGCAACAGCCAAAGTATCTTTTTAGAGAGGAGATTGAGGATAAACAAGGAAAAAAGACAAATGCCAGCCAAATGATTCACACGTTATCTAAAGCCCTGGTGATTACTGCGCAGGCGCTATATAATCGCAAATACATCGCGATGTGATATCGTTACAATTAACCGGGCTAGAACTGGGGTATGTTTTAGAAAGCAGAATTCCTTGCTTAGCCAAATAAATTTGCTGGATTTAAGGAAGGCTGGGCTAAATGTAAGCTAACAAAGATAAAGGACATTTGAAGTAAACCCAACAAGTTATCTGGCCAAGCAAGAAATCTTGCTTTGTGAAACATGTCCGACTTTCAAATTCAAAACTTTGCTAAAAGGCTTTCGATCATTCCCAGCTCCAACTTCCGACCAATGAGGTAAATGGAATAAGACAGTGGCATGCAGCCTAATGGCAGGAGTATGTAACCCCAAGAGATGCACAAGCTAGCGGCAGTCTCCAAATGCCGGCTAAAAAGTAGTAAACAACAGCAGTGTCCTTAACACGTTAATTTCCAAATGATAACAAGGTATCCAAGTTGAAAGAATTTACAGATGTGGTGATGTTTCACATCGGCAAAGATATGGTGCCCATATAAAGTGGAAAAAAAACTGGATGTCACACTCAGCCCCGCCCTGCATGTTTTCTTCCCTCTGGTTCCCTCAGGGGGGGCTTGATTAGCCGCACCTGTCCCTTGTTGAGCTTTGCCTTCGGTGCTAACCCTCTCGTTAACCCAGCACACCTGCCTTGTGTTTAGTCCCTAATGTCCTGCCCTATTTTAATCAGTCTGTGTCCTGTTCCCCTTGTCGGACATTGTCGATGCCTTTTGTGCTTGCTGTCATTTTTGCTCCCATGTCCCCCCCTACGCCTCTTGGAGTGGTTCAATCCCTGTAGCCTGCATTATGGGTCGTTCCTCCCGCCACAAATGTGACACTGGGTTCATTCAGATGCTAAATAAAAATCGGTCCCAGTTATAAACTATGAAGAAAAAATTGTATCGCTATCACATCGCGATGTACTTGCGATTATATGGCACATGCACAATAATCACCAGGGCTTTAGATGACGGTCAAAACATTAGAAGCTTTTCGAAACTATACAGGCGAGTACTGATGCCCACAATTTAGTTTAGATTTTTATAAAATCTGAATGTAGATGGGGGAAAAAAAACAGATTTTTAGGCAATATTGCCTAGCTCTAACTGTACATTTACATATTAAACGGATAAACCCCCAAACATCATCAAAATAGACTGTGTACTCCTTCACAATCAGTAAATTCTTAAATCCGAAGCTCCACTTGGCAAAATAAAAGTGTTGGCACAATAAAGCATCCAGACCAACATCCTGCATGCTAA
>JAODKM010000126.1:2614822-2633879 GCA_026780845.1 Petrocephalus sullivani | reverse complement strand
AATAAAGCATCCAGACCAACATCCTGCATGCTAAACTGCCGGACACGACAGGGGGTTAAAAAAAAAAAAAAAAAAAAAAACAATCAGTAAATTCTCCTCAAGTCTATCTTTAGAACATTTACTGGTCAGCATAACCTTTGGAGGGAAAACGTATTCAGACATGAACCAAAAACTCCTCCGATTGAATTCTAAATAGATCAGCTAGGAGACAGAGCCAACTGATACAACATGTTATGAACATACAATAAACTGACCTACCAGGAGGGTCCACAGAAAACCGAATCAACAGTCAAGGAGTGCACTCACTCTCGACAAATGGGCTCATGGGTTTCTTACTCCAGCAACCAGGTCAACCTCCTTCACAGAGTAGCTTCCAGGCATACTTCCTGCGACTCCCAAGGTGACTATGCCCTGAATAAACTGGATAACTGAAAAGGTTCTCAGCTTTCGTTTTAGTTGAATTTGCCACCTGCAGGTTGAAGCAGAAAAACAGCACATGGTAAGACAAGAATCATATACTGAACTATCACAACCACAGGTAGATTCTACTAAACATCTGTGGTAACATTTCGATTAACATTGCAACATTAACATTTTGACATATTTTCTATATTCAAATTTGTCTTTGAAAAGACACATGCTTCCCAGTGAATTTACCGAGAAAATACCCTGGGACATACACTCATCAAAAGGAATCACTGATATACACCATCATAAAATGTACAATGCACAACAGTGGATATCAAAAATCCATGCACCCTTATTTAATATTATACATAGATGTAGGGCTGCAGCAATTGATTTAATAATCGAGTATTCTATCGAATATTCCAGCAATTAATTGAGTAATTGGATAAGAAATAATGGTTAAACTGCATACCATAATGATAAGTAATTCAACATGGGTGAGATGGAATAATTTTGTTCCAGTGCAGTTTGCAAATGTTGCCCTGAAAATGTGCATGTAATAATGCACACACTTTACCACAACACAGTATTTTTTGGCAAATTACCATCAAATAATTTAAGCTATTATGCCATGAATTTGGTAGTAAACGTCCTCACTGAAATGGGGACGTTATACCAAGGTCATTATTAATAATGATAACCAGACAGTGCACATATAAAAACAAAATGTTATTTAGTATATTAATGACAACTAATGTATTAATTTTTTTTATCCGTTTTATCAACATACTGCTTAAAGTTCTGGGTAAGCAATGGAAATGACCGTGATCCTATGCCGTGTGTTGAAGGTAGTGGTGCAACAGATCACTGTTGATTCGTGATCTGAACCGATCCCTCTCCACGTTTCGGCACGCACGTGATCCAAAGATTCGAGAAAAAAAAAAAGTTCCACTGTATGGTGCGCGTGGTCACTCTATCAAGCAGTAGTCATGGCCAGCGGTAGTGGTCCGATCATATACATAAGACATTGAGCTTTCAAACAAGGGTACGTTTGCCACTTTATTCGAATGTTTTATTAGTAAACTCCAGTGAAGAGTAACACGAGTTTACAGAATGCCAACGTTTTCCGCAGTTAGCGAGCAAGCTGTTTGAGTGCACAGGGTTAGTTTTTTGGAAAAAACTCTCCTGGTTTGAAACTGTGACTGTTTATGATTCTTTGGTGGTTAAAGAAAGAGCTTGAAGTGCTTATTTAATATTTTATTAACAATTATATTTGACTTCCAGTAACTCAAGCTGCTTAAATCTGGCCACCATCGTCATATTGTTTTTACTTCTTACAAAAAATCTTTGGCACATAAAAATGTGAAGCTTTCCACACATATTGTTTACATGATTTTTGAAGTGTAAGGACTGGTCTTAGGATAATTAGTTTGACATTAGTTTGATTTATTAAATGCTGTTTTTCTTTGTTAGTTAAAACGTAGATGTGCAGGTCTATCCACTAGGGGGCAAAATCGATAAGGTTAAAGGAAATAATTATCATGCCCTATATTGCACCTTAATTTGTTTTTATATAATTGCATGGAATGAGTCTTGAGTTGAATGTTTTTTAATGGGCAGAAAATACTTAAATAAAAGGAGAGTTAAAATTTGTCTTGTCATTTTTCTTTTTTTGCTGATCCAAAAATTGATCCAATCCGTGACTTAAAACCGTGATCCAATCCAAACCGTGAGTTTTTTGATCCGTTAAACCACTAGTTGAAGGTATGTTAAATTTTGACTGAATGTTAAATGTCAAATGTTAACCTTTGACTAAATGTTGACAGGAAATAGAGTTAGGAAATGGTGGTGAAGAAACCAGCTGTAACCAGTTTGAGTCAGTTTGAATGATGCATTAAGGCTTCCAAGGAGAAGGGTATTTAACTGATAATGATCTCAGCTCACGAACACACGGGGACAGAGCTAGAACACAGAGACAGCGAGAGCTCGTAGGAGCCCATAGTAACGCCACGTACTCCTATCTAAACTGACCCATCAAGGGTGATGGATATTATAGGGCTATAATATAAAAGGAATCGTTTGAGATCTGACATTATCCAATAACTCTTTATTTAATAAGTTGGTGTCTGTGTCATTACCAAGTCAAGGGCCCTTGAGGCAGACCATTGTGGGGTCCAGGTACTGCGGGAAGTCCGCCTAAGCAAAAGGCAACTGCCATTGATTTGGTGAGTGCACTTAGGAAAATCTGACTCCAATGGAAGGGTAGTGCACTTCTATCCCTCAAATTCCCTAGCAGCATCCCCAAAGGAGGCGACTTGCAGAAGTTAAGGCCAATAAGGCTAAATCTATGTCAAACCACGTACGTCTGACGGGAGGTGAGTACGAGACGACTGCCTGATATTCAGTGTCCTACTCTGAAATTATGGTTGTATAAAGTGTTGCACCTGACACCTGGTGCTCATCTCTGGCATACCTAGTTCTGAGGCTTATGTAAGGGTCTGAGGTACTGCTCACTGTTAGATCGAGCCATAAGTGCAAACTAAGCGAACCACAAAAGCGGAACGGACAGGGGCTAAAGTAGTGTGGGGGTAAGAGAAAGGTACTGGTCTAGGTCTGCTCGCGCTCTTCACGTGAATGTCAGTGTTTGGAAATATTCACCGTCTCCATGACTCATAAGTTTTCTCCGCCATTTTATATAATGGGTTCCTATGGGAGTGTCACTGTTGCTACCCGATCTGTACAGCCTTGTTGCTACCCGATCTGTACAGCCTTGTTGCTACCCGATCTGTACAGCCTTGTTGCTGCCTGATCTGTACAGCCTCGCCACTCTGTTTCTTTCTACCCCTCTGTTACACGTAATACAGCATAAGCACTCTGTGTGACAATAATAATCCTTCATGTGAAACACGGTGATCACTGAGCAGTATATATAGTGTGGATTAAACAAAGCATTGAAACAAAGAATTTGCATCGAGGATTTGTTGTAATTGAGTTATTCGAGTTACTTGATAAATTGTTGCAGCCCTACACAGATGTACAAATAAGCAATGCACAAGTAAGCAAGCTCAATTTAATCAGGATTGTCAATGTGCGTAGATTCACTAACTAAATTTAAAAAAGTTATCTACCTTTCTTGTTATTAACTGAAGTGGTTTTTCTTAATCCTAAACCGAATCTGCGGTACTTGTAGGATTTATCTGAAAGTTTTCATTGCATAGTGCAGGGATACCCATGGTTAAAAGGGAATTCTGCAGGTGAAAGGCACTGATCAGGAGTTGGAGGAATGGTCAATATGAGAACCATTTCTGTGCAACTTATATTAAGGGAGGTATAGCCAGTCAAAATCATGCACCACCCACCAAAAAGTTCAAAAAGTTAGCGTAAAATCTCCCTTAACATTGACCCAAGACATGTGCAATTTCAGTTCCATGGGTTACTCATATGACCAAATCTGCACACCAAGTTTTGTTAAAATCTGTGACGATGAGTTCCAAAAGTTTGATGATTTGACATGAATTTTACCTGAATTTTAAATACATCAATTATGGAAGCCTCTGAAGACCTGACAAGAAGATATGACACCACCTACTGAAGACAACTGATAACCAGAAAAGGAGAAAACTAATTACGAAGGCAACACAAACCACTAAGGAGTTCCACAAACTTACAACACGTGGCCAGTGTCAATACTGATTAGAGACTTGCAGGATGGAAAACATTTACAATTGAATTTAGCAAAAAGACATTTAAGCCACTGAAAACTAGGGTCATAAGGTCTGATAATTCTAAGGCAGAATTTTTTTGGCCTTATTTCGAAAAGATACGTTTGGCACAAAGGTAAACTATGGGGTTTTTTCCACCGCACAAAGTTTGGTACTTTCGGTACTTCCTTTGTGTTAGTTTTCCCCTGGCTGGTACTGGCGCCAAATGACTTCATCAGTAACCGCCCATGAATGACACCACCAGTTCAGTGCTTCTTTTGTGTTGGTTTTCCACTGCCGTAAAAACTGTTACCAGCGCTAAATAGAAGCACAACGTGAGGCGGGGCATTTTGTAGTGAATTCGAAAAATAGCTGTACCAAAAGTACCAAACTTTTGGGGCCATCATCATGTTATAGGACTTCTTTTCTTCAGCAGTGACAAGAGCTTCTGCAATGACAGAGGGGGAAATTGATAGCATTTTATAATATTTTAGCCCAAAAACTCCTACGTCCTGCCCAGAGCCTACCAACCAAGAAGGGGACCATCAAGAAATGGCTCAGTCAAAGCCCTGACTGTTATTCCATAGAATAGCTGTAGACTGACACAGGAAATCCCCCTGCCTCCTTTACAGTATTACAGAGCTTGAACTCCTCTGTAAAGAGGAGAAAAAAAACTTCTAGATACATTGACAGACATTTCCAAATGCACATGCTGCTATGGACCAATACAAAACAAGCATGTAAAAAGTATTCAAGAGTGCACATGCTTATACAAGTAAGGCATCTAAAGTATTTTTAACTTAAAGTTTTTAAACACATGCTTTTACAATTCTGTAGATCCACTGGCCTACTGCATGTCGCCTTGTAGATTCTCATGGAAAACTACCATTAATAAATAAAGGACCTAACTATACTGCAGAATTAGCCATTACAAGTGAACACCCAGAGGACTACTCTGGGCATCTGTACAAATGAACAAACTCAAACAGAATTATATTTGTGGATTTAACACAAGAAGATTACAAATGTTAATGATGCTGATCAGAGGTAATACCATAAACAGTACTGCTCTCATCTAATGGCACTTTTCCACTGCCACCAAGAACCAAGCCATACCCATACTGGCGGTTTACCAGTTTTGGCCCTGTGTACCAGCAGAGCCGAAAGCATGACCAAACCAAGCTGGCTGCATCACCATCTGATTGGTATTAATGCAAATAGAATTACCGGTGCTCTGTGCATAGATTATCTGAAGGAAAATTATATATATTATTCAACATCAGTAGCGTTGCACATCGCAATACATTGAGGTATTCCTGATAACTCAGAAACTGAAAATTTACAATGTAATGCTAATTTCACTAGGATCTGATGCTTGCATGAAACAACGATTATCAAAGATGTGAAATTAGCACATAATTTATGATGTACAAAATGTAAATAAGCATCTGTTGGGTTTATGTCACTGTTGCTCTCCAGACCAAGCAACGCCTTTACCAGGCTCAACCTACTGCAGTGGAAAAACGATGCAAGTTGGAGCCACACTGAAACTAGTCTTATTGCGGTACGGCTTGGATATTCCTGTATGCCAGTGGAAAAGTGCCATTAGACTACCTGTCCCACTAGGCTCACTTCTCTCTGGCATTAATTGCACATTCAACAATTCACACTTCCATATACTTCCACCTGAAGAAGATATTACTTGTAAGCAAAGGGTTAAATTTCCATTACAATACTAGTGACATGAATATTCCAAGTCAGGGTTTAAAATTGGAAAGAGGATATTAAAGAGATGGAAAGGATGGAGGATGATATTAAAGGATAATGAACTTCCTATTTGTGAATTCTGCCAAAATTCTGCCAATTTTACTGATTATTCTGACAATTTTAAGTAATTACATTTTAATTGAATAAGTATGTTATGGATAATGGTTTTTTTAAAGTGGGTACAGAGTTATTTATACAGGTTGTCAAACATTTCCGCAAGAGTACCCTTGGGCAAATTTAACTTAAGACAAATTGACATAATGGTACACCAATCATATTTTATTCAAATTTTTAAAATACTTTGTCTGTAACAGTATTATACTATATGTCTATAACACATGAAGGAATATAAATTCAATGTGACATTCTGAACATTTCAGTTCGTGTGAACAAAATGAAACTCAGAGTATCAAATCCATCTTCAAAAATCGCTGGACAACTACTAGAAATGTAAACGTATCAATATTAATATTCTAATTATTAGAGTTAATTACATAGGAGTCATAAAAGAACATTTTAAAATTTAGTAAATAATGTATAATTCAAAATTAATAATGATGATTTCTTAACAAGGAGACCTTAAACCATTTTCTGTAACAATACATTTAGTGCAAGAGTGACCAACTCTGTAAGAAGCATGGGTCATAAACCAGTGGACAGTCTACATGGGATGCCAGTCCATCAAAGGGAATAAGGACAAAGTAAACACAAATTTGATACTGCTACATTCAGACTAAATTTCAGAATCTGTGCAAGAAGAAAATGCAAACTCCACCTATACAGGACAAAAAGCTAAACGTGAACCCATTAAGCTTATTCTTTAAAAGTGTCCTCTAACTAGGGTTCTTATTTAGACCATTTTAACTGATACTTGAATACCATATCAAATTTTACTGCATAACATTGTATATATATTTCATATAGAAAGAAGCTGACATTTTCCACTATCCTCTATTGATGAGTACCGAACATGAAGCTTGCTAATCTGGTAAACCAAAACCAAGTGACAACATGTTAAACACGATTGAGGGAACAGCAATATATGAATTATTAAATTACAGTTAAATGATAATATTCAGACAACACACTACATTGTTGTGATTCTTGGTTTTCTATAGTCTGTATAATACACCCTACATGAAACATAGTTGTACATGTAAATTCCAAGTGGGGAAAAAAATGAAATGATGTTCTGGCTTGTGAAACCAATACCACCATGACAGATACCACTACCTTTCTGCATTTCGGCCAAATTTGGTATAAAAAAATGTGTGAATATTTTAAGCATCAGAGTTGATCATTTCATGTTTCCCACCTACTTGTACTTCTCCATTTCTAATTCTCATAAATATCTTTTAAAAAGTATTTGGCCTAGTGTATAATTAATCTTGGTTCACGGCTTTCAGAGAAAATATAACTACTGCACTAATAAGATCAAGTTAAAAAAATGTTTATTAAAAAACAATTGCCCTAAAAACATTAAAAGAAATTGTTGCATATCGAGTATTTCAATGTGTAACTTAAATTTAAATTTCATTTAAAATATCCCACAAGGCTACTAGCCCAATTATAAAGTCAAACTTAAGACAGCTTATGAATTATCGCAATAGTCTCTACTGGAAATGCATATCCATTTAAAGTCATAAAATAATCTTCCCATGTGAACTGACTGAAGCAGCCGTTCATGAAAATGTCAACCCCAGTGTTAACCGAGCAACAATAAGTTTACCACCTTCCTAAAAATGGGACTACACGATGCACGGAGTATTATGTACACATATATTTCAGAGAAAAATAGGGAGGAGTAACGTAAGCTAGCTAGCTCATGCCCAAAGAAAGGCATTCCATCCCTTTCTGAACACCCCTAAAAAAACCGAAATACGGGTTTAACATAACAGCAGCTAATAATAATGAAGTGTATTGTTAACAGACGATTAGGTACGCATCATCTTGCATTTTAAAAGGCTAGCTTTGCGGGCATCTATCGTTATTTTCTTACATGGAAATCGAACTAGCTTACTAGCAGGATATAAATGGCTTCCTCGTGAAAAAATCGGCGCAGTTGTGAACGTTTCTTCACTTACTGTAGCTGTCTTCGCCGCTCGCTTTTCCTCCGTGTCCGTCTTCCTCTGACTATCAACAAAAAATACAGCACACGCAACCTTCAAGTCGCGATCATTCACGCTGGCTAATGTAATCAGTTCGATTTCGAAACAGCTTAAATATATTTTATTTCGGATTTCTACCTTCCCCCGTTTGGCGCATTTGTTAGACAATGTGGCCAAGCCAGGGCCACTTTTATGACACCACTATATACTAACCAATCGAAACGAAGTTGTGATTCGTAAAATCCCGCCCCTCTTGCCGCGCGGCTTCAACTTACAAGTTAGTCTTTGCGCATTGATGCTTCTGCGCATGTACAATGGCGCAATAAAGCAATAATGGCGGGGAACTGCAGTTACAAAGCCAACACGTAATGTTTTCTGCGCTTTCCTTGGGTTACATATTTTGTTAGATTTCTAACAGGCACTTTTATATTTAGATTACATAACATCGCCACGTAATCTGTGATTGCCCATAATGGGGGCAATTCAATTAAATCTTCAATACAAATCTATTCACGACACTAACTGAAATGTCCCGTTTTATTAAACACTGGAACCTGTCTGCACATAACTGTAAGACTTTCTATGTCTGTTATTTTTATCCTTATTACGTATAAATGAGTATTCCAAAACAAACATGTTGTTTGTTGCGTCATATATATATATATATATATATATGTGTGTGTGTGTGTGTGTGTATATAAAATTCATTACTGTACAATACAATTTACATATGTCTGGATGTATATAGCTTGCCTATTATAGAAATGTCACAAGGCGTGTTTCATTTTTAGTCTATACCAGGGGTGGTAGGGGCCGGTGTGTATGCAGGTTGTTCAAACCCAGCTGTGAGAATTCTTCAGCCAATTAGTCCTCTAATCTAATTAGGGAGTTGCAGCGAAAACTTGCATACACACCGGCCCTTTGCGGATTAGATTGCCCACCCCTGACCTATACCAAAATGTACTAGGTCCAAAGCATTAACTATGGTTATAGTACCGAAAGCATGTGGATTGGCTACTTACCTGGATAAAATATGAATTTTCGAGCTGATTATATTTTGATGGAAGCTTACAAGTATATTGCAGTTTGTGTTATAGACCAAGTTTATTGCAGTTTGTGTTATAGACACAATGGAAAATTAGTCTTGGATTAGTCCCTCAAACTAAGTAATAGCTAATACATTTAGAAATCATGGGAAATATTCAACTTCATTCTGAAACCAACTCTGACTTCTTGACTGATAATCAATGGGACAGACATTGTTTTGCCTGTGGTTTACACATCCTTTCTTGGTAGTCTGATGTTTGAAGTCCCTTGGTTGAAGGTATTACTTCACCATCTACTCATTCTTGTGTCCATTTTTTAAACTAGAAAGCTGACTTGTCACATGAATCCTGTTCAGTGCCGAATTCCTCCATTTTTTGGTTGTTTTTCTGTTTCAGACTGGCATCTATTTGAAAATTTAATGTGTATAGTTGGACTTGTAGTTGCCTTAAACCTGACTGCCGTCATCTCAGTGCATGCGATAGTCAGACAAGTTGTTACCCACCAGTGCTGTTTTGGCTGATTGAGCATGTTGAATTGGTGTCAAAGCTAGTTGGTGAAACTGAGCTCTCTGATTGGGCTGTATATCAGCTGTTAGCCCTAGTCATGCAAGTGTGTTTCAGCACAAATTTTAACCATTTACAAGAAGGGACAGGAGCTGAGGCTTTGGGGTTTGAATCCTGCCATTGCCCTGTGTTGTGTTGGTTTCCTTTGGGTACTCCAATGACTTGCAGTTATCCTATCTGGCATTAATAATTTGCCCATAGTGCATATGCACCATATGATGGGTGCATCCCATATTTGAGCCCTGAGCTGCCTGGGATAGACTTGGGGATAGAAGGTTGGTTTAGTGTTATAGGCTAATTTTCCCTCATGGTGGTCATAAAGGACAAAGAAGAGAAAATGAGGGATTGGAAGTTAGCACTAAAACATGTGGCAGATGTTCAAGGTTCCAGAACAAACAAGGTTAATATGAACTTGGTCAGTTTTGGAGAAAACCAACCCTAAACAGTCAAAGATGAAAGTTCAGGTTCAGAAAGTACAAATCCAGATCAAGATTGTGTTTCAACTAACCAGCTGAGTATGAAGAGTTACATTCACAGTACCCAACATCTGGATTTGTACTTTCTGAACCAGACCTTTCACCTCTGCTAAAAGATACTCAACATGTCATTCATTCATGCAAGTGTGAATTTCTGAGAAAATTAGCAATTTCTGAGAAACGTCGGTACAACTACAAGAATGAAGACAAACATAAGAGATTTATTCATGTAAAACCATAATAGACCTTTTACATGAAGCATACAGAGGAATACGGAATCATGAGCATATGTCACATATATTATTTCAAATTCAAAATTGGAAAAGGTCAACATAGATAACTTGCTTATTCCTGCTAGGTTTTCTGTTCTGGAATCAACAGAGATAGGTGATTTGTCTAGCATTGGTAGACCTTGACCTTCACTTTCCTTGTTATCTTCATCTTTGCTCTAGATATGCTGTATAGATGATCAGCATCTTCTTTTCTAGAACTCTCACCCTACACAGGACAAAAAGGCTAAAGACAGCAAGAACATACAAAAACAGTTTCTAAGTTTTAATGCATGAACATAAATATGCTATGTGGTATACTTTAGCTTCATAAAGGTATACAATACTTTTCAAGCAAATAAATTTTTTGTGTCTTGAAGCTCATATACAGGCTTTTAGGTAGCAACTGGAGTCATAAATAGCTTTCAGATTTAACAGGAGTTTAAAATTAACATGAAGTACAAACATCCCAGCTCCGGGGTTGTGACTTTGAATCCATCCATAGCTGTTTTTCCGTATTCTCCCTGGGTACAGTTTTCTCCCACAATTCAGGGATCCACACAATGCTCCTAATATTGGCTTTTGATCACTTTGAGCCTACAAGGAGATTGTTCAAAAAGGATGTGCATTGCAAACCAAAATCAGGTATTACATGGCAAAAGACTTTCTGTAAGATATTTGCAATTCAGAAGTTCTTCCATAGCAATTCAAAAAAGGTATAACTTAGTAAAATTATATTTAAGTAGTACTTTCATTAGTCTCCTTGAGGCCTGTGAGTTCATTTTCCATAACAAGACGTTAGAGAAGCTAATAATTGTGGTAGGTCTGCTGCTTGACAACATGGAACCCAATGAATCTATATTACCCTGGTCAGGTTGGGGGCTGGAGCTGGTCCCAGGCAGCACAAAGCACAAGGCTTGGTATACCCTGGACAGGATGCCATTCCATCACAGGGTATATACACAGGATCATGCACTGTGGACCATTTTGAGATGCCTGTCAGGCTACTGCAAGTCTTTGGACTGTAGGAGGAAACTGGAGTACCCAGAAGAAACTCATGCAACACAAGGAGAACATGCTAACTCCGCACACATCACAGATGCCAATTCATGTTTTATTAATGTAAGCAGGTATATTTAACAAAACCCAAAAAAATTTCTAGGTTGTAGATGATTCAAAATAGTGGTTTGATGTGTTATAGTCTCCAGATCTGTTTACTCTCTTTGATTCTGTCTTCCAAATCCCTGTGTCTTGATGATACGTTTGCCATTCCAGAAGGTTACAAATTATTATAGGATTTGCATCTATACAAAGCTAGCAATGAAACCATTTAAGGTTAGGGTCCATGACTCAACTAACCATAAAGATTCACACAAGGTTATCCTTGAGCAAGAGAGCCAAATAATTTGAATGGCTGCAATGTACCCAAATGCTCCTGTTTTTCCATTCATTTTTCAGAACCACACATTGCAGGGTTGCTCTGAGCACAGGAAACACAGGGCACAATGCAGAGGACGCCCTGGACAGGACATCAGAACACTATGGGCTATTTAGAGATACCAATTCACTTATCTTTGGATTGCGAGGGAAACCTGAGTTTCTCGAGGATTCTTAAACAAATGCAAGTTGAGAAGGCACTTATGGCCAGGGGTGGTAATTGAGCCCACAACCCTAGTGGTATGAGGCTATAGTGCCTCCCCCCTACTGAATTTTTGAGGGTTTACTCCTAATGATGGTGCAATATCAGTATCTGTTCTTTGTAATAGTTGCCTGACATTATCTCCCCTGGTTCTTCTCTTGTGTTGTGTGCTTATTGCTTTTCCAAAAGAAAATGGATTAGGTAGGCACTGCATTGGCACTCCTACCCTTTCAACTTCCACATCCTCCAAAGGCAAGAGAATTAAACCTTTGAGCAACAGCTTCCAAACCACAGTTAATATTTAAATTAATATCATGTAAGGTCAGAGGAAGAATCAATAACTGAAACATGTATCATTGTGGCCATTTCCAGACAAAGCCAAATAATTTTCAATAAAATGTCATAAACAGATGATCTTGCAGTGTTTTTTTACATTTCATGGATTCCAGGGATAATCCCTGGCTTTTGGAAGATTAGTCATTGTGATGATGTTTACCAGATGCAGTGGACAATGTTTTTACATCTACATTGATCTTATCACTGGCACAACATATGCCGCCATATATACATATAATACTTTTGGCCCAGAGGTGAGATCATCTTCCCTAAGAGGTCAGGAAGAAAATTTGCAATATTATCCATTCCTATCAAGATACAGGTCTGAGACAAATGAATGATTTCAGTTGCAATTCATTTTCATTAAGGAATGTAAATTCTAAGATTTGTATTTACTAAACGATGGGTGAAAGAAAAAGCAAAAAGAAAAAAAAATCAAAAACGTTTCACAGGCTGATATAGCGAACATTTATTTTTTAATTGTAATGGCACATAACATTTCAGGAGGAAGGATACATTGATTCATATTTGGCAATGAAAAATGTAAAAACTACATTCTGCCATTGATGTATCTCAAAATAAAAGCATTTAGAGTAGTCTCTGTTGCCCACAAAAAAAAAACAAAAACAAAAAAAAACTGCGAAATGCCTCTGGTCCTCAACAAGGCAAATATGGCGTAACTCTAAAATAAAAAATTAAAAAATTAAAAAGACAAATGGTGATGACCAGTACCAGATAAATGTGTTATCTTGATCTTGATGATACAAGAATTTTATATGGGTGACAAAAAAGGGTAATAACCATTGAAATTCAATGTGGAATATAGTTCAATACAAGAAAAGTGTGCAAGTTAGTAGTAACGGTGAAAGGGCTATTTAAGAGTACCACCAATTTCTTCGATGTTCATTTTTAAATCAAAACAGCAGAAAGAATTTATAGTTGTATGTGGATGTTAAAATAGGGGCAAGAGAATTCTGCATTTTCCTGCAGTTTATTTAATCAGTTTACCTACTGTTAAAACTTAATAGCAATTGTCAAATAATCAGATCAAACCAAATCCATACAAACAAAAAATAATCAGAGATGGAAATGCATATAAAATGAATGTTCCTATGACAAACTTCCAGGAACTTGAGGGACACCACAAGAATTTGCAGATTAATCTGATTAGAAATGTTTAGGGTTTACAAATATGATACAGCTGACAGACAACTGGTTTAGAAAGAATAACAGCAACTGGACATCGGCATTTATAATGTTACTGTAAAACATCAGTGTCATTTTTAAAAACTGATATCTTATCTGAAGAGAGACCCAAAACAGATGCAAGATAATCCTCTAACAAAGGACCATTCCAGATGTAATCCTGCAAAGATGTATGCCAATACTTTTAAAGTTTTGGAAATCCACATTATAATGTACATTTCCATACAGGGAATCCCAATGTACAGGGTTTAAGTAGAAAAGACCAAGTTATAGTTTGACAAATACACATTTTTTTCCAAGTCCAATTCATCTTCAATAGTTCCAAAACTACCAGATACTTGGAATCTATAGAACTATACAGATTCATATTGATCCAAACTGGAACCAGATAACCTTCTATAACAGTACATTCAAACCCAAGCAAAACAAACAATACAAAAAGTCATCTGAAAACTCTGGATCAGAAAAATGTTAAACTTATGGAACTTTTTCGTAACCTTCCACTGTTAGAAGCATCATCGTTCATATTTTTAATTTTAGGTTAACAATGCGAGAAGGAACAGTTCATGAATATAATTTGTTTCATAAGCCACGCATACTTCACAAGACATCGTTTTGGGAACTCCATTATGCAAGGCTATCTGAGCCATGGGCACTCTGGTGCTGCAGGAATGTCACCAAGCAAGAGAAGGTCTGGGTGCATTCTGTGCATTCATACAGCACTTCTGCTGCAATACTTCCATTAGCATCTTCTTCCTCTAAGTATTCTTCATCCTCAAGATCTTCATTGTCATGTTCCAGAACTAAGGCAGGATCCTGACTACATAAGGTGGTAGGAGATGTTTGCACTTCTTTGTCGTCGTCATCTTGTGGAGAATGACTTTGGTGGGTTTCAAGATGGCGAATTAATGCAGATGACTGACGAAAACGTCTTGGACAGCGGGGGCACTTGTGTATCTCACCAGAAAGCTCCCTTCTGTGATAACGCTGGTGACGCTGGTAAACACAAAGCAACCCAAATCCTTTGCCGCAAACACTGCACTGGAAGGTCACCCGAGGTTTGAAAGGAGTCTGTGCCTCTTTGGCATCTATGGGGTGCTGATTGTTGCAACCATGTTTATCCCGTTCGGAAGAATCTAAAAAAATCTTTCCACACTTTCCGCAAGAATAATTACCGTTATCCTTTCTTTTGTCTGATGTACCTTTTTCCACCTCTTTTGCCTGCCTTAGTTGAGGATGCATATATGGCTTTAACTGAGGCTGCTGCAAATGTAGGTCCCTTCTACTTTCTGCAACTGCTTTTTCTGTCTCAGCCTTGGACTGTGTTCCTTGAGCATTATGATACATTGCTATGTGCCTCCTTACATCACAGCGCTGTGGGAAGTGCCTCCCGCAGTAAACACAAGTATGCAAAGTTCCTTTGTGGTATCTCATATGCCGAGACAAGCTACTGGAATGCACAAACACACGGTGACATAGTTTGCAAGGATATACACGAGCATTGTGATTTGCTTGATTCCCACGTGGAGGCCTTCCTCGTGGCTTTGGCTCTTTTGCTGGTGGACTACTTTGGGTCTGTTGTCTTGTTGTTGCCCCAGTTTGGACTTTAGGTTTAGGTTCTGGTTCAGGGCTAAAGTTGTCTTGTGTTTGATGGGAGAGGTGATGCAACTTAAGATCAGATAACTGCTGAAACCGATTCCCACACAACCCACAGCGGTATGGTCTAAATGGTGTATTCGGACTAGAGGCAGAATCCCGACGCTGATTTGTGTTTTTAGGCAAGCCAATTTTAGGTAAACTATCATGTGCTCTTTCATCCTGTTGAGGCCGTCTCTTGTTAGTTGGTGTACCACAAGCATGAGACACTACTTTTCCTTGAGCATGACTGAGCAAGTGACTCTGCAAATCAGACAGCCAAAAAAAACGAAGCCCACATAACTTACAGGGGTATGTTTTACCAGTGCTTTTTTCATGACCATCTTTAGAGGTCTTCGAGGACTTTGATGCTGCTTTGCTGTGCCGTTCCTCTTGATGAGTGTGGAGAGTCTCCCGATTGAGAAATCGCTTTCCACAGTGTCCACAGCTATAAAATCGCTCATGTGCATGTTCTTGAAGGTGCTGACGCAGTTCCTCTCGTTCACCAAAGACCTTGCAGCACAAAGTGCATTTAAATCCCTGGTCTAAGGTCCGGTAGCGCTGATGTCGTTGTAAACCAGCCCTGGTGTTGAATAACTGGCCACATGTTTCACAACGAAAACGAGCAGAGCGAGAGGAAACTAGAGTTCGACTAATGGAATCACTATACGACTGTACTTCCTTAGTTGAAGATAGAATTACAGGTGTAATTTGAGATGCAGGAGGCTGGCTGCCAGGCAAAACTACTGGGGTATGCTGAGATTCAAGAGGTTGGTCTTCTGTAGGTGACATAACAGGAGTAGACTGGGACTCCTGAGGGGAAGCCTGACTCCAAACTATATTAGGGGATGGAGGTTTATCATTAGCAGTTAAATAGTTCAAATCTACGGCTCTATCTACAACAGTAAGCATGCCATTTTCATGAAGTGCAAACTCAAGAGGCGCTCCAAAGCCATTTGGGGGACAATCAAAAGAAAGGGTATCCACTGGCCCATGTGTAACCATATGACTTAACAAGTCAGGATAATGGCTGAAGCCATCTCCACATTCAGTGCAGATGAAAGCTGCTGCTCCCCCAACCTGTTCACTGCAGTTGTTATAATCCACAATAGGGTACTCCATTTTCTCTTAGGTAATTTCAAGGAGGGGCAATAGTATCACAAGATCAGATTTAGGAAACTGCACTAAAATGTACACTATATAATACTCTTAGCAATGTTATAAGTTTAAGTATAATATATATAGAAAGAGCAAAATATAAATGTTTCACTGGTCTAAAATTTCCATTTTGTCATACTACACTAAGGAATCCCAAGACTATATAAAAAGCTGGAAGAACGTACTTCAGACCATTGTGTTATGTCAAAATAAAGAATCAAAAATACTTTTCAAACAGTGATAATGTTCACATTAGAGATTCTCAAACACAGAGGTAGCATGAGAGGTAAAAAGAATAAAAACATAATCCTGTCATGACTCCATGTATGCCATTTAACGAAAAAGGGGAGTGATAATTGCCATTTTGTCCAAAAGAAGCTCTTTCACTGTGAACTCCAGTCCTCACCTCATTTTCATCCTGCGGTTAGCCTAACATTCTATGTCAAGGGGCGAGAACTCATCTATACAAAAACCGCACAAGCGCACAAATTTGATACCGTATTATTCAGCCGATCCACCTCAGAAGATTCATCTTCTTGTTCTTCAGGAGATAACACTAAGACAGTTATTCAGGTCAGCCTTAAATCTGAAACCGTTGAAGATTGTGTCTTCTTAGAAAGGTCTTCTTAACTTCACATGACTATCCAGTCAGTCTCAGATTTTTAAGCCAAAAAAAAAAATTTATGAATCAAACAAAACTTTCTATTTATATGGTGATTACAATCTAGAATTTTTCTTCTTTCACTGATTCAGTTCTTCATATCAGCATCTAGGTTGTGAGAAAATGGAAAAGAGAAATAAAATTATGAAAAACAGCACAACAGTACATTTTAATGTGATGTTTTTCAGATCTGTTACATGACAACCAGAAGTAGGTGGGAGCAGAACAAACCAAAAGGTTCACCTTGGGGACTCTATACCGACTCCAAACCTTGATCATCATGGTGATCACAGCTCATAAAACATTTCTAAAATGACATTGATTCAATCAAGCTTGAAGAATGCAGCCACCTTAGGGATTAGCAGTAGGAGTATATCAAATCCAGCTGAAATAGGTAATGCTGAGACTACCTGGTGGACTTTCAAAGTTAAAGAATCATCTGAACCCAGACCCAGGTGGCTTGTCTTTGCATCCAAACAATTTTTGAACCAGGCTGCCAGGATGTTCTGGTTCTTGTACATCACTTTGGACTAAAATTGACTGATAAATGTAAAATCGTGTCCTAATGCAATCAAATAAATGAGAATTTATTTAAACATTCAAGTATTCAGTGTGAGAAAAATTTAGACATTGATGGGTTAACTAACTGCTGGCATATGTGAACAACCTCACTAACCTTCACAGAGTCTGTTTTCATGTTTTTGCCATTATAGCACAGAAGGGAACCACATCCCCAGAAAATAACAGATAATCCGCAGAACTGAAGGTAGAAAATAGGTCAAGACACTTGCTGACCTAGTAACTGAAAGGGCAAATGGGAAATTCTAAGAATAACTTAGTGTCTATCTTAATGTCTGTGGTCAAGTTCTTAGACTGTTCAAGAGGAAGACAATCTTTCTACAGCTACCTAGGATCCTAGGAATTGCCTTGTGTATATAATTTGAAGCAGGATTCCACATCTACCCAGCCTACCTCCTTGTGTAACTTGCAAATGAAAACTCCCATGACAACTTGGGGGCTCCTCTGCGATCAACAATCCACTGGCTGGAGTGATCAATAGAGGAAATGGACTGGATGCGGAAAACTCTAGGAGTTGGAAGAAAACCACAAAGTACAGTTCTGTTCAAAATTATTCAACCCCCAATGCTGTAAAGGGTTTTAGGGTATTCAGTGTACATTTGTAATTGCGTTCAGAATGAAATCTTACAAGGACTTTCTAAAGAACCAAATGCAACTAAAATGGCATCAATTGTTTTTGTAATACAGTATTAAATGTTTTTTTTGTGATTTATTCATTGACACAATTATTCAACCCCTTAAAGGCTACCACTCTTAAGAACAGAGGTTCATTCAAGTGTTTTTGATCAGGTATTGAAAACACCTGTGGATGTCAACGAGCAGCAATCAAGCATAATAAGCACCAATTAGGCAGATTTAAAATGACTGTGATACTCAGCTCCTTCTAGACATTTACTGGTGTGTTTACAAACATGGTGAAGTCAAGAGAATGGTCCAGGAAGACAAGAGAAGAGGTGATTTCTCTTATAGCAATGGCTATAAGAAGATTGCAAAGATGTTCAACATTCCAAGAGACACCATAGGAAACATCATTCGCAAATTCAAGGCAAAGGGCACTGTTGAAACGCTACCTGGTCATGGCAGAAAGAAGATGCTGACTTCAACTACTGTGCGCTACCAGAAGCGCAAATTGGAGAAAAGTCCCCGTGTGACTGCTGAGGAACTAAAAAAAGATTTGTCAGATGCGGGTACTGAAGTTTCAGCTCAGACAATAAGGCGCACACTGCGTAATGAAGGCCTCCATGCCAGAACTCCCAGGCGCACCCCCTTGCTGTCTCCAAAGAATAAGAAGTCTCGACTGCAGTATGCCAAAAGTCATGTGGACAAACCACAAAAGTTTTGGGATAGTGTTCTGTGGACTGATGAAACAAAATTAGAACTGTTTGGGCCCATGGATCAACGCTATGTTTGGAGGAGGGAGAACAAGACCTATGAAGAAAAGAACACCTTGCCTACTGTGAAGCATGGCGGGGGGTCAATCATGCTTTGGGGCTGTTTTGCTTCT
>JAODKM010000126.1:2558027-2575026 GCA_026780845.1 Petrocephalus sullivani | reverse complement strand
GTTAATATATTTAATCGGATTAATCACAACGCTGGATTAATCCGCGTTAACGCGTCAATTTTGACAGCCCTACTTTAAATTAATTAAGCAGTTACAAGACTTTTGTTAAAATAGTTTATGCATTGGGCCCATATAAATAGCCAGAATGCTAGGTGGAATATTTTTGAGCAATTTACATTTCCAATGAGTAGTTATGGTGTGATAGCAGCCTGAAACTACATGCAAAAAAATGTTTATTTATGAGAAGTTACAGCACACATCTAGCCCAAGCCACTGACCCTAACTCTGGTATGCTTTCTGAACCAGCTGCGAGTACATTGCCAAAACCTTAAACTAGACTGTTTGGATAAGGAATATGAGAATGTGCTTGAATTAAACTCAAGACAAAGATTTACATTATTATGCATATAACTTGTAGCTCTGCTCCATTCTCAGTCCCCCAGCCCTCATTTCTTTACACCCCCACCACCCTTAAAAAAAGTTGTTCTCATAATTCAGCCCACTACCTTAATGGATTGATAGCCCCTGGAGAAAATTCTCCCAGATCTCTTTCTAACACCCACGACTAACCCTACCCATCTTTTACACAAACACACCCCAAAGAAACTGTGGGGGTTGTTGTAATTTGTTGCAGATGTTTCAGAGATTTTTTCAGTTTCAGTTACACTTACCTACAGACACATGGACGTTACACATAATCTTACAAACAAAAGGCCAGTAATATCCATTCAGTTTGATATTTGTTTAAATTAGTTGTGCTGAGTGTGAAAACTTTGTTATAAAGTTTTAGTCAAACATTCTAAGTGATGGGTGAGTCAAGGGTTAATTTAACTAACCCCTCAGATTGAGGCTGTAAATAATATTACCCTTTGAGTTCTAGTAATCATCAAAGGGACAATTATGGTCCATTCAAGTATAAATTACGAGAAAAATAACATACCAGGTATAATAAGTAATTTGTGAGAGGAAAAAAAAAAGCCTGTGTATTTTTCAGAGTGAACTTTTTAAATGTTTGTGCACTATGGCGTGGTCCAGCACTCCGCTCATTTGCTTTTTCACTATTGCAGTCTTGAAGCAAAGCTTGAAGCAATCAGGGACTCTCACAAAGCAAGGGGCTCGCATACACACCCCAAAGTCAAATGGGAGCCAGTGTACACATCATTCAGGAACTGCTGTGCCAACAGAACAGATGTGTGGGGGCTAAGGGGAACTCGAGGGAAGAGAGTAAAGCACTGCAGGAAGAGAGCTGGAGCACGTATCCTCCGCCGTGACAAAGGACAAGGACACTACAATGAATATATTGGATAGTTCATGTCTCTCCTGGCCGTCTTTCAGTACATACTACCGCTGTAGGAACATATTATTTAGCCTTGCGGAGAGGCCACACATTCCCAGAAATATGTAATTATATAAAGTTAAATGTACAAGATGTAATGTGTTTCCCATGACTTGCTAAGGCTAATATATGTTACAGTATCAAAGATGCAGTAACTGCCAGCTGTAGTGTGACATGCATTTAGTTTAATCTGTTTTACATAATTTTGTAGAGTGAATGACTTGAATCGAAGCAAGTAACATTTTAACATCCCCTGAATAACAGTCTCTTGAAGAAATTAATAGTTCTGCAGACCTGCAGTTTAGACATTCCTGTCAGACTACACTTTGCCACATTATGTGCTCTGCCAACCAAACATATAATTAGGTATCCAACACAAATACCAGTTTAGGTCTGTGTGAAAATAAGCAGAGTTCTGGTTGTATGTATACTACTGAGTATGAATTTGAGGAAATTTCTGTGCCCTCAGCATGGGTGTGCCCAGAGAGGAGGCAACCAATAAACATCCTAGGGTTAGTCTTCCGTTTAAGGCCAGTGAAAGGCTACTCACACAGCACATGTGAACATAAAACTCAGTTTGGATCTCCAGCTAGTTCCTGGTCATGCCGTCAAAGAATTGTCGGGGAAAAAAAACCAAACAAATTTCCAGAGATAATGAAGTGTTGTAGTTTAAATTATGGCAATGTCTTAGAGTGAATTGAAATGATGCATCAAAGTTATTAGGGATGTTCAGAATCACAATTTTGTTTTCATTGGAAGTAAGGCATGTTGTTTTTAAGTCTGTTTCAGTTTTCTTTCATCCTTGTTCCACTTAAAATATGCAATGAGTTAAACCCCCACCAGCAAAACCGCTTCCTTTACAGCCTACTCAAAACCACAGTCGCAGCAACAGCAACACTGAATCTCAAGACTTCAGGATTTCAGTTCATTTCTGAACACTTTGGTTGCATCAGAAATTAATTATAATTATAAATTATTGCTTTACAATACATTGGCCTGTTGCTGTCCTTTTCAACTGACCGTCTGTTATGGCATGGCATGGTGAAAAGATGATCCATGAAACAGCTCTCAGGCAAAAGGGGTTTTATTTGGAAAAAAAAGCATGATAAACCAGAAACAAACCATCACATGTGGGTCAAAAGCAAAGTAGATAGACAAGCAACTAAGCAAGGGAGCAACAAAGGAACAAACACAACAACAGACTTGGGAACGGAGTAAGGTCAGGCACTTAAATACACACAACAAGGGATAGGTGTGGGCTATAACTAATCAACCACAAAACAAGAGACTATGGGCAACGAGGAACAGGTGAGAGTAATCACAATCAAACATTAGGGACTAGGGTAACACAGGAGATACAATGAATACAGATGACAAAATTACAAAACTAGATACACACACAACCATAAAAAGATACAAAACCTAGGACCAGTACAGAAATAACATGAATTCAAGAATAAGAGGGAAAAAAACAAAAGAATCTCCAACAAAGGTGGTAGGGGAGCCCGGTTCTCAGCAGCCTGCTTAGCCCACTCAGCCACATGGCAGCCCAGGGAGTAGGAGAACACACTAGGGACAGAACAGACCAGAAAAAAGAGGAGAAGGGATAGCCAGTAACACCTACTGGCCAAACGTGGAGATGACTGACTGAAGAGGGGAGGATGGGGACCGATCCTGACACCATAAAGTACACATTTAATTACATTTAATTCACCAAAAAGGATATTCTGGACGAGCGATTAATGAGAAGTTAAAATGTAAGCGACACCTACTGGCCAAATGGGGAGATTACTGACTAACTGGTGCAAGACGGAGATAAATCCTGACAGTAGGTCCCTCTACGCATGAATTCTGGCCACATAGGACCACAGAACATAAGACCAATGACAGGGAACAACAGAGTTAGATACAGAAACCCCAAATGGAATCCTGGGACAAGACAGACTGGACTAGGATATTAAAGCTGAAAACAACCAGAACAGACAGGTGAAAGCTGGACAACTAGAATGGGGAACACCATGGGGAAATTAACTTAGTAACTTGGGACACATGGAGCAATGACAGGGCACAGCCTCAATATCCTGTCTCTGGTCTGAGTCAGACCAGAGATTCTCATCAATATTACAAGCAATATGAGCCTTAGGATGAAAAACCCCTCGCATGCATTATCCACCCCTGGCAAGCCTCGACTGTAATATCTAAAAAAGCCTATGGGATTACTGAAAACCTTGCATTTTATGAAACAGTGCCATACTCCAAATTATTGTATGTGATACAATGCATCCTTGCTCGTGTCTTCCCTGTGTCTGTCTCTCTGCTTGTCTCGGTCCCCACCTGCCCTTCCGCTTCCCCTAGTCCGTCTTGTCTTGGTCATGTTTCACCGCCTTCGGCCTACCCTTGTCGCCTGTTCTCCCGTTTGTTTGTGGTGACGTCCTGCTTTCCGTCCCTTCCTGTTCTCTGTCCTCCCGTCTTCCCTTAGTTCTTGTCCTGTTCAGTTGTTGCGTTTGAGGTCCTGTGCTGTTTCGTTCTGCTTTATTTCCCCCAGGTCGTCAGTTTTGGAAGTCTGCTGTCTGCCTGTGTCCTCCATGCCTGGCCTTGCCCTGTGTCCTGGCCCCATGTGCCCGTCCTGTTATCCAGTCCCCTGGGTCCCCTCCCCGACCTGGTTGCCATGCCCGGAGTGCGCGCCTTTGGGGGGGGGGGGTCTGTCACGATCAGCCCCACCCTGCGTGTCCATTCCCTGTGGTTCCCTCAGGTGTGACTCCTGATCAGCCGCACCTGAGTCTTCTTAATCTTGTCTCGTGTTCCTGCCGCCTTGTTAACCGATCACATCCATTCCTAGATTGGTTCCCTTTATAAGTGTGTCTCAGTCTCGTGATCCCGGTCTGGCTATTGTGTATGCTGCCCGTTGTTTTGATTCCCATCTTTCCTTTACCCGTCAATAAACCACCCTTGAGGGGTTTTGCCCTGACAGCCTGCATCTCAGGTCGTTCCTCCCCTTGCAACGTGACATGTGAAGGGATCTTGGACCACTCTTCCATGCAGAACATTTCCAAGGCATTGAGATTCTTGGGTCTTCTCTTGTGAAGTGCCCTTTTCAATTGAGACCACAGATTTTCAGACTGAGAGGGTCATTGAAAAACCTTGATTTTTGTGTTGCTGTAACCATTTCTTTGATCTGATTTTTGATCTGAAAACCTAGCCACAGCCCAGTGTCTGCCTGCTGACAGAGGCAACCAGATTTTGCTGCAAAGCTGCAAAGAAGCTCTGCTGATATTCACACTTGCACTCGATGAGGACCCTCAGTGCCAGGATGCAGTCAATGGTAGACTTCTTAGGCGTAAAGCCAGACTACTCCGGCTGCAGAGAAGTGTTACCCCCCTGTAATTGCCGCAATCCACGCAATCACTCTTCCCTTTCCAGATAGGGACAACAAGTCCCATTTTCCAGTCCACTGGGATAATGCCTGTCTCCCAACTAAAAGCAAAGATTACTTGCAATGCCAGGAGGACAGCCTTACCACCAGCCTGGAGAAGTTCACCACGGATACCACATATCCCGGCAGCCTTCCCTGCTCCCAGGTGATTTACCAACCGAGCAATCTCAATGAGATTGGATGGTTCACAACTGATCGGTAGGGTAGCCTCAAGAACCGTGGACTCAGATATGTCCATTGTCCTAGCTGGAGGATCAGCTTTAAACAGCTGCTCAAAGTAACTGCAGTGTCATCTGTAAGAGCCATTCCATCACCCACCAAAATGCTACTCTTCAAGGCATGCGCATAATGTTTCGATTCCTCTGTAAGCAGGATATGGGTCACTAGACCATTCCTCTGACAAATGCTTCCTTGTTAGCCCAGAGAGCCATCACAGCTGTCCTTCGCAGCTCCTCTACAGCCTGCAATTGCCATCAAGCCTTGCACTGCGACTCCTCTCGATAACATCCAGGGTGCCCTGCAAAATGAAACACCTCCTTCTGGGAACACTGGCAACACCAACACAACCCATGGCAACCTTAAGGCTCTTATCATGGAAGGTCTCCCACATGATATTCGAGTCATCAGTCACACCCAAGTCAGCTAGTTCTCCAAATTTACAAACTGGCCACTTATGTAGACTCTGCAGTTCTACAGGAGCCTCCAGCATTCGGCCTTGAGGATGTGGTTGATCTCCTTTGCTGCACCACCAGTATTGGAGTACCAAGTCTGACGGTGCAGCTGAGGGTGCTGGAACCAGGAATCAGTGACCAGAAGCCCGTGGCATTTTGCAAAGTCAAGTAACCCAATCACCAGACTCATGGGGAATAACACAATCCTCATAGCCACTCACAATGAAGTCATCCATGACCAGAGGAGTGTGATGGGCACCCATCAACCACCAAACAGAGTTGCAAGTAAAATATTTCCCTTGTCAAAACATCATTCACTGTGGTCGGAGCATACACTGAGACAACAGAAAAGACACCCAAAGATAATACATAATAATGTCATTGAAAGGAGTGATGTCGGACACCATTTGGTGGAGCTGATCCACCACAGCAACAGCTACTCCCTGAGTGTGGCAGCCATCAGAGTGATCAGACCAATAGTAGGTATACCCACCTACAGAGAGCTGGACACTCACCTGTTCCTCAGACAGTGCAGCCACAGAAGTAGAATTGATTCCCTCTGCTCTCTGTTGTACTGCGTTATTTATACTATAGCTGCACATCTGCACCTTATTGTGACCACATTTGCACCTCTCCCCCTCCAGAGTGTTGTGAAGTAACATTTCACTACAAATCGTACCGCATATGATTGGTATTTGACAAATTAAATTTGAACTTGAATTGAATGGTTCAGTTTTCCTGGTCATTTACAAGGAACAGTGGGAGTTTTTCTTCTATTTCAAATGTATCATTTACAGGTAGGTGACAATGTAGACTGTTGCCTCACATCATCAAAAACCACGTACAGGTACATTCTCCCCATGTTTATGCACACATTTCCTCAACGTTCTCCAATTTTACTCACATCCAAAAACCAAGTCCCCTACCTTGTCTTGTTACCATTGATAGACTGGTATCTGGTCCAGGGTTTCCCCTGCATCGTGCCCTCTGCTGGACTAGCATCTGGTTCAGGGTGTCCTCCTACCTTGTGGCCTGTGATGGACTGGCATCCTGTCCTGTGTGTCCCCCTACATTGTGCCCTGTGATGGACTAGCATCTGGTCCAGGTTGTCCCATATCTTGTGCTTTGGGACACCACAACGCTATAGTGGAAAAAGGTTATGAAATTTTGGATTGATGTACCATACATTTCCCTTTTTAAAATAATTCCCATTTTCATGTTTTTGAAAAACACTTTATCTAGGCTTTGATGTAGTGTGATGGCTTTCAAAGCATAACATTTAGTCATAACATTTGCTGTCCTATCTGTCACCTGGCATCATGGGCAGTAGTAGTAGTAACAAGATGTAATTAAAGGGAGATGTGTCACACTCTGCACTCGTTTTCATATCATGGGATCAATACATATGACATACTGAATGAATGAAGAAAGTCTCAGGAATATATTTTCATTACATTCATTACATTTTCATATCCTCTTTCAGAACAGAGTTATAGGCAGCTAAATAGCTAGTGTGTACTTGTGTGAATTTGCCCCATTATTGAGTAAGCAATCACACTGTTTCAAGACATAAAAAACAGTTCAAGCTTTATGTTTTGTACTTCAACAAGGGCCCAAGCAATGGCATTTTTGTGGTTAAAACCACAAGCTAGTTGCATCTGGCTTTTTGAGGAAGAGTGTGGGGTACCGCTTCAAGAAGCATGTGAACCAGTTCCATTTTTAGGTCGTGTTGGTGGAAACTGCAGCTCCTATGCCACTGCACACTGGTAGGCAAGTTTTCCTCACAAAGGCAGGTATGTGGGACAAAGACAAATAAGGGCTAGAATTCACACAGAGAAATACACCATGGGAACACTAACAAGGGTCACTTAACCTATGCAACACCTGCAGCACAAGAAATGATCAACAGAGGAAAAGGGCAAAGACAGGCACATATATGCACTAATGATGAAGTCTAAACAAGAGACAGGTTTATACCATTACCAATTAATCAAATATTAAAAACTAAGAGTACAAATAACAGATGAGGGTCACAAGCAATCAATAAGCACTAAGGACTCAGGAGAAGCAGGGATTATAGGACATAACTACAAAACAAGGATGACTAAGAACAAAGAAACAAAACAGAAAATAATACATAAACACATGACCATACCAACTATGCCATTTACTATTGTAACTAATATCTGCTGCAGCGAGTGGCATGGTGGTGTAGTGGTTAGTACTGTTGCCCCACATCTCTGGGACCAGGGTTCAAGTCACTCCCCAGATTCCATTTGTGTAGAGTTTGCATGTTCTCCCCATGTCTTGTGGGGATTTCTCCAGGTACTGTGGTTTTCCCCCCTCCAAAAACATGCTGAGGCTAATTGGAGTTACCAAATTGTGGAGGTGTGAGTGTGCCCTGTACTGGACAAATTTTTCAAAGTACAAATACAAATTTTAACATTTGAAAACTGCAAGGCATGCAATTAAAACAACTGTTTCAGAAAATGGATGGATAGATATCTGATGCATTTCAGACTGGCCTTGAACTAATGATGGTAGGAAAGTATGAATATCGAGCTACATGCTCAGTCCATTCAGCCACATGCTGAGGGGTATTCTCTGTACGTGGATTATTCATTTAGCTGGATGAAATTGTTGCATAAAAACAAGGATTAGCTTGCATACTTAATTAGTGTCCATGCATGTACATCCAATCAGCGTTGGCCTCGCCTTTCAGGGATGAGCGACTGACTGCAATCAGTGCGCAAATATAATTATTATAATAAGAAGAGAATTTCAAATGAAGAGGGTTTAGCGCGATCGGCAAGATCCTTTATTGTTTCTGCATAATATTCTTTTCGAAAGATACCGCCTCAGACAAGTTATTAATATTAACCGTCAACAGTTTAAAAAAAGTCTGTCTGGCCCTTAAATACATTCTCCGGATTTCCATAGTTTGTTTCGGACCCCTGCGTGTGTGTGTGTGTGCGCGCGTGTGTGTGTGTGTGTATACTCTTTACCGTAAACTCTTTACCAGTTTGAAGTAAATTTTTTTACTTCACTAACTTAATTGTTCCCATGTCCTGACTGTGCTTCTGTTTCATCTGGAATTATGGCAATTAAACAATAATGTGACACATTTGAAATGTAATGCTGCAGGCAAGTAATAAGTATGCAAATTAAAAACTACATATGCATTACATTTTTCAGCCACTTTTGCCAGCCGTCTTTTCTGATTTGGGTCGCATTTGCTGCGTTTCCTTTTGATACAGATTCATTCTTTCAGTTCCAGTTGTACTTGCAATTTATTACTATTGTATAGTTTAGTTACACTGATTAATTTATTACTATTTATTTTATAGTTTAGTTATACTAATTAATTGTAATATTACTTATTTTCTTTTTACTCTTTGCTTCTTATTTTTAATTTGTCGCATGTGTTTGTTGCGGTGTATTTATTTAGTATATGTAAGGCACTTTGGGACAGCAAGAGGTTGTCTGTAAATGTGCTGTATAAATAAACTTGAACTTGAACTTTGAAGTAATCATATCGCTCTAATAAAAGGTCCTGCTCAGACTGAGTGAAAAAATGTGCTGTTTTTTCCATCATTTTGTAGAAATTTGTAGATTATGTTTTCTAGACTCGATACATATAGGCTTTTCAAGCAGCGCAATCATCTCGGATGATGGGATCCAGCTAAGCTAATCCATTTCTGAAATGCGTTCAAGGAACCAACGTAACCGGATGATTTTTCACCGCCATTAACTGATCCAAGATGAGACTTCTGATCTTGGATGATTTAAACGATGTACGATACCCCCCAGTCCTAATGGAAGGAAAATTTAAAGTAGTGGTAGGCCAGGGTTGGCAGGCATTGTTATGTCCCAGGTTCTGTTGTTTTGGGGATGGAGCTGTGTGGCCTTGCCTCGCAGATGTTTGGAAAACAGCTCTGCAGGACACAGACCTTGGAGAACTGAGCTGAAGGGAAGATGGCCAGGGGGGAGAAAGGGGGCCTGCAGGAAGGCCTGGGATGTAGTTGCTATACTATGCTATATGCAGTTTGTTATATGGTAGTGTTTGAACATATGGGGATCGAAACATCCTTGAAATAGACCAATAGAAGCGGTGAATTATGATTGTTGTATGTTTGAAGCCTGGTTTGCAGATGTTTGGTAACCAATCAAGACTTAGAAGTCCATGTAGGGGAATTTGTGTTATAGTATATTAACCTGTTGATTTCTGGGTGCGTGGTGTATTGTACCTGAGTGTCGCTGGAATGCTATGCTGGATTGCTGAATAAAAGAAGAAAACTTTACTCATCACATGCGAGGTCCGGAGTTTGATTTGTGAGTTTAGAGGATTATAGAGTCATAGATGCTTAGGTTAATTTTGACTACCACAATTTGGCACCCAATGTGGGGCAACTGAGTTCTCTGCTTGTTCCAGATGATGGGATCCCGCATTAGAAGGGCCCGATGGGACCAGATCCAGATCAGATTGGGGATCGGCCCAGTCCCCCGTTGTGGAATAACTGAGACCACGTTACCTGGACCGGACCATTCCTGAGACTAAATTCGACTGGACCCGCTGTGGTGAGGTAAGGATTTCTCTGCTTGCTGTGCTGCTGCTTCTGGTTGTTGCTGCGTTGGTTGGTTGTGCAATTGAGTGTATGGGAAGAAGGTACCACGTGGCTGAGGGATCCAAGCACGGGTACGGGAAGCGCTGACAATGGGCTGGGGACCATTGGGTGAGCGCCCAGTCTGGGAAAGGAGAATATCCGCTGGTTTAGGGAAAGGGTATGATCCTAAGTAAGCCGTCTCTGGACGAGACCTGAGTGACCTATTCGTGGTGGATGGGCACGGGCTTTGGGAAAGTCCATGTCAAAGAGTGGCGCCACTGTGTTTTATAGTAGTGCTGGGGCACTGAGGACCGTGTGCGACAGGGCCCTGGGTGGCAGGAGGCCATCACCTGAGGATCGAGAAATGACAGTGAAGGCTCTGTATGGTGAGGGGTGAAGTGTATGCACTGTGCAGTGCTGTATAGCAGGCCGGTGACGGGTGGGATCCCGTATACAGGTGGTGCAGTAGACCCCTGGCACCAAGCTGAAGGACTGCGTGGTCTGGTCTGCTCCCGTCCTAAGGGAGTTGGTTAAGTTAGCGAATGAGGCTGTGTGTGCTGCTTTGGTGACATTGGTGATCTCCTCGGTGCAGTATCCTCACTTTGTTGCTTTCTACTCTTGAGAGTGTTGACGTTCAATTGCATAAAGCTGTGGGTTAGCATACCCCAGAAGGAAATATCAGAGAGTGTGTGACGTGAGTGTAGCAGGGTTCAAAGCGGAACACCTTTCCAAAACCACATTTGCCAGCGTTAGCAACACATTTTGCACTGAGCGCGCAGACGTCAATTGAGATGTCTTAACTTGTGTCATGATTGCGTATCCTGCATAGGGAGCTCAGATCTTCAGTGGATGCAGTTAAACCAGATCTGCACTCGCCATCACTGCGTCAGCTGCTGCGGCCACGGCTCTAAGGCAAAGGGGTAGGGCTCGAGCCACTGAGTCCAGTCGCCTCAAGTAGTAGACGATTGGTCTGCATTTTCCCCCATGAGTCAAAACAAAAGTCATGAATCCTTTCCTTTCCTCCACATACTGCACAAAAGGCTTTTTGTAGTCAGGCACCCCCAAAGCCGGGGCTGACATCAGCGCCTGTTTCAGGTCAATCAAAGCTTCCTCAGCTTCAGGCGTCCATGTCAGTCTGTCTGTCAGTCCCAGTCCAATTCAACCAGGGGCTGAGACCTCTGAGCATAGTCCTGAATCCAAGGCCTGCAATAGCCAATCATGCCCAGGACTGAGAGCAATTATCGTTTAGTTTCTGGCTTGGGTATTTTCTGTATAGCGGTCACTCTTTCTGGTCCTAATGACTGTCCCTCACTCGTTAGCATGTAACCCAGGTATTTCATTTTCTGGACATCAGCTGCAGCTTTTCTCTAGATGCTCGGTGCCCATTGTTTGCCAGGAAGACTAACAGGGCCCTATTGTCCTGCTTCCAGGACTCACAAGTATCCAAGCAAAGCAACAAATCACCCACGTACTGTACCAATGTGCTTCCCCTAGGTGCAGTGAACTCCTCCAGATTTTTTGCCAGCTCCTGTCCATACACACTGGGTGCCTCTGTGTAACCCTGGGGCATCACTGTCCACATTCACCGGCTTCCCCTGGAAGGTAAAGGCAAACCAGTACTGGAAATCTTGAAATTAGCAAGATACGTACTTATGGTTTGTTTTATGAAATGTGCTATATATTATAGCTATATATTTCTTTTATTTTGACAGCTTTTAGAATAATAGTCTGGTACAGCGTCACATGCTGTCATGATCATTCCTGTCTGATCCTCCTGTGTGCCGCAACCCCTTGTTAACCTCGTGTGGAATCCCTGTGTTTGCCAGCTGTTCTTCATTTCGTGTTAGTAACCCTGTGTATTTCAGTCCGCGTTTGAGTAAGTTTCCCCTGTCCGGTCATTGACATTTTGTTTAGCTGCTCCCTACCTGTGTGATTTCTGCTAATAAATCCCGTGTTTGGCAAATGCAGGGATTCCGCGATTATTTGGATTCCTGTTTGTGCTTCCCTGCTCTGTACCCGGCAGCCCACTACAGAATGACCGGACTCGCTTAAACAACGCCTCAGGTGACCGAAGCTGAATACCTTGATCTTGTGGATGAGGTGATTTACTGGGTGCTGCAGTCTGAGGTACGGGAGGATAGCGTGGCTTGTGCCCTAGTCATCTGCACCAGGGTCTTATTGGATGGGATGTTCCTGTGGAAGCATGCCACCCTTGCTGAGGAGGTGTGCCGCAACCTGTGGCAGCTCCGTAGTCGGGTTGCTGAGGCGATGATGCGGCTGGTAGCCTTGGACAGTGGCATATGCCCAGATCCGCGGCAGGAGCTCCCAGAGCTGCCCCCCACCTCGCCGCCTGTGGCAGGAGCGAAGGGGCGGAAGAGTAGGAGACGCAAGAAGAAGCAGGTTTTCTTATGGGCCGTCTCCCTCTCTGCTACCTGCCCTGCTGCGTGTTGGGAGGAGCCACTCCAGATCCTAAACCGGCTTCTCTGCGTTCCCCTTCCGCAGACGGACACCACCATGCTGCCAGTGTCGGCAGCTCAACCCTTCCGAGGAACGTGCCTGGCCCGTAAAGGGGCCAGGTCCGTTGAGGACGCCATTCCGCAGGAACCCAAAACCCCCAGGAAGGCGGCACCGGCAGCTCCTGCTCCAGTTCCCGTGCTTCCTGCTCCAGTTCCCATGCTTCCTGCTCCAGTTCTGGCTCCTCTGCCATGAGGTCCCTGTCATGTCCCCGTCAGGTCCAGGTGATGGTGCGTCCCCGTCAGGTCCAGGTGATGGCGCCTGTGGTTCTCCCTTTGATGCCTCGTCAGTTGCCTACAACCCTGCCTCTGTCGCCTCATTGGCCGCCCGTGGGTCCCTTCGCTGGCTGTCGCTGTGAGGTCGCCTGGCACGGCTGTACCTCCCTCCTCACCTTCGCCGGGGTCCCCTTCACCTTCCTCTTTGCCTCATCTGGTACCCCTTTCAGCTCCCTCCCGCCTCCTCCGTCCGTCCCTCCGTCTGCCTCCTCGGCCCCTGTGGGGTTCCCTCCTGCTCCTGCCTCATGGTCGCCTGCTGCCCCTGAGGCTGCCGCTTCTCACCCGTTGGGGTTCCCTCGGGCTCCCCGTTTCCCCCTGGGGGGGGGGGGGGGGGGTTCTGTCATGATCCTGCCCGTCCGATCCCTCTGTGTGCCACACCCCCCCGTTAACCCCGTACGGAATCCCTGCGTTTGCCAGCTGTTCCTCATTCCGTGTTAGTAACCCTGTGTATTTCCATCCGCGTTTGAGTAAGTTTCCCCAGTTCGGTCATTGATGTTTTGTCTAGTTGCTCCCTACCTGTGTGATTTCTGCTAATAAATCCTGTGTTTCTTGGATATTTGGATTCCTGTTTGTGCGTCCCTGCTTCATGCCCGGCAGCCCACTACACATGCAGCTTAACTCTCATGCAGATTAGTAGTAAAATTTGCTGTGGGTGAACTGGTTGTACTGTAAAACAGAAAATAAAAAAAATACAAGGACCAAAAGATTAGTTGAGGTATGGTTTTTAATTCAGTGTTCATTTTTTGTTTTGTGGATCTGTCCCTGAAGGGTCAGGCCAACTTGTTTGTGTCATTTCATCAACCAACAGAACAGAACATTTGTACAAGAAGAACACTTCCTCTCCTCATCTCACACCAATCTGGAAGTCAATATGCAAGAATTCTTATAGGGAAGTTATTGTGACATTAGGTATGGTTGATAAATGCATCTACTAAACAAGTTAAATGTAACTAAAAATAAAATACATTTTAACATTTGAAAATTGCATGCAATAAAAACTTTTTTCACATGGTTTTTGTTATCATCATCATCATCATCATCTCCTTTTTACTCTTCTTTGCAAAGTATAAGATTTAAGACCTCATTTAAAACTGTGGGTACAGTAAAAAAGATGTCAATACTACTGGCATTTTGTTGTTGTTGACTGTATCCAGAAATATGGCACATCAGGAGAAAATGTGTCACGTGGAAATCTTTATTTATATGTAGTGTGGGAATTTACATGCATAAATGCTGATGTATGTGGTTGTGTGTGATGCTCATTTAGCAAGAGTGGCATAATAAAAAACTCACTAATACACCAATGGCCAATGGACCACTGTACTGTACTGCCTGTACTGATTTTTAGTGCCAATAGTCTGGTACCTTGTGCAGTGGAAAAGTGTTCTAACTGTACCTATCAAACATAGGTCTTGAGTCATTGAACATTGACAGGGACACTAATAAGTGGATGCGGAGCACATTCTCACCACAAAGCTTGTCTCATCAGAACATCTCAACTCACCCCATATCTTAGCCGTTGAGAGCTCAGGGTGCTTAAAGTCATTAATAAACAATATAATTTACTGAGGTTCTTTTGTAGGGGATGGCTTCCTGGAGGAGTTTAAGAATATCAGGGTCTTGTTCATGAGTGAGGGAAGAGGGAGTGGGTTGGGAGCAGCGTCGGCAGTAATGAGGAAGCTGAGCCAGAAACTTTTGATTTATTGGCCTACATTCCAACCTCCACCTTTGGTCATGAGCTCTGGTTAGTGAGTGAAAAAATTAGATTGTGGATACAAGTAATAGAAAAGAGCTTCTTCTGCATCAGCAAATTGTGCTGCCCTTAAGTTGGCTAGCTTATTTGCGGGTGGTCTACTGGAAGAGCACAGGCATTTGTGTGAATGGGTGGTTAATTTTGCTTTTCTTGGGTCCAAGTTATACAAGTTACAAGTAGGCAAGTTATACACTGATATTTTTCTTTTTCAGTGTATAACTTACCTGTTTTGCCTTCAGTTTCATGGTTTTCCTTCAATCCAATTAACAAAAAATAAGCTATGCCTTTCTCCAGTAAATGGGGAGAGTTCCTTTATTGGCACACATGCAAAAGCCAAGCAAGGTAAATTTCCTTTTCAGGGCAATTTATTGAACTTCAGTACTACCAGAGCACATGGTGTAAATACCTATAGTATATAGGTAGAATATTACAGCAGGGCTAAAGCTGTTATCTTCAAGAGTTACAGGTGATTTCCTAAATTCATAAATTCTTGCTTGAAAGTCAATGAGATCACTTCCTAGGGATTCGAAGGAGAATCCCAAGAACTCTGTCTCATGGGCGCTACCTGCTGCTTGTCCAAGGTATGACACTTTGCTTTTCATGTATGCAGAAATATGACTTTAAATATTTTCTACTTGAAATAGCAACAACAACAACAATAACAATAATAATAATTGTAGGACCCAGATGTCTCGTAGGAGTTTATATAGTTATGTATAATATTTGGTTATGTTTATTTTATTCTTAATGTCTTAGTACTTTCTGTTTAGTAAGGCGTGTAATAGGTGTATGTCACTTTAAGAACGTGTAACGTATAGTCGCTACGTTATTGTGCGTAGGGGGAATTTGGGGGGACGTTGGTTTTTTGGAATGAACGGTGGTAGCTCATGGTTTTTCTGATCGTGTTTAGGCAGTGGAAATTTAGTTGTATAGTGCATTTTGAACTGTATTTTCAGTTTATGTGTATAGTTTAATAAACAAACAAAAACGTAACATTTATTTGTTTTAGTTTTACTTTTTGTTTGGAACACGAGTCAGCCACAAGTTTCCACTTTTGGATTTAATTTTCTCCGGACAGGAAACCCTCACAATAATAATAAGACAAAGGTGTGTCTATAATCTGTAAACCATCTTGAATACTGGATACTTTTGCTAATCAGTCTATATTAAAATTCAATTACTGCATCTACAGACCTGTAGAGTTTCTTTCTTTGGAATTTCTTTGAATACCCTGAATAAAAATATATGTAATTCCCCATGATGTCCTAAGTGCAGTCTGCCTTAATATCCAGCCTTCCCGAGATAGACTCTAGAACACAGCAATATGAGTACAAAGGATATACTGATACTGATAGATGATCTAGTTATATAAGCCCTCTAATGAATATCAGAAGCAAATGCTAGACCAAAAGTAAATTGTATTTTTGACTAAACTGCTCCTCTCCACGACCCTGTCCTGTATAAGTGGTTACTGAAGATCAATGGATAGATTAATTTGTTCTCTGTTAGAAATATACGTTTTGACATGCGTTACAAAGACAAGTGAATGGTAACAACCGTAACATTAATTTGCCCAAAAGAATGTATAAGCACGACTATTTAAATAATGCTAAGAGTCTTACCTTATTTTGTCTGAAAAGTAACAATGAATGGTACAAAAAAAATTCTTTCTCCTGAGGTGTCTTTCAGTAAAAAAGCCCTGCCATACTTGGTCAGGTATTAAAAAGTTTCAACAAGGCAATTTAAATGCCTTGTTATTAATGTCCCAAGGAAACAGTATTTCTGCGGCAGTGCTAATATACACTTTCTGCTGGCTGGAAGAGATGCCAGCTTTTCTGTGTTAATTCTTGAAATTTTGTATTAGATTAATGCCTCTTCCAAACTCTTAAATGTAATTTTGATGCAGTATTTAGCATCTGCTTTCACTGATTACCCATAGCACATAAAACAGCACATCTCGAGTTTAACCTGAGGTGCCATTTGCATTAGTCTGCACTGCATCTCTTTCACATGGTGTTTTAAAAATACGCTGCATCTCCATTCTCAGAACATGCCTGTCTTTTCCAGTTCTCATCCATCATATTCTGTGCTGGTAGGTTTCACTTCGTATTGCACAATGGTGACTGTGGTGACTCTGAGGTAGATGACAGCCAATATGAAGATACTGTATCTCGGCATCACATTTAGGTCAAGAACAATTAATAAGGTCCAATGCGAAGGTTTTCATTCATTACCCCTGGATTCATGGAAAAAAATGTTGCTTACTAAAGGAAGCATTTGTGCTTTGGATACGATATGTGCTTTCTCTAATAACCAGGACAGGATTGGTAAATTATATGTTTTAGAACCACTTGACAGTAGTGATCATAACATGGTTAAACTTGAGGTTAAGTTTAGTGTCAGAAGAGCAAAG
>JAODKM010000126.1:2505807-2536794 GCA_026780845.1 Petrocephalus sullivani | reverse complement strand
AATATCCCTCGTTTCTTTTAACACTATTGGTAAGATGCCATCAGGGCCCTGAGATTTATTTATTTTGAGCCTAGCTAGGCTTTTTATAGGCTCTTATATGCTATTAAATCAACATGTTCCTAGTGAATTCATCTTCAAGAAGTTATAGATTTTATATACATACACACCATAGTTAGGCCCACTCCCAGTTAGGCCAACAGTATGAGGCGAAGAGCTGGGTGGGGATCGGTGTCCTTGGCTTTGGATGAACCGATGAGTCAGTGCTGTCACTCTAGCTTCACACTAGAGTGCTGATGTGCAGGGAGTTCCCATGCCTGCGCTCCCACCTGCCTCTCCCCCTTATTCATGCTGCTATAACCATATCTGCACATGTGCCTAGATGGATATTGCACTTGACCATTTTGTTTGCACTGCCTCTAGTTTCCCCAACTCTGGCTAATGCACTATTTTCTTACTTCCCTGCCCCCCCCTTCTGGGGTGTGCTGCCTGGAGACCCATGAGATTGAAGAATTTCCACCTCTGCTTCCGGCAACTCCCCTCCTGCCTGCCTGCCCTTTGCTTTTGCGATGCCTCTCCTTCCTTCCCTGCTGCTGATCCACTGTTGCTCTTGCCATCAAGAATCAAGCACCCTGTGCCAGCACCTGCCTGCCCTGCATAGAGACAGCAATTTCAACACATGTTATGTATTAACTTAGTTCTGTCATCTTGTTTTGTTTGTTTGACTCCTCTGCCGGCTCCAGGAGGATGGGCTCCCCCTTTGGGTCTGGTTCCTCCCAAGGTTTCTTCCTTCTAGGGAGTTTTTCCTTGCCACTATAGCCTTTAGCTTACTCACTGGGGGGTCTTTATGTGGCAGAGAAAATGTAAAGCGCATTGAGACAATGTAATGTTGTGATAATGCGCTATATAAATAAGGGCTGTGTGACTTCCTATTGTGTGACTTGTATTTATCGTTCTGGACATCTGCAAATTTTAGAAAAACCATTTATCTATTTTGACCTTCAGTTAGGAAATTCTCATTATTCTGGAGTTAAACCAAGGCTACTTCCAGCAGAAAATGTCAGCAGCAACACAATACTTTTCTTAGTAGAATAATCTTATCGATATGTTTTATTCGTGGATGTATGCGCCTGTGCTGCCAAAATTAAGTACTAGCAGATGCAGATGTACCTGGCCAATAAAGTGACTCTGATAAGTGTATTATTGTGATCCCCGAAGTAAAGTTACTGTAAAAGTACATATTAATAATCCTATATAAAATATTCTGTAATACAGCACATTTATAAATAGATACACTAGATACACTAGACAAGTGGACACAATTCATCCTTAGTATATACTGGGCTTCTGCCCAGTGCTTTCTGGAATGTGAACAAAGTGAAAAGGCTGCCGAGTGAGTTGTGAAAGATGCCCACTTCTGTACAAATAAGAATGAGCAACTATCTTATCAGGACTGCAACACCCACTCAAATAAAATGCAAGACAAAATATAACCGACTAATAGGTGTACAAGAACAGTCAGGATTCTGACTACATTCATGCTCAAATGTGCAATTAACCCCTCGGTGCCTAAATTTATTTACAATTATATAAAAAAGACATAATTTGTGTTTTTGCTGTCAAAAAGATGCTAAATTAAGTGGAGATTATTAATTTGAATATAGCACATACAGTAGATATAAATTTAGCTATGATGCAAATTAGCGACATTAATTAATAATTAATTTAAATAATTGGGCATAATTGTAATTAAACAAAATTTCCCGTCTCAGGTATGTAGAATATTTTATCGATGCTGATATTGATCGGTTAAGAGTTAACAATCCACATTACAAATATTGATCCAAATATCTGTCGAATGTCATGAAAATTAATGAAAAGTTACATGAGGAGAAACACTCTCTCGCAAAAACCGTTTGAGGTGATTTTGTGACAATTGTCTACAAAGGGTTACACATTTATTTGGGCTGTAGAGTTTTTGTTAGAGTGGAATATTATGTGTTTTCTTAGGCTAGATCAACTAGACCAGAACTATGTTGTTGAAAACGGTCACTCCCATTGTTTGCGTTACACATCAAACTGCTCACACTGGACGCTGAATCACTGCGATTAGACCCAAGAGGAGACATCACATCCTGTACTCAACACTGGAACGGAAAGTTGAATTACGTCATCTGCACCCTCTCATGCTTTGCCCCGTTACCATGACAAGTAATTCAAACCACAGACCAAAACCAAAATGAATAATTTACCGCTGGCCAGATTGCTGGGTTATTTTGTGAGTCATGTCTGGCTATACATAGTAACAGAACTAGGGGTTTAAAACTCATGTAAATCCTCTCTTGCTTCAGAACACGAAGCAGAAATAGTAATGGTCCGAGTAACATTATTTGACAGCACTGTCTTTCACAACATATGAAACTGGCTTATCCTGCCCCAATAGCAATGACTTCTGGTATTTTAAGATTTTTTTTTTAACATACTTGAAGGAGCACACCATGATACATAATTCTAGGCCTCAAACCTCAAATTATCCATCCATCCATTTTTTGAAATTGCTTATCCTTCTGGGTCGCGGGGGGTCCAGAGCCTATCCTGGAAGCTATGGGCACGAGGCAGAGAACAACCCAGGATGGGGGGCCAGCCCATTGCAGGGCACACTCATACATGCACACCTACAGTATGGGCAATTTGGTAACCCCAGTCAGCCTCAGCATGTTTTTGGACTGCGGGGGGAAACCAGAGTATGCAGAGGAAACCCCACAAAAGCACATGGAGAACATGTAGACTCCACACACATGGAACCTGGGCGGAGACTTGAACCCTAGTCTCAGAGGTGTGAGGCAACAGCACTGCACTACCATGCCGTCTCCACACTATAATCTTCACAAAAAAAAAATAAATCCAAATCCAGGGGACGAGGGCCGCAGAAGGAAGCTGAAGTCACCACATGGGGACACAAGTGGGACGAGTAAGAGAGTCAGGAAGATGTGTGATAAAAAGCAATAGCCACTGCTACAGAGCTGCTGTGGACAGGACTTGTTTGCTTAAATAGAAATACACACAAAATCACGCTGCTGTGAGTCCAGTGAATCCCATATATCCCATATGCAGATTTAAATTCTCAGTTTGAATGGTCTCGTTTGCAGGCGCAAATCTTCACAAAAAAAATAAATCCAATTATATGACCAAGTCAATTGATTTTTTACTCTCACGCTCTATATATATATATATATATATATATATATATCACATAAAATCTCACCATCACAAGTTTCACCTTGTTAAGAAAAACACTACAGCCTCAAACTGACACTTGACTCCCCCTGCTGCTAGACAATTGTTATGCTTAGCGCCCTCTAGTGGTGAATCTCACATTTACAGCAAAGAATATTGATATTTATTTCTCCAATTTATTTTATTGCAATATTTAATGGCAACCAACTTGGCCGAAAGTATTTCTATTGATGGGCAATCAGGTCATTTGTTTTTGTTTGAATTAGTCTCTATTCCCTTAGCCAGCCACCAGCAATTTTTTTTGCTAAATTTAGCCGGGCCTGGATGCATATCTTCGTAAGAAAAGGCTTCTGTTTTGCTACCCTACTCTATAGTCCAGACATATGGAGAATATGGGAGATTGTTGTCACATGTAGTACACAACCAGTACTTGGCAAAAATTCCTGGAACTCCTTCAGTGTTGCTGTAGGCCTCTTGGCCGCCTCCCTGACCAGTTTTCGTCTTGTCTTTTCATCAATTTTGGTGGGACGTCCAGTTCTTGGTAACGTCACTGTCGTCCCATATTTTCTCCATTTCTTGATGACTGTCTTCACCGTGTTCCATGGTATATCCAACGCTATGGACTTTTTTGTACCCTTCTCCTGACTGAAGTCTTTTAACAATGAGATCCCTTTGATGCTTTGCAAGCTCTCTGTGGACCATGGCTTTTGCTGCAGGATGCAAATGAGTAAATGTCAGGGAAATCCTACTAGGACAGCTGAACTTTATTTGGCGTTTATCAGAGTCTCTCTACTTGATGGCAGGTGTGTACCCAAAACAGCCTGAATGCTGTAACTAAATGAAAAGGTACTTCAACAAAATATTTGTTTGTCTATCACTTGAATTGTACAGGTTGCAAGTCATGTTAAAGGTGGAAAAGGTTTTGAAATCAAATCATTTTTCCATCACAAAAACCTGGCATTTTAACGGGGGTATCTACATTGTTTATACGCACTGTACGTAGACATGCCCATTTTCTATTAGGTTTCCTAATCCATATTGAACCTTTGCTTAGCTGGTATACAGTCCATTTACACGCTCCAGAACAAGGGATTTCAGGAATTCTGAGGTTATTCTGAGGGGTTGTATTATATTGTCAAAATAATGTGACATATTTCTTGCCGACTAGTTGCATGGCTCTCATGCCTGGCTGCTTTCACCAGCACTGCCATAACGAATGGATAATAAAAGGGTAAATGTGGCATGTACGAAGATTTCAAGGTTGTAAAGAGCATCTTGGGATTTTCAGCGTTAAAGGATATTATTTCTTTAATTCACTCTATTACGAAACGCATGTATTTGTCGTTGAGCCAGCGTAGTGCACAATGCCATCTTGTAGATGTAATCAAATAGGCGTTTGACTTAATGGCCTTCGTAACTGACCTGGGCAGTCCAGAGAAAACCCACACAGCAGCTGATTGCCTGTAAGTGAAACAATGCATGTAGGAATTATCTGCTCCTTGTCTGTTTGAAGTAAGAATGGATGCATAATATCTCATATTCTGAATTACGTCTCTTAAAAGTTCAAAATTATGATGAGATACATGAAAATATGTTACATTTTTGTACATTTTTATACATATATAATGAATGGATGTAAAAAAACATGACCTTATAGTATGAAATTATATAGTACTCTGTGGCAGCATGCTGTTTGGATCCTGCTTTGTTTGCGCATTTCCAGGACATGCAGTTAGGTTATCTGGTGTCAGAAGTATATTACCCAAAAGCCATAAAATCATTTTAAATCTCACTAATGTGTTGTTGTTTTGTTGAAGCTTTCAGATTCCCTTTCATGTGTCTCTACACCATTATCAGTCATAATATAATGTGATGTAAATAGTTAACGCAGTGACTCCTCCCCCAATTTGTTTTTGTTACGAGGGACAGAGGGATCGATATTAGAGCAGATAGTGGACGAGTTAAACTGTGAGAAAACGCTGCAACGGGAGGGGACGAGGGCCACAGAAGGAAGCTGAAGTCACCACATGGGGACACAAGTGGGACGAGTAAGAGAGTCAGGAAGACAGGATGTGTGATAAAAAGCAATAGCCACTGCTACAGAGCTGCTGTGGACAGGACTTGTTTGCTTAAATAGAAATACACACAAAATCCCGCTGCTGTGTGTCCAGTGAATCCCATATATCCCATATGCAGATTTAAATTCTCAGTTTGAATGGTCTCGTTTGCAGGCGCCTGGCTGAAGAAGCGTCACGAGCCGGACACCATCTACTGACAGTGAAACCTCTCAGGAAACGGTGTGGGAGCAGGTGAAGTGGGAGCCGCGGATCACGCAACCTGGCTGATAAAAAGTCCAGAGAGATGCATGTAATGGGTAGCAGAATGAACACGTGGGCGAGTCACCCCTAGGCCGTCTGGAGGCCACCACGATAAGATGCTATGTACAGCGGCCGTCTGTAAACTGTCCTCATGGACAATATCTGACAAACACAAGGGGAGAAGAGGCCCGCCTCTCGGTGGCTCAGGGCTGTATGACACCTTTGGGGTATCTACACACCTTCTATTAAGCCTTTTCACTTTTTCTCTCTATTATCTCTCCAGCACCCCAGAAGTAAAGTGGCCCATGAATCAGACGGTGGGTGTTACTAGACAGCAGTGAAAGGTCTTGTCAAACTCCTTGATAAGTGGCATGATCTGGGCCTGTAGGAAGTCCCTTAACTGCTTGGTATAGCCTCTGCTTGAAGAAAATGGTCACCAATACAAAAAATTTTATATGCATTTGTATTATTTCTCACTTATTTTCAATTATTTGTCGAGACGGGGGACAGGGACTTGCTTTATAATCTCTTTTACTTTTTTAACTGAAATGAAATGGCTGAAAGTGACACAGATATGAAGACCAGCTCAGTCGTTATCATTCCACATAAGCAAACTCATAACATCAGAATAGTGTGGTGGACTGGCCGTGGCAAAATCATGGTAAACATGATGCACTTCTCGACATTATGGAATTTAATCTGTTAAATATAAACGTTTTAGATATTTTAAAATACACTCATCAATATACCTTGGTTTTAAATAAAGCTATCAAATAAATGGCACATATAAACTAAAAGGCCTGTATCTCAAAAACACCTGCAGCTTTGGCATTGTCCATGACTGTGAAAGAATGTTTCGAATTTCCAGTACGCTATAGCCAGTGAGACGGTAAGCTCCGCCCAGTCGAGTCCACAGGGGCAGAAACAATTAGCATCTGTACCATCACTAATCGAGTAATCTACTGATTAATCTGACAATTAATCGAGTAATAATTTATATATCATACAATATAATACAACCCCATTTGCAAAAAAGTAAAAAAATGTTAAAAGAAGAGGTGATACAGTACAGTACAATTTCCCAGTTTTGATGTTTAATTAGTCGTCTTTGTTCTGTATTCTATTTTCGATTAAATATGGGTGTATATTATGTGCTAATCAAATGGCATTACAAGTTTAGCAGCCATATAATTCCTTTATTGATGTACCTGTCAAATCAAATTATGCAGCATTTTGTCGTCTAACAAATAGTAACCCCCCCAACTTGCCATGAAAAAAGTCATTAATCGCATTAAGTTGCATTAATGGCTGAGCCCCTCCCCCCCCACCCCACCCAGATGAACCTACTAGTCAGGGAGTTCCAGCTCCTGACTGTCAAGCCCCCCCCCCCCCTCATTCTTCTCCCATTTGGGCAGCTCTGCCTGCTACTACTTCATATTTTGCTCCCTATAATAATTTGAACTTTTAAACTACCAGGTAGAAATCAAGACTTTAACTTCAGTGTTGATTATCAAGATGAAACCATTCAGATAGAAGGAATCAATGTTTTTGTATCACACCCCGAATCTTCGGTTGCTTTCATTTAAAATGTCTCCATGAGAAGTCGGAGTGGTCCACAGGACAAATGTTCATTCCAGAGATGGGAGAGACGAATGAAATGCCTGCCGCACTATTTTGTATGTGGTGTGGATGTAAGCAGCAAAGGGTAGGGTTCAAATATCACAAGCTGGCATGATTGCATGAGTGTTGATTGACTCTCTGTTTATAAACAATATTTCACCTTAAATTGATCTCAGCTCTGTTACATTATTTATTATTTTTATTTTTTATTTTGGTTCATGTCAGTGGTCAGGACGCGAGGCAGGGGACACCCTGACCAGGATGCCAGTCCATCACAGGGCACGAGGCAGGGGACACCCTGGATGGGAAGCAGGTCCATCACAGGGCACAAGGCAGGGGACACCCTGACCAGGATGCCAGTCCATCACAGGGCATGAGGCAGGGACACCCTGACCAGGATGTCAGTCCATCACAGGGCATGAGGCAGGTTACTCCCTGACCAGGATGCCAGTCCATCACAGGGCTCGAGGCAGGGGACACCCTTGATGGGAAGCAGGTCCATCACAGGGCATGAGGCAGGGGACACCCTGGATGGGAAGCAGGTCCATCACAGCGCACGAGGCAGGGGACTCCCTGGATGGGAAGCAGGTCCATCACAGCGCACGAGGCAGGGGACTCCCTGACCAGGATGCCAGTCCATGACAGAGCATGAGGCAGGGGACACCCTGACCAGGTTACCAGTCCATCAGAGAGCACAAGGAAGGGACACACTGACCAGGATACCAGCCCATCACAGGGCATGAGGCAGGGACACCCTGGATAGGAAGCAGGTTCATCACAGGGCACGAGGCAGGGGACACCCTGACCAGGATGCCAGTCCATCACAGGGCATGAGGCAGGGACACCCTGACCAGGATGTCAGTCCATCACAGGGCATGAGGCAGGTTACTCCCTGACCAGGATGCCAGTCCATCACAGGGCTCGAGGCAGGGGACACCCTTGATGGGAAGCAGGTCCATCACAGGGCATGAGGCAGGGGACACCCTGGATGGGAAGCAGGTCCATCACAGCGCACGAGGCAGGGGACTCCCTGGATGGGAAGCAGGTCCATCACAGCGCACGAGGCAGGGGACTCCCTGACCAGGATGCCAGTCCATGACAGAGCATGAGGCAGGGGACACCCTGACCAGGTTACCAGTCCATCAGAGAGCACAAGGAAGGGACACACTGACCAGGATACCAGCCCATCACAGGGCATGAGGCAGGGACACCCTGGATAGGAAGCAGGTTCATCACAGGGCACGAGGCAGGGGACACCCTGACCAGGATGCCAGTCCATCACAGGGCATGAGGCAGGGGACTCCCTGACCAGGATGCCAGTCCATCACAGGGCATGAGGCAGGGACACCCTGGATAGGAAGCAGGTCCATCACAGGGCATGAGGCAGGGACACCCTGACCAGGATGCCAGTCCATCTCAGGGCATGAGGCAGGGACACCCTGACCAGGATGCCAGTCCATCACAGGTCATGAGGCAGGGACACCCTGCACCGGATGGGCTTTTTTTAGATTTATTTTTGATTTCTTTATAAGATGTGATGGCCTGTAGCAGATGACTGGTGAGAAGCTACATTTTTGAGAATGCAGAATTTACTACGGGTTTATTTGCAGCTTTGCACTGAGAATGGCAATGAAACACTGTTAGAGACACAGCTGCACATCTATTTCATGGTTGCTCACCAGGCAAAAGGCATGGTAGTGGTTAAAGACACCAAAGCATAACCTGAATATTGCTAGTTTAAGTCATGACCAGTGATCTGTTACATCTGAGCAGATTGCTTGGCTTGAATTGCAGTGTAAATGCAAAAAGCTGTAAGCTGATTAACAGTAAAAAGTTCAGCAGCTTAGCCAGTAAATGCAAATTTCTATGCAGCACTTTTTGAGGAATTTTACATTAGAGACACATTCTGAATTATAATATACCGTATATATTATTTTTTAGGATATTTTTTTTCTCCTTGTTCTTAGCGAGGTCGAAAAAAGTGAGAGAGCACCCCCCCCCACCCTGATCTACTCCTTTGCTTTCATTGTCTTGCTCCCATTTCTCCCACAATGCACCAGTCTTTTGCTGCAGAACGCAGAAATGGAGTGGGGGGGCAGGGGGGGGAGGGTGGTGGTGGTCAAAGGACGCAGCCCGTGGAAGAGATAAAAATGAGAGTCGAAAAGAGAACTAAGTAGGAGGCTAGAGGACAGTGGAGGGGGGAGAGCCAGAAAAATAGGACGGTTAGCGAACAAAAGGAAAGCAAAATGAAACTGGGGGAAGGAGGAAGTGAAATGGACAGGGAAAGATGTGAGCGTTTAACGGAAAGTAGGGCTCTGGAAATGTGGGGCAGCCAGGGAAGGGAAGATACGTTTTCAAATAAAGATCAGATAGAGGTAGCTGGAAGGACGGCGAAAGAGAGGAAGAGATGAGGGGGAAGGTGAGGGACAGTAAGGGCTTGGGGGCAGACTACCTATCAAACCTACTGCCTCAGCCCATTCTGCAGCTCCTCCCCCTTCTCTGTGTCACCATGGTAACCAGACGGGAGTGCCTAATACAGGGAGTTAATATATTTTCAGAGGGGGGGTGCTTTGGGTACTAATGCACTCGTTTGTCTCCACACAGATGAGCAAATCAATACTGGGCTGGAGACTGTTCCTGTACCACCAGCATTGCATATGTGAGGACAGGTATGGGGCTGCTGGCACTGAGGCCACTCACTGCGTGCTGAAGAAAGAGAGAGACACAGGGCACACTGTGTGAATAGTGTTCTATATCACCTTTATTTATAGTGGTAAATTGTTTACAAATTTTTGATAAACTACCGTATAGGATTACAATCGGTAGAGTATTGTGTAATTTAATAATTTCCAATAATAGCTGGGACACTTCACCCCCCATGATACTATATTATAACCACTTTAGACAGAGAAGTCTCTTGATCCTTTTCTTCAGTGAATTGTGATTTTTCAGATCCATTTCAGTAAAGCACACACTTTAGTAATGTTACCTGTTCACACAGGTATATATTTTGGTATTTTTTGCTATTACGCTACCATTCTGGGTCCATATTGTTCCAAGGACACTCTGCATAGCACGTGTTACATTCCTCCTGCTCTTCCTGGCTTCCTGTCAGATAGCATATTGATTTCAGGATTTTGCTGTTAACCTTTAAAGTTCCTTCATAATCTGGCTCCTCCTCGTCTCTCTGAGCTTTTGTATATTTGCACCCCCTCCAGTACTCTCAGACCGTCCCACTTCACCTCTCTCGTTGTGCCCACTCCACTCCTGACCACCTTTGGGTTCAGGGTTTTTAGTCTTGGGGCCCCCAGCCTTTGGAACCCTATATTCTACAACTTTTACAACTAGTTGTAGAAACCCAAGGAGCCTGCAGGTGTGTATCTGGCCATTATTTAACATTAGATACATAAAACTATTTAATGACGACCTGTCAGCTTGTTGTAACCATGTGTTGGTTAGTGCAGTATGTACAGAGTGACTGCTTTCATGTGACATCCCTCACTTACAGTATGTCCATTACCTTCAGACGCCTTTTTAAATTCAGTACAGATTCAGTGTGTGTGTTTATTCCAGCAGAGTTCAGGATTGAGATTGACATTTTTATTTATTTACTGCTTTGCTGTTTCATTAGGTAGATAATACAAGGCACCCAGCAAGCACAAACCTCACATCTACAATCACTTCAGAGCAAGGAAGCCAGGAAGGACCTCCAAGTGCCATTTAATTTTAATTTTTATGCTTTTTAAGTTTAAAAACATCCATATTTGCTGTATATCAAGGGAAAAAATAGCAGTCCCCAAAATGCATGAAATTTTATAGTTAATGATTATAATCAATGTTATGGTGGATGGATAGAAGAATGGACAGACAGATGATGGATGGAGGGATGGACATGGGGCTGGCTCTAGCTGTGAGCAGAACAGGCAGTTGCCATCAGCCCCCTGAATGGCCTGTGCTGTGGAGGAAGTGAAATGATCGCCAGTTATCTTGGCAGGAGGGCCTCCCAAGTAAAGCTTTGCCTAGGACTCCTGAAAAAGCAGATCCAGCCCTGGCTGGATAGACGGATGGATGGATGGATGGATGGATGGATGGATGGTCAGTGTTGCACTACACAAAAATCTGTGATGTTCCTGCTAATCTAGCAGCAAGTTTTCTTTATTTATCTTAGTCATACAATTAAAAAGCAAGTCAAGCATCAAAAGGTCGAAACTTTTTATGCCTGGAAAATTATGCATTATGAAAAGTCACCCTTCTTTGAAGATACAAGTCTCTTTGGTATGTTCCAAAGCTGGTCCCGGAGCTGGTGCTGACCTTCCACTGTGGAGCGAGTACATGCAGCACTGTCCCCGAGGACCTCACCTGCGACCGTAAGCCACCTCACAGGTTAAGGGTCTCAGGGACAGTCAGACATGTTTGGTGGAACTTGCAGCCTTGAATACTTGTAACTGGATTCACTGAAATTTCACATCTATGATTCTAAGAAACGTTTGGACACAATACAAACTTAATGTCACACATCACAGCCTGAGAAATGTGTCTTTGTAGGTGCTTTGTCTGTGTCAGTCAGCATCAGTCTTGCACATTGTCACCACATGTGAACTTTTCTGTAGTCTCTAGCATGATGTTGCAAATAGCTAAATTTAGCAGTGCAAATTTAAACACCACTCACTTGTGTTATTTAAAATCAAGCTAAATGACATTCATGTATGAATATTATGCCATATTATATGGAGCACAGATATAAACCTCTGAGAAAAATGATAATTTTTATACTACTGTTCCCTAGTTATAGCTGTCTTGCCACCCTCCTTGGCTGACGATTAAATCTTGTTTTCCATCATTTCATTATAGCATGTAGACATAAAATGCAATGCAATTTTGCAATGCAATGCAATGCAATGCAATTTTATTTATATAGCGCATTATCACAACATTACATTGTCTCAATGCACTTTACATTATTTCTGCCACATAAAAATCTGCTGTATCTGAGCCCTCTTCATTCACCTGCGAAAGGAGTGTCACAGCTCTGATACCAACATTTACGTATTTTCCTCTCACTTACAGTGCACTATGAGGATATTGGGTTGGGTTTTATGCGGGGTGGGGGGAACTGGGAGATGGGGCAGCGCTCTGTAGACATTTGAAAAGCCTCTCATGGTTCCATTTTGCAGATTCACAATGAAACACCTCCAATATGTCTGGCAGGCTCACAGGAATACCACCTGCAGAAAGGGACACAGAGAACACCATCAGAATCTGAGGCATATGTGACGATTCTCCCCGCAAGTCACCAAGTGAGTTAGCGCCACCTAGGAGGCGACGCTCAGGCTGACACGCCGACTGCCTGTGCTCCTGCAGTGGTGCGTGCAGATCCATTCGCAGTGATTTTCCCCGGACCTTTCTTAGCATACATGAAGAGCGGTGTTGTCCTTAGGATTCAATACAAACAGCTTAGTCATAATCACAAAAGACATTTATATATAATAAAATGATTATTTAAATGATCTTTCCCCTTTATTTAGGTACCATGTTAATTACCTAAAGAATACTGTATTTTTTATGTTTCAGTTTATTTTTTAGCCTCAGTCTATTACAGGGACATCGTCGGATCCTCACCTCCATGACCAGCACATGTAATAGCTTGCCACATAGATGAGCACACATGTGCACATGCCAAACCGTAATGCACAATAGGACATGCATGTAACATATATGTTCTGCTTGGTTATTCCCTGCCCCCAGTGACACATTCCCTCGCTCTTGTTTTCCATCGGCTAGAAAGACTACTGCAGGAGGAGGAAATTGAAAGTAAATCATCTCCATATAGAAGAAAGACTTCTTTTCAAGGATGTAAAATGAAATAAAATAAAATGATTATATTATATTATAAAATATAGGTTATGCACAGGAATAACCAGAAGGACATGCTTACTCTCTTTGCTGTCCATCAAATAACATGCACACTCACCAGTATTTGCTGATACACAAATGACATTTTTCTTTAGATACACACACAAACACACACACGCAGACGCACACACACACAGACACACACGCACACACACACACACACACGCAGACACACACACACACACACACACCTAGACAGATATACACATAAAAAAAGGAAAGTGATTCTCTTCTCCTCTTTTTTTTCGCTGTCTCTCTCTGTCTCTCTCTCCCTGTCTGTCTCTTGCTCTCTCTCCCTCCCTCTCTCTCTCTCTCTCTCTCTCTTTCACCCTCTCCATCCCCTGGCTGCTGCTGTCTGGGTGTTATTAACTGCATTCTTAAAACAAAAAAGAAAACGCAAAAATCATTCTACTAGTCCAAAAACAAAGCAGAACTAAGCTTTTGTTTTGCCCCAATCTTCTTTATCTTAATTTCTGGAGGCTGTAGAACACAGACTGTGCCCTGCTCTCTCCCCTGCTCCTCTTTGTCTCCCTGGCTCTGTGAGGCTCTCTCCCCTGCGCCTCTATGCCTCCCTGGCTCTGTGAGGCTCTCTCCCTGCTCTTCTGTACATCCCTGCCTCTGTGAGGCTCCCTCCCCTGCTCCTCTGTACCTCCATGCCTCTGTGAGGCTCTCTCCCTGCTCCTCTGTACATCCCTGCCTCTGTGAGGCTCTCTCCCCTGCTCCTCTGTGTCTCCCTGGCTCTGTGAGGCTCTCTCCTTGCTCCTCTGTACATCCCTGCCTCTGTGAGGCTCTCTCCCCTGCTCCTCTGTACCTCCCTGCCTCTGTCTCTGTGAGGCTCTCTGCCCTGCTCCTTTGTTCCTCCCTGACTCTGTGAGGCTCTCTCCCCTGCTCCTCTGTACCTCCCTGCCTCTGTGAGGCTCTCTCCCCTGCTCCTCTGTGTCTCCCTGGCTCTGTGAGGCTCTCTCCCTGCTCCTCTGTACATCCCTGCCTCTGTGAGGCTCTCTCCCCTGCTCCTCTGTACCTCCCTGCCTCTGTCTCTGTGAGGCTCTCTGCCCTGCTCCTTTGTTCCTCCCTGACTCTGTGAGGCTCTCTCCCCTGCTCCTCTGTGCCTCCCTGCCTCTGGTAAGCTCTCTCCCCTGCTCCTCTGTGCCTCCCTGCCTCTGTTTCTTTGAAGTTCTCTCCCCTGCTCCTCTATGCCTCCCTGCTTCTGTCTTTGTGAGGCTCTCTCCCCTGCTCCTCTGTGCCTCCCTGCCGCTGTCTCTGTAAGGGTCTCTCCCCTGCTCCTCTGTGCCCTCCTGCCTCTGTCTCTGTGAGGCTCTCTGCCCTGCTCCTCTGTGCCTCCCTGTCGCTGTCTCTGTGAGGTTCTCTTCCCTGCTCCTCTGTGGCTTCCTTCCTCTGTCTCTGTGAGGCTCTCTGCCCTGCTCCTCTGTGCCTTCCTGCCTTTGTCTCTGTGAGGCTCTTTCCCCTGCTCCTCTGTGCCTTCCTGCCTCTGTCTCTGTGAGGCTTTCTCCCCTGTTCCTCTGTGCCTCCTTGCCGCTGTCTCTGTGAGGCTCTCTGCCCTGCTCCTCTGTGCCTCCCTGTCGCTGTCTCTGTGAGGCTCTTTCCCCTGCTCCTCTGTGCCTTCCTGCCTCTGTCTCTGTGAGGCTCTCTCCCCTGCTCCTCTGTGCCTCCTTGCCGCTGTCTCTGTGAGGTTCTCTCCCCTGCACATTCGTTCACACACACACACACCCACACACACACACACACAAACTCTCTGTCCATGTTTCTCGCCACCATTCCTGCCCCTCTTCAGCATCTCTTCCCTTCGTCTTCTGCTTTTCTCCATCTTTTTCTGTGTTCAGTGTCCTGATCTCCATTTCCTTCTTTCCGTCCTCTCCTGCTCTTATGCTCTCTCATTCACTCGCTCTCCCCCTCTGCCTCTCTCTCTCGCTCCCCTCACGTTTTCCAGGCATCACGTCTCCGTCTCCCCCGCTCCCCTCTTTGCTGCCTGTGCTCATCTGCGAAGGGGAACGTGTGAGAGACACAGGAAGTGGGCAGTGGGGGGGGGTTCACTATCTCAGTGAGAATAAAAACTACGCCAAGGCCAAAAGTCAGGAGAATGTCTCACTGCATCCCACCGCCCCAGTTAGCATAGTCTGCCTCTTCATTACTAAACGTATGGTTTGTATGGATGGAGTCTGATTCATGGGATTGCAGTCTGCAGTTCATCACAGCAGAAGAAACTAGCTATAGTTCCCAAATAAAATCAAGGAATTCTTTGACCAGTTGTTACTTTGTAACTAACTTTTATCATTCAGAGGGTGATTTCCAGGTAAATTAGATCCTTGTCATGCTGACTCACACCCACTTTTGTAGTTTTTTCCCTTTACTTTCAGTTGAATTACCCATTACTTTAAAAGCCTACAAATGTCACCAACCTGAATGCGGGCTGACATAAACTGATAACTCCAGTCTGAGGCATAAATAAAAGTGAATGTTTGCAGCTGCCTCAATAATCAATATATATTGATTATATTGAGGTTGGGTGATATTTTCCAGAATCTCCCTGGCTACCTTTCATTTTGTCTAGCTTGTAATGATACAGTAAAAATGCCATCTGTAAATTTGTTGAGATGGCTTCCAAATTCAGTATAATCTTAGTAAGAACAATGAAAAATATGAATGCACCTCATTTAAATTATCTTCATAGTTGAAAAACCTGAAAAAAAAAATTATGCTTACGTAAAATTGTAGCCCTAATGGGACAAAATAGGCTACAGCTGTCTTCAGGAATTGTTTTTATTAACCACATTATTTACCTATGCAATTATTAGTGGAGCATCCTGATTTAAAATGGGGGTCTTCTGTATGTAGGTTAAACCTCCCTAGCCTCTCTGTGAACCATCTCGTTTATGGAGCGGTGGACTGGAGGCAGTTTGCTGTGACCTGTATGAGAAGCACACAGCAGTAAGACTGTGATCTATGACCATCAGTCTGAACCGTCAGCAGCTTCGCCTACATGCGAAATCCCAGTCTGAGGCACAGCTCAGCGATGCCTGTGATGTCACTGGTCCTGATGCTGCTGTTTCTAAGCAGTCTCGCTTACTTATGCGACTCAGCAAGCTTCCCATCGTAGAGCACAGCTACATTAATCGGATACTAATATGAAGTCAGGGTTGGAAAACCTCAGAGGCAGATAGTTTGACACCACAAATGTGATACAGTTGATGTTCTTGCATTATACGTGCTTGGGGCATTGTGTAAAACTGCCGTACATCAAATTTCTAAGATCGACAAGACAAAAAAACAAAGCTAAAATATTATGACATGGCTTCTTAAAATCAGACAAACGTGCACTATTTCCACCAGGGAATGGAGAGATTTTCTGCCTGTGTAGACTGGAGAGTAGCGCAGAATGCTGATATGTGCCCTTTTTTCTTACAGAGAAGTACAACGCAATGCGGATACTAGCTGTCTGAGCCACTAGCCAGACACACTGGGGGACTTGTGAGGAGGTGGGGTGGGGGGGGGGGAGCACACAATCCCCACAGACGCTCTGGTACCATGCACAGACCAAAGATGAGGTATGACTTAAGGCTGGATGGTAACGCATTATTATAAGACAAAAAGGCTGTGGTACGCAACGCGGCTGAGTCCCCTTTCATCACTGACCAGACAAGTCCAGAGACAGAAACACAAGACCAATGGTAGACTGCTTAACCAAAAAGCCAGATAGAGCTCAGGTTTTATGCCGCAGTATCTGTATGCATTAAGAAGCAGACTTTTTTATTGAATGCCACAATATTATATTAAAAATGATAATATGAACTTGAAAGACAGAATGACAAATTAACCCTCAGTCACACAACTAAATATAGAGACTACATATTAGGACAAGAAAAATACATCAAACCATTCAATGTATAATTGTAAATAAACCAAATACACAGTATTTGGTGTCCTCAATGAATGTCTTTCTATTTAATCTGTTCCATGTAGAGATCATGGAGAAGCAGAAATAGCACAAGCAGGCAGTCGGTGTCAGCTCCTATAGCCTGATGCTCCCAGATAACACACAGAAATTCAGGCTGTGAAAGTGTCCCAGGTGTGATCTCACAGCTCATATGCCACCCTTTCTACCATATCCAAATGCCATGGCAACATTGTGCAGGGAGCTGCCCTTTACATACTGTCTGCTAGGCTGAGGGGCTGGGGTCCCACTCCTTACATTCTGTCTGCTAGGCTGAGGGGATGCCCCCCCCCCCTTACTTACCATCCACTGGACTGTGGGGTTAAGGTACCTGCCCCTTATTTATTGTCCACTAGGCTGCTGGGTTCGGGCCCCGGGTCTTACTTACTGTCCGCTAGGTTGAGGGGTTAAGGGACCCTGCCCTTACTTACTGTCTACTAGGCTGTTGAGTTGGGGCCCCAGCCCTTACGTACCATACACTAAGCTGTTGGGTTGGGGACCCGGCCCTTACGTATCATTCACTAAGCTGTTGGGTTGGGGCCCCAGCCCTTATGTACCATACACTAAGCTGTTGGGTTCGGGACCCGGCCCTTACGTATCATTCACTAAGCTGTTGGGTTGGGGACCCACCCCTTACTTACTGCCCGCTAGGCTGTTGGGTCAGGGCCCCAACCCTTACTTACTATTCGCTAAGCTAAAGTGTTGGGGACCCACTGCTTACTTACTGCCCTCTAGGCTGTTGGGTCGCGGCCCCAGCTCTTACTTACTATCCGCTAGGCTGAGGTGTTGGAGACCCACCCCTTACTTACTATCCGCTAGGCTGAGGTGTTGGGGACCCACCCCTTACTTACTGCCCGCTAGGCTGTTGGGTCAGGGCCCCGGCCCTTACTTACTATCCGCTAAGATGAGGTGTTGGGGCCACAGCCCTTACTTACTATCTGCTAGGCTGAATGGTTGGGGACCTGGCCCTTACTTACCATCCAGTAGGCTGAGGGGTTGGGGACCCAGCCCTTACTTACCATCCACTAGGCTGAGGGGTTGGGGACCCAGCCCTTACTTACCATCCACTAGGCTGAGGGGTTGGGAATCTGGCCCTTACTTACCATCCACTAGGCTGAGGGGTTGGGGAGTGCCTCTCTTTGTCAGGCTGCTGGTGTTGGTGACACCGCAGGGAAAGCTAGAAGGTTGTACAGTTATCTCCGAGCTGTTTATTATGCGAAACCATACAACCAACTACCTCACGCTGCAGTGCACTCATGTGGCTCCGCCCCCTTCCCCCTGCCCCTCCCCCCACCCGGTGGGGACCAGTCATGCCTGTGCTGGTGTTCATCTTCCCAGCTGTGCATGCTTATTCCTCTACATCCATCCATCTCTCCATCAATCCATCAGTCCCGCCCTCATTTCTAATATTCTATATAATGCGCTTTACCCATTACTTCATATTATTGTCTGCCTGTTGATGAACTGTTATTAATTGTTGTTTTTTATGTAATGTACATAAAGAAACTGCCTTGTTTTCAAGATTGTTTTGGCAGTACTAAAGAGAGGCTGCACCGTTTCTTCTGAGGGATATTCCCTTCACCGCAATATCCTGCACTGGCAGTCTCTGGCTGAAATGCATCTCACCTTTGCTGGTGTTCATGCTCTCACTCTAGGCAAATGAACACAGCTGCACCTTTTTCTTATGCAGAAACAGAATTCAGATCTAAACACCCAAAACAGTGTGTTCCATAGATGATGACAGCCATATATTTGGGCTTATTTGAAGAGGGAGACGCTTAAGAAGAGGATGGAATCCCAAATAAAACTAATTTTTTAATCACCTTCCATTTCTAGGCTCCTGTTTCCCTCTATTGGTCACTGGACAAATTGCATGCATTTCTTTTTCCTCCTGACACCATACTGACTCTGGCCCGTCCCCGTCCTTCACCCTTTCCCTCACATTCTGGCCCGTCCCTGTCCTTCACCCTTTCCCTCACATTCTGGCCCGTCCCCGTCCTTCACCCTCTCCCTCACATTCTGGCCCGTCCCTGTCCTTCACCCTCTGGCCCGTCCCTGTCTTTCACCACTTCTTTCACACTCTGGCACGTCCCCGTCCTACACCCTTTATTCACACTCTGCCCAGTCCCCATCCTTCTCCCTTTCCTTCACACTCTGGCCAGTCCCCATCCTTCTCCCTTTCATTCACACTCTGCCCAGTCCCCATTCTTCTCCCTTTCCTTCACACTCTGCCCAGTCCCCATCCTTCACCCTTTCATTCACACTCTGGCCAGTCCCCATCCTTCTCCCTTTCATTCACACTCTGGCCAGTCCCCATCCTTCTTCCTTTTCTTCACACTCTGGCCAGTCCCCATTCTTCACCCTCTCCTTCACATCACCAATCTTCTTCTGCCCTTTCCATTTCTGTGCATTCTGACCCATTTCCTTAGTTTAATAAAAAATAATTCACCTTCACCTGAAATATTCCAGATCTAATCTATCTGATGAAATGTCGGAGCATGCTGTCCCTTTCCTATCCCTTCCCCTTCCTATCCCTTTCCTATCCCTTCCCCTTCCTATCCCTTTCCTATCTGTCCTGTTCTGCACTGCCAAGTCACGAAAACTGGGATTATCACAAGCAGGCTGATAAGCAAGGTTAATCCACTTTTATGATTCACTGTGCAACTTTCCTTGACACCCAGACACCTTGCTAAGCTATGTGATATCAGGAGTAGTGTTTTCACTACTTTTCTGGCATAATCAGAGAGGTGGTATTATTACCATTGGGGGGCGCTGTTGTGCTTGATGCTGAGAACAGTGGTCAATGACTGGGAACATTTTTTTTCTACGCACATACATGCATGCAATACAATTTAATAGTTTTGTACTGCAGTGTCTCTGTACAAAACACCGAATGGATGTGACAAACCTTCATATTAGCTCACATTATATCTGAGAGTTCACCAAGTTTTCGAACGTGTTTTATATTAACTAAGAAGTAACCAAAAAAAATTATGACTGATCACTCTTATATATATTTCATCATTTCAGTTGTGACCAATAGCAGCAGTTCCATTCGTATCCCTCCCAGTACAGGAATTCAGGCTACACAAAACACCCACAGGTTAATTACACTGTATAATTTCAGAAAAGGGGCAGAAAAGGGGCAGAGGCCAGTGTGATCAGATTGCTTCAGCATTAGATAAGTGAACAAGCAGCAGAGATACTGCTGCTGCAAAGCTTGAGTCCCTGAAGGTGAAGCCACGTGTCGAGATGCTGGGTGACAGGCCACCCCAGGTACTCCACGACAAGGAAGCTGCTGGTTACCATGGTGATGCTAGAAGCATCTATCCTGCACTCCCAAGTTTAATATCCACTGCCCTATTATGGATGGTGCCCTCTCCCCTACTCTCTGCCCTTCATAACAAGCTCTTTCTTGTTTTCCAGGCTTTGATCCTCTCTTTTCCTGTTTTTCTCTCCTTTTTCCATTAACATCTCTTTATTCCATTATCCATTATCTTTTGGTCACCCTGCTTTCACATGTTTCAGTCCTCCTTCCGTCCAATGTGATTCCCTCCCTCCTATCACACATCCTATTGTAGTCCTATCACGCAGAAATGCAGCAGGATCGTGCCTGTGCCAGCACGTCTCTCTGCCAATCTGCCTGCACGTCTCTCTGCCAATCTGCCAGCACGTCTCTCTGCAAATCTGCCAGCACGTTTCTCTGCCAATCTGCCAGCACATCTCTCTGCCAATCGGCCTGCATGTCTCTCTGCCAATCTGCCTGCACGTCTCTCTGCCAATCTGCCTGCACGTCTCTCTGCCAATCTGCCTGCACGTCTCTCTACGTCTCTCTGCCCGGTCAGAACAAACCATGGCTGCCAGCGGGCCTGCTCTGAGTTTCATTTTATCTTGCCAGGTATTCCGTCTGCTGGTAATCTTAGGAAATGCCCATTTATGCCAGCTCAGTAATAACATGAATGTGAGAGCAGTTAATATCCATGCTATGAAATCTGCTGATCAGTGAGGGCAAGGACCTGACACAGCTCACATCATCAACAGGAAACACCTTTGTTTTAGAAGTTGTCTTTTAGATGTCTGATTGATAGTATCTCTAAACCTAAATCTGGCAGATTGTCCTTTATCCGGCCATCTGGAATTATACAAACAATTATAGTTCACACCACCATTTTCTAAAAGGAAATATTTACCCAAGATTCAATACAACAACAAACCATTTCGGAATTATTACATATTTTTCACCTTTAATAGAATCTAAATAATAATTTTAGAGTGTAAATATCAGCACGATTACTTCCTTTGTATTTAAAGCAATATCATTATAACATTTTGTCATGAGTTGTAAGACGAAGGACTCGAGAACAGGCATTTGGGTGGACAAAAGGGGTTTACTGAACTAAATGGAAGCAGGGAAGAAGGCGGCGAATAAGGGGAAGGACACAGACAGGAGGAGCAACGTCAATGACCGGGGCCCGGTTTCCCAAAACCTCCTTATCGCTAAGTAGTTCTTAAGTTGTACCTCTCTCTTAACGTTATGGAACGATTCCCGAAGCGTTCGTAAACATAGTATGTCTTAGGTAAGTCTTAAGAGTCTTCTTAGCGTGCTAACAGTGTGCGTTATCGGGAAACCGGGCCCAGACTGGGATGGACAAGGCAAACAGGTACTGAGTTACAAAGACTAACGAGGGGTAATAAGCAACAGGCGCGGCTCATCAGGGCCACTGTAGGGAGGAGAGGGGAGGGTCAGGTGGACATGACGGGCAGGATGAAACACAATATACATTGGATTTTTGATTGTTATGTAATTAATTAAACTTATTTACTTGCCAAATGGTACAATTTATCTGATAATTGTAGGAAATAAATCTGACTTGTCTGTAGTACTTATGTTTAGTACCTGGATTACAAACAAAAGTTTAAATAGTGACTTTTAAGTCAAGAAAATGAACATGCATTTGTGTTCTACATGGAGTTCTGAGTCTGGGTTGAGTGTGTAAAATGAGTCCTTATTATTTTCCCAGTCTGCATATTACTGATCATCAGGTGATGGGCTTGTTCCCTACAAACCATAGGTAGCTAGCCCATCATTTGATAAAATTAAAGAGGGAAAAAGACAAAGTAGCTTTAAAATCATTCTGATAAAAATGGGAGCTTGGGTGACATTTCTCTTCACAGTACTCGTAAACAGCCCACTTTTGTGTGTTGCCTATGGCTTTGAATTGAATCTGCTAGTAAAATGGACCATTTCTGATGGAATTTGTGTTTTACTTCATCTAAGCAAAATGATACTAAAGGAACTTCAGTAACCTCCCGAATTAAAAAAATATATGCTACTAGAACCAGGGTTATTATTGTTAGTGAAAATTAAAAATATAAGAAAAAATTTCTGTAAACAAATAAAATAACATAAGAAAATAAAAAACTAACTAATAAAAAGCAACAAACCAACAACCATAAATATAGTCCTCTGAAAATAACAAATTTCAAATATGTTATCTTCCTGTTTTTAATACTGTTTACCTAAAATAATAATTTGCTTATGTTTAATTACATTAATAAAACCTGTAACCTGTATCCCTAGAAATAAAAATTATAAAAACTTAAACTGAATATATAAAAAATGAATAGAAAAGTAGAAATAGAATAGTAGAAAGTAATAAAACCACAATTCAAACTAGCTGAAAGTAAACTAGATTTCAAAGGAAAATTGAAAATAATATAAAAATAAAAACTAAAATATAGTAACACTGACTAGGACGATCATGGTAGTCACTGCCATTTTCTAAACTAGACACATGGCGGTATATTGAACAGAAATAGGATACATATAAATTTCCATTATGTATTATAAAAGAAGGTATAATTTGATGTATCATCTGATGAATAAATGGCAGCATGCAACAGATTCCTTCCAGCTTTACATGAATACTAAGGACTTATCCTTGGATGACACCTATTTTCTATAATATGCTTTAAGTGAAAAATATTCAGTGATTAAATGATCATTTCAGTTTTCTATTTGTAGGAGGAGGTACTTAAGGACTGCAGTGTTACAGTTGGTACAGCACGCGCCTCGTCACCTCTGCAGGTGAATGGGATTGCAGTCTTACAGTGGCTACAGCATGAGCCTCATCACCTCTGCAGATTAATGGAATTGCAAATTTACAGTGGGTACAGCACGAGCCTTGTCACCTCTGCGGGTGAATGGGATTGCAGTGTTACAGTGGCCACAGCACGAGCCTTGTCACCTCTGCAGGTGAATGAGATTACAGTGTTACAGTGGGTACAGCACGGGCCTCGTCAGCTCTGCAGGTAAACGGGATTGCAGTGTTACGGTGGCTACAGCACGGGCCTCGTCACCTCTGCAGGTGAACGGGATTGCAGTGTTACAGTGGGTAGAGCACGGGCCTCGTCACCTCTGCAAGTGAATGGGATTGCAGTGTTACAGTGGCCACAGCACGGGCCTCGTCACGTCTGCAAGTGAATGGGATTGCAGTGTTACAGTGGCCATAGCACGGGCCTTGTCACCTCTGTAGGTAAATGGAATTGCAGTATTACAGTGGGTACAGCACGGGCCTCGTCACCTCTGTAGGTAAATGGGATTGCAGTGTTACAGTGGCCACAGCACGGGCCTCGTCACCTCTGCGGGTGAATGGGATTGCAGTGTTACAGTGGCTACAGCACGGGCCTCGTCACCTTTGCGGGTAAATGGGATTGCAGTGTTACAGTGGCTACAGCACGGGCCTCGTCACCTCTGCAGGTGAATGGGATTGCAGTGTTACAGTGGCCACAGGATGGGCCTTGTCACCTCTGCGGGGGAATGAGATTGCGGACATGCAGGGGTGTTGCGTCACTACCTGGCTGCCATGGCCTCCTTCACTGGAGCTGTCCCGTAGTCCTTCAGCGATGCAGAGAGCCTGAAGCACAGAGAAAGGGAGGCTGCAGTTAAAGTCTGGGAAAAGGGATGCTCTCAGATCTGGGGGAACAAGGTTAGGTTAACAACAGAAGAATGACATTTGTGGATGGGTGGCAATACATTCCAGAAAACATACGGCGTGCAAAGTCCAAGCCTTCTGCAGATGCTTCAGACACACTGTATTTGCATGGAAGTCACCAAATAATCAGGGGAATTGCAGAGATGCCACCACTCCTGGGGGCAACATACCTTTATCCTAATGCTTTGCTAATATGCTAAGTTATCAGCTAATATGCTAGGTTATTTACTACAAAACGACGTGATAAAGTTATCTGCGCCTCTAAGTGGCTCCGGTGGAAATGCTCCCTGGCTGTGAGCTGGGCTGCTTCATCTTCAGCTGACTAATTCGTTTTCCTAAGCACATGTTCTGTTTAAATATTTAGTGCCACTATTTTTTATTTAAAGTTTGCCTGCAGTTTCAGCTCTCATGTTGCCTATGTAAATAAGTGCCATTCCTGCTTCATTTCATAATGGAAGATCGCCCTCCCACCCGCCCCCCACATTAGCCCCTTGCTTGCAATGCCTGATTGACCACAGAACCCCTCAAAGGGGTCAAAGGGCAGACTAAACAGTCTGGCGTCATGGAAACACAGCCACCACGGAGGAGAATGGGAAAGAGGGGGTGGGCTACAGGCGAGATGTCAATCAAATCTTTTCAGTGCCACTTCAGAGTTACAAAAGGCTTGGGAGTTGGTCGATGTGCACCTGCATTCCCAAACCGGCTGGAGGTCTCCTGGCCAGCCATTCATCTTTACCATTTCATGCACCTTCATTCTTTCCTTTCACCACAAGCCAATAATGTAAACATATAAGAAAGCACATGGCCACGAGAGCAAATCTGATCAAGGGATTGCTGAAGCTGGTATCCGTTCACGGTACCTTTCACATACATCAGCACGTCACTGCAATTGCCAGTTAATTAACATGAAATCAGTTTTGTACCGATTGGTTATTCAATATTTCTGAAATATAAAAATTGCAAATATGATTATTTTATTTGACAGAACATCATTTTTCTACATGCGATGATAATTTTATGCAGTACTCCAAGGACGATCATGATCAATAAACCAGAACCATCAAATGCCTTTCCTCACGAAACACACTAGTGGCTGTATAGCAGCACCATCACATGTCTCGAAGAGCAGAGCAACAACTGCAGTCTGATCCTGTTCGATGAAAATCAATGTGCAGAAAAATCAGGATGCACATAAACCCTGACGTAAGAACCATTGTTACTCTAATCGAACAATTTCATTTTAATTTTACTATTAAAAATTGTTATACATCTAGTCCTATAATGTAAAATAAGCAGATTGTGTCCAAAAAAAGTCAGTCAAAATAGGGGTATTTCTCATTCTGTGACTTTAGAGGTAGAGTGATGCCTTTTTAAGCAAAACTATTCTTAATATCAGTGTTTCCCAATCCAGACGACAAGGACCCATGCACAGTCCACATTTTTTCTACTGGAAAGTGGGAGGGAGCAAAAATGTGGCTCCATCTGGCAGGGAGCCCAGAGGGAACAAAAACATGGATCGACTCCGGGTCTCCGAGGCCTGGACTGGGAAACATTGCTTTTTACGATGAGAAACTGAGTGACATAATAAACGTAAGAAGGCACACATGCGATGCGTATAGTATGTGTTTGGCCTAGGCATTGCGTGGTTGTACTTGGTGACAGAGCTTTGCTGTTCTTCCTGTGTTTGTTTGCACACGCAGCATCTGTCTGTTTCTCAGCTGTTTGAGGTGACGCAGAGCCGCCTCATATGCTTGCAGGCACTCGCTGTGTCTGTCATGTGGCATGTGGCCTGCTAGGCCATGACCTTGTAGCTCACCCTGGTCCAAGCCACTTGTACCTGTGCACAGGACCATCTGCACCCAGGTCCGAGCCACTTGTACCTGTGCACAGGACCATCTGCACCCAGGTCCGAGCCACTTGTACCTGTGCACAGGACTGTCTGCACCCAGGTCCGAGCCACTTGTACCTGTGCACAGGACCATCTGCACCCAGGTCTGAGCCACTTGTACCTGTGCACAGGACTGTCTGCACCCAGGTCCGAGCCACTTGTACCTGTGCACAGGACCGTCTGCACCCAGGCCCGAGCCACTTGTACCTGTGCACAGGACCGTTTGCACCCAAGTCCGAGCCACTTGTACCTGTACACAGCACTGTCTGCACCCAAGTCCGAGCCACTTGTACCTGTACACAGCACTGTCTGCACCCAGGTCCGAGCCACTTGTACCTGTGCACAGGACTGTCTGCACCCAGGTCCGAGCCACTTGTGTGTGTGCACGGAGCCGTCTGCACCCAGGTCCGAGCCACTTGTGCGTGTGCACAAAGCCAGTTCTGGTTTTTCTGCATGGCAGTTTTGTTCTCTCAATGCGGCAGAGGGGCTGGTGGAGAGTTTAGCAGATCAATGGGAAGCAAATGTATTCAGATCAATACTGAGCCGAGTGGGATAGAGTGAGCAAGAGAGGGGGGTGTGGGGGTAGGGGTGAGTACCTTCTCAGGGGGTAACTGTCTGCATAAACACTGACTGAACGAGCCCCACAGTGCCGTACTGCTGGATTAACTCTGAAAAAAAAGGGTGCGATTCTTGTTTATGTTACTGATTTTCTGGTAAATTAGTATCTGCAAATGGGCTATGACTTACTGTAGGAGACAATATTCACAGTTGCATCCCCACAGGTACTGGGTTAAAAAGATAAGCTAATGCCTGATAGCTGGATGGCAGCACGGGATTTTTATAGGGTGCATCTTTGATCGACTGAATGAATTCCTATAAATACATGTAATGATAACTCTTAGAAATGCATGCAGAGTAAATGTTTAAGGCAGACATACTGAAATAATGAAAGCGAAAAGGACCTGGGGGAGGGGAACAGGAAGTGTTGTGTTTCCCTATCCTTGACCTCTGACCTTTTGGCTGCAACCTTCCACATTGTCTGGGGAGGCCAGACAGACTGCATTTGAGCAGAGATTCACCTTTGACCCCTGGCACACGGCTAGACCCCCACCCCGACAAGCAGCCCTCACCTGCTCAGCCCATCCCCCACCAAGCTAACTATACACCAACTTTTCAACCTCAAGCCCCGAGGATGGCCACAAAGAGTTCATTAGTGCACTTCTTGGGAAAATAAATAAGCCGCCAACAATGCAAATATTCCGATACTACATGTGTTTATTGGTTTAATTTACTAGCTAAATGAAAACCCCCATTCTAGCAAGACCAAACAGCAAGTGCTTAGTGCTCTGCTGATGTTTTCCATCTCTGAAGACATCCATGCTACAACAGTAAAATTCAAGGATCTGGAAGCATTTTCATTCTTACTGAAGAAGGCTCCCTAATGCAGTTTGCTCCAGATGAAGGAAACCCTTTTTACACTTCATATGTTATGGATCATACTTGACCTGTATTATTTTAATTTAGTCAGGAATGTAGTTAAAATGGTTTCCCTTTTGATTATATCCGGCCTTTCCTTAGATTTCCTTCAAACTATTATCACTTAACCCGCGAGGGGATTATTTCCATTCATACAACAGGTCTATTACTGTCCGATTATTGTGTCATATACACATGCCAGGATCTGAAAAAAGGATTTCATTCATGTATAATGATGGTACTCTTCTAAATTGTTGTCGCTGCATTGCTATTATTACCCACAGCTTAAGAGATTAATTGACCGGCGGCATTCGGCTTCACCGTAGACTGGGACAATACCCGAGTAGTGCTTATAATAGGTCTACCCACCATTGCTTTATTGTTAACTACCTTTTGAAGTTTAAGCCACTGAAGCCTCTTTCATCTCACAAATGTATTCTGATCCCCAGTATTACGTCTGGTCTGAAGGGAAGCAGTCTGCAGATAAGTCTGCAGTGACCCCTTGCAACAAGTTATGTCCAGGTCAGGACTGATTGGATGCCGCAAGTGGTCTTAGAGAGATGCAGAATTAGCATTTTTATGGATTTCAATGCCTATCTGTCAGTTCCATGAACTTTATAGCAGAGTTCACTTTTTGAACAAGAGCTTGATTAAGCTACATTCAGCTCAATGGATTCAAACTGGTTTCTGCTGAGTGGTTCCTTTAGTTTCGTCTTGAAGCAGCAAGGTGGGGAATGGTGCCTGTGCTTTGGAGATGCATAAACATGAGCAAAGATGTATGATTTTTTAAATTCAATATATGTTTTGTTTTTGGTGACAACTCTCATGGCTACCCTGGAGCTTAGCATTCCTCTCTCCCTTTCTTGATGCTCCTCGGTGGAGGGGGGGAGGGGGCAGAAGGTTGGCGCGGTGCTCTGCAGCTCCTGCCATCAGCGGCTTGGCCTCCCACCCCCCTTAGTGCTCTCCGATTGGCACCCTGGCATTGGCACACAGGGAGGCAGCCCCAATAGCAGGCAGCCAGTGATGTCACTACAAGCAGTTACCAATCAGTAAGGCCAACACACGCAACTCATATGAACTTCACGGCGGTTGTCATGTTACCTTTAGTTAGAGATTCCTTCTCGCTCTTAGATGGACAGTCAAAGAATTTTTTAGTCAACCAGTAAGCATGTTACTGACAGTATCAGGCAGCTGGTGTGCCCGTCGTTTGTCTCTTGCTTAAAGCATTAGATCATCTGCACTAAAGTACAGCTGGAACATTAGCCGGTCGGGTGTGAACTATTGAGGCCAGATTCTCAAGTCAGAAAGAGTTGAATAGGTGGCTGAGTTCTTGGAAAACTTCCCAAATGACAACAAGCGGGCAGACTCTATGCAATGTGTGAGACAGTCCATACATGAGCAGCATCCCTAAAAGCACTGGCAAGGCACACGCACCGCACCGCATTAGAAGGACACACGGCCTCTCTTGTTTTTCCTCTCCTACCCAACCCCCAGCACCCCAGGCTCCGAGAGGAGAGGCGGGGTTGGGAAAGGAGCTTCTATGCAGAACAGGCGCAGAGAAAGGAATGAGGAAGAAAGGAGATGTAAAGGGCAAGGGAAGAGAAGAGACAAGCAGGAAGGAGGAAAGAGGGAGACAGCAAGAAACGGCACACTAAAATGAGAGGCAGCCTCGCGTCAGTGCTGTGACCTACTAACGCAGGGCTGAGGAATTCTCACTGCCGACCCGAACACATTCCTAAGGCCTGCAGACATTAACCCACACACTGCCACAGTGTCATGCCACACTATGCCAGACCCTTGCAGAACTATGCAAACAATCTCATGCTTCATCCTATAATGGGACTGAAACACAAGACACTTAGACACACGCAAACATAATCCCCTGCAAGACTTCGAACTGCAGAGCATTACAGTGCACCTATTGTTGACCACAGGCTAAACTGTTCTAGGCAGGTTTGTACTGAATGCCACAACACTGAGCTACACAAGCAAGAAGCTTGTGTAGAAGCGAGGACATCTGTAAATAACACAGACGGTCAATAAAGGCCAAATGTTAAGACTTTTCTCGGTCATAGATAGCTATATAACATGGGAACCATACTGACAATCCAGTTATCAAATAAGGGAAAAATATTTAAGTTATCATAGAATATAAAGTTTTCATAGAAGGACAAAAGTACTATATAAATCAACAACGTAATTCCACCTCAAGATATTGCAACTTGCAGTATTTATTCATGTAAATTTCAAGGCCAGAAAATATAGTTCAATAAAATGTAGGATTAAGAACTGTTCACAAAAATCCATAACCATAGTATAAATAAACAAGTATTTGTATAAATACTTAATACTTTATATACTTTGTATAACAAGTATATAAACAAGTATTTGCATGCTTGTTTGCTTACTGGAATAAAAAAATAATTATAATAATGTTTTTATATAGACTCGACAATGTATGGTTACTTTGTCCTTTGATTATAAGCACCATTTTGCATTATTAGTAAGTCCTCATCTAGAACAAATCTATAGATCAAGACATAAAAATTTGGCTGCTGTCACTGACCGGTACGACATGATTTCTTTTTGCAAATTGGAAAGAAACTTGTAAAAGACAAACAAGGGAAACAATCTCAAGACAGACCTGACTGTTCAGCCTATAGGAGCATCGGCTTCAAGACAGACCTGACTGTTCAGCCTATAGGAACACCCTCTTTAAGATAGACCCAACTGTTCAGCCTATAGGAGCACCCTCTTCAAGACAGACCCAGCTGCTCAGACTATAAGACCATATGTTTCAAGACAGACCCGACTGTTCAGCTTATAGGAACACCTGCTTCAAGATATACTTGGCTGTTCGGCCTATAGGAGCAGCCTCTTCAAGACAGACCCTGCTTTTCAGCCTATAGGAGCATCTGCTTCAAGATATACTTGGCCATTCAGCCTATAGGAGCACCATCTTCAAGATAGACGCGACTGTTCAGCCTATAGGAACACCTGCTTCTAGATAGACCTGGCTGTTCAGCCTATAGGAGCAGCCTCTTCAAGACAGACCCGATTGTTCAGCCTGTAGGAACACCTGCTTCAATGTAGTCCTAGCTGTTCAGCCTATCGGAGCACCTGCTACAGGACAGACCTGGCTGTTCATCCTAAGGTGCATCCACTTTTTTAACCCAAAACCTGCAAACCATCCAAAATATGCATTCTATTTGCTATCCCCTCTGCACTTGTCTGAAGCAAGTCATTCTGCCCATAAAGACCTACATTCCTCGCACCATGGCTGGAACACACGTATGAACCATTTGCAGGTTAATATCTTTGGTCAAGACAGGAAATGTATCTGAATGCGGGAGGGAGCTCAGGGCCCCTGGTGAAAGTATTTGGGTGTAACAATGCGACTTTGTTACACCAAAATGGAGCCTCTGGTATCACTGTGTCACAGCATATATTGAAGAGCAAACTAGGAATGGCAAGAAAAAAACTTGGGGATAAGTATGCAGTGGGGGGGGGGGGGGGGGGGGGGCCCCTTTGTTTCCAACCCTTTTTTATGGCTGGGGCCTCCCGTCTTCCCCTCGCGGCCCCCGCCTGGTGCTT
>JAODKM010000126.1:2487394-2498523 GCA_026780845.1 Petrocephalus sullivani | reverse complement strand
GAGCACACACAGCAACCCCTCTCACCCCATGCACGCCTCCTTGATGGGCCATCAGAGCACACACAGCAAAAGGCTAAATCGCCTCTAAATGCAGAACTGAATGCCATTGGAAATCCTTTCTACCTGTGGCTATAAGATTGTATAACTCCTCCCCATTCTGCAGGTGAAACACTAAGTCACTTTTCAGCAATAAGTCACTTCAAGCACTAATAATCTTATTTTATTATGTGCTATAGCAAAATGTTAATTATTTTGTTATAGTTATTTTATTATCTCATTTGCACTATTATTACTTTGCCTCTTACCTGTATTTGTCTCTAACCTGTGTCACTCTTGTCCACTGAGCATGATCATGACAAATGAATTTCCCTCGGGATAAATAAAGTTCTTTCTTATCTTATCTTATCTTATCTTACACCACCTGCCTGGCCCAGATGATTTAACTTAGGTCCAGTGGGCTACCACCTACTAGGAGAAAGAGGCTAGACCTTGCCAGACTCCAAAATCACATGTTTTTAATGAGTTTGCATACAGGTTGTGTGAGAAACTTTCAGGTTTGGGTTTGCTGCACATTCTAATGTGATGTGGGAGATTTCCGTGATAAGACCGTGAAGGTTGCCTGCGGTTGTGTTGGGGAGGTATTTCCTCTCGCAGGGCACCCTGGATATTATCAAGGGGAGTCGCAGTGAATGGCTTGATGGCAACTCCAGTCTGTACCGAAAACTGAGAAGGACAGCTGTGAGGGCACTCAGGGCAGATAAGGAGAAATGTGTCAGAAGAATCTGTGAGCAAGTCACACACCATCTGTGGTTTAGTGACCCTTGTCCTGCTTACAGGGGAATTGAAGCGTCATGCCCATCCAAATCAGTTCCTCAGAGAGTCTCAGTCAGGTCAGGTGATGGAATGATCCTTATGGATGATGCTGCACTTGTGACACTCTAGGCTGGCTACTTTGAGCACCTGTTTAAAGCTGATCCTCCAGCTAAGATGTTGAACATCAATGGGTTCACAGTTCTTGAGGCTAATCCACTAATGAATCATCCAATCTCACTGAGACTGCAAGGGTAGAAAATCAGCTGAGGGTGGGGATGGCTGCAGGGATCTGTGGTATCTGGGGTTAACTTCTCAAGGCTGGTGGCAAGGCTGCCCTCTTGGCATTACAAGAAATCTTTGCAGGCGTCATCCCACGGGCTTTTTCCCAACTGACTGGAATATGGAACTTGTTGTCCCTATCTGGAAAAGAAAGGGTGATCACCTGGATTGCAACAATTACACAGGGATAAATCTGCTCTTAGTGCCAGGCAAGGTCCTTACCTGGGTCATCCTCAATAGGATCCAGGATAATTTACTCCAATGACTGGAACAGTTTGGTTTTACCCCTTTTACGTCCACCATCAACTGCATCCTAGCACTGAGGGTTCCCATTGGGTGCAAACGTTCTTTGCAGCCTTTGTTGATTTTCATAAAGCGTTCAACTCCGTTGATCCTGTGGGACATCCGGAGACTTTGTTGCTTTGTTAAAGTTGCTGGACATCATGGCCGGCCTGTACTCTGGAACTTTAAATGCTGTGCAGAACGGAGGGAGAAACTCTTCCCAGTTGATTCTAGGTTTCATCAGGGGTGTGTTCTTGTTCAATGCTTGAATGGACTGGGTGTTGGGTAAGGTTGTGGAGCCCAGTGGCTGAGGGGCATCTGTTGATGAAGAAAGATTCACTCATCTTGAATTTCCTTTAATGACCTCTTAGGTACACCCATCAGCAGTGTGTCTGTCTGTGGAGAGAATGCGTCGAGAGGTTCACTTACCTCGGCAGTGGCATTCATGTCTGTGGTGACTCTTCCTGTGAAGTCAGTAGACACATTAGGAGAGCATGGGGAGTCATGAGGTCATTAGAAAGGGGTATGTGGCTCTCCCAATATCTTACATATCGTACAAGGATGAAGGTCCAAGTCTTTAGGGTGCTGGTGCTCCCCGTTTTGCTGTATGGAGACATGGCCGCTATCCAGTGACCTAAAACAAAGACTGTACTCCTTTTGTACTGTGTCTCTTCTGAGAATCCTTGGGTACCCCTGGTTTGACTTTGTGTCGAACAAGTGGTTGCTCAGGGAGTCCCGAATGAGGCACGTTACCTGCATTGTGAGGGAACATCAGCTACAGCACTATGGTCACGTGGTGTGATACCCTGAAGGTGATCCAGCTTGCAGGATCCTCATTGATGAGTACCTGCGCGGCTGGACCAGGCCAAGGGAACACCCACATAATACCTGGCTGTGGCTAAGAGATGGCTATTTCCGTAGGGTGGGACTGCACTGTGGGGGTTTGCCAACTGGGACCCTAACCCTGAGGTGTTTTGTTGTGTGGTGGGTGCGGCAACATGCTGTACCAATGCATGCCCTCCAACCTGACCTTGTGCCAGCCTAACTCTTTTCAACAGGGTGAGGATGGTGGAGTTTGGTCCTGAAGGACCTCAAAATCCAAACTGATGCTCCTTCAGATAGAAAGGAGCCAACTAAGGTGGTTTGGGAATGTTATAAGGATGCCACCTGGCTGACTCCCATGGAAGACTGTCCCACTGGGCAGGGTCCCCAAGGAAGACACAGTACATGCTGAAGAGACTGTCTCTCCCAGCTGGCCTGGGAAAATCTAGGCATGAGTCTGTGGCCTCGGCAAGGGCAGTGTGGTCTGAGTGGCTTTACAAGTGGCGATCACAACTCTCAGCAGCAAAAGAGGTGTGAAGAAGAGGTGAAGAAGGACGCAACAGAAAAAAAGAATCGTGTGACATCACAGCACTGAAGTGCAACTTTCACATTGTTGTAAAGATCTACATGCATGAACCATGGAGAAACACAAGGAAACCTGCCACATTCTTCGACTCAAGTTCGCATATGCATCCGAGCATTATCCATGACTACTTATGAGTAACCATGGAGTTTATCAGACTCATGACCAAAGGCCAAATTCAAAGTATCAATTAGAATAACTGCAGGTTTTCTGTAAGAGACTGTATGAAAACCACACACAAAACCAGAGGTGGGATCCAAATCCATAACCCTGCTACCATTTTCAGACATATTGGATCTTCCATAGCATCCCAGAAACTCCCAGAAAAGTGTCAATTTCTCAGCTTTGTAATCCCGTGCCAAATGTGTTGCACTAATACAAACCGGTATTCACCTAGTATGTGTGTATTGATAGATACTAAAGGCCAGAGAAAAGGCATGAAGAAAGCTCATTCACCTTGGTTAAATAGGCACGCTGCCTTACATACATAACTATACGACTAGTGTGAACAATCCCATTAAAAACACTTCACTCCTAACACAGACAAACTATTCTCCTGCTCAAGGACAATCATTACATGTGCTTGAGAGGGGAGAGAAAAAGCTGTATGTGTTTGAGGGGAAGAGATGTTCAATGGCAACTGATCTTGAGAAACCAGGCGTATTGATTGCATTAGGCTTGCTGTGAAACAGAGAAATCAATGTAATTTAAAGGCAAAGCTGGAGGTGTGGTGTGTTTGCTTGCAGGCTGTATTGATACAAGGCAGACTGAAAACAGCAGCACTGCTACATGAGATGCTGAAAATGGCTAAAGGTGCTTAAGCATGGCTAGATCCATTTCTAGTCTTTCGCAAATAATGATCCATTAAACAAACTGACAAAATTTATGGTTCTATTAGTACAATCCTTTGTGCTACATTTAGCATTTCTGTATTTGATATCACAAAGAGCCTTCTCTACAGTAGATTCCCCCTTTTGTGCTTTTGAGGCAAACTGGGATGTGCTGCTACCTTCCAAACCTTTCCTTCAATTCTTTAGACTAACAGCGCAACCTAAGATACTGAATTACACGCTTATTTTTACCTGCTAAGACAATGGCTGGCATTAGGCAGAAGAGAGATTAACTAGGCATGCAGAATGTAAAAATAATAAATTTTCATACTTTCAGTGTATTTTTCTTTTTTCAAAATTAGTCAATTATTGTAGTTGCTGAAGATTTGTTGGCATTTGGGACAGATACTGTGATGTGACTGCATGGACTTTTCTTTGGCCAGCTTAAGTATAACCTGATGTCGCCTTGTCACGGCATTGCATCCATCCATCCATCCATTTTCCAACCCGCTTATCCGAACAGGGTCGCGGGGGGTCCGGAGCCTATCCCGGAAGCTAAGGGCACGAGGCGGGCACGGCAGTGCAGTGTTTCTTAATAAAAGTCTGAAAAAGCAAGTGCAAGGCTTAGTCAAAATTTGTGGATTAATTTTAAGAGATTTGCAAATACTTTGCTGACCCGTGGTTGTTCACTCTTGAATCAAAAGCAAGGAGACCGAGAAATTGCATTAGGTACAGAGATTTGAAGTGCAGAAATCAAAAGGCGAGGAGAAACAAAAGAAGCGAAGGAAGCGAAACTGTAGGAGTCATATTAAAAGAAATACTGTGCCACCTGCTGGTCAGTACTAGTCATTGTCAATGACCGGAAAGTAATTTTATATCCATATATATATATATATATATATCCATATATATATATATATATATATATATATATCCAGGTTCATTTAAAAATAGTTTTATTTATGATAAGGGAAAAAATCAGTCCAGCTTTGTAACTTGTTATAAATTAGAATGCAGTAGTTTGTATCATGAAGGAAAAGAGCGATCTTTTGGAAAAGGTATGAACCCATCAAAATCAGCCTGATCAAAAACTAGCGTGGTTGCAGCCTTTACAAAATATCCCATTACATTTAATATAAAGTTAAGATAATGAGCATTTTTCATGGCCCAATGTTGTTTCCCTTTCAGTGCACATACATATTTTATAACTATGTTTAGATTAGATCTCTATAATCTTCTGATAATACCCAATATCCATTACACTAACTATAGTTTTCTTTGTTATAAAAAATACCAAATTATGAAGACAGCAGTCAGCAAACAGGCTGCTATCTCGTTTACTTTTCTGTCTCTTGTTAAATAAAACCCAGTTTTCTCTTCCTGTCTTGGGCTGCCAGTGTAAAACAATCAGAAAGAGACAGTGCTCCGAGAGAACAAGCCAGCACTGCTGAGATATTTCAGTTACCTAACACGATGTATCACAGGATATTACACACGTAGCTTAATTTGCGCTTTTGATTGTTTATGTAGGTTGAACCTGACAATTGAATAAATAACATATGTGTGTAAGGGAATTGGTGTTTTTAATTTGCTCTGTCATTCCGTTTAGCGTGTCCCACGGTTTATTTGCTATGCCTCTTGTGTTAGACGCAAGGTGCACCGCATAAACGATTATAGAATTTGGATGGATATTTAAACAGTTTGTCAGCCTTAATTTACTGCGTTATGGGTTTGCAAATAAATGTGCATGATTTACAGGCGTAATTTATATGTCTATACAAAGATTTTTGAAGGCATGAAAACTGTAAAATACAAATTAATATGTTTCAATATACAGATTTCCCAAGCTTTTGTAATGGAATCTCTGCAAGGGACACACGTGTACTGCATCAGAAATTAACTAAATTCGTGTATTTTCATAACTGTAAAGCCTGACGTAGTGCAATACTTGATATCCCAACAATGGGATAAAAAGGATAGTCAATAAACAACAACAACAACAATAATTATGATGATGATCGCAGTAGCAGTAGTAGAAATAGTAATTTTACCGGTGTGATTGGCCTATCAAGACAATCAGACAGTCCAAATCGTAAAACGTAGGCCTATCAAGATTGCTTATCCGTGTGTTTCGGAAGGGACAGGATAGCTAGCTAGATAGATTTTATTCATCCTGCCTACAAAGCAAATACCAATTACAAACACAGATTATACAGTACCCATGTAGCTAAACTACAGGAAGAGTTACGCATAAACAAAGGCAATACAATAGATTAATTACACCCCATACGTGATCAAACACAATGGACGGGTATTGGAGTAATCCACAATATGCAACAATATTTGGATTATCTATTAGTGTCAGAGGTATCTCAATTGCAAATCACTTGCTGGACAGTGATTACGTCTGAAGTGATCAACAGCGGTACCTCTCGCTTACTCGAGATTGCATCAGTACGACACGAAATTTATAAAACGTGTAGGCAATACTACGCGACCAAAACGTAAAAACCCGTAAATGTTAGAAAACTGCGACATAGGTTAAATGTAATTCGCGTGTGTAAATATTTTGAAAACCTAGAAATAAGTGGAGATGTAAATAGTGTTATCAAAACTACCGTAAGCTGTAAGTGTTAATATAAAAAACCAACCAATCATTCCTATATGTCTAACTAAAACTTTAAATCCCCTATATTTGTATTAATACGGTAGCAGGCGTCTGGCACGGTTCCGGTCGGCTCCATATATGTGCGAAGAGCGGATACGTGACGTGACAGTCGGGCGTGTGTGAGTCACGCGGCCGCGCGCGGAAGTGAGTCACGTGTTCCGCGCTTACAGTGAGTGCGTGACGGGGCGCCGCCGCACGCGCTGTTATTCTGCGGGACGGTGCGGGCTTCGGGGGACAGCGCGCCGGAGGCGGCGATTAGAGGCTGCACTGTAGCAAAGGATCAGCAAGAACAGCCACATAAACAAGACACTCATTTACACTGGGCTTTTCATATAGCTGTTCATTATTGGTAAGAATTAACTTTCTATTTAATAATGGACATTTAATTATCTGTACCTTGCCTTCCTTTTGTAGTTTTTCGTTACATAGTCTAAATATATCGGTATATCTAGGTTTGAACCCATTGGTGTGGGCTGGTGTCGAAAAGGACAGCTTTTTGCTTGTTTTTTCTTAGGAAGTTTAGAATGTATTACCATATACGTATACATTATCAATTTTATTTTTTTATTTAAATTGAAATTAAATTCTCAGTGATGTATTTCAAATACATCTATAATGAAAGTTGTGGTCTCGTTTTTCTGCCTTTTCCGCATGCCTTAGTTAGTGTCGTGTGATCATCGCAGTGAACTTCATAACTTCCTTTCTCCGTGTCCTTTGACGTTATATTAGAACGGCTTCATTTCCGCCTGTCGCCGCTAGGACGTTTTCGGTTATATTAGCGTTTTAGTTATTCTAACGGTTTATTTTTCCCCCCCAAACAAGTACACGACCGAAGTGGGATTAAGCCACTTTCTAAGCCTAACTAATACTGGAATTTTAACCATCCGACCATTAACTCATGTAGCCACTCTAATAGCTTTGGCTTACCGTAAATGGGATTTTCGTGATATATTTCAGGCTCTGTACTGCAAACATGCATCCACATATTTGCTTCTGACCACTCACTGTAGACATAGGTGATCTGGAGTCTGGTCACAGGGCTGGGGTACAACTCAGATGGCATGCCAGCCTATGACAGGGCACTCAGACACACAACCATACATATGGCTGTCGAGGATTGACTAGACAGCTGTAGCTGAGCAGTATAGGATGAAGAGCTACACATCATCTTCTCTGTGTCAGTCTGTGAGCTGCAGTAGGACACCAGAGAACCCAGAGGAAGCCCACATGCCATAGGGGGAAGGGGACATGTGACCTTCACACACCCAGAAGAAAGATTGGGTCTAGACACCCAACCCTGCAAGTGTCAAGCAGCAATGCGAAACAGCAAGCCACCATTGCACCTACAAAGATATAGTGTTAGATGTGGTATGCCTATGACCAGATATGTCTTAATGAAAATTATTTATTTTTATAAATAATTCAATTATTATTTAAAAGCAGCATTCTGAAGTCCTGGAACGCTAGCTCTGTGTGTACTAGTGGGCAATGTTTTTTAACTCTGTAATCTTGAGATTAGGTATAGCCTATGTTCCACAAGTGGCTAACATTGAACTGCATTGTCTATAACAAACTTGGCTCACATTTTACACACTTGCATTTTCATCATTTTCACATTAAGAAGGACATAAATATGTTTCTAGTAATAATCTTATGAAAAAACTTTTTTATACAGGACACAATGCTTTCCTGACATGAACAATACGTCAGTCCATCCATCCATCTATCTTCCAGCCCCTTATCCTGGGCAGGGTTTATAATATAAGATTGCAGGAAGAAAGTGTAAAACATTTGGCTGATCAGTGAGGTCCGCTTCATAGGCGCGGGCTGGCCATTGGGAAGGTTGGGGAGTTTCCTAGTTGGCTGGTCTTGTGAGGGCCGGTCTTTCTCCCTGAACCCTAGTATTGTATAGCCTGTATACTTTGGGGGCCAGACACGCTGTTTGATTACTGCATGTTTCCTGTTGGACTATTGAGGCTAGGTCGATCGAGATCGGAATAATATATCAAGAAGGTGCATAGCTGGTCGGCATCAAAAAAGTTGGGGCTCTTTGGCAGCAACTTCCTGGGCTGCTTTTCGCTGCCAGTCTGCCCCCATCAGCCTCTGCCAGAAGTCTTCTTTGATTTTGTTATTTTACCATGCTGAGAACAAAGTGAACACTTTTAGTGATGCAGAGACGATGTTTGTAATGCTTATTTAATAGGTATGTAAATATAAAATTATAACGGCATATTGTGCCAGCAGTATGATTCTTGGAACTGAGAAATGTCTGTTTCAATGGAGAACTTGCTTTGCTAAGCTTCCTGTGCAGAATCTTTATATCAGCACTTTATAATACTTTCGTGTACCACGGTGATCCTTGATCTGTGCGTAAGTATTACCATGGACTGTCCTCAAAAGTCGCAGTGTGCTGGTGGGAAAAGCATTAAATGGACTTGGTGCTGCAGTGTATGGGAATAAATCTACACACTTAATCATAGACATAAATCATAGAACAATCGTAGAGAGCACCATAACTCAGTCAGGTATAGTGTGTCCTGTAATCCTAATTTAGCTGATATATATCCAGTTTGCAGCCTAATGTGAAAAATACCATCAAAGATGGCAAACTGCAGCAGATACTAGTGTACTGCCACACTACTAATGTCTACTACCACTAACGTCTACTAGCATTTGTGCCAAGGCTGATGTTTAGAGTTCTTTGTGATGCCCACTCAATGCTGACTGAGTAAGCTGTAGGACATGTCACTTAACAGGGAATGCATTCATTAATGCTTATTCAGCCAAGTTGTAATTTGATTCAAGAAGCAAATCAAAATGCTGCTTACATGAAACACCCTATCCCAACTAAGCACAAACCGTGACGTCTAATTTTATAGGCTCACACTTTTATGGGCTTAAGTTCTGGAACAGCTGAATCAAGTAATCTGAATGACCTATAATGATCTAAAAAGTCATTTCCAGGAAGAAACTGAGCTCTGTGCTGTGGTTTCTGAGGTGGAAAATGCATAATCTTGCAAAGCTGTTTCCATTTAACGGCTAAAGTAATATCATTTTATGGTGTTTGCCTGTTTGTTCAAACCTCAGTGTCTCCAGTACACACAGAGCGGAAACCCAAACAGAAGATTAAGAGTTGGTAGGTACTAGGAAGGTTTTCTCATGTATATAATGAAGTTTTGGTACAAAATGTTTAGACATAATTTAGCAATATTATTTATTTGGGTGTTTATAATTATATTGAAAGCTCTTAAATGCTCACCACCTGGTGGTGGGTTGGCTCCGCTGGTGGGGGAGGAAGCCGGTCAGGCCTGGCAGGCCCAAGTGCATCGTGAGGGTCTGCTGGGAATGTCTGGCGGAATCCCGTGTCAGGAGGAGCTTCAACTCCTACCCCCGGCAGAACTTCGCCTATGTCCCGGGGGAGGCGGGGCCATTGAGTCAGAACGGGCCATGTTCCATGCCTCCATTGTGAAGGCGGCTGACCGGAGCTGTGGCCGTAAGGTGGTCGGTGCCTGTCGCGGCGGTAACCCTCGAACTCGCTGGTGAACACTGGCGTGTGGGACTCCAGAGGGAGTTGATGGGTACCGGCGGGCCAAGCGGAACGCGGCTTTGGCGGTTGCTGAAGCAAAAACTTTAGTGTTCGGTGAGGCTATGGAGAACGACTTCCGGAGATTCTGGTCCACCATCCTGCGTCTCAGGGCGGGAAAGCGGTGCAGCATCAACACTGATTGTGGTGGGGATGGGGCACTGCTGACCTCAACTAGGGACGTTCTGGGTCGGTGGAAGGAATACTTCAAAGATCTCCTCAATCCCACCCACACGCCTTCCAATGAGGAAGCTGAGTCTGGGGACTTGGGGGTGGACTCCCCTATCTCTGGGGCAGAGGTTGCTGAGGTGGTTAAAAAGCTTCTCAGTGGCTGGGCTCCATGGGTGGAGGAGATCTGCCCGGAGTTCCTCAAGGCTCTGGATGTTGTAGGGCTGTCCTGATTGACACGCATTTGCAGCATCGCGTGGGCATCGGGGGCGGTGCCTCTGTATTGGCAGACCGGGGTGGTGGTCCCCCTTTTTAAGAAAGGGGAATGGAGAGTGTGTTCCAACTATAGGGGGATTCCACTCCTCAGTCTCCCTGGTAAGGTCTATTCGGGGGTCCTGGAGAGGAGGGTCCGTCGGATTGTTGAACCTCGGATCCAGGAGGAGCAATGTGGTTTTCGCCCTGGTCATGGAACAGTATACCAGCTCTATAGTCTCGGCAGGGTCCTGGAGGGTGCGTAGGAGTTTGCCCAAACAGTCTACATGTGTTTTGTGGACTTGGAGAAGGCATTCGACCGCGTCCCTCGGGGAGTCCTGTGGGGAGTGCTCCAGGAGTATGGGGTGCCGGGCGTCCTTATAAGGGCTGTTCGGTCCCTGTACGACTGGTGCCTGAGCTTGTTCCGCATTGGCAGCAGTAAGTCAGACTTGTTCCCGTTGAGGGTTGGACTCTGCCTGGGCTGCTCTTTGTCACCGATTCTCTTCATAACTTTTATGGACAGAATTTCTAGGCGCAGCCAGAGTGTTGAGGGTCTCCGGTTTGGTGACCTCAGGATTAGGTCTCTGCTTTTTGCAGATGAGGTAGTTCTGCTGGCTTCATTGGACCGTGACCTTCAGCTCTCACTGGAGCAGTTTGCAGCCGAGTGCGAAGCGGCTGGGATGAGAATCAACACCTCCAAATCAGATGCCATGGTCCTCAGCCAGAAAAGGGTGGAGTGCTCTCTCTGCGTTGGGGGGGGGGGGGGGGTTCTTCCCCAAGGGAAGGAGTTTAAGTAGGGAAAGGAGGTCGACAGGCGGAGAAAGATGGGGAGGACGGCGGGTGGGGAAA
>JAODKM010000126.1:2470306-2483971 GCA_026780845.1 Petrocephalus sullivani | reverse complement strand
GAGATAATAGTTAAAGTCGCATTACAAAAATATAAACTGTTGCAAATATAAACTGCAAACCTTCAACTTAAATTAAACAACTAAAATTAACACGTTACTATCTGAGCAGAAACCGGTATTGCACCATCTATAGGATTGGCAAACTCCTATCCGGAAAACCAGTTAAACTCACGCCGTTACAAAATGGGAAATATGAATCGATTTTGTGTCCCGTATGGATCGAATTTGAATCGGTAGAGGTAGAAGCGATTCTTTTGTGAATAAATTTTTTTGCACACCCCTAGTATATGTATATATGACTGTTACAGTTAGGCTTATTTTCACATAATGGAGAGACTGAAGGGAGCAAGGAGGGATATGGAGGGACATTAGTCTTGATGAACGACTCAACGGAAGGTATGCTATTCTCTTAATGACGCCAAATTCCAGCACCATGGACTTCAACTCAATGCGAGTGCCTAAATGGAGCCAATGAAGAGAGACAAGGACAGTTTAATCCTGGGTGAATACGTGGCTGATTAGACTGTCCTGATCTTTGTCTTGTTGATGTTGGACAAAGTATAAGATAATGTATAAGATAAAGCACTTTGCAGTCATTACCATAGCTGAGTGATAACCTTTACCAGGAGATATTTTCTTAAAATATGAAGAATTACAAACATTACTATGTGCCGAAACTAATGATTATAGTTAAAGATTCAAATAAGTGATTCTCAAAAAAACTGTGGTTTGTTAGAGACATGAAAAAAACAATTCAGAGCCATGTCTTGTAAACCAGTGTAATCTCTGCAAGTGGTTGTTATGATGTATGTCTGAAACTGCTCAGTTTGAGAGAGATGAGGACTGAAGGAGTTAACAGCCTTTAGAAAGTCATTTGTTGCTATCACAAGGTCAGTCTCTGCTGTGTAAAGTTTTAAAACATTGTCAATAAAGGAGGGGCTGGAGATGGTCTGTAAGTGGAGGATATTCCCATTCATCTAAAGCAGTGAGAGCAGGGGAAGCAAACCCTCGGGGACCAGTTGGGGTTAAGGGCCTTGCTCAGTTGTCCAGTGGTGATATATTTAGGCCATGATATTTGAACCCATAACATTCTGGGCACATGCACAAATGCACTATTTTATGGCGGGTTTCTGTTAAAAATATTGTTATCCACTATAAAATAGCTAATTATGGCTGAATATGGCTTGAAGCTGAAACACCTTTACATTCCCATAGTGATAATGTTTTATTTTGCTTGAAGGTCCAAGAAATCATAATCACACCAAACCCAAATAAAAACGATTCCAGAGAGAGGCGGTAGATACTCATACCAAACCGAAACAAGCCATAACTTCTGACCTGATAATGCATTTCAATAAATATCATTTAAAGTGTGCAATATGTAAACATAACCTTAATCAATGGAAGATATGGTTCAAAACCTGTATTTTATCCCTTTTTATACCAAATGGTTATTAAACTTTACTTCTACATCCAGTAAAACCAAATTCTAAAAATGTGTGTATATGTACAGCTACAAGAAATTTTCAAAATGAAATGGACATAATGAAGGGAAGTAAGCATTTGGGCACATATTTGTACAAAATATTAAAAACCCAATTTATTTTACTTGTAAAACAGCAATGTAATAACAGAGATTTGTTTCCTAAAAACGTCTTTATGCTGGATTCAACTTCAAGTAAAACTCATCATAAAACTTTTTGGTTGGCCAAACCAAACAGGGCAGGGATTTTTTTTATAGTTTTTGACTTATTTTTTTCCAAAAAACCATCAGCAATGGGCCTGCTTATGCTAGTCAGGGATATCTGCACAGTGCCGACTGTTTCGCGTGCTGTTTAACTTCAGAGCCTGTTCTTCCATTTCCCATTCTCCCCTCATCATTATTAGCAGTCCCTAACCCGAGAGCCCCTACCCATCTCCATCCTCGCATGCAGTCCCTAACCCGTTAGTCCCTTCCCATCTCTGTTCTCACATGCAGTCCCTAACCCGTGAGCCCCTTCCCGTCTCCGTCCTCACATGCAGTCCCTAACCCGTGAGTCCCTTCCCTGTCCTCATGTGCAGTCCCTAACCCGTGAGTCCCTTCCCGTCCCTGTCCTCGTGTGCAGTCCCTAACCCGTGAGTCCCGTCCCTGTCCTCATGTGCAGTCCCTAACCTGTGAGCCCCTTCCTGTCTCCGTCCTCACATGCAGTCCCTAACCCGTGAGTCCCTTCCCTGTCCTCGTGTGCAGTCCCTAACCTGTGAGCCCCTTCCCGTCCCTGTCCTCGTGTGCAGTCCCTAACCCGTGAGCCCCTTCCTGTCCTCGTGTGCAGTCCCTAACCCGTGAGCCCCTTCCTGTCCTCGTGTGCAGTCCCTAACCTGTGAGCCCCTTCCTGTCTCCGTCCTCACATGTGCTTTTGTTTGTCTTTTTATCCCTATTGAAATGAATGTTTCCTTATATTGCTGATTTTGTGCCTTCGTTCTTGTGCTCCATAGCTCACAAAATGCTCCACCGATGCTAAAACAGTCACACTCTTTGTTTCTTTCTGTTCTCAGGCTCCCAGCCTTCCGTTCTTCTATCATGTGGCACCTGTGTGGTCACAGTATAAGGAGAAGAGCCCTGTCTTCCTCACAGCAGTCATGGCAGCATCCTCGGCGCCGATGCTGAGGTATTATGTCCTCCAAAAGCCAGCTCCTCAGTTTATCATACCCCAAGCCACACTGCAGCCCGTGGCATGCACCAAAGGATAGATCAGTTTTGCCATTTCTCGCCGTGGTTGTATAACAGGACAAACTTTTTACCCTTTTTAATGCCATGTTATTAAAAAAACAAAACATTAGGTACTGTTTCAGCAACAGCATGAGTGCCATTGAATAGCAGTATCCTTAAAGGAAAAGTAAACGTTTGTGGTCCATTTGTCTTTATTTTTTGTATCTATGTATACTGCTTTTAAGCTGAGGAAACCCCACAATTAGTACTCAGTTTAATTAAGCTGTGGCATTTAATTCTCTTTCATCTTTGTCTTTTGCACTGTCCTTTTTCCTGGTCCTATTTGAATGCTATGCCTTAGCTGGCACTATAGCAACTAATCAGACATTAAAGTGGGCTTAAACTTTATGGTTGCCTGTTTTTTTTATGGCCAGTTTTTTATTCCGTAATTTTCAATATTTATTTTTAATCTTCAATATAAAACGAGCTGTTACTGCTGTGGTGTGTGTGCTCTAGTTTATATACTGATTAACATGTAATGAGAGGTTAGTACAAAAATGGAATGAATCCCGACTTGCCGTGGCCTCATTTGGCCGACACTGCGACTCAGCACCCTCTTTGAAAACCAAAAATTCCCAGCACCTTTTATGAGATACACTGTGACCCCTCAATGAAATGTGCCTGATGCCGCTGCTTATATGATTATTTGATCCACTTTTAGGGACTAGTATTTAAAAATTTTTCACTGACATTGTTCCATCAGACTAGTTATGTTGCTGTTTCTATTCAGATTGTTGTCTTGATCTTAACTTTCTCTTTACTAGAATTGTCTTTTGGTTGTATTTATATATGTTTTATCTTTGTACACATTTATATATATTTCTATTCTTAATGCACTTACTATATGCAAAATGGTTCATGTGCAAAGTTGACAAACTTGAAGCAAACTGTTTTAAATCCCACTGCTTCATACCTGGCTGTTTTATTTTATTGTTTTTTAACTTATTTAATAGTCTTTATGAAAAACAAATTTCCTGTATTATATTTCTCTGTTGTGTGATTATTCTGTATGTGCACTTACTGTGTTTAATGTTTTTACACATATAAAATTTATTTTTGTATTTTAAGAGATATCTTTATATTTAAGAGGTATCTTTTATAGTTGTGATTCAATCATTTGTGCCCTGGCTTTTTTGTAAATGACGCAACATGAGGAGGATCTGAAATTTGTAATATGCTGAGAAGTGTGACAAATATGTTACGGGTTCTTTGTGTCTTGTAATCAGTAGAACACTGAATCCATAATAGCAGTTTTGTAATGACTTTATACATTTGATACGCTACTTTCATGTACCGTATAATAATGTGGCCTTTGTTGAACCTTCATTATCAAACCTTTACGTTTGTGCATTTTATTAAATATGTTTGCTAGCCATGCAAACTTGGAGAATGCCTCTTCTGTACTCATATTTTATCATTTTTGCTTTATTAAATGGCATCAGTGTAAACAAAAAAGGGTAATTGTTTGTGTTGATTCCATTGTGTAACAATTTTGGATGTATAAACACACTTTTTCTTCTGTCTTTCTATTAACCTTATTATGTTTTCCATTCAATACCAGCACAGTTAACCAAAGTGCGGGCACTACCAGAATAATCTGCAGCAAATTTAAAGACAACTATTTTGTGCTTTTTGTTTGTTTGGAAGTATTCAACTTCCAAATCAAGTTAAAAGTGTCTCACCAGCTTGTGAATCCACTCTAATGGCTGCATGACCTCAATACAAAGGCAGAAAGTGTGTAAATCTTCAAGACACTTCTGTGGTGTACAGTACACGTGCGTGAGATCTCAGGACAGGACTGTCCTCATGATTTTGGTTTTTGGCTTCCACAGCTTACACCACCCTCGACTAGCCTGCGAAGGACATCATCTTGAAGCAGAACAGCACAAAATAAAAAATTATATAGTCTTTGATGCAAAACACAAGTAGCTGTAACTGCGAAAATGCAAGTTTTATCTCAGGCGACCTACGGCCAACAGATACTTGGATATCCATTCATCCATCCGTACTCTGCCGCTTATCCGGGGCCGGGTCACGGGTCAGCAGTCTATAAAAAGGGATTACCGATTGCTGTTTTCGAATATAAAGCGTTCAGATGTTTCCCTTTCCCTTATTTTTAGGCAATGACACTTTTCACCACCAGATGTCACTGGACGGGACATTATTAACGGACTTGACCGACTAAACTCATAATTTAGAAGGCCTCGCACGTAATTAATGTGACCGATGATATCAACAACCGATAGACGTTCAAATTAATTGTGATAATTCTGATATATTAACCAATTAATCAAAATTATGTGGAAAACAAACACAGCAGAAGATGGGGGCTGGGGTGAGTGATTATGAAATTAAACAATTAAATATTGGGGATATACATCTCCCGGTTCGCACAGCCCTAGGAAGGAGTAGCAGGGCACGCTCCTTCTGCAGGCTAAAGAAAATTAAAGTATATTTCTGTGACAGATTAATACTTAAACACATACAGTGTGTCTCTGTGTGGTGTGTCTATATATATATGTGTGTGTGTGTGTGTGTGTGTGTGTCTGTGTATGCGTGTGTGTTTGAGTTTGAGAGAGAGAGAGAGAGAGAACAGCGTTCGTATGCGTTTTTTAAATATGCTGATAGAGATAACTAAAACTCCAAATGATAAACAGAAAGGAGAACGAACAAACGCCATCAGCGATAACAAGTAAAAAAAAACATTAATTACACGTTGCAAGAAAGTGTGTTGGGGGTCATTTACACTTAAGACACGCCAGTTCAAATCATCTGGCACTGGTGTAGAAACAAGTTAATATACACATGCAAGGAAAACGATGCGTTGCATTTCAACGCAGAACATTTTTTTCCGTGAGTATTCGTGCAAAGAGACGTAAGAAGCGGCGGCAGACAGGCGCTCGCTCCCATGCAGCCTATGCAAATGAGATGAGCGGCGCAGCTGTGCCAGATGTGTGCGCTCTTAAATGTGCCGACTGCGGGTCTTCGGGCGAGCCCTCGGTCCTTCTGCAAATTCGACTCTTTGGTGACCTGCGGAGCGCAGAATAAGGTGTGGTGCAGAGTCGCTTATCGTGCTATGCCTACCCTCAACCGGGGGGAGAGTTCGGTTGGAGGGGAGGGAGGACAAGGAGAGGACGAAGCAGCAGAAGACGACGGCGACGGAAAAGGAGAACCGAAAGGTGGCGAGAGAAGCGGACGCACCATGGAGATGACTGCCCGCAACCTGTACGCTGATTATAAACAGGACAGCAAAAATTACGATGGGCTGGTTAATAGTAACGGTGGAGATATGACGGAGATTGCAGTGCCCTTGTCTCATCCAGGAAAAAGAATAACTCCCATTGAAGGGGATAACCTGTACAGACTACGGGACAGAAAGTTTTTACTAGAGGACAAAAAGCGCCTGTGTACTTGGGCACTGGGCACCGCGATCGTGGGGATCCTGCTTATGATACTGCACGCCGAGTTTTGCCCTGTCATTTACCCCCCGGTAGGTGAACATCTCGCATGCTCGCTCAGACAATTTAACAATTAAGGCTATTTAAATCGTTAAGCATTCACAAACAGTTAAAGAGTAAACCTGCACCTTTGGAAGCTTCAGAATAAATTGATACAATATAACCGCTTAGAAAAAAACTATATGATTTCAGCAAAGCCTTTTATCTCACTTCTTCTGATTCGGCCTATGTATTGCTTATTTCTGTGTATTGCTTGTTCCCATGCATTGCTTGCGAACAGCTTCATAGCCGCTGCTCCGGGTCCACCTGCTGCCGCCTGTAAGTTTGCGTGACCGGATGGAGAGCGAATGCTGTGTGTTTGACATGGTACTGACACTGTTTCCAAAACTTCTGGCGCTGTTAAAGCAGTGATGGTGTGTAAAGTATGTTGTTGTATATTATTATATTCTGGGGTTCGTACTCGCCTTACTTAGCCTCCAAAATTGAGTTAGCGTGCTTAATTTCCAGCCCGAATTATAGTATATCATATGTTACATATATTACCAGAATAAAAAAGACTAAATTTGGTGTGCTGACACAATATACAGGTTCCTATCTCTATTTATGGCGTTTGTCAGGGTGTCTTACAGTTCGCATACTGTGACGGTATGGTAAATGTCTTTTAACTCTTGCAGTGAATGCTTTGGAAGATTATAGCCGAGAAGCTGGTGTTCCTTATAAACGGAACAATGCGCCTGGTGTAGAATATGCTTATAGTCTGCTCTGTTAAAGTAATAATTTTAGCTTAATAGTATCCGTTTTACTGGTGATCAGCTGATAAAATTGAGCGGCTTTCGTTGTAATTAGTGGATTGAGATGTCGCGTTAGCAACCTGTTCAGAAATATAAACGCCCAGTCATGGCATACAGTCACTGACTGTGAGCCAAACATCATTAATGACAGATTCCTGGCGGTGCTGCTTATTGGAGGGAAGGTAATGTATCCGTATATTTAGATAACAAACTTAGTTCCTTATTACATGCAGTTGCTTCTTGGAGGTACACCGTTCTAAGCTGCATGGCGTTATCTGTGCTCAGTAATGCTGACTAATATCACGCATCAGCGTTTGTTACCCGTCACACACATGCAGCTCACAGCTAGCAATCCTTCAAACAACAGGCACGATGTATCATCAAAACCATTCAGTAGGCCTGCCATCTATAACAGCGGTGTGGGCCTTCGTTTGTCCCTTTCCCATTTAAATAGTAACCCTTCAGGCTTTGAAGCTAACACACAAGTGTGTTTTATAAGAAAATAAGTAGGCTGCAACTATGCTGGATAAGAATTGTTTGGATTTTAAAAGTTTATAATTGATCATATATGAAATGAAAATAACATATAAAATGTTTAGATAAGTAAATAAATGGACACATAAACAGACAATAAGTGATATTTTGTTGTTTTTGACATTTTGGTAAGCATATTGGACACTGTAATTTGCAATCGGCGGAGGGGCCACTTGACAAAGATGCATTCCCGTGTTTCACTTCCCAATAAAGCTCACTTGTTACAGACTGTGTCTTTGTGTGTTGCTGTAATAGGCTTTGGCAGGGCCATCACTACCCCCCCCCCCCCCCCCCCAATCATTAGTATAAATGCTACTTTCTCATTCATCTTCATTTAAATCAGACCCCCCCTAGTAAAGCCCCATTTTCATAAAAGTCCAGTGACGTCCCTGTGCTTAGGTGACCCCCCAACCCAAGTGTAATTTAAAACTTCCTCATACCGAGCGAAACACTGAGCTGCATTCCCTGCGTGCCGCTGTCTCACATGTACCCGCTGTAAAAAATACAATGAATAACATCCTCCATAGCTTCATTTAAACAGTGATGACATTTGGTGAAGTCTTTACATATTATTCTGGTAATTAGCTGACTTTATTTTGCTTGCTAATAGGCGAGCACTCTGCAGACTCAGTGGTGGCATGCCAGTGTATCTAAGCGTAACATTCTCCTGGAAAACCCATTCTGTAAATGGCAGGTCATGATGGAAATGGGCTCTTTACGGCTGATTTTCCACCCTCCATTATTCCTCCTCGGTGGAGTGGCCAAGGTCATATTGTATCTTTCCACACCATTTGGTGTATAAGTGCTGTTTGTTTTGAATGAGGCATTAGCAGCTTGACCTCTAATGATGTCAAGGCACTGCGTCTCCATGGCGTGAGAGTCGCTCACCCCCCAGAATACTAGTACACCGTAGTGTACCATAGTATACCTTTATTTGTCTCCGGATCAGTTAAACAGTGATGTCTGCTCATTTTCACTGATATTTGCTAGTTTTACTTGGCCAACGGCACTGTCCTGTGATAGTATGGAATTTTAATCCACTAAAATATATATAGATGGATATCAGGGTTATTTTTGGTTCTGTCTAGTAACCTACACCGGTTTCCTGGCTTACAGCACGTCAGAGGTAACAGCTTGCCAAGAGGATGTGTTTCTATAGTTGTCTGATATCACTTCAGCGTGTTGAACCTTTTGAAAAAGAACAAAACAATGTGTTAGTTGTTCTGTTATATTACATTTATCATCAGAGGGATTCCAGTGTAGTTTAATTATTACAAAATGCATATTAGTAATGTCTAGGGGCATTGAGGTTAGCTTGCCTAAGGTACCAGGTAGGCAATGGAAAAAACATCTAAAACAGAATGCCCTTCCGGCTGACATCTGACCAAATTTTGAGTTCAGCAGAGGCACTGAGAAGGAATAGGCACTTCTGTTTTCTGGCAGTGCAGAGGAGCACACAGGATTGTCATACTCCTACTAGAAAAGGCTGATTAAACAGCTTAGGTGTAACAAATTAAGACGGGTTTCAAACAAGCACTATCTTGTAAATACACTATTTTCTGAAATAAAACATGGAATACGAAAGGAATCAGTGTGGTTATTAGCTAGTGTGATATAACATAGTTTCAAATTAGCATTACACTTATGTGAATGTTAATTGCTGTTGGATAAAAATAGCCATGATGCAGATACTAACAGTGAAATTGTGGAAAATGCTATATGTTGCCAAGATACGTCACATAATACCAGAATAGCTGAACTTCACTGTGTAAAAACTCCCCTTAAAGTTGTGTCTGACGCTTACCAATTATTTCTTTAAACTGTAAAATGCAAAAACTAGACATTAATTTGTCCCCTGTTACATTTGCCTGTAACATCAGTGGCACAAATAGACACCATGGCATTTGGGTAAAAATGAACCATGTTTTTTTTTATTCACACTACTTTCCGAGCTGCGTCATTAACTTGGGTATGGCTGCCATGTTTAACATAAAGTGCAATGTTACTCCTAAAATGTAGCTTAAATAGGTGATTATCTGCCCTTTACCCCCTCTTCATTTAAAATGCATAACCTCCTCATCACACCAAGTTAATATTTACTCTGTGTTGTGGCTTTATCAATGTTTTCATTTGCATGGACTGAGAATACAAATGACCCATGGCATTACTGTTTCTCATTCACATCTTCATAAAAACGATACACTGCATTTGAGCAATATTCCCTAAGCTTTGCATTTGCATTTGCTAAATTTGTGGAGGTACAAAACATGCATGTGGATCTAAGCTAAATTTGGTAGTTTATTTATATGCAAATAAAAGTATGAAAAAATGTAAGTTTGTGTTTGTAGTTTTTGAATCATTGAATTGTAAATATACGACAAATTATGTATCAAAATAAATGACTGTATTAATCAATATTAAAAATAAAATGCCTTATGTTTAGCCATCATTTACTAATTATAAATGTGTGTCTACTGTTTACTCTTCTGGTGTAATTCTCTATGCATGATTTTTTAAGAGTTTGGAGTGTCTGGAGTCGTTTTCTTTTTTTTTTTGGGTGGCCTAAAACAGGCCTGAGGCGACTTAATGACTTCGTAAGCCTTCAGGTCAATGTTTACCTATTCGCTCATTTGTTATAGTGCCAGTAAAGTGCAATTCACCTGCATGGCAATTCAACACATGCAGGATACAGATATGAAAGTGTCAAAACTGAATAAATATGTTCAAAGATATTTTCTGATTCCTTTTCCCTGTTTCTTGTTTTCCTGGATTCCTCTACAGACCTCAATTTATGCATTTATCATCAACGGCTTGATTAGCCTGTCCACCGGCTGCCTGCTGATTCTCATTGTGGCCTTCCACATTAAGGACATCAGGGTGAGTCTCCATGCATTTATTTGTACCTGGTGAAATACCTGGAGATGCTCCACCTTCCTTCAAAGGCTTCACTGTTGTCCTTGGGATTCCACGATGGCAACGCGGACAAAAGGAAGGGTGATCCCCTCGGCCATGTGGGCTGAGGTGGATTTGCAGTCAGCACACAAGGACACACAAGGACGTGTGACCTTGACCACATTCTGGGTCTGCAAACTGGCTATTCGGCTAATGTCCCCCACATACAGAGAAGGCTAAGCTCTGGAAGGGATCTTGTATAATTATTCAGCTCTAAGTAGGACCCAGCAGCAGGCATGGAGATATAATATTCTAGTAAAAAATAGGATCTGCAGAAGCAGGGATCTGAGGTAGATGGCAGTCACTGCACTGGTTGCTGCTTCATGGGGTGGGGGGGTCGGGGACAGGGAATGCAGCTGTAGGGTGAGTGGGACTGCTGCAAAGTGCAGGAGGCTGCAGAATCGGGACGTGTGCAAGGGGGCAGAGAGTTCTGCAAAGGTATGAGTATTGTGGTGCAGCAGGGAGGCGCATCATGTTTGGACACAGTGTGAGTCCCCTTTTGTCCTCTTAAGTTAGCAAAGAGGAATCCCCCCAGTCACAATCTGACGTGCCGAAAGGGAGGAATTCACAGTGTGTTCTCTCTGTTTAGATAAGTCCCATAAACTGTACCTCCCAGTTCCGTGTGGCACGGTTGTCACACACCTCTTGAGTTTCATCTGCCTCAGAACAGAGGCTGTCATTGTGCCATCTGCTCTGACACTGGGGGGAGCGCTTCTGCCACTCAGCGGTAGTTTGGGTTCCCGGGAACCCTTATGGTGCCTGGGCACCAGCCTAGTTAGATTTGTCTTGTTTGTAAGAACAACTTAAAAAAAAATAAAAAATTGCTTCCTGTAATAAAATGCACTACGTAATTTTTCATAAAATGAACCAATGCTGGAATGGCTAATAAGGAGGATCTGAGGAATTCTTGGTGGCCTGTCCTGTTGTGGGCTAGGCATATTATACTGTCCCATCCCCCATTCAACAAATTTTATTGTGCCCCCCCTTCCCCACAAAATTTATCGCGACTGGCCCTAGGGTGTGACATTCCCCAGCTGAAACCCTGCCCCACTTCGGCCCATGAACGCAGTTACTCAGAATCTATATATGTACAGCCCCCTTCACTCTGTCCGATTCTGCTGCTGATAACACTTTTGACTGCAGGATCATGTGATTATCGAGAAATGTACCCATGTAGAGACTGAAAAGCTCCCAGATCTATGAGGGGCATGAAATGAGGAAGCTCTCAAATCACACTCCACATGGTACAGTTTCCTTAATGTTTAGTAGTGTTTTTAAAAGCTTGTTTTCAAAGTTATCAATCTGATTTCATCATAATTTGTAACCATGGTGGTCTGTGAAAATGAATTAGCACGGAACACTGTGGAAGTTTCCTCACCCTCCTGCCAAGAGCTGCATGACTGAGCCCTGATCTCTGCTTCCCTGACCCCCTGCAGCTATTTACGATTGACCACAACCAGGTGGACTGGCGAATCGCCATGACGACTCAGCGAGTGCTTGGCATCTCCTTGGAGCTGGTGGTATGTGCTATCCACCCTGTCGCCACCTACTGGCTGTCCGGCGTGGATGCGTCCATGAAAGCCGATGAAAACGGAGGAAGTCATCAGGAGACAAGCGGCAACTTCTCCTCTCGTCTTTGCTCTTCAGCGCAGCATAAGGGAGCTCTCTTGGACTCAGAAGTGCTTCTGTCATCCCTGATGTTCCTCCGGCTGTACCTGGTGCATAGGGCCATTCTGCTGCACAGCAAGGTGCTCCTGAGCGCCTCCTACAGGAGCATCGGCTCGCTGAACAACATCAACTTCACGTTCCGCTTTGTACTCAAGGTGCTGATGAACAAATATCCAGGGCGAACGCTGCTCTTTTTCATCCTGTTTTTTTGGCTGACGGCATCCTGGCTACTCACACTTTGCGAGAGGTATTAGCAGAAGTTAATTTCAGTGTCATTTATCTTAAAGAAAGTGAAGTAAAAAAGTGAATGCTTCAGACCGTGGAGTGTGGGTCTACTTATATCGATCGTCTGTTTTGTTCTTCATCCATATGCTATGTCCATGTATTTCTGACCAAGTTCATTATGCAAATGCAAGTGTTTTTTTGTGAGGATTTACCAATCTAATCTTACCAATCTAATTTGATGTAGAGGTTGGTTTTAGGGGAACATTTGGGAAAATTTATTCTGTGATTGATTTGTGAAGAATGCAGTTGAGTATGACTCAAAATTATTATGGATGAACAGCAGTAGATAATTAGCCATGAATGTCCGTGATGAGGTGAATGAAGCGGGGACAGGGGAGTGGCTGTGGTCAGGTTGGATCTAGCTGGTTCCACATCTGATGGAAGATAAGCTCCATATATATAACTCAAAAATATCCTATTCTGAGACTTCTGGTTTCTTTATACCTCAAGCCCCTGTTATTTATGTTTTTAGTACCTTTAAAGACGCATTGTGCTTATCACCAAAATCCTGCTATAGCCTTACTATACTAGTATAGGTGATGCTTTCAGGTACAAGTCAGTGAGTTAATCCTGTCTGTCACCCCCCCCCACAGGCAGATCCAGGCACGCACTGGCAGTATGGACACTGCTCTCTGGCTCATCGCCATTACCTTCCTCACTGTGGGGTACGGAGATGTTTCCCCGCAGACCACATGTGGGAAAATGGTGTGCCTTTTCGCCGGAGTCATGGTAATTGGCTGGTTTGGTGACGATGATGGTGATGATGACGATGATGTTTGTAGCAGGACGATGATAATAATGAGGATGATTAATCATGATATCTGGGGTGATGATGATGATGATGGTGATGAAGATGATGTGTGTAGCAGGATGATGATAATAATGAGGATAATGGTACATAATAATGACATCTGGGATGATGATGATGATGATGATGATGATGACGATAATAATGATGAAGTTGATGAAAGTGATGAGGATGAAGATGCTTAATCATGATGTCTGGGAGCAAAGGGTTGTGACGTTAAAAAAGTGTGTGAGGTGTTTGTGAGGAAGATTTTGACTCAAAAGCAGGAGCTCTGGGGTGGCAGTCACTCTGATATGTCCACATACAGCAGACGCTGGTTCCAGTCAGTGACTGCAGTGGATCTATATGGGGTGGCAGTCACTCTGATATGTCCACATACAGCAGACGCTGGTTCCAGTCAGTGACTGCAGTGGATCTATATGG
>JAODKM010000126.1:2351443-2371346 GCA_026780845.1 Petrocephalus sullivani | reverse complement strand
AGTGACACAAACACCGTATGTATGACATCCACTAAGTCTCTCACAATATCCCTAACTTATTGTGAGTAGTGTATTTAAAAAAAAATCCAGTTAAGCTTCCAAGAATCCAAAAATTGCAGAGGAGCCCCCATGCATCGCCTTCCAGTGCCTGTCAGACTTCACGTCAAGTTTCCCAGCACACACACACCTAGGGTCATCAGAAATGTGGCAAACATAAGTAGGTCACTGTGAGCTATGAGTTCCATGAAGTAGGTTCCCGTTGGGTAGGTCTTGGGTTACCTTAGTTTTCGCGACTCCCTTTTTGCCCTTGGGGTGGTTCGCCTTCTATAGATTTATCGCTATTGACTGGTTGCAGTTACAGTTACAATAGCGCCCCACTCCATTCCCACTTAGAAACCCCTAAGGCAGGTAGTCTGTTGGCTCAGTATGTAATACTTTGGCCTCATACCTCCAGGTTTGATTCTGTCCCCTGCACATGTTTGAGAGCTTTCCGTATTCTCCTATGCTGGCCCTTCTGCAGCCTGACATGCATGTTTCAAAATAAGACTTGACAGCGCACATGCACTGCACTGGAATGGAACCCAGAGCACCCTGTGCTGCCTCCATGCTAAGTATGAACCTGTACGAGGTACAGAAAATTAACCTATGTATGGTTTAAATCAGTGCAAATGGAACGTAAGCCTTACAGCAGAAGAGTCAATGGATAAACAAACTCTTCCTTCTAAATTTTTCTGGGGAACAAAAAGTACATTACCAGTGTGTACAAAACAACTTCACGGTTTTTGGGGCGTTGGTAGGTAACTAAAGAATCCCTGCATGAGGACATCGAGCCCTTCTGCCTTCTATTTGATGCTTTATCTAAGCACATTAAGCTTAACCTCTTCAGTTCGATTCAGTGAGGATCATTCTCAAACTGAAAATGGTGTCAACTGCAACAGCAGCATGCAAATTACTGTCTGGAGCTTTTTTTAATTTAGAAGTAAAGTGGGACCTTGTGTTTTTCCTCCTACCTGACTTTTCATTTGACTCCAATTTCCTGGCTACTCTTTGCATTCTAGTCATATCTTCCTGTTCTATTCAATTACCAGTCATATCATCACTAGCATGTTTGAGTTTTGTATCCTACGTTTATTTAATCTACATAGAGCTTAAGCATGTGAGCTAAACAGTTCATGGATTCAAAAGAATACAGACAGACAAGCAGCTCAGGACCTTTATAACCCCTTGAAATCAGCCCGCCACACATCATCAGAAAATGCAACCTGGAAGCTGCATACATGACATACGAACTGACCAAACTTGGGACAACCAACACTCATTACGATGGGAATAAAATGTCAAAGCATGTTTGTAGGAGAGATTGTGTTATATTAATGAGCGTGAAAAATGGTTATTCCTTTAAATGTATGGGTTTGTTATTTATTAAGAAATTAATCAATCATTTGTAAGAGGCCAGGGTTAAAGGTTCGCTGATCATTTGCTGGTCTTCAGATTTTCCCAGCAAAACTCCCATTCTCAACTTGGTCATTCCATTTTTCAACCTGAAAAAAGGAAGCAAAAAAGTTTATATTTATGAAATCGTCAAACCAAAGACCATGGCTTTCCAAGGCTTCCAAGTTATTAAACATTTCCTGATGTTGGCTATAAATCAGGGTAATCATACTCAAAGGGAAATGCCACAATTCTAGTAACAAACAAAACCAACAATTACCACAATATCCAATCAACTATTACATTCGCCCCTTTAAGCAACAAAAAAGAATGTCTCCTAGTGAGACCAAAGGCTTTCACCAGAATCTCAAGTATAAAGTAAGTTTATGCTACTAACCCCCCATCTATATCATGATGACAATTACATTAATATAATTACATTTTAAAAGTCTGTTTAAAATAGAGAATATACGTACCCAGCCCACAGGGCAAAGACTTTTGAAGACCCTTTGGTAATAGTCACAGGGTGTCACATCAAGGTCTTTCGCAGAGAGAGCTTTGTTACACCTGTGGTAGTCTACAAACAATATGTTACATCAGATCTATCAAGGTCTTCAAAACACATCAAGGCCTGAAACTAACATACAAATTGTACCAATCAGATAAAAGCCTCTTTACAGCCTCCACTATTAATAAACCACTTAGTAAGTATGCAAGTACTAAGTAACCCTACATTCCACAGACATGGCGTCACCAAATTAAACTTAGTGTAGAATATTTAGGCCTTCGAAGGTGCTATTAGGTTCAAAATCTGCTATACTGCTATAGTTGTGTGTGTCTGGCCAAGTAATTCTTTTCAGTAATAGCTCAAATTACCAAGGTAGTTCTGGTAACAGTTGCGCGTCTGGTTAGTGTTGGGGAAGCGGGCATCAAAGGGAGCAGTCCTGTAGCTCTGTATCTTCTCCTCCATCATGTCCGACATCTTGTAGGATAGTCTAAACAAATGGCAGCCAAGTTTGTATTTTAATGTGTCAAACTTCTCAGCAGATGCACAATTCTGAACCGGTACGGAGTCCGGATAGGATCCTTGGGGACTTTGTGAGCCTTTGTAGCTGCTTTAATGAATACCTTTTATTGCTTGTCTCTCCATATTTCTGTCTTGAAAACTCCACATTTGACAAAAGTGCTCTGAATTAGTGTGTGAGAAACTTATAAAAAAAGTTATTCTTGTGAGAAGAGAAAAAAAAAATCGATAGGTTTAATAATGAATCATAAATATTTCACGGTTCTTATAGAACAGTATTGCTGGCATGTAGTTCGAGAGCCCATCTAGAGTCGGCACCCATCCCATATCGCAAAATAAAATGCAGAGTCTTGTTATGAACCAATAGGGCTCACGATTTGTTCAGCATTTTAAAATTGTGAGATCACGCCCCCTCCCCCCAATAATGAACAAATGACAAAATGATGTCTCTCCCATGCTTACTTAGCATTATATCATTATTGGTTACAGTCCCAGTTGTACATTGTAAAGTAATAATGAAAGTGGCCAGGAATGACAAATGTTCCTGGTGGCAAAATCCTGGGAGACAAGATCCTGAACTTGCTTCCTTATCTTAAGCAAATGCAAAAAAATGAGCACTATACAATGTTCTGCCAGGAGGCTCTTCTCTTACAAACATTCATAAACTTATAGGGATAGACGTCAGACAGTCGTACATAAGGCTATGCAGTCACCAAACAGAAACGTGGCTATAAATTGCAAAGAAAAAATAAAAGCCAAATGTGTGGCTTTGTAGATGGGACGCGTTGTTGCACTGTGATGTCATTCAGATGGACCATAATCACTGATATTCACTTTAACCCTGGGGAACCCACAGGGTCATACATGACCCTACCTTTTATTTCTGCCTTATAGTCAACTCACTCATCAAAGTAAAGATTTAACTTTTGTTTTTGAGGTGTATATGGTACAAAAAAAATATACAAAACGAAAAAATGAAACAAAAAAATGTATATTTTATTTTACTTTGATGAGTGGGTTTAATGTCAGGCAGAAATAAAAGGACAAATATGACCCTGTGAGTTCCCCAGGGTTAAAGAGGTGATGCAATTGGCACTTTATTAGTTCCGTTTCTCATATGGCCTTATTTTTAAACTGCGAAGATCAGCGGTTTGCTTCAAACTGAATTTCGTTTTATATTAATATGCAATTAAAATAAGGGACAAAATCAATCAATAGGATAAGGTGAATACTGCATATTATAGTTTAGAAAGTTAAGACATGAATGGTGCCCAGCTAACAAAAATCGCTGATTACTGACCTGAACAAAGGGCTTTTCTACATTAGGAAAAATGAGTCGGGGCAACTTTTAATTAACATTCTTAAAGAATTACATTTTTACTTTCTTCATCCTTTGTTAAAAAAAAAAAGTTATGCGAGTTAAATGTTAAATGGAGATTCAGCCATCGGATGACTTTCACTGGAGTTTGAGATCATAACAGCATTAAAATGGTTACATTTTTCACTTTGTGAAGAGATAACCTATTTTAATATCTTAACCAGAGCATGATCATAGTCGCCAGTACACTACTGTTCCATTTTCAGCGAGTAATATTAAAGTACAAGCGCAGACTCGCTAAATCGACCAAACGAATAGGCTATTTTTACACCAAACTGAACAAAGCGGCAAACATTGCCTACTTAATTTACAAGTTATGCGATTAATAATTTATACTAGTAAACGAGCCACAATAAAGCATGTTTTAATCGAACTAATAATTGCGTGGCCTACCTCTCCTGCTCAAATCGTCCAGCAAGACGGCGTCCTAGACAGGGAAGTGACGAATCGCGCAATGCATGCTGGGATAGAGGGCGTATATAAGGAGCGGGCGCCTGCCGGCCGGAGAGCCAACGTCGTCGCCGACATCATCATCATCATCGTTATACTTGTTGTTGTTAATGTTAATAATAATAATAATAATAACAATAATATCACTCTTTGCTCAGTTATATTTGCTGCTGAAATGTCTGTAAGGACATACGGTAGCATCCACCACTTTCATTTGGCTACTTTAATTGACCTTGCTTTTTGATTATGGCGGTCGACCGGACCTCACATTCAAACTCCACACACATATGGCTAATCACAATGCCATATGCAATCCACATTTTCATTTCCTATTAACTGTTTTAGAATTTTTACTGACTGTGCAACCTGAATGACTCTTGTGTCTGGTAAGTATTGATCACAAAGTGGCCAGCAGAATCCATTGGTACCATTTGAATTTGAAGACCAGAAAATGATCAGCGAACCTCTCCCAAATGATTGATTAATTTCTTTCTCTATGAGAAGAGATAACACTTATTATTTATTTATAGTAAAAATATATACAAGTAGACGCAAACTAGTGCCAATGAACATACATTTCTGATCACAAAAAGCTTAAAAATTATAGAACATAGCCCAAGAACTGGTTCCTGAGGTCTCTTTACACACCAACCAAAGCATCTTGTGTGAAGCTGGTCAAGGGCGTTTGTTCGTTTGTGACAATCTGTTTATTTAGTTTGTTTTGACAATGAGGGACAAACAAGTAAAGCTTCCTCACTCGATGGAACATTGTATAAGAATTGAAACTAATGAAGAAACTTGTGCTATTCCAAAGCACAGTGTAGATTTGGGTATGGAGGGTAGCTAGGCTGTGCAGAGATGTATAAATCTGTAGGCCTACAGTATGTCATGTATAATGTTGCACATACAAAACAAAATAATATATTTTAGCTGTATTATTATTATTGTTGTTATTATTAAAATGAACACAAAACAACTAAATAAATAATAATGCTAATAACACTCCCTGGTTGATCTACGGCTTGCTAGTTATTCACTCTAACATGCTCTTGTTTATAGTTTCATGGTGAAGCTGTCTCATTTCTCGTCAATGCAGAAAAATAATGAGATGCATGCAATTAAAAATGTTAATTGTAACGTGAACTATTAACAAGCAAAAGTTTTCATATGATACAACATGCAAATTTTTGTGTTTAGTTTCTTGGAATTGTTATTTCTCTCAAATGCAAAAATACCTAGACTAAAAAAGCTGACAGATATTGCCACAACAACATTATGGAACTCATTTTATCACAAGCTAGAAAACCAATTTGGCCAAAAATATAGGCCTATTACGGGCTGGCGACTATGCTACTACGCGATTTCCTGGCTGCTTTGAAACTCTCAGTGTCGTGGAGTAGCCGTCTCTGTAAATAGCTCACTTGTTTGGCTTCAAATATTATAACATTGATATAATTGCAGTTATGAAGAACAAGAGATGACTTACTTACCTGTTTGAAAGTGTCACTGACCCTGTCATTCAAAGAGGGGCCGAGCAAATAAATGACGTCCCAAACCCAGGGACAACTGACAAATTCACCCTTCAGCTTATGAATGTCAGCCAGACAGGCAATTTTAAGTTACAGTTATAGAGCTCTGGTTGGGTTTCAGACTTCTTATGCATGTGTTTAAGGGGGTGGCGGTTCAGGGCTGATTTGGTCCCCAGCCAATGTTGAAATCAAATTTACTCCCATTGGTTACAGATGTATATAACACTGACAATCAATGAATATTTATCAGTGTCAAATAAATGCAGCCTGGCACATTTAACCCCTGACTTTTATGATGGGAACCGTGACTCTTCACAGTAGTAGAGCTCATGCAAAACATAACAAATAAACCAGCTTTATTCATACAAAGGAGAAGACACTGGGTTTTCACCCCTGCATGAAAGACAATGCCTTTTCAATTCTCTCTGCAGGCATTCAGCCAACCCCCAACAAAACATACTCTCCTGCTGGAGAAGTACTAAATAGTGACAAACAATAGCAATGTGAAGGCATTTCGTCTGGCCATTGTTTGAGACGTGGGCCATTAATTAAGAGCCCAAGACGACAGGCTGGGCTCACACTGTATGTCCCTGACTTCCTGTCAGCAGGTTGACGCAGAATTTCAGTACAAACATACCCTCACATGACATATTAACCTAGGTCTGCTCCGGCTTCCTGATATCAATGACCTGGTCTTCTTCCAAGAGGAGGAACATCAGGACTCCCATAAAGAAATACAGAAAATATTCCATTTTAAATATTATTTGCTCACGTTCTTCACCACATTCAACTTCCTTACTGTTTTTATATCCTAAAACTGCAATTGTACAAGTCTTAAAATCAGACAGTTGTCCTCAGTCTGATATTACTGAAGACTTGCATTGCATTGCAGGAAATGTACTTTATGAACAACACCTGTTTTTGGTGAGCACGAAGGATTCCAGGAAACAATATTTAAACTATCATTAAAGACAAAGTTAAAACAAAGGTGCTTGACTAAATGCCTTCAAAATATTCAGCTGCAAATCATAGCTATTATTTTCAGTGTTTTTATATTTCTATAGCAGTGATACACCAAGAGGTGAGGAATCATCCACCCTTTTCTACATACATAGCAGTTAACACCCAAACACAAGTCATACAAAACAAATGCCAAAATGCTTTCTTCCCTTTTCCTGTCCCCCACTTCCTGCCAAAGATAATGTCAAGAGGTCACAGGTGTCTTTCTCTGCCTCACTTCCTGTCTCCAACTATAATCCTTATAAAAACTTCCAAGAAGAACTAGGCCATAATATATAAAAAAAATCTATGTTACTGTATTCCTCTTATCACCATATACTGGTTCATACCTTTTAACAAAGTATTTTGGAAACCTATTGTCTAATTAATAAGCTGACGGTGATGCCTTTTCCTCTGTGCTTTTTCCTCTTCCTAGTGATGTTCTGGAAGAGGCCGGCTACTCAGCCACATTAGTACTGTGTTCCCCTTCCATTTCCCCTGGTAGTTTCAGTTCAAGTCGAGGAGTATTAGCAAATGCCCACCCCAGCCCCCCCACCCCGTTACTGCCTCCACCACTTAACTGCCTGCCTTTAATCCTTTAATTCCCCACGACCCATCTGTATACATTGTACTGAATTGGGTTTAGATTTCAAGGCTTGTGTGAGTGGCTAGCAGCTCCTGGTCCCGTTGGTGGCCCTGCTCTGCACCTCCCCACACTGCCCTCTCCCTCTCTCAGGATATAGGTGTTGTCCAGCTAGAAGGAAGGAAATTCTGTCACTTAGAACAATGGACCCAATTCTCTATCTATAGACGAAGAGGGAGAGAAAGGGACCGTGAGAGTAAGCTAGAGTTAGAAGACAGAAACGCACAGACGAAAAGGCAAACCAAGAAACAACAAGATCTTTCATTAAGAAGGTATATGGGATCTCATTGGAAAGCATAAGGAGCACGGGTGGGAGTCTTAGGGCAAGTCCTTTTGGAAGATGGAAAGGAAAGCTAAGATTTCGGAATAAGTTGTCCCACAAAAACGATTGCCAGACACGCCGGGAGAACAAGTTATAGGAATTGGCACTGATCACCCATATCAACGCCATCCGAGTAGTGGAGCGTAACACATCTTCATAGGTAAGCTGAAATATTAAAGCTCTAATTTCACATGTCATCTGTTATCCTGTGGATAACTGACAGCTGTTGATGGACTGTTAATGTAACTTATATTTGGTAATTGCTAATTATCCACTTACTGATTAAGGTTCATATTTTGGCCCTAGGGCAATCTTCTTGAAATACTAAAACATTTTTTCCCACTGCAATTACTTTAGAGAGTTGTGCAATTTCTACCTGGAACCAGATATCACCACTAATACCATGAAATAAAATACTTTTGACTACTGAAATATAATAAAAATGAAAAGAACTTACCAGTCTAGTACAGATGTAACTGTCTGGCAGCTTAAACCCCAAAGAATCTTCCCTGCTGGTTATAGTTAGCCCCCATTTTGCCACTTCCTGACAGCTCGAATATGATGGCTGAATTGCAGTGAATATGAAAAGGCTTGAGCTGAGCCAAGCACGATATATACAGCAAAATAGAATCATTTTTGAAAAATTAAAAAAGACATGCAAATGTGTATATGAGATATGCCGTTTCAGTTGTTAATTGTCAATCTGATAGTTGACTGAGCGATTTCAAATCAGAGCAATAAACACAGGAGGACTTTTTGAAGGCTTGCGGTTTGCCTTTGTAATTTATCTGCTGGGATGTGAAGACGTATCCTTTGGCTGAAAAAACATTGTGTGTGTGTGTGTGTGTGTGTGTCTGCGTGTTTCTGTCAGGAAAAGAGAGCCTTATTACTGATCAATGTGTAGACTGTCTAGCTTCTCAGAGGCATCAGATGTCAAAGATGTTAATTCGCTCCTGGCTCAAGAGTCTGCTTGAGAAGCCGGTCATGGTATAAGAAAGCAATACTGCTTTGCACATAACAGACAGGGTTTTCCTGATAACGGCTGAGCCTACGTGACTCTGCTCTCCCTGACCCACTCAGATGGAGGAGTCCAGCAGCCCTCTCTTCAGGAAGCTCCATTTCCCTGTCGGCTTGTGGATCAACTCACCCCGCAAACATTTTGCCAAACTGGGGGCCAGGTGGCCCAGCGCCGTCTCTGTCAAGTCAGTGGAAATGCCCCTTCCTCTGTCACTGTCGCCTTCAGCTCTGATTTGTAGTGATAACACACCTTTGTTAAGTTTATGGACTTTTCACTATTTTTAAGTCACTGGTATTGGCTTTATATCAGAACGCTACTCTTTGGTTTTCATTGAAATCAATGTGTTTTTGCTGACAGCACGATTTACTCGTGTCTGTTTTGATGTATTTTGCTGATTTGATCTTTTCCTAGATCCACCACCAGCTCGGATGCCCTCTCTATTCCTGAGGCTATCTCGGCTCCGAATGCTTCCTCCCTGTCTGCCTCCACTCCTTCACTGGCTCCGCCCTCTCCCTCGCCCACTCCCGCCTTTCTCCGCCCTCGGCCGGCACAACCTCAGTCTCGTGCTAAACGCCTGTCCCACCTCTTCCTGAGAGGGCGGTCCAACAGCGACCGGGACCGAGCGGTGGGGGACAGGGAGAGGGAGGTGTGGGCGCACTCGGCCACGCCGTCTTCTCACCACTACCTGCCCCCAGCCCTTTCCTCCGCACCCGGCCTCATCAAGTTGTACGGGGATGCCCTCTCCAGCGGAGCCAATTACAGAAGCCTTCTGGCCCATATCCACTCCACAGCCAGGCAGCTGATCGCACAGGTCATCACACGCTACACTGAGCGAGAAAAGGAGGGAGACGCAGAGGATGGAGGTCAGCAAACGCCATCTAGAAAAAATTATGACTCCTTTTTATCTTTGGATTTGCGTACATGGTTAGGGGTATATGTACCTTTTATCTTTGAATTTGCGTACATGGTTAGGGGTATATGTACCCTTTATCTTTGCGTACATGGTTAGGGGTATATGTACCCTTTATCTTTGGATTAGAGTACATGGTTAGGGGTATATGTACCCTTTATCTTTGGATTTGGGTACATGGTTAGGGGTATATATAACCTTTATCATTGGATTTGGGTACATGGTTAGCGGTATATGTACCCTTTATCTTTGGATTTGGGTACATGGTTAGGGGTATACTGTATGTAACCTTCATCTTTGGATTTGGGTACATGGTTAGGGGTATATGTTACCTTTATCTTTGGATTTGGGTACATGGTTAGGGGTATATGTACCCTTTATCTTTGGATTTGGGTACATGGTTAGGGGTATATGTAACCTTTATCTTTGGATTTGCGTACATGGTTAGCGGTATATGTACCCTTTATCTTTGTATTTGGGTACATGGTTAGGGGTATATGTAACCTTTATCTTTGGATTTGGGTACATGGTTAGTGGTATATGTACCCTTTATCTTTGGATTTGGGTACATGGTTAGGGGTATATGTAACCTTTATCTTTGGATTTGGGTACATGTTTAGGGGTATATGTACCCTTTATCTTTGGATTTGGGTACATGGTTAGGGGTATATGTACCCTGCATCTAGATGGGTGCAGCTAGAGTTTTTGGCTCCATGGCCAGGGGAGTTGCTAGACATTCTAGCCCTCCTGATAAAATGTCTCCTTGGGGTCCCCCCGCCCCACTTGCATTATATAATTGTAAGTATTTAAGGGCCCCTGAAAAGTGCTGGGCCCCCTGAATCTGTCTGACGCCCTTGCTCATGACAGTATATCATATTGGACCCACGACCCAGACCCGTTCGATAATGTTCCACATGGCCCTGCCGCTATTCGTCTTGTCCTTACGCAGCAATGGGGAATCTGTATTTCATGTTTCTGAGAGGGATCGGTGTTGGTCTTTTGTCACGTTGGCATCCTCACCCATCCTCCTTCCATTTCCTCTCAGCTGCCTCTAAACACAGCCCTGAGGATTTCCTTTTGTGTGATGTCATCGGGAAACCCGTCCAGCAGCCAGATGGGGCCATCCAATGGCAGACCGAATGCAGGAGGGGTGTGGCCCCCTGGGAGTGTCCCTTACTTCTGATCGACATGTGGAGGCCGAAGGACGGATTTGAGCGTCGATTTGAGATACAGAAGAGAGAGGACTATGAGAGGGAAGAAATGGAGAAAGTGAGGGAACGAGAGAGAGAAGGGGACACCTGTGGAGGTAGGGATATTCCCATGATGCATGGGGAATAGCGACTGGGAACACTTTACTGGTAGTGCTTGTTTCCATCAGCACATCCCAGGGGTCCAATGGCGTCTCCTCCTCACAGGGGTGCGATGGAGGCGGAGCCGCATGGCTTCGGGGGGAGGTGCCGAGTCGAGCGAGCGTGGACACCGGGGGAGAAACACGGAGCTGAGGAGGAGCATCAGCGACATGAATCTCAGCCTGAGGCGTCGCCATGGCAACCACGCCGGCAAGGACCCCCGGCAAGCGGGCAGCACTGCCAGCGGCGGCTGCGGCGGAATTAACGACCGGAAGAATATAATGAGCATGATAGCGACAGAGTCTGGGGAGGTATGGAGAAGAGGGACAGAAGATGATGAGAAGGAGAAGGTCTGCCTAGCTGAGTGGGGCATCATGGTTATGCTGCTCTTACCTTGTGTTGTAGGCCAGGGCTGAAGTGAGCAGGCAAGCCCAGGAAATGGAGGGAGAAAAGAACACTGCATCCTGTGACCTGGAAGTGATGTCACAGAGCCTGATCCTTCCACCAACAGACTGCCCTTATTTCCTGTTGCTGCAAGGCTATGACCAGAGCAAGGCTAGACTTGCATTCAATATTTCTATTTAAACTTTAAGCACATTATGTCATGCCTCCATCACGCTTATCATTGCATGCCATCGTTCTCTACACCTAGAGGAAATGTTTTCAGCCAAGATAATTCAGCCGAGATAATCTTGTCCAGAATAGCTCTGCAGCATCACAATAGCTTGATGGATAATGCATGAAAAGCCAAGGCGTAAAAACACTCACAAGTTTACATCATACCCAGATATAAAATGACCTCACACAGACTTCGGGTGTTTATTTGCTGCAGAATAATACGGGTGGCAGCAGTACATTCTGTGTAAGTTAAGATTGTATCAGACACGTGTCATAGCCCTCTCTTTCAGTCCGTAATGGACTCTTTCTTTCATTTGTTTAGGACTTTGTGTTGTACATCATGTCTGGCCACATGCATGTATTTGGCCGGAAACCAGCCCCCCGGGAACGAGAGAAAGAGAGAGAGCAGGAGAAGAAGGGTTCGAGGCTCCTGAAAGTAGACACCTTTCTGTCCGGCCCGGACTTACTGCCCCGCCACCTGCTGGTCAGGCGAGATTCGGCTGTCCCAGGGCACTCTCCGAAGCAAGGTGGGCTCACGAAAGGGGCGCCTTGTCCTCATCGAGTGGAGGAGAAGTCACGGCGTCTGCCAAAGAGCGCAGAAGCCAATAACAGCCTGCCTTCCTCCTGTCTTTCAGCTCTCGTTCGCCCCTTTAGGGGTGGGGCGGTCACTCACAACGGGGCCACCCTGTACCGGGAGGCCGAGCTGAAGCCGGGGGACTTGCTTGGATTGGGTAACCATTTCCTTTTCCTGTACCGCGACCCGCGTGTGGTCCCGGCCCCTCCTCTCGCCTTCCCCCTGCACTGGCAGGCAGAGGCCCCCCCACTCTGCTGCCCAGCAGGCCTGGTGGACAGACAGGAAGCCCTTCGCCAGTACCTTGGCTCCACGGACGCTGTGCTGAAGTTCGACCCCAGATATGCCGATACCCTCTTACAGGTCAGTGGGGGGTTAAGATCTGAGTGGTAAACTGTGGGATTTTTCTACGATTCACTCTGCTTAACTGTTTAACTGGATTACAGAATAATGAGGAAAAACCTTAGGCAGATCAGTAAATTCCTCTATGTATTGACAGCTTTCGAGTTGTAAGAGAATCTGTGTGTCCTGGTTCCAAAAAACGCTAGACAGCGGGAATTAAGAAAACAAGATGAAACAGGATCAGAATTGCAGAGAACCAGCCAACTGTTTTTGCAGGTCATAGCAGCGCTTGAAGTCAAGCAAATAAACATAAAACACTGTCCCAAGTGACCTCTGCCCTGTGGACTACTGTAGACTACAGCATCAAGCTGGGGTGTATCAAATGTCCAGCAGGCTGACCTAATGATAAAACAAAAAACGTGAGAATCCTGCAGAAAAAATATGAATTCGGCAAAGCTGTTTAATTTCCTCTCTGTCCCCGGGGCCGTAGCAGGCAGCGACGTGTTACACGCCGCCAGCTTTTGATTCATTTGCCAGTTTTTCCTCGTGTAAAAAAATACGACCTTCTCCCACCTTGCTGCAGGAAATCATCTCCAAGCACTGTACACCCGACTCAGGGGGCGGAGCCCTCGCACCCGCATATCTCCTGTCAGTGATGATTGATTATGCTTCCAAACACTTGGATCCTGCCCTGATTCCACAACTTATGCTGAAAGCGGCCAATCAGATCAAGGGGATTGTCTGGGTGGGTCCTGCCAGACGCAGTTTGAACTGTATAAATGTACATTGTGGTATTTAAGCACTTATACAAACAAGATCCCAATTAAAACAGGTCTAAGACAAGTCCGGCTTAACTGCAGATTACAATCAAATGTAATAAATCACATGAACGCTCTCATTTGTTACATAAATTGAGGAATTCGAAAATCACCTCTCAATCATGAATTTTTGATCTCCATTATGGAGATTGAAGTAATATCTCTGGCATTTTTTTTCCAGGACAAAGTTAAAGAATTTGGAGATCAGCAGCCACCACAGAAGTAGGGTCTCACGTTCTTAACCTACAGCTGTGTTTCGTAGCACAGATGCATGACATTGTAGCACCGATGCATATATATATATAAATATATATATATTTGGTATGTTAATTGTTTGACTGCAGAGTGACGATTTATTACAACAATTGTAGCATTTATTTGTTTCAGTGGTGACATTCTTTTTTCTTTGTTTTATTCTCTACAGAAATTGATGCAGTTCAGTTGATTACAAATGCAACCTGTAATACAATATAAGGGGGAATTAACTTGATTAAACATTATTTATGAATGATTGTTAATGTGAACTATTATTATGTTTTAACACCAAGGCAGGTATTGTTTTGGTGTCAAACTAAAATAGTGAATCTACATCCAGTTCCACAGATCAGGGAGTTGAAGCCACTATAGAAAGTATAGAGAAGGTGTCTTCTGACCTTCGACCCTTGATGTTCTGGATGTCCAATGCCACAGAGCTACTAAACTTCTTCCAGGTCAAAGTTGAGGCAATGGAGAAAGAATGGGAATTTGAGGGTGAGACATAATTTCCTATTTTTTATGTTCCCTTTCGAGTAACAAACTTACAGTACAGTACATTTACTTCAATCTGTACAGTTGAAAGAAAGATATTTATCTTTGTAAAATCTTCAGCCTCTGTCGCTAAAACACTAGCCCTAATATAGTGGCTTACGGATCTGTGCACATGCATAGAAGTCTGTGGGTTCAAACCCCGGTGCTGGCAGTGCGGTCGTATCCTGATTGTGCCCTTCAGCAAGGCCTTTAACCACAGTCTCTCCAAGGACATGTAATATGTAGTACTACAGGACATTTATTGAACATTGAGACTAAGTAAAATCGTGGTAGGATTCCGTTCTGATGAGGCTTGTTTCCATGCCCCTCAGTTCCCGGCGATCCCGTAATATCAGCTGACATGGACACCTGCTCAGAGGCCCTGGCTCTGCTTGATGACGTCATCATGCATACCTTCCAGCAGTGTGTCTACCACCTGACTAAAGTGAGTGGGCAGGCATAGCCCTGCCAACATGGTCCCCTGCTCTGAGAATGCGAAAGCCCGAAGAGTCGGCGCTAAGCGTCTTATGTCACATTCTCTCTTTTCTGCTAGACTCTCTACTCCTTCCTTCCGGCACTCCTCGACACCAACCCGTTCTCCAGGGAGGAGAAGGACAAAGATAAGGAGGGAGCGAAGGCGCAGAGCGCGAGGGCGGGCAGTGGGGGGGAGCCAGAGGACGATGTTTCCACACTTCCTCCCACTGTTGCCGGCTTGGTGGAGGTTTATCGACGCTCTCTGATGCTGTCCCGGGACGCGTGCCTCTCTCCTCCGCTGACCTCACAGACGTTTGGCTACCTCTTTTTCTTCACCAACACCTCCCTGCTCAACACTCTGCTGGAGAGAGGTGAGAGAGCACTGAGCAGCAAATGTAAACTGTACTTACATCATTAAGCCCATAAAACTCCAAAAACTCTCAGCCCAGATGGGTCAAATTATTTAAAAGTATTTAAATTCTGGTTTAACACATGTTGCTGTTTTTAGGTGGGGGTGGGGGGCAAGTCAGAGTTTTGCTCCCAAACGGCACCCAGAAGGGAATGAATCAGAAGTCCGACTCAAGTTATATTATAAATGTCATTTTTGGGTCAGTGGAGCAGATGTCCTAAATTACTCCCATGGGTAGCCGATGTACTGTTTACATGCCTGTGCAGGCTGAGTACGACATGAAGTGCCTTTCCTCTGTCACTTCTACAGATGGCCTCTTCTCTTGGTCACGGGCGGTTCAGATCCGCACAAACCTGGACCTGGTCTTAGACTGGCTGCAGGGTGTAGGGCTCGGAGACATTGCTTCAGAGTTTCTGAAGAAGCTTTCAGTCACAGTCAACTTCCTGTGCATTCCAAAGACCCGCCTCATCCAGGTAAAGCACATTTCTACCCAGCCCATATCCTCTGTGGAGCTGGAGCAAAGCCCTCAAGTAATCCTTGAAAACTTACATTTCTGTGGTCTATCCCTATTCCTTCCTGTCATAAGGAGGATGACCAGCCCAATCGTTTAGTGTCAATTTTTAACGTCACTTCCTCCTGTAGTCTTCCTGGTCCAGCCTACAGGAAGACCATGCATTACTAAGTCCAGCTCAGCTTCATCATTTTTAGTGTCTTCATCATTTTAATGTCTCTCCCTCCTGTAGTCTTCCTGGTCCAGCCTACAGGAAGACCATGCATTACTAAGTCCAGCTCAGCTTCATCATTTGCTGACACATTATAAGTTGGGACCTTCTCGAGCGCCGCCTTCTTCCTGGACCCCACCCCATGGAACAGAACTTGGTGGAGGTAAGGGCTCCCGATTGTTTTATTGTTTATAATGCACATCTTGCATTTTTAATTCGCTCTAAACCCATTCTTTTATCCTGAAATGTTCAGATATTTTTGAAAGCTTCTTGGATCACCCTCCACTCATTTTGCCAAACGAGACCCCCCGGCTTGACCTCACGCAGCCGATTCCAAGCCCTGAACTGCAGCAGGAAATAACACGGCTGCGCAGCTTCCTGTGGGGGCTCGACCACGACGAGCTGCCAGCCAATCAGAGGACGAGGCTTTGAAACAATGAACTCACAGTCTGGGGATTTTCAGCTATCTAAGTAACTACGGAACTGGAGAATGAAATTCAAATTACAAAATCATTTTTGTGGTTGGTACTATTACTAATATCAACATGGCAGATGCATAAATAATTGTTTGGGGCTCCAGGGAATAGCAAAATGCTGACAACAGCAAATTATATTCAAGACGTTTTAACATTTCTATCTGCAAAATATATAGTAATTCTCTGTTACCACATCCTAATCCTAATAACTACACTGAAGTCTGAGGAACATTAAGCCAGAAAACATCAGCTGAATTGTCATGCAGTTGAAACAATACAGTAATATAGATACTGGTATTAAAAAATCTGTCAACAATATCTTTTGGTAACTTTTACATCATGTTATACTTTCATAAAACAAATAAACCCCAATCAAGAATGTATAATCTGTACTACATACAGAAATAAAATGTATACAGCCTGTATTTGTCAATTAGGATATGTACACACAGAAACATAGGAACCAGAAAGGGCACTTATACATACTGTCCACATGAGAATCATGCCTGCACCTAACATTGAGACCATCGAGGTCAAGACCTTAGTATTTTCTCTACAACTTCAATAACTCATGATCCATTATGAGGCACACCTTTAACCTCAGTATTTTAAAAGTCCTGGCTACAGCCCAGGTGAGAAATATATTACCCAAGTATCCTGATGACCACCAGTATCTTCCATGGCAACTGAAAAGTGCTACTGTTTTCATAACAGTCCACTAGATGGTGCAGACATGACACTTTTGCGCACCATGGTCAAAGAAGGGTCAAATCCAGAAGAGAACTATGCATCCTTTTTACCATGAACTCATCAAAACGTATTTTTCCTCGCAACCTTATAAGTCTTTTAAGCTTTCGTATTCTACTTGATGAAATGTGTTCGAAGTCTGATAGATCTGATGTGAAATAACTGCTTTAACTTTGCACAGCAAGTACATTCTGCCTCACTTTGTTACAATACATTCAAGCGACCCTATACTGACCCTTTTTTCCTGAAAAATCACCATTATAAATACATTTAAGCTTCTGTAAAGTTTGTGTGAAGGTTCCTTCTGACATCATTAATTGTCCTTGATAAATAAAGCACAAACAGACACTCACACGTACACTAGTTTATACTAGAAACCTTGTTTATCCGAGGCTACTGTAATTTCCAAAACTCTGACGTCAAACTAAGGTCTGGCTTTGTGACTGTTTTCTCCCTGTTTTTTTGGCTGAATTCCGGAAGTTTCCCTCTCTTCCGGTCAAGCTCATGAGAGCCTCCTTTACGGTAATGGCACATGGTCTCGTGAGAATCAATTACATCATCGTCACGAGCTCCTCAGACCACCTCAGATTTCCGCCCACTCACGACCACCACCAGACTCAAAGGAGATGCACGCAATTTGGGAGAGCCGGTGTTAGGCTATTCCAAAATGTCCATAATAGCACACAATTATCATCACTGATGTTCTTAATTCGTTAAGTAGATAGGATGTTTAGAAACATTAATCAGAAAGTGATGTTTGGAAAGTTGCTTGAGTGAGTTCTATTAAAAATCCTTTGACCTTTCCAGTAATTCATTGCAGGTCATGTGATACTTTCCAGCTGTTTTGTTATTTTTTTGGAAGAGGGTGGCTATCTATCGAAAAGGAAACAGCCAGGAATACAGAAGGCCAGGCAGGACAGTAGCGGCCCTGGGGACAGGTCCGAGTGATGGAGAGTGTCCCGTCAGTGAGCTGCTCCTGCCTGCTCCCCAACCCCCCCCCCCACCCCCCGCCGTCTCTCTCCAGGTGCACGTCTCCACACCTGCTGTCGGGCCTCTCTGTAATTAGGACCGCTCCATTATTAAGAGGGGAAGTCCAAAAGCTAGGGTCAGGGAGGGGAAGTTTCGCACAGAAAAAAAAAAACAATAGGTGGCAATTGTTCCCTTTTTCCCTCGTTTCTTCTCCATGTTTAAAGTAATGAAAGATTCTTCCCGTCTTCAAAGGGAACAAGTTTCCTACAAAAACAGCTGAGTCAGAAGGGTGAGAAGCGGAGAGAGAGAGAGAGAGCGAGAGAGAGAGAGAGAGAAAATGAAGCAGGCAGATTACTGTACCGGACGCTCATGGGGCACAGGCAGGGAGCTGTTCACGTGCAGCAGCCCCATGCTCTCGGCGGGGGCCGGCCTTCTGTCCGCGTGTGTCGCGACGGCCTTCACTGACTCGGGGTGCATCTCGTGGCCAGCTTCAGGGAGACGTGAGCGCCCATGGGCTTCCATCTATCGGGTTTATTTGGGGATAATCCCGGCTGTGCATGGGGGTTTAATGCTGAGCAGTATCCCGCCATTCCTCGGCCAGTCAGAAGAGACAGCAAGAAGGGTCCTCCCGAGAGGCGCTTCACTTTCTCCCCATCAACAGGATTACGTAACGAAGACGTTATTTATGAAAGGGCCCCGTGATGTCATCTCTGCCAGTCTGAGGCTTGCTACTGTTAGCATGGAGCAGCAAACCTCCCAGCCCCCCACCCTTCCCCAGGGGGGTGCGGGGGGGGTCATTTCCTGTCTGCACCCGCCGTGTTTGGAGGGCTCAGTAACTGTGCTGAGTTTGGTGGTCCTTCTGAAATGTCTCTGCCTTCTCTTTCGCCAGCACTCAGAAGTAGGGGAGGTGCCTTGTTCCAACAGGCCTGGCCTCTGTTGGAAGCTTGTTCCATTTTGCGTCATTATGTTGACTGAGTGGACCCCACACTGAAACAGCAGTGCAGTGCTGCAAGGCAGCACAATACCACTCTGTATTTTTGGCTGTAATCTGATGGCTCTGTTTATTTTATGTAGGCCTGCTTTCATGTTGTTGAAATGCCTTTGGGTTTTTTGTTTGTAGGGCTTCCACTGTCAGGTCAAAGGTCAGTTGAGTGGTATTTCATGGAAAAAAGTAACATTTACAATCTAATTCACACTAAAAAAATTATTTTCCCCCGCATTCATTTTTGGAATGCCTGAAGTATTGCTGTTTGGTTATGTTGTGGGCTATAGATCGGAGTAGATTAGCCAGGACACTATTACTGCAGGCATGCAAACTAGCACACATGCCAGGACACTATTACTGCAGCCATGCCAACTAGCACCCATGCCAGGGCACTATTACTGCAGGCATGCCAACTAGCACACATGCCAGGACACTATTACTGCAGCCATGCCGACTAGTACACATGCCAGGACACTGTAACTGCAGCTATGCCAACTAGCACACATGCCAGGATACTATTACTGCAGGCATGCCAACTAGCACACATGCCAGGACACTATTACTGCAGCCATGCCAACTAGCACACATGCCAGGACACTGTAACTGCAGCCATGTCAACTAGCACACATGCCAGGACACTATTACTGCAGCCATGCCAACTAGCACACATGCCAGGACACTATTACTGCAGCCATGCCAACTAGCACACATGCCAGGACACTGTTACTGCAGGTATGCCAACTAGCACCCATGCCAGGGCACTATTACTGCAGGCATGCCAACTAGCACACATGCCAGGACACTATTACTGCAGGCATGCCAACTAGCACACATGCCAGGACACTATTACTGCAGCCATGCCAACTAGCACACATGCCAGGACACTGTTACTGCAGTCATGCCAACTAGCACACATGCCAGGACACTGTTACT
>JAODKM010000126.1:2324540-2345310 GCA_026780845.1 Petrocephalus sullivani | reverse complement strand
TTTCTGTTTGTCCTTATTATTTTTCGCCCCCCCCCCCCCCCAAAAACCATTAAAACACTCACTAGCTCTCTGACGTCGAAAGGGGGCTGGGGGGGTGGGAGGTGACAGCGGATTGCCCCCTGCTGACCCCGCACAGCTGGAAGCCGCTTGTGGAGCTCAGCGTCTTTTGAGTGGCGTTTCATGGAAAAAAGTCCCTGTTAACACTTAGCGGCTCAGCCTGCTCCAGCCCCTTTGAACAGAGCTGCCTGCCCTTAATCTCTGCGGCAGCGGAATTCCCACTTAACGACGAGGAAACGTTAAAATGACAGCTGCATGTAGTTTATAACTGCTAACATACAGGCACAGGGGCTAGGGCAGCGGCTACATTTCCCGTGTTGCGTCACATCAGGTCAAACGCTGAGCGCTGGGCTTGGAGGCGCGTGTGGACAGAGCGCGGCTGCCCCGGAAGAGCCACCCGTACGAGCGCTGCTCTGCTGTCCTGGCCAGACTTCCAGTTCACAGCTGAAAAATCACGAGCGAATACGTTTTTTAAGGTTCACCACAATATCTTTAAAAGACATCAACTTAACCTATAATGGAGTGTTAATGGCTCATTACACTTATACTGATCCAGACTGAATTCTTGACTGCCTATAATAACCCCGGGTGATTAAGCTCAGGTCCCTCATTATATCAGCTGCACAAATGAAGCAGTAAGATTTACATGGTGATTTTCGTTCATCCGGACGGCGTAAACGTCTTGTCGTCGCTTGGGGGATGCGACGGACTGACAGCCACAAAGAAGCCTAGAGCCAGCGGTCTGCTCCATCAAACATCTCCCGAGGTTTGGCCTGAGCCAAGTGTGCCGACATATTGGCTGGGACGTGTAAGTGACACGCAGGTGTGCGTTCCTGCGCGATGTCGCAGTACTCGTGACGGGTGGTAGGGGGCGCTAGTGTACATGCAGCTACTACCGCACAAGGGACCACCGGCAGCTGCATTTAGAAGGCTGACAGAGAGAGGGAGAGTGACTAAGTTCACTCATGTTCACTCTTTCTTTTATTCTTTCCCAGCTGTGCCTTCAAAGAACTCTTTGATGTGGGGAATGAAAAGAAGGAGTGTGTTAATATCTCCCGCCATCCCACCCTCACACTCATCTATTCCTCCGAGTCTTGTCTACTGCACCACTTCTTTGTGGCCCGGCAAGCCGTAATGCAGCAATTTGGCAAACCCCCCCCGGCCACCCCACCACACACATTTCCCCTTTGGGGCCCGGTCAGGTTGGTCAGGATGCACTCGCTTCATTAACCCATAGTGCTGACTGGAACGTCAGCCCTGCCTCTTTGACCTTTGGCAATGGTGGGCTCCGCTGAGCTGCACCTGACGTACTGTTTCCAGAGCAGGCCGTCACTGGGTGCATGTTGCGTTAACCCGGACTTTCTCTCCGCGTAAGTGTGCCGCGACTCACGTCCTGTGGTGTCTGGGTCTTGTTTTTCAGTCCAGCACACAGCCTCACTTGAACCCCTAACCCCAAGTTCCTGACGTATCACTGAGAGACTGAGATGGTTTGGGAAAACGTTTCAACAGAAGAGATTATCGTTCCCGTTTGGTCCTTATATGAACTTTATTCGATTTTAACTTCACTTTTATCCATGTCATCACACCACTGTTGTTTTCGTTGGATTTATAACAGAGACATTAATTAAGAAGAACATGATATGGGGAGATGTAGGGAAAGAGAAGGGTGTAGGTAAAGAAAGAGAAAGGACAGAGGACTGGAGATAGCCAGATATAAAATGAAACAATGGTCTTTTTAAACTCTTACAGATAGACAGAGAGGGGAAGAGATTTAGAGATGAAAAGATACAACGAGAGGTAGATGACTGATAGACAGAAAATGTGAGGGGGTGCGGAGGAAGTGCAGAGAGATATCGACAGACCTACTCAGATATAAAGAGGGAAAGTGATACACAGCAGGAAAAAACATTTTGTAAAATTTCGCAAAAGACACACCGCGCAGCGAGACGAGGGAGGAGAGAAGGGAGAGAGAGACAGCGAGGGAGAGAGAGAGTGTGTGTCTGTGTGTGTGTGTGTCTGTGTGTTTTATGAATGAAATGGTGACTCAGGCGATGTGTCATACAGCCGACGTCTTTATAAAGGAAGTTTTAACAAGCCTAAACATTTCACTGCGCGAAAAATAAGACACACTCACATCCTTCTCTTTCTATGCAGGCATCTCTCTGTAGTTTTCTCCTTCTGTCCGCCTATGTCTGTCTTTCAGTCTCTTTCACCTACTGCTCTGAGAAAAACGGAACTTACCTATAACTTTTAAAGGCAAAAACTTTATCATTTGCCGTTCCATTCATTCATTCATTCGTCTTTTGCCCTGCGGAGAGTAAAAGAGCCAGAAGAACTTTGCGAACACGTGACACGTCTCGGAGTCGCAGTCATACCATATTTATTTTTCCATCTCCTTCATTTACTTACTTATATTTATTTATTTATTATTGGCTTGCTTGTATATTTTTATCTCGGACCGAGGAAATATGAAATGTAAGTGCTTCGAATGCTGTTTTACAAACCCGTTTAACCGTCATATTGCTTTAATTTGTTTGAGCTTTTCTGTAGTCTTTGTGCCTGACTGTTCGTTTGTTTCATTAAGTTTAACTTTTGTTTTATTATTTTGACTCAAATGATCATGCAATCCGATGTGCACGAGAAGAGACAGCTCAGGTAGAGTTACCTGTACCTGCTTAGTGCCTGTAACAAGGTACCTGCGAGCACCTCCTAACGCAGCTGATCGATGGAAATTATTTTAAAAAGTGTCATAAAAATCCGTATTTATAAAGTATTTCTGCAAAGAAGAATTCCTTTGCCATTTTATGTATTGGCAGCGCGCTGAGACTCCCGACTTTTGGGGGGCGTCCCCATGGTTACGGGGGGGCCTGATGCCAGCGGCTCCCCACATATGTTTTTGGCTGATTTTTGCTGTTCTTCCCTTCCAGTGTGGACCGCCTTCGCCCTCAACCTGGCCACCTTACTGTTGCTGACCCCGCTGTCATTGACCTTTCCGTCCCCTGCCCACCACCGTCGAACTGGTGACCCTGATATACTGACCAATCAGACGAGGCATCTGCTAAAATTAACCCAGGATCTCTTGGTGAGTTTACTCAAATTCTTTTGTAGTATTTCCATTACTGAAGTGTTGCATGGGCCATTTCAACAGCAACAGTGTGTATATATAGAGAGGAATATGTCAACCATAACAAAGCTTTTAGATTCAGATGAATAAAGTTAAAAAATAAAATGACTGCGCATTTTAAAACTGAAGTGAAACACAGTGGAATTGTTTTCAGAAGTTTTGCACGCCAAAAATCAGGATACATTTCAATCCTTCAAATGATTTGGTTTGGTGCATATCTGACCCAAACAGAATAAATTTCTCAAGGGCTCGAAGGTGTTTCAGTAACAGGTGATCATCTGACTAGACTCTGACTAGACACAGAGACAAACAAAGATTTGTGTTACTATTTGGACAGCACCGGCAGGGAGTCTCTAACTGATTTTACTTAACTTGCACTACCTTTCCTCTTTTGCCAAAGTCGGGTTGAAACAGGTATGCAAGAAAGTTGTAAATGCAAATATTGTTCTGTGGGTGTCGTTGGTGAATTGCTTATTTCGCAGTTGGACATATAATTCAATGTAGCTGTGCTTGCATGCATATGCTTTTGCATGTATTGTGTTTACGCACGCTCCTTGCTCGCTGCTCCGTTCTTTCTATTTTTAAGTACTATTGTGTCTGTGTGTGTGTGTGTGTGTGTGTGTGTGTGTGTGTGTGTGCACTTGCCACTATGCACCACGCTGTCCGAAAGCTTCCAAAGGTTATGCATCTGCGAGTACCTGCTAATATGGATTCCAGATGCGCGGGTACGGTTGAATAATACACGACTGACATGAAGGGAATTTACTGGGAATGCCACTTTGAAAATATTTTCGCAACAGTTTTCAAGGACACGAATCATTTACTTTGGTCTCTCCTTGTGTGGAGTTCCATTTAGCAGGGTCAAGGCTGGGAAAGAAAAATAGGATGGAAGTCAGCGGAAAGTCCCTGCAAAAAAGCAATAAAATGCCCGTGAGTGTGCATGCACGTGTGACTATGTCTGTGCGTATATGTGTGAATGTGGTACTGTGCACATTGGGTGTTGTGAATAGCTGGGCTTGTGTAGGTGTGCTGTTTAATGTTTAGTTTTTGGTCGCCACAGCAAAGTACCTTGATACAGATCAGAGATTTATCAAATTCCAGAATTTGCATTCAGGAAGAAGAGATTGTGGTTGTGACATGGATCTGGGCGGTGGAGGGGGGGGGCTTATGAACGAGGTAATGATCCGAGATGTAGGGAAGACTCGGATAAGAGGAACAAAGGAGAGTTCTGAATGAAACACAGAATGAAAGTGGCGTTGCTGGGGTTAGCTGCAACGGGCAAGTGGAGACCTATAATGGACAGAGCGGGAAGTAATCAATGCATCTATTTAAGGAAAAGCCAGGTGATAAACTTCCTGTCAATTCCGATGAATAACATAGTAGGAACAAGCCAGTGGGAATTAAGACAGTGGCTAAAAAAATCAGAGACAGGGCACAACGAGCAAAGCCCAGCCAACAATAACGGCACAAGCAAAGGGAACAACACCCAAAGGGAAATGCACTTGATAAAGAGTGAGGAAGTGAGAATTTAGGCAAACCGTGGAGAAATTTAAATACACACGTCTTATAATTATGTCGTTGAGAGGAACTTCCCGATGACAATCGATGTTGTTATGCATCCAGGCTTGGCTCCTGATTTTTTACAATTAAAGAAATCCATGTTAAAAACAGTATTTTGCTGCATAACGGACACCAGTCCTAACGCTGACCATGCAGCGTAAATGCGAAAGAACAGGAACACGTCTGCGCTTCGGTTTGTTTATACTTGCACATTTATTATGGTAACTTGTGTGTATATGCTCTTTGAATACAGATAAAATGTAAATGATTAATGAGACGTTGCATATAACTGTTATTTGTATTATTACATCTACCAAGAAAGTTTAGAGCTCGTATTTAATCAGCAATATTAGCAGGTTGCTCTTTGTCTCCGTCTAGTGGTAATCATAAGAAATGCACATCGCCTTCCAGCGCCCTCCATACTGATGCATGTTTTTTTTTTTTTAATTCCCGACCCTGGAGTTTCCCTCAGGTCTTGTGTCGTCTATTCCATATTCTCGGCTCTTAGTCACTGGATTTGTTTTCGTTCCACTTTCAAAAACATCCTGTGGTTTCATGTCACCAACTTTTATTGTTAACATTTTCAAGTTAAACGCATCAAACAGGTACTGTTGTGGATGGGCATAATGAGGACAATCCATGACGTGGCTTAAACAAAACAAGGGACTTTAACTAAACAAAAAACAAAAGGAAACACGAGGGGTCAAAAACAGAGCAAGTAAATGACACAAGCCAAGGCAGGGAGCAACACAGGAACAAGAGTGGGGCTGCACAGGAACAAGAATGGGGCTGCACAGGAACAACCGTAGCAGAAGATCAGCAAACACGGGGCGACAGCTACAGACAGACTATTAGGGGGCCCATACTCTGGGACACAACACAAAGCAGCAAGGCAACATAACTGACTCCATGACCTCTGGCCAGCCTTCAGCCCACAACGGAAAGGAAAGCCTTGACCACACCTCCAACGCAGCCCATTAAGACACAGAAACAGGAGTAAGTTAAGGAGCTAACACCAAGCAGGATGATCAGTGACACCTGCTGGTTAAAGCACAGGAGCAGGGATGGATGGGAACGAAGAAGGGGTTATTAGGGTCAGGCTCCACAGAGTGTGGGCTCAGAGGACAACAGTGGTGTCTATGTCCTCTACGACCCCTCCGGGACATCAAAAATAGAGGACCTCACGCTGGAGTCCTCTGGAGTCCAGATGCTGGATGGGCCCTGCCAAACCTGAATCTGAGATGCGTGCTGGCAAACCTGGGTCTGATGAGTTGGGTGCTAACAAACCTGGGTCCAGCAAGAGAGGCATCGCACAGACAAAGACTGGGTGCCCCCTCTGAGCTGCGCTCTGGGGGCTCAGGCTAAGCAGCCCCCCTCCGTGCTGGGAGCTCAGGCTAAACAGCCCCCTCTGAGCTGGGGACTCAGGCTAAGCAGCCTCCCTTTGAGCTGGGCTCTGGGGGCTCAGGCATGACTCTGGAGACATGATGGCCTCCCCTGGCCAGGGCTCTGCAGACGAGGTGGCCTTCCTTGGGTAGGACTCTGGCCAACTTCAAGCTCACAAAGTAAAGGGAAGCCTGGACAATTAGCCGCCCGCTCAGCCTATTAAGCCATGCAGCAGTCCAGGGAACAGGTGCAACATAAGGAGCTAACATCAAATGGGATGGCCAGTGACACCTGCCGGCCAAACGGGGAACTGACATAATGACAGGGGGCAGAGCAGGGGCTGATCCTGACAGGGTACCATGCCCCTGAAAACTGCTTTGTATTGATATTAGTAGCATTGCAAAGGCATTCTATTAGAGAACACTTATGTTCAAAACGCTGATGCTCACCTACAAAGGCAAAAATGGCCCAGCACCCTCCTACCTAAAATATCTCATCACCGCCCGCACTGCACCACGATCCCTCTGATCCTCCAGCCCTGCTCGAGTGGTCCCACCACCCCTCAAGGCGCAAGGAAGACATGCATCTAGGCTCTTCTCTGTTTTGGCACCTATGTGGTGGAATGATCTCCCCCTAGATGTCCGAACAGCTGAGTCATTGGGTGTCTTCAAACAACGACTAAAGACCTACCTCTTTCAGAAGTACTTGGATTAGCACTTCTGGTATTATACTCTTTAAAAAAACAGTATAAGAGAAAGAGTATTCACTAATGTGGTCATAAAGCACTTATGTAAGTCGCTCTGGCTTAGGGCTTCTGCCAAGTGCTCTAAATGTAAATGTTATGTACAATTCTTATATATTTTGAAGATGTCACAAATAAATGTCTTTTTTTCTGTTTCAGAGAGAACATGTCATCACCACTGATATTGAACACAGGTTCAAGACACTCCCGACAATTACCAACAAAGCAATAGATCTGAATTCCCTGGAGGTACAAAAATCTCTCTTCCCTCATATAACACATGCAAGCCACTGGAGTCGAGCTGGTTGCAAATGTCCTTTCCCCTGATGCACAGGTGAAGGCGACGCTGGCCCAGCTGCACACGGACCTGCAGGTGTTTGGCCTTCATTTCGACTGGTTGAACCAGGCGACAAAAAAACACAAGAATGCTGCTCTGGTTAAACTAGGAGACCTGCTGCATCTCCTCGGGGCGCTCAGGCAGTCCCTCCAGTGGCAGGTTTGCAGCATCTTCTCATGCAAAATTTTATTTTGTATATCTTCAGATGCCAACATGCTCTGCACCTCTGCTATGTTCCCCCCTGCTGTTTTATTTTACTTGCTAATGCTAATGTGCTGTCGCCTTACATTGTAAGTAGTGATGGCTAAATGAAGCTTCATGAACCATTTGCTGTATTTTATGATCCCCACTAGGTGGCGGTCTTGCTTTGCTTTGGGGCATGCTTTGAGCCCTTTTTTGAACAGAGAGTACCATCTAGTGGGGTCAGCAAATACAACAAATGGTTCATGAAGCTTCATTTGGCCATCACTAATTGTAAGTGCTTCTAATCCCACCTCTTCTCCACGTGTGGCTTATGCAAATTCTCCTGTTGCCCCGGTTTTTCCTGACTCACTCCTGCAGCCCAAAGATAAGCTCAGTTAATTGGCATTTAAATTGACCAGGGTTTGCTTCTGTGTGCCCTGGATGTACCCCTGCCTTCTATCCTCGATTATCACTTCTTAAATTAATGGCGTGCTTTTTGTATCTTGTTCCCTCTCCAAGATGTCAAAACTGGAGGTGACACAGCCATCCGCCCCTTCGCTGTCTCTGCCATCCAGCCCTGTGTCACAGTGGGAGGTAGTGCAGTCATCCCGGGAGCTTCTGCAGCAGTTCCGCCTCTTCTGCGACTGGGCGCTACGCGTCTTACTCAGCCTCAAGCTGAGGAATTAACGGGTGACCCTGCAGATAGCCGGCTGCAGCCACACCTGCAGGCCTTCATGTGCCAACCTCCCCCCCTGCGGTCAGCGTGGGGACAGCCAGAGAAAAACACTAGTGCTGCCCCATTTTCCACGATTCGTTCATGACTATTTGTGTTATTTATCTATCTATTTATTTATTTATTTATACTAGTTATTTATTTGAGGCTTTTATTTATTTGTTCTGTATCATATCATTGATATCATCACGTATTTTGTAGCATTACGTTGTGAATTAAGAGGTAAGATACCTTCAGACACTTCCTCTGGTCGAGCTTTCTATCACTCTATGAAATTAAGGAGAGGCAGTTACGGAAGCACTTCTTTGGTTCACAGAACCTCAAAATTCATCTGGATTATGTTTAAAAATATATTATTGTTTAAACCATAGAGGTACTTTTCTTTTTTAGTATTTAATCAGCAGTTGTGTTCATGTACTTTTGCTGCTAAATGTAGCAACGGACTGGGAAATGCAGCCTTCCTTTCTGTTTTCATGTGCAGTCGGCTGAAGTTGCTGTTAGCTGCTAACCCACCATCAGCTGTCCTCATGGTCAGCATTCACGGCCGATAGATAACGGTTAGAGTCGACTGATGGCAAATAAACTAGCAGCAACTTCAAACGTAACTTCAAACTTGTAATATGTATATACAAATATCTGTAGATATTAACTCCCGGAACTGATTCAGAATCTTTTTTGCACAGTTTGGTTATGGTTATATTTTGGTTACCTGATCCTGGATTAGTATTTGGGGGTAAACATGTACTCTGTGCAATAGAGAGTATGTCCTTTGATTAAGTTAATAATGATATTTTTGTATTTGTGTTTAATAAAGCACTCGGAATTTGTAATACAGTGTAAAAGGCATATTGCATTATATTGCATTTTTTTCTATAGTACTGTACTCTGTAATTTTTCTAGTGTATAATGTACTGTATTCTGCCAGTTTAATTTTTTATCAATATATTTGTATCTCGGTATCAGTATTTTTTCTCAGTTTTTAAAACTTTGATACAGTATTTTCTATTTATTACCTTTAGGTCAAGGTTTATTATTTATTGACTCGCGTGGAAGCACGACTTTTGTAATTTTTACGTCTGGATGAGCAATTCTAATCACGATCATCATTGTTATTTAAAATATTGACACTAAGAAATACTGTACTAGAACTACAATGAATGTTCATATTGGTAAGGTCTGGTTTGCATACAACGATGAATCGAAATGTGAAACTTTTACTGGATAAAAAAAAATGTACAAACGTATGAAATAAAGAACATGGCGAAAGCAATGCTTTAATGTTCATCTACGATAAAAAAAAAAAAACTACGACTTTGCGTCTCGACTTCGTTTTCCAAGTTTTCCACAAACTATCATAAATGTTTCACTTGCATGAGAAGAGTAACAGTAACATGTCGCTCCTGCTGCATTCATTGAAATTAAAAAGGTTCAGTGACGGTCGTCTCGGCTCGCCAACGCTCCAGCCAATCCAAACGCCCGACGCAGGGCCGTGCTTAGCCAATAGATTTCCGTGTTGTTGCGAGGTGACAGCGGGCGGGTGACTGCTAGTTAGTTTGCGCTCGATATTATTGTTAAGGTTGTATGGTCGAACACTGCGGACTCGGTTCTTTGTAGATATATACCACAGCAATATAAGTAACCCTAAAGCGAAAAGGGTCGGGCTAACATCAGGTCATTAAGCCAATCGATGCAGAACAGCGCAGGTCGTTTTTTTATTTCGTATGAAACGAGACAAATTGCTTGAGGAAGGCCGGTTTTGTGGGGGTTCGCGTGACAGAGGATCGCCGTCTGTCATAAGTGCTGCTCGTACCTTTGGCATGGTCCGACCCGCCGAGGTGGGTTCCTACATGTCTATGAATATGTTTGTGTGTTTTGGGAAACCGATTTTGGGCACGAAGGATAGAGACGGACGGATAGAGAAAAGTGAGGGAGGAGGGAAGGGGAGGGGGTGCGATTTAAAGGGGAAGGTGCTGCTTTTATTGGCCGACAATAAAAGCGCGTGGAAAGTATGCTACATCTAGCTGTGTAAATTGGACTGTTTACTCGGGCCTACAGTTATACGATCCAGTTAAATTAATGATAAAACAAGTATTTAAAACGATTAAAAACGTATTTCCATATGAGGGATTGTAAGCACATGTAGCCAGTACTACTGTCAAAGATATTAGTTAGCACTTCTGTACAGAGTCATGTCTCAGATTGGATGCCCAGTGGCATGTTGGGGGCCATCTTGGGAGTCAGGTTGGGGGCCAGCTTGGGCGTCAGGCTGGGGGCCAGCTTGGGGGTCAGGTTTCATGGTTGCTGAATGTTTGATGTTGCAACTGATATGATGTTTTACATTTTTAGCAGCATATCTGTTTTTCTGTTGTTGATATAAATCCACTTTCTTCAGTAAAGGGCGTGGCCCAGGCAGTAACCAGTCACCTCGGGTAGTAACGCAAGGCCCCGGCATAAGATGACAAAGGAGCGGAAGCTTCAGAGCAACGGAAAGAACAGTCGTCCCTCAGAACACAGACCCACGCAAGACATGCAGAAAGAAGGCTGATAGGCTCCATCCTGTGTATACCTGTGTACACCCACCCCTGGAAAGAAGATGGCCAACACTGTCGCCACCTTAGTCGTACAGACAGAGCTTCTGCCATCACAGCCTCGCACCTCACTCTCGCCTTTCCCTCCCCTGCTGGCTGCGGCGGATGAGGGAGATGAGGACCCAGAAAGGGAGAATGTGCAGCAGCTGGAGAAGGGGTCTAACCGGGTTGTACTTGCAGGCGTGGAGATTGTCCAGTCTGCCTCTGTGCCCCAGAATCCAGAGCACCCCTTTCAGTGCCTGGACTGTGGGAAGAGCTTCAAATGGTCTTCAAGGTTGGCGCACCATCAGCGCAGCCACAACAACGAGCGACCTTACCGCTGCAACCTCTGTCCAAAGGCCTTCAAGGGCTCTTCTGCTCTGCTCTACCACCAGAGGTAGGGCGCCCTCTGGCTGCGGGGCTTTGCTGACGCGGCAGGGAACTTGCCAGGTCCTGCTCTGTTACTCAGTATCTCTATGGTAGTGTTGCCTACGGCTATTGGACCGAGCTGGTAAGTGTCACTGAAGACGTGTTCTTTTTGATTTAGATCACACTCGGGTGAGAAGCCTTACAAGTGTGAAGACTGCGGTAAAGCTTTCAAACGCTCATCACTTTTACAGGTGAATTATTTTTAATCGTGTCACTTTTACAGGCGAAATGATTGGAGTTGTGGCTGAAGAGGTCATTTGCATTCGTCATATTCCGCATGTTTTTTAATTAAAGAGTGGAACATCTCAAGATGGGGAAGGGGAGTTCTTGCTGTTTTTTTTCCCCCCACCTTACTTGATGATGTTTTCGCCTCTCTATCCGCAGGTCCATCGCAATGTGCACACTGGCCTGCGGACCTTCCAGTGCCCCTACTGCCCGCTCACCTTCAAGTGGAGCTCGCACTACCAGTACCACCTGCGGCAGCACACGGGCGAGTGCCCGTACCCCTGCGACACGTGTCCCAAGGCCTTCAAGAACTCCAGCAGCTTGCGCAGGCACAAGAACGTGCACCTGGGCCTCAAGCCGTACGTCTGTGCCGTCTGCACCAAGGCCTTCACGCAGTCCACCAACCTGAGGCAGCACATGCGCATCCACACCGGCGAGAGGCCCTACGTCTGCGGCGAGTGTGGCCGCTCCTTCACCCACTCGTCCAACCTGGCACTACACCGCATCTCGCATGCGGAGGGCAAGGGCCGGGCCGGCACAAGCAAGGCTGCCCCAGCTACAGAGGGCGCCACGTCCATGGAGGTGGGCGTGGAGGTCGGGATCACCGACGTCGTCGGACTGGTGGCACAGGAGGCCGCCGTGGGAGTTGGGGTTGGGGAGGTGTTCCTCTCGCACCATGCGCCGGGCCAGAACCCGGCACTCTTGCCCCAACTGACCCTCACCCCCATGTCGGGTGAGAACGTCACCGCTGAAGCGGATGTGGCCGCCACCGGGGGCGCCGGTGTGCTGCTCTACAGCTGTGGAGGCTGCAGCCAGACCTTCAGCACGCACACGGAGCTGGAGGAACACCAGGCTCTACACCTGGGGGCCCTGGGGCAGACGGACGAGGCAGGGGGCGTGGCCGGCCAGGAGCCCGGTGCCGAGGGCGGGGTGGCACTGGTGGGGGCGGGGCCTCTGCTGGCGGACTTCGAGGAGGTAGTGGAGACCACGGCGAGCTCAGAGAATAACCACGGTGCGGCTGACATGCTGGGCTTACCGGGGCCCGCAGATGCAGGCGTCCCAGACCAGAGCCAGTTTGAGCTGCTGCAGAGCTTCACAGAAGCAGCCCAGCTGCCCTCTGCCACTGCTGTCCCCAGCAGCACCGGCGTCGGGGTGGGGGGCGTCACCGAGTGCACCTACTGTGGGAAGAACTTCAAGACCGTAGGCGGTTTGAATAGACATGTGAGCCAGGTACGCGTCTGAGAAAAGCACCACGCTTCGCTGTTTGCTTTGGCTGTGCAGCCCGTTGAGTGTAATCGTGCCTTATTTTGGTGGCTGATGTTGATAATGCAGGGTCCCTCGTGCCTGAGATCGCTGTGTGACTTGCTGATCCTAAATAATTTTTACTGTTTGGAAAAAACATTTTTTGTTTCTTAAATCAGTAATTTGAAACGATATGTAATTATGGTCAGTTATTTCAGTTAATTATCTTTATTGGCTCTGAATAAATAGCAGAAAGATTGTTTAAGTCCAATTAAATTAAATGGTTGCCCGAGGCATACAACTAGACCAACTTGATTCCTGCAGATACATCTATGACACTCTTTATGGGAACTGCATCGTCAAATAACTAGGCATTTATCTCTAAAGGCAGCATTTGCACAAATGTCCGATTAACAGTCCAATTAATCTTCATGAAAACAAGCTGATGCAGGGATCTCTTCTGTTAAAAGGAGTAACTGTGAGAGTAACTTGATGTTGAGTTTCCTCGTAAGTGCATGTATTTGTATGGCGGGTGTGTATTGGTGAGTGCAACGGCCCCTCTCTGGTCTTTTGGCTGGTTTAAAAGCGCGTCTGTCTGCCCCACGCAGGCCCACTCGCCGTCGCCGTCGCACCCGCAGTCGCGCTCGCAGTTCAGCTGCTCCGCCTGCGACCGCTCTTTCTCGCTGCTGTCGTCGCTGCTGACGCACCAGCACTCCCACACGCCCGAGCAGAGGCTGCTGGCCGAGGCAGAGGCCGAGATCGTGTGCCCCCCATCGCTGTCGCTCTCGCTGCCCCTGCCCACTTCGCCGGCGGCCAAGGGCCGGGAGCGGGAGGAGGCCGAGCGCGAGATCCACGTCAGCCTCATCGCCGTGACGGAGGAGGGGGCGAGGGAGACGGCCAAGCCGGGCCGCGGGGGAAACAAGGGCCAGAAGAAAGGAGGCGGTAATAAGAATGCCAGCGGCAGCAACGGCGGTAGGTGTCTGTCCGTCACCGGACACGGCCGCACGTTTTAACTTTCCATTTGCTGCTGTCCCAGTCCACCGACTCTGACCTGGCCCGGCGTGCTCTGCTGCATTGTCACACTGTCTCCGACAGAGCGGCCGTACCGCTGCTCCGAGTGTGGGAAGGCCTTCAAAGGCTCGTCTGGCCTGCGATACCACATGCGGGATCACACCGGAGAGAGGCCGTACCGCTGCACCGAGTGCGGGAAGAGCTTCAAGAGGTCCTCGCTGCTCTCCATCCATCAGAGGGTAAGGGGCTGGCCACTGGGCTCCTCTCCCAAAACGGTCACAGTGCGTCTGCCAGCGCTTTCCACGCCAAGCCGGCCTCCTGAGGGAGTCACCATTACTAAAAGAATAAAACATCAGGATGTTGTTGAGACAAATCCAAGTTGGTTCAAGTCCCAAAGTGTTGGTCAACAGAAGGAGGCCAAGTACTTATTGCAGAGGCAGGAAGCGGAGGTCCCAGAAAGCCCAGGGGCCCTTCCCGCTGTCTAGCCCAGTGTTTACAAATCTGGTCTTCAGGGGCCCCCAGACATGTTTTTGCTCCCTCCCAGCTCCTGAGCAGAAATTTAGACAGTCTGCCAGGGTGCTGGGAAATATGTGGAGCGTTTGTTGGTCCCCGAGGAGCGGTGTGGGAAACACTGGGCTAGCCCGTTGGGTTGCCGTTTCTCCCTGGAGTGTCCAAGTGCAAGCTGGTACCTATAGGACCTGCTGGGCCGGCTTAGGCACAGCTGCTGGGAGCTCTCTGGACCATTGTATAGTCAAAAACACGTAACAAATTAGCCAGATAATTGATATCAGTAATTGTCACTGGAAGAGCATTTATATGTTATGGCACATCAGCCGGTGAAGTGGCTGATCTCTAATGTGTAGCTCAAACTGTGGTTTGAGTTGGAGCTCCACAAAACAACTTGAACAACTGAGAAGGTTTGAAGGCCCAGAGGGAATTCCCCCACCTCGCCCTGGTCCTTCTCCTACAGGTGGTAGGCCTCCTTGCGGTGTGCCAGACTCTCATCTGCAGGCAGGGCTGTGCACCAGCACCATTCGCTCTAAAGCTGTCTGCCTTTCATAACTCATCTAACTCTCTGATCTGCCCAACACCAAGATGGTTTTTGAGGATAGTTCTGAAGTGAAGAGGATACTCTTAACAAGATTTGATTTAAAGTTATAGATGTGGGGGAGACTCTGGCTTTAAACACAAGGAAATGCCACATACTCCCATAGTGCTGAGGTTGTGGTTTTCCTGCTGCGTTTGACACGTTGTTGTGATGATCTCAGTTTTACACAGTTGCTGTACTATTTCAGCACTAATGCATTTCCACTCATGTGGTTTTAGTGCAGCCTTGGTAATTAGACTGATGTTTTCGGCACTTCAGCTGTAAAAATATTTGAAGTTGACCTTTTGGTATAGTAATGCTTAAAAACATCTGCATTCTCTATTCAGTTTAATTGAACTCAGTTTGACAATCAGTATATCGATCATGTTCTTTCATTCCATTTTCTACTCCTTTAATTTGGAACATATACTGGAATATATACTGACTTTTCTTTACGCTATGGATGGCACGGTGCCTCAGTGGGGCAGCCTTATCTCCTTTTTGATTCTTCTAGGGCTTGGAGTCCTGTGTGTGTGTGTGTGTGTGTGTGTATGTGTGTATGTGTGTGTGTGTATATCCTTTGTGTTGCTGTAGTCCAGTGATATGCAGTTTGCCTAGTTGTCATCCCTGCACTGTATGTGAGAGTATACGTCCTGGGATGGACTGGCATCCCGCCCAGGGTGTTCCCCTGGCTTATGCCCTCTGCCGCCTGGGAACCAGGCCTTCCACACAACCCCGTAGAGCATGAGTGGTTCGAAGACGGACGACAGCTTTAAAATGCCTAAGTGACCAATCGATTCAGCTGCTTTTCACGCTTGGTTTCTCCTCAGGTGCACACTGGCGTGCGGGCCTTCCAGTGCCCCTACTGCCCGCTCACCTTCAAGTGGAGCTCGCACTACCAGTACCACCTGCGGCAGCACACGGGCGAGCGGCCCTACGTCTGCCAGGAGTGCGGCAAGTCCTTCAAGAACACCAGCTGCTTGCGCAGGCACAGCCAGCTGCACTCGGGCGTGCGGCCCCACGTCTGCTCCGTCTGCAGCAAGTCCTTCTCGCAGACGTCCAACCTGAAGCAGCACGAGCGCACGCACTCCGGCGAGCGCCCCTTCCAGTGCGGCCAGTGCCACAAGAGCTTCACGCACTCCTCCAACTTGCAGCTGCACCTGCGCACGCACTCCGCACGCAAGGACTTCAAGTGCCAGCTCTGCGGGAAGGAGTTTGTCATGCACTCGTACCTGCAGAGGCACCTGCGGACGCACACGGGCGGCTCGGGCAGCACCAAGGAGGGCTCCAGGGCAGCCAAGGGCCCCTCCACTCTCAACCTCAGTGTGAATACAAACATAGGGGCCAACACAATTTCCTTTCCCGAAGCCCCAGCTAAGTCAACCTTGATACTGTCCCCACCAAATTTAGACATCCCTCCTAATACGTCACAGAACTATTTTATGATTCAGACTCCAACGGGCCTACAACTAATACCTCTGTCAGCCCCGACACCAGCCCCACCTCCACCTCCTCCTCAGTCTCAAAACTACCTTCTGTTGCAGTGCCAGTCCACTAATGGCAACCAGCCAAGCTTGATCCTCGTCCCGACTTCCAGTGCCGCTACCGTCGCGGCCCCTGCTCCGAGCCCACAGCCCCTGTCTGTGGTGCAAACCGTACCTGCACTACAGCAAGTCCTGGGCCCGAACCAAGCACAGATCCCTCAGTTTCAAACAATACAGACTCAACCTAGGTTCATCCTGACTAACACAAGTGCTCCTGTCACGTCGGCTATGGTCAGGAGCCCCGTGCCAAACTCACAGAATTTGAGAAAAACCAGCTGGATGAGAAGCCCTCGACCGAAACGAGCAAGGAGATCCAAAGCTGTTCTGCAGCAAAAAGCTGCCAAACCTTCGGGAGGAGCTCCATCTAACTTGTTGGGGCCTCTTTCTAACAGTCCTGCTGATGCCAGTTCAGCTGCCATAACTGCAAGCGCTACCTTTTCCGCTCCCACCCCTGCAATTACAGTCCCATCTGTGTCCGCCTCTGTTTCAGGCCCCTCTGGAGCCACGGCAGACTCCAAAAACATTAGCGTGTCTGACATGCATGTTCCATCTGTGTCCAGCACATGGGGTGGTAACCCGATAACAACAACATCAGATAGGAAATGTTCAGATGCAGTTGGTGGGGAGCAGTTTGTCCTCTGTTTTCAGAAGCAGGGAGAGGAGGCTAGGGGGAAGGAGAGGTTACAGGTCGGGGGTGGAGGTGAGGAGTCCTATGTGCTACAGTTTGGGGGAGATAGACTTGGGGATGGAAGGCAAGTGGGAAAGGAGGGTTCTTTCGTCCTGGAGATACAAACACAAGGAAAGGGGGAGACGCAGGACAGGGAGGTCACGGAACAGGTGGTTTCTTTGGACCTACTGCAGGATTGGGAAGGAGTTGATAAAGGAGACAGGGACTCGGGCATGGCAAGAGAGGGTGGAGGAGGAGGTGAATCATTTGTTCTTCACTTTCAAACACAGGGAGAGAGCAGGGTAGGGGATCCTACTAACACTTTCTCAGCAGCTCAGGGAGATGACCTGGGCCTTGACTGCCGCCCTGCCCAAGCCTTAGTTCCACTTGGTCAGCAAGAGGTGGTATTTGAGCTTGGGGATGATGCTAAGATGGTGTCCCCAGGACCTGGGGAAAGGGTTCAAATGATTGCGTTAATAGAAGGTGAAGGGAATACCTCAGACACAGGGGACACTTATAATAGGACCGGTAGGGCAGTTAGTGAAGGTGATGGGTCTATGGAGGGTATATTTCAGTTGGAGGGGGGAGAGGAAATTGTTATCATTGAGGTTAGCACCAGCAGCCTAAGAGAGGCAGCCATGGAAGGAGAGAGTGGTATGCAGGAGAAGCCAGAGGCATGTGAAGATGGTGAAGACAGAGGTACATGGATAGTTATGAAGGAAGACATGGCCTCCGAAGTGAAGTTACCGGTAGGCATGGAAGACAGCAGTGGAATCAAGGAGTGCATGCAGCGAGCCGTCCAAAGCGACCCTCAAGGTTTCAGTTCTGCTGCTAGTCCTGCTACTTCTACTTCTAACACCTCCTAAACGAAGTTCTCACAGAAATTCTCACACAATGCAAAGTAACGAGTGTGTGTGTATGAGGGTGTGTGCGTGTGCGTTTCCCTAAGGCATTTGGACGCATATGAAGAATTTAATGACGTTAACTCGGAGCAAAACCATGGACTAATATTGCTTCCGATAGAAAGCAAAAAATAAATTATTAATGAAATAGGATCAAATAATTGCTCTACAGAAGAAAGAAGTATGAACAATGTTCGTGCAAAAAGGCTGTAAATCATGCGGTTAATAAAAGGTGAAGATGGATAGCACTCAAATGAGTGCAGACCGGAGCGAATAAAAATACAAATTTGACTGTGTATTGAGAGAACAGTACGTTCTGTGAATATGATACTGTCTATATTTTGCTTGGATTAAGTATCATTATTGATACTGATATAGATATGGTCATGAAAATAAACGAAGTTATAATGACCCGGTGTTTTAATTTATTTACTGTACCTAATTATTCTGCGGCAATGATTTCACTCTTGAAATATTTCAACGTTTCATGTCACCAACGTCATTTTATGACAGCGGAGGTATTTGGCCAGTATGCTGCGGCGTACGCACGCTCGCAATTCCCGTACTGCGCTGGTTACGCTGCCGCTACCTTCTGGGAAGCCTGGCTACGCCGTATTCACTAACGCCGGTACGCCAGCGCACACTCGGGCTGTTATGGCGCAGCTCGGCTACGCAAGGTGCCGGGAGTCCGTAGAACCTCAGCTGGCCCAAAGAGCAGACCAAGGCTGCGTTTAGGAACAGGCAATTTTGGTTCCCCATTCCGATTAAACTGGATGCAAGGTACGGGGTTTCCGACTACGAAGCATATTAGATTTATTTTTTATTTTTGTGGTTATTTCAAATTTATTATGGACGTCCTTTCTCCGAAATCCGTACGAACCGTAGAAATACGCGGAGCCGCTGCGTAAGCCGATGCCCACGTGGTCTCTTTGATATCGTCAGGATAGTTAATTGAGAGCTGTATGTGCACTTAATTACTGCTAGCGATTTAATAAGAGCATAGCATTACTCATGGTTTCCCCCGTATACTTAAGGAGTCAGAAATAGAGGACAGAATTGAGCTTCGTGACGAGCTCACTATGAATACATGCTTAATATTTAAACATTTTCTCAGCCTCCTAATAGTAGGCAATATTGACGATGGCAATGAATTTTTTCCGACCTAAAAATAACCCATTACGATCTCCTGCGTAGTAACCATTTCATAAGAAGGTATCAGAATAAGCGATTTTCAGAAATGTGTGCCATGGGCTCACTGCGGTTTGGAGACATTTTTATCTCATTTATTTTATTTATTACCTCGCAGTTGTATTCCTCTCTGCGCTATCAGATAGCTGTCTCTGTGAGTGCAGGAGATGGGGAAGCTGGATCTGGGCCAGGTCGTGCTCCGAAGGATGACGGAAGAAGATATAGACGTAGTTAAAGAGCTCGTCAAGGTGGCCTCCTCCTTCATACACTAGATGGCACTTTCATCGTGTTTCTGTCATGTTGTTTTCCTGTTTATGTCGTTGTGTTGTGTTTGATAAAGGACGTGCTTATGGGTGGCATGGTACTCCATGTGAGTGTATTTCACTCTCTCACCTCAGTCATAGACCCATCTTCCATAATCGCTTAAGTGGGACACATGTGGGATTTGCACCCCTGCCTCTGAAGCTCGTGCTTCAGATCTCAGGCATTGATATTCCTGACAATATTTGTCTTTTATAAATCTCGCTCCTGCTGCTCCACAGGAGGGATCGCAGGGCTCGGAGAACCGGCTGATCCTGCACCTCCTCACGCGCCCGCTGGCCCTCCTGCTCCTCGCCATCGTGTCCTCCATCTTGCGTTGCCTCCTGCACAGCTTCATTCTGGCCTTGGTGCTCCCGGTCTTCGTGGTCATCATCTACCTGAAGCTCACTATCCCACACACACTTGGCATCCTGGGCACCAGCAGGCACTACTGGGACTACGTAGGGAGCAGCTACAAAGGGCCGGGCACCTGCACCATGGAGAACCCCTACGCCCAGCGGAAGGGAGGGGGCACTGGTGCTGGCACCAAGGCCCAGGACAAGGGGAGGTGTCGCCAGAGAGGGAAATCCAGGGAGACGGAGACGAGGGAGCAGGAGGCGGGGGAGGTGTGGCTGGCAGTCCTGGACGGCGAGATCGTCGGCTGCATCGCCCTCGAGGGGGGGCTGAGGGAGGACGTCTGCAGGATCTGCCGGGTGGTGGTTCAGTGCTGGTACCGCAAAGAGGGACTGGGCCGGCTCCTGGTGGAGAGCGTGGAAAGGCAGGAGCGGGCTCTGGGCCGGAAGTGGGCATACGCACATGTCTCTGTTGCCTCCAAGGTGGCAACGGCCTTCTTCCAGAAGCTCGGCTACTGTAAGAAGGAGGAACTGGCCGAGGGAGACCTGGAAGGAGATCAATTAGAGGAGGTTGTGGAGGAGAGGAGCTGGTTGGGATTTCCGGTGAATCATGTGTTCATGAAGGACCTGTGTGAAAAGGAGTGAGGCGGGAAGACAAAACGCGAAGACTTGTAACTGGATTTGGGCACTGGGAGGCTGTCGTCTTCAGCTGGCTGTCGTCTTTGGCAGGCTGTCTTAAAGAAGAAAACGAGGTCTTTTGGAACTGCTGTGAGATCAGGGAAGACATGAAGGTCTTAAATACGCTTATATTATGGTTTTATTTATTGCTTTTTGGCTGCGATATTATGCTGTTTGAGATTTGCAGTGAGCTTCACCTTCTGCGTTTCCTGGTGAGACATGCTGTTCATTATAATAATAATTAATAATAAGTATTGCTATTGTATTTTCATTTTTTTTCTATTTATTTTTTAAGTCGCTTATGACAGTTTAATTGAAACTCTTGTTACCTAATGGTTAAAGTAAAACTGCACTGCCCATGGCTATAGATTACCAGCCACTGTAAAACTGCACTGCCCATGGCTATAGATTACCAGCCACTGTAAAACTGCACTGCCCATGGCTATAGATTACCAGCC
>JAODKM010000126.1:2308066-2318567 GCA_026780845.1 Petrocephalus sullivani | reverse complement strand
ATTATTATTATTATTATTATTATTATTGTGACTGGTAAACAATCACTAAAGATTCTGAGGCTGCAGCTTTTCTACAAATTCATGACAAGGCTATCCTGAACGCTGGCAAGAGAGCCTTGCAGGTGCTGATGTAGTGATGTGATGCCATAAACCAGAAAATAAACACGCAATTTTGTTTGTGTCTATTCTTTTAAAGTTGAGGCATTTTCTTTACAAGTAGCCGGAACACTGTAAAAGTCCATGTTTAGCAGTGGACAAAAAAAACAATTAATGGTGTTTAAATCGTAACTTCAATAAATGCATATAAAGCCAGTTTACGGCCGTCGCTGCTAATTTCGCTTTAATAATTTGCACATGGGGCAGCAGATCTCGGGAAAACGCTGCCCGGAATTAGTGTTGCGCCTTTACACTGTTCATTACGTCCCCGGACCCGTTAACGTTCTCGAAATCTGCCACAAACACCGATTGAATTAAAATCAAGATGGCAACCGAGGGTGAGTACGAGTCGGTGCTGTGTGTGAAACCCGACGTCAATGTGTACCGCATTCCGCCGAGGGCATCGAACCGCGGATACAGGTAACGCAGCCGCATCCCAATGTTAATACCTTATTCGCTCGGCCTTACCGGTGTGCTTAGCGCCGGACCTGCAATGGAGGCTTTTATATTGACAGCTATTGCAAGGCATCGGCGGCGGCGGCAGCATTCATGCGTGCGGCCCGTGCCTCTCTGGGCATGTGCTTTTCGTGGCGTGCTTAGGCACGGAGATGCACGGAAGGTGAGGATGCACCACAGGGTGCAAACGCAAGCCGGACACATAAGGGCTGCTGCCAGACTAGCTAGGCAGCTAAACGCAGCAGGTCAGGCGGCCGGCCGTGCCTCTGACTTGCACGACTGCCCTATTCTTTGGTTATGCAGGAAGGTTGCCGGATAAACATATTTAATACCGCAAAGACTGGTAATTAATGTCAGTCTTCCCTTTCTGATGTACAAAGGGGAGTTTGCGACCTAACGAATATTCTGGGGACAGTGTCGCTAAAAGGCTTTACAATTAAAATGTAACACCTTAAAAAAATAATAATAAAAGAATGGAAATGCACCAATGGTTAATTCTACAAAACAATGCAGGCAAGAGATTTTAATTCAAACGTTTACTAATGTGAGTTGCGGTTGTTTTCGGGTATTACGGTATTTAAAGGCCCGGATAATAAACATTTGGACGGTCATCTTGCAATCCCAATATACACATGTCTGTTATGTATTATATCACCTTGTTAATGTAATCCTTAGTGTTTCGTTCATTGTCTAGCTTATGAAATGGTTGTTAGATGCACATGTCCTTGTAGCTGTGGATATCTTGTTTACCTTTTATTATATAGGCTTATGTGAATTAAGTGATTCAAGTCTGACCAGAGTCAGACCAGGACCCGGCCAATGGCGCTTCCTTTTTAAGTTATTGGTCACATGTTGATGGTAACCTTTATTTTCCAGCTACTGTACTGTATTCACTTCCTGTAACGGCAAAGGGGACGTGATATTTATCCCCCCGATGTATTAACTGGGTGATCCTATATTGTATTTCAGGTTAAATGGTGAGATAACCATGAGGTAGACCCGGTATCCTTTAAAAATCCAGAAGAATTTGCATGTAAACTGCATTCGAAAAATATATATTTTTTGCACATAAACGTAAGATATGAATTAAAACACAGTGGTAGGTTGGGCGGCTGTGGGAGGGTTTTCAGGGACAGGAGTCACTTTGAGGTGCTGTCACGGCTTTGCTGATGCTGCACGTGTTTTCACAGAGCTGCGGACTGGAAGCTGGACACGCCTGATTGGACTGGCCGCATGCGGGTGACTGCACGGGGGAAAGTGGCCTACATCAAACTAGAGGACAAAATCTCAGGTGCGTGCCCAGGTGTAGCTCATGGATGACGCATCACACGTGGGGCTCTGATATTCACTCCTAGCTATTCGCAGGCAGGATATTGGTGGCTGTTGGGAGTGTAACACATCTGGAGTGTGTCTTTGCGCTGGCACACTCAGATACACTCCCGGGAAATCCACAAATCAACATTTTAAGCGGAGAAACTGTTTCCATCTCTTGGTAACTTTCACAAGAAAAAAGGTATTGTACAGTACATTGGGTCATCGTGTTTTTTTTTTTTTTTTTTTTTTCCTTCCCTTCCCTGCCACCTCCTTGCTGCTGATTGGCTGGCATGGTGACGTGCCTGTGAAATGTGTGCTTATCAGAAGCTGTGCTATCTTGAGGTTCTGGAGAATCTGTGTTCAAGCAGTTTGAAGCCTTTAGCTGCACTGACCAAAAACGAAGAGCGATGTGAGAGTGCTATATGAGGGAGGTTTCGGTTTGAACTACCGAAATCACAGCAGCAGTGTTGTTAGTGGATTAAGAATTTTGGCCTCTTCCTCTACCCTGTGCCTCAGCCTTTGAGCTGTAACTGACATATAGGAGATAAGCTCATTGTTTCCATTTTGTATTTTTTTTTCTATAATTTGTAAATAAATAGTTTATTTTTCTAAATGTTTATAATCCTAAACAATATTCAGTGATTCCTCAAGACTGGCAGTGTACTTGTTTATTAATGGTGATGGTAGAACTCAACCACAGATTGTGCTAAAATCAGTAATTAAATTGGCAAAAGAAACGGGCTGATCAGTAAAATAAGAGGCGGTCAAGCCTCCGAATGATAGACAAGAGTGATGCAACCCATCATGTCATCATATCATGTCATCAAGTGATGCAACCCACTGCTCTGTTCAAGTGCAGTCATGGAAAAGCAGTCAGTGCAAATGTGCCCATGTAGCCAGTCTGGCAAAACGCTACAATGTTGTAGCAATGTCGACAATTAACTCTCTCACCTTGGGAATTTGTAGAGGATTGAACAGCTGTCCCTTTGGCCCAGAACATCTATGTTATTTTTAACCCTACAGAGCTGGGCGATGTGAACCAAAACTATATCTCGGGATTTTTAGGCAGACTTGCAAGTGATGATGTATGTCTCGGTCATGTGTATCTTTGCTCAGTGGGCTAAAAGTTCTGTTTTAAGTCAGGGCCACATGTGAGATGTCACAAATGCTTAATTAAACAGTGTGGTCAAAATGAAATGTAGGTACAGGGTTTACATCCATCCACTCGCGTGCCAGTCACTCACACATGCATGGGCTTCCTTCCCTGTTTCCAAATATACAACTCTCCAGAACAGACATTTTCTTATTATTCCATACCATAAAGACAAAAATAAATAGTCCCTATATCTATGTTGCTTGGGCCCTATAAAGCCGCATGGCGTAAAAGTGCTTCACTCCACTGTCTCAATGACATTGCTCTCAAAAACAGAAGGTGAATGTTTATTGGGGAAAAAATAAAAATCAAAGAAATATTTCAAATTATGATATTTAACATGTGAGCCGTTTGGCAATGTTTTTAATAATGAAATGAATGTCGCCTCCCCCTCGCCTGTCCCCTCCGTCAGCTTGCCGGTGACACTCCAGCTGATTATATTTTAGTTGAGAATTCTGGGATTCTGGGCAATGTCATGACCAAAGCTCTCGCATCATATACAACTAGGAAGGAATATTATTGGTTAGTGTTAAAAATCTGCAGTGGAGTCCTAATTTTAATGCACAATAAATGTATATCAGTGTAAATTTATATTGTGTCATCCTATATACTATAAAAGTTTGATATACTGCCAGCCTTAACCTGACAAGAAAAATGTTCAGCTCCCGGACTTTCAGTCTGAATCTGTGCCTTAATTTATAAAATCTTTTATGGAAAGCATCTGTATTACGTGAAATTGCTATTCTGCAGTATATTCTGAAATGGTAAAAACAATCAAAATTTATTTTCGTGTGTACTGATGAAATGTATACGCTCTCAGAGGCTTTTGTTTTGAGCTTTTGACATGCAATAATTTCTATGCAGACAGTCTGTACCGAGCCACCCGCGGTTATTTGATACCGTTCGCTATATTTTAGACAGGTTTGAGTGTTAGCCACAATGTACAAATTAGTGGTGCTAATCTATTTGGGCTTTTGTCTTATTAAACGATCTACATTTTACCTTTTTTAGTTACTAGGTACTTTGGTAGTTGATGTGGTGATAATTGGATCTATATTCTGTCTCAGTTATTTAATCTAATGGTTTTTAAGGTTCTGAATTAAGTATTTAACGCCTAGCTTTTGTTTGTTCATCTGGGTGCTTGTGTATCAATAAATGTGTATAAATTTGCCCACTGTATTTGGCTTTTTTTTTTCTTTTATACTTTCCATTCACGTATACCCCCTTTTTTCTCTTAATATTACGTCTTTCTTTCTGAATACCGCTAAACTGATAAATGTAGCAAGCATAAGAAATTCTGTCAAATGACAGATCCAGTATTACATGGGTCTTACTTTGTTGCTTTACACCACCTATTTTCACTCATTCAGCAAGACTGTAGCTCTGCTTTTCCACTGGGAGTTAAGTGTCTTTGGGATATGTAGATCTCTTCTGACATTTTCTTTACTATGCAGGGTTTAATATCTTGCACTGAAGGACATGGTGTTTGATGTACAGGGGTCCTCGTTTTATGACACAGTTCTGTTCTTGCAACAGTGACGTGCCCCGAATTTTGGTGTAAGTCAAAACACAGCATAGCCTGAGACACTTACCTGTCCTAACACAGTTGTAAGATCATAATTTAGGATATAAGAACTATGGAGCAGAATTTGTGCCACCTTGAAATGCAAACGCGACTTCCGCATACACGGAAAAACAATTGACGCGATGTATTGTTTTACATTGCGCAGCACGCAGAAACTGCGCCATTTGGAAATGCAGTGCACAAGAGTCATTGTTCTTCAGTGTCACGAAGAGAATGTGTCTTGATGAAAAGCAAAACCATCATTTCATTGCGTTGCATCTTAACTACAATCCATTTAGAAGGGTTTGTATTGTACAGAATTTAAGCCAAAGAAATTGTGCCACGTCACACTGAAATGTAATGATCACCTTTGCTCTGTTGCATCGGCTCATTCTCATTTTCAAAAAGTACATGCTGAAATGGTTCCACCATGAATGAGTGTAAAAAAAAAAAAAAAAAAAAAAAGTTGCTGCGCACAACCAGTCTAGTTCACCCATGTAGTCCGTAAGTACGACGCTATCGGTGTAAACTGAAACCGTTTTTATTGGAGTCAGCATTGTAAACTCGAAATGTATGTTGAGACATAACCTGAGGACCTCCTGTACATTAGTTGTACTTTCCCTCCTATCCTATAGGGGAGCTGTTTGCTCAGGCTCCAGTAGAGGAATATCCAGGCATCGCTGTGGAAGCAGTGAGCGATTCCAGTCGCTATTTTGTCATTCGTATCCAGGATGATAATGGTGTGTATTCTGTTAACCAACTTAAACCGTTTCAGAAACGGCTAGTTATTTGTGTTGCACTTCGTCGTGTACTCCTTAAAATTAATCTAACCTTGATCATGCTGTAAACATTCTTATATTTTTATATATAGTTTTTTTTTTTTTATATAGTTGTTTAGGATCTGTTTGTAATATTTTATTTGATTAAAATGTAGCCACATAAAAAGAATTTAAAAATGATACCATGCATACTTTACTTTTGCTGTCAGCCATGTTATAACATGCATTGTATCCGGAATGGCATCCTTCCACCATTAAGCAAGTAGAATTGCTAGTGATGATTCCAAAAAAAAAAAACAAATACCACCTAAGTACTTCCATATGTCATTAACAGAAATGATAAATATAGTAAAGCCAATATCTAAGCTCTTACTGACAAAACTTGCTTGTTATGTAATCAGAAAAAGATGCTGGCACTCCATTTAATATCCCTCTCCTTCCTCCTCAGGCCGAAGTGCGTTTATTGGAGTTGGCTTTGGGGACCGAGGGGACTCGTTCGATTTCAACGTAGCTCTGCAGGACCACTTCAAGTATGAGCCCACAGCTTACCTGGTGTCCCTTAATGGGAGCGTGTGCTCACAGACTCTCATGATCGCAATCGGAAACCTCTGTTTATTTGCCTATTTCTGGATGAAAGTGGTAATGGCTGTGGACCTATAGATGAGCGGGACCCTGACTGAGAATTCAGCTGCAAAATTCAACGTCCCAAAGAGATGGCCTGCAGCAGCTACCTGTGTCGTTCAGATAAACTCCATTCTGGGTACTTTTGTTTCCCTGGTGTTCATGAACTCGCTTCCTTTCTTCTAGGTGGGTCAAGCAAGACAATGAAATTGCAAAACAATCACAAGCCCCTGATACTGCACCAAAGCTGGACTTGGGTTTCAAAGAGGGCCAGACCATTACTCTTAATATTGGGGTAAAATGTTCTTCTTCATGCAGATTTTTGCAAGTATCTTTTTCGTGTTTGAATAGCTGTTTAGAAGGCTAGCATGGCCTGACAAAATTGTGTGTAGACAAATTTATAACCAAACGGCACATTTTAGGTAAATCAAATATGTATGTTTCCTATATTTTTCTTTTGTAGCAAACGAGGAAAAAGGAGAAACCTCGTTCCCAGGGACAAGGTGGCTTTGGGCTCCTCCCCCCTCCTCCTGGAGGAAAAATAGCCCCTCCCCCTTCATCTGTCTCCTCCAATCACAATATGGAATCATTCACAGGAGGTGCAAACACCGGTATGAAATTCGATGTTCTCATTTTGTGTTTTTTTTTTTTTTTTTCCCTTTTTGCATTTTCCACCCATGACACGCTGCTTCTGTCTCATCTCTGTTTGCGTGAATAACGGTGTTTGATGGATATGCATGCTTTTGTGTTTCTCTCTCTCTCTCTCTCTCAGCCTGTCTGTTGGAGCTGGACAGTAGTAACTCCAACTCTGTGGTGCAGTCCAATCCCAGTGCTGATCTTTGGGGCGATTTCTCCACCCCAGCTAGGTAAGCCCTTAGTCTCCCTTCCCTGGTCCCTCTCAGCCAGCAGCTGCATGGTCCTGCCCTCCTTTCAGTTCCATTGCACTCTCTCATCCTTCTTCTTCGTGATAAACGTGTGAGCATGCCTTGGTCAACAAAATGATGATTTTTTTTTTTTTTTTTTTTGCAACCCCAAATCAGAAAAATTTTGGCACAGTATGGAAAATGCAAAAAAAAAAAAAAATTACTTTGACCGTTATTTCATTGCAGACAGTATGGACCATCACAGAAGTAGAAATTACCTTTGCCAAGGGCACTGACACAACCCTAGACCGTGACAGACTCTGGCTTTTGGACTTGCTGATAACTGTCTGGGTGGTCCTTTTCGTCTTTGGTCCGGAGCACACTGCATTCATTTCTCCCAAAAAATTCTTGAATACTGATTTGTCAGACCATAGTGCACTTTTCCACTGTACAGTGGTCCATCCCAGATGCCTCTGAGCCCTGAAAAGTCGACACAGCTTCTGGACATGGTTAACGTACGGCTTCTTTTTGGCCAAAAAAAGTCGTAAGTGGCATTTGTGAACATAACAGACAAAGGTCTGCCAAAGTCATCCTTTGCCCATGTGGTTATATCAGCTATTGATGAACGGCAGATTTTGATACAGTGCCGTCAGAGATTGGAGATCACGGCTATTCAGCCCTTTACGCACTGAAATTCCTTCAGATTCCTTGAATCATTTAATGATATTATGTAGAGGGAGAAATATGCAAATCGCATGGAATCTTTCTTTGAGGAACATTTGTTTTTAATAATTTCAATGATTTTTTTTTTTTTCATGCATTTGCTGCCAAACCAGAGATCCCCTGCCCGTCTTTGCTCCTCAACGTCTCAGACTTTCATGGATACTGCTTTTGTACCAAATCATGATTACAAACACCTCTTGGAATTTTTCAGTTTTGTTTTACTTTTTTTTTTAATTTTGCTTTCCCATACCACCCCAACTTTTTCTTATTTGGGGTTGTATATGTCGTAGGTTTAAAATGTGGTTGGGTGAGTAAGTACTTTGTGTAAAAGCTGTCAATCACAGCCTCTAACCAATGGAAAGTAACCTGTGGGGTGTGTGTTTGGGACAAACCAGTTAATAGATGACATTGCATGATGAGAAATCCCCCCCCCCCCTCGATGGGTGAAAAGCCTCTTTAGCCCATAAATAACGTACCATGGGGTTTGCTTTGTTTTAATGTCTTGCAGCTCACAGCCACCAGCACAACAGTCTTCCTCCACAAGCTGGGTTCAGTTTTGAATCTTCTCCACTTTCCGAGTCTCGCAAAGCTGGACGAGGCCTGTCTGATTCCGGTCGCCATCTGTCTCGCGTCTGTCCCTTACTTATGGAAGACCTGCGTCTGATACCCGTCTTACTTTCAGTCATATTTATTACCGGGAGAAAAATCTCAAATATACTGAACCATTACAAAACGAATGCAAAAATGGTTAAGTCACCCTTTCCTGACTACCCGGTTTAAAGGTATATAGGAAATATCACTAATAAAGCATATAACTGTGACACTATATTTATAAAGAGGAACATAAGAGAAACGGACGAGCGCAAGAGCAGCTGACTTAAATATATAAATATTATTATACGTGTAGATGTGTATTTTTAGGGCTGATAATTGTTGTTTTTGTCATCGAAGCAACATGAGTTGCCTACAAGTTCTGGTTTCCATACACTTTTGTGACTTATTGGTGTGGTAGTGTTGAGTCAAGTTCTTGAGCCTAAAACTGTATGAGTGAACATCAACTTAAACACGCATCGATTGGACCATGTCTAGAAGCGTATATGATGCGTTTGTGGTGGATTCTGGGAGTTACCAAGTATGAAGACCATAATGGTGGGGGGGCGAGGGAGTTGGGGAGGGGGGGGTGGCGGACACTGTATCTACTACAATGTTGAGATTCGGAATGCTACCGATAGCAGTGTTGAATTCAAATATCTCTCATGGTCTTCTGTAGACCCGAGCTCTATGACACGTGTGATACATCACTAAGTAGGATCCTATGGAAAGGAAACTAGCTACTATAAGGAGTATTATAATTATTATTATAATTAGGTTATCAGCATATTTAAACATATTTAAAAATGACTGTGTTTATCCAACAGTGTTCAGCTACTGCAGTTACACATTTCAGATTTTTTTTTTTTGTCCTTATTGGTACTGCGATGGGAAGGGCTTAGTTCCTGTGCTATTTATTTGTTAGTGTGTAGTATTTATTGACCTGTAAATCCTGTAAAAGCTATGTAACATGCATTATCTTGTGTATTCACACATTCGGTGTAGGAGGACAGTATGCCAGCCGGCTCTCCGCTGAAGCCTTTGCGATGCTTTGATCTGTTGGGTCCGGCTGAAGCTGAGTTGTATGCACAGTATGCCATTTGTCTCGGTCATTAATCTCCTCATTTAAATTACATGATGTGTGTATATATGCTGTACCGAATACAAACGGCCATACCGGTAATTAAAAATCAATTTGGGAGGTATTTGTCTGGTGTTGCTTTTTTATTATATAGCGAATGAAGACAAAACGTAAATGTGGATGAGGATGGCCCCCCCCCCCCGAAAAACAAAGACCGAGACAGTCAATCAAAGCATGTCTCATGAGCATATTTATTAATATCACTATAAATCGGTGGGTGTTTACATTTTGATGTCAGGTTATATGTTGCGTATGAATAGATAGGCTTTGGTCAGAGAGGGATGGTACAAATGGCTTGTATCACTACATGAAGAAATGGTTACGCATTTTAATGTGGAGTTCTGAATGTTCAGTTATACAGCATGCACTGTTTAGTATCACTGCTTACTAGTCTTTAACAACATCAACATACCTTTGCCTTCACTTACAACGACGTGCTATTTTAGGCAAAGCAGGACTCCAATCCGCCAGCAGTCAGCCTCCTCCTGAATGCTACACTTTCAGAAATTACCTTTCTTTGCAGTCTGCAAGGATGTGCGGCTTGTGCAAGTTTTATTTTTAGTTAAATAGTGCGTTAGCAGGTACAGTAACACTACAGGAAGCAGCTACTTCATTTCCAAAAGAAATGGAACCATTTGTTACGTGGGTGTAAACACTAAGTATCACGGTTTGTTCAAGAAAAGTTCTGGAAAATCGGCATGTAAGATACTATCATAATGCCCATATATTAAGCACCAACTAAACGTGTATGTCAGAAATTGAGATTTGTTGTAGGATTTTGTGAGAATGTTATGAATTACAGAAAAGGATATACATAACATAAACGGTCACAAAACTAAAGAGTGCGTATTATGTATTAAGTATGAGATTAAGTGGAACAGTGGGTTTATTAGGATACAGAAAGGTCTCTCATCATTTCGCTTGTGTTGTTTCTTTTATCTTGTCTGATTTTTCTGCCCTCTGTCAGGTTCTGTTTTCCCAGGTTTTGGGGTTTCCACGACGGCAGCGTTTCTTCACTGACCTCTGCATCCGTTTCGGCCAACCGGACCTCTCTCTGCACAGGTCCGCTGCGGGGAGGGGGAAACACGTGGTGATGGGTGCTAGTTAGAGATCGACCGATATATCGATTTACCGATATTT
>JAODKM010000126.1:2297720-2307966 GCA_026780845.1 Petrocephalus sullivani | reverse complement strand
GAATATCGGTTATCGGACACATAAACGTGCAAATAATTGGTATCGGTAATAAAAATCAATATCGGTCGATCACTAGTGCTAGTGCCATCTTACAAACAGTAAAAGGTCTGACACACGCAGACGTCCCCTAAAAAATCCCTTATGCAAGGCTGCCATCAGGTGACAGAATTCGCAGAGCAAACATAGCCGAGCAGTTCACATTGAACTTATCTAGCAGTGTTTATGTTTGTCCAAAGTGACACCAGTGAGGATCGAGGAGCAGGATCAGCCAGTCCCTGAGGATTTGGGGTTAAGGGCCTTGCTCACGGGCTCAACGGTGAAATCCTTTTGCCAGCTATGGGATTTGAATGCCAACCTTCCGATAACAGGCACGGAGTTCAGTCGTTTTCTTTGTTGGCCGCACTAACCTTTAAGGATTTCCTCCTGTTGACAGACGGTCCTTACACAAATCTCCTTGTTGATTACGTAGACTCGGGGGATACTGCAATGAAAAGAGAGAGGGCGTGAGACCAACGGTCCAGCGTGTTGAAACAGGGCTCAGGAGAAGAGCAAGCTGGGTGATGCAACCTGACCCTTTAGGCGAGGGATTACCTATAAAGACAGAGGGAATGAATACACTTCTTTATGGGCCGATGGACGGAGTACATCCTGGTGCAAGGGTATGTCTCTTCCCTGCAGTCTGGAAAGAGACGGGAACGAGCAAGGACAGCGTCCCACATTTCTCATTAAGCGCTCTACTCTCAGTCTGACAGCTGCTTCTATCTATTACAAGCTGATGTGTATGTATGTGGGGAGAAGGGTTTGACCGCGGTTAAATATGAAGGGACACAAATGTCTCTGCCACCTAGACAGCTTAATGGTGTAGACACAAGACATTTCTCAGCACATCTGGGGTCACGGGGTGCATGCAGAGTGGGACCAGACACGCGAAAATACCTGGAGGGGATTCAGAGGTCAGCTGAAGATTGCGATCTCCATTGTCAGTCTGCAGGCTGACTTACATGGGACAGGAATGCTGAGTTAATTAACAGCAAATCTAGCAGTTATCGTTATAGCTTGACTCATTGCATATTTTTTTTTTTTTTACAAGACCTTAATTAGTTTGCACAGTAATATTACCTGCTTGTTGATCGGAAACCACAGCAACGATTACTGTGAATAAAAAAAATATTTAATAACATTCATGAGTGTATAATCATTTATAACTATATAATAGATGTGTATAATAGGCATGTACATCCCAAGGCAATCTGAGAAGCTTTCCTACCAGGAGAAATCATTTAGTGGATGATTAAACACCTAAAAACACAGTTTCTGCTCCAAATGTTACCTTGGAAACTGCAGAGAAGTGCTGCCACGGGAAGGCTGCCCATCTTTTGGACTCTGGGAGCCAGTGATGTATCAGGAGCTGAACGCAAAGCAGGCAGTGGTGGCTGATGTTAGCTTTTTACCCTCAGTCTGCTGTCTCCTGATCTGTCCCTTCAGATACAGTTTCTTACAGCAGAAATCTTTCTTCGCAAAGCTTTTACACTGACAGCGCACCCGGTCTGCAAGTGGGCTGCCCCCCATGAATCAAACTCCGCCCAATACCTCTCCGATTTATAGTGTTGTGCCTTGAGGTTCTAATTAAGCTGAGGAATTTTGCGCAATCGATGCCTTTTCTGCTGAGCCACGTGGGAGCGACCCTTCTGCACACGGCAGGCTCTGGTCCCCACAGTACCCCTCCCCCACCGCTCCAGCAGTGATGTGTCACTCTTAGTTTGAGTCCAAGACATGAGTTCACTCGAAAGAATGTGTTTTTCATGCTCCCTCTACCCACCCACACCTCTCCTTTCTATCATTCTCGATGGGAAATGCACCGACAGTGACCAGTCACCCCGAGATACCTCGAAATAAGTGTGCAAAGAGCTCCATATGACTTTCGGTATACAAATGTTTGTTCAGCGTCACAGTGGAATATGTCTGATCGCTGGCACATGCCCCAGTGGCCCCACGTCTCTAATTTCTCTGTCGTATCTGGCGCCTCGGAGCACAGCACACGCGCACATCCTGCCCACCGCGTTTGTCGCGCTCTTTCCGCAGACCTGGCAGCCTCTTACAGACATTTTCATATCGACTCAGATTAATTCCGGCTAGATGTACATGCATGTTCCTTTTCTTCCCCTTGCAGTCATGCACGCGTCGCTTTGCATGCCATCCAAAGTCATCTTATCAGCTGTTTATTTCTCGTTCATTGTATATTTGGGGGGGGGAAAATAGAACAGTATACTCACAACTTCCCGGTCCTCCAAAATGCCTTTTGTTCTCCGGACTGTCTCACTCTCTCTTGCCCCCTCCTCCTCCTTCCCTATCATCCTCCTCCCTTCATCATCACCCCCTCCCCTAATTGGATCCATCCATGATATTTTTGTTCCTTAATTCTGCAAAAAGCAGTCAGCTGAGCCGTTATTCAACAGGTTTTGCCTGCTTCACTGCTCAGCCAGATTGATCTTCTCTGTGCAGTGACCCCTCGTAACCTGTAAACCAAAAACTATAACAACCGCAATATCCTCGATGCCAAAAAGGATTTTTCTCAAGATATAAACAACCTGACAGACGTCTGGGGTTTTAAGTTAATAACCACACAACAGACAGCTGGCTCTGCCAAATCATAGCTGCCCTGATGATACCAGGAAGAACATTAATAACGCCTGGAGAGGACGCTCCCCGGCCTTGCTCAATGGCCTTGCTCCCCGGCCTTGCTCCTAGCCTTGCTGCATGGCCTTGCTGCATGGCCTTGCTCCCCGGCCTTGCTCCTGGCCTTGCTGCATGGCCTTGCTCCCCGGCCTTGCTCCTGGCCTTGCTCCTAGCCTTGCTGCATGGCCTTGCTCCCCGGCCTTGCTCCCCGGCCTTGCTCCTGGCTTACACTAAAGTTATGACCTATTAGACTAGGCATTACTTACATGCAGCGAAAAAACATGAAGTTAGATGACTTGATGTCTCTAAACTGCCCACAGTGTGTGATTACATGTGTCCTGCGATGGACTCGCATCCCGTCCCATGTCCCTGGCGGTGCATCCTGGAATAGGCACCCAGCCTGCCGCCACTCTCTACAGAGGATAGATGGATTATTTCCATCCAGATCTTACATATAACTCCCATGTTAGGAAAAACCCATTACATCCCAGTGGGGAATGTTCCAACTGCCGCTATGTAATGGACAAATTACTATTTCTAGCGACATCAGACTATGCTTTGCATTTGATGCAGTTTAAGTTTGTCTCCCCCACACCATTGCTAATAGGAGACGTTGTTCCAATGATGCTTTCTGCCAAACTGGTCACAGAGCTGCTATATAATACTGCAGCCAATTGATTGATGAACAGAAAAAAAATGTGCAAGACCAGTGAAACACTGCCTCTTTATTTCAGCATTATTACTGCACCTCAAACCACGCTGTACTATGACACAAATGACTGTAGCACTGAGTTTATGCACAGAGCCAGTTAATCTCATTGTCAGGCCCAGGAGTCTCTTTGGTACCCTTTTTCCACTGCAAAGGTGCCGGTGCTGTTCCAGTGCCGATCCCAAATGTGGAACCAGTGCCACGTTTTTCCACAGAAAAAAAAATGGCACCAGTGCCGCAAAATCGTCTTGGAACCAGCACCAAACCTTCGCTGGTCTGGATAAAGCACCCGTGTCGTCATGAGAGATGGGTACCATTGCTGTGCGGTGTAGTGGGCGTGGTTTGTGATGTGGGCGCAGTGTTGTCACCCGGTTCCCACTGGGCTCTCAAGTCCGTGGAAATGCAGGACGGCTCTTGCTGGTGGCCAACTTCAGCACCAGCCGAGCACCAGCCCCAGGGCCAGCACTGGCACCAGTGGAAAAGGGGCATGCTATAATTCTCTTCAGCATCGCATATATGGGGGTGGGGCTATAGGGGCACTGGCCTCAGCTGAAAGCTGATTGGCCCTCAGATTGGTCCTCGTGCCTCTCTTGCCCTCACCTTAAAAAATCTCTGAATCCCCCACATGCTGCAGCAGGCCAGTGGTTCAACTTTGCAGGACGCCGGGAAGTTAGGTTTGTATACAATGCTAAACACATTAAACACAATTAAGGTTGAGCAACAACAAGGACAGAATTAATTAGGAAGCCTACTAATAATGTCTGTAGTGCGGAGAAATCAGCAAAACAAATGCTGTTGGTTTTACCCACGGTTATTATCGCGTTATCCCGTGCGATCTTAATATTCTCTCGCGATCACGCGGTCTCGCAATCTGGCGCCGCGCCGGATCAGATGCGGACCACAAACGCGTCCAGTGCGAACTGGCGGACGGCCTCAGACTGAATGGAAATGATGCACCTCATACGCATCCAGTGTACAGGAGGCTTAAAGCTTCTCCTTACATGTGGATGGAGGCCCTGTGTGCACACCAGCCACCAGTAGCATTTCTGTCCCAAAAACAGCTTAGAGTACATAAATGGGTCACACACTGGCCGACTGGCCTTCCCTTGGTGGCAGAATGAAGACGTTTTTTCTACAAGAAAATCTTTTTGGGAACTTCCCTGCGGTGCAGCCTTCATGGGGGGAAGCTCCTTCCTGAGCATCAGCTGCGAGGGCTGATGGGGGACATGAGACGCCTGTAGGAGAGCTTTACGTGAGATCATTCTGGAATCGACCAAGCCACTGTGCATTCGTGTGCCCGGTGACAGACCGGCACCTCAAGCTGGCTGTGTCCCGGCCTTACGACCTGTGTCTTTGTTCAGAAACACGACACTGGAACAATAACTGCATGCTCCGGCGATATTCAGCTGCTTGCTGTTTACTTCAGACCGGCTTCATTGTAACAAACACTGCAATGGACCGGCTTCATTGTAACAAACACTGCAATGTAGGACATCCCTTAAGTATTTTTATAGTGGATGTTTATTTGGCTTGTATACAGTGCCCTGGGAGGCATTTTTCCCATTTCTGGCCCTGAATTACCCACATTTTCCTTCTAGTGTGGAGCAAGAACTTTGGAGAGAATCTGGTGCACATTAGTGAGACATTGAAAATGGAAGCTTAAGAGCAAACGTAGGGTGTTATGTCTACCACTAGGCGGTACCATTGTATCACATTACATTCATTATTCATTATTTTTGCTAAAGGGACTTTTACTGTTTTATTAAATCAACCTATTATTGGTATCATTGCTACTAAATTGTTATATCTATCTGCAGATGTTATATATGTATATTAGGGCAAATAATTTACGCGTACATCAGTGTTGCATACTTAAGCTGGTTTGGCCCGTGGGTTCGAAAATGTTTTTAATCCCCTGCTGTCTGTTAGAATCTCAATGCTGAGACCAACAGAATAAAAATAGTCTGAGGGACTCCGGCCATCTTGAGAATTCGACCAGTATCTGTGTACACAGAAACGTGCCAGGGATACTGACAAACCAGCATCTCTCAAGCACTGACCCGGTCAGGGGTTACACACTCATCAACAGTGTGTCCTGGCACAGGACGGCCGCTGCAGCACAGCTGAATCCGATGATGGATCGGCTGCCGGGAGAGCTGTGAGAAGATGAGAGGGAGGTGGAATGTCCTGTGCCCACGGTTAGGCTCCAGTCGACGCGATGTGCCCGCGCTGTAACGGAGAAGCACAGGTGGAAAGGGGAGGAGGTGTGGGCAGCAGGCAGAGCCCATAAACACTAGGTAGCACCCAGACTTGTTTATTGGAAGTGTGTGCAGCCTATCGCCCCCCCCGTACCTCCAACACCTTCATGTCTCAGGCCAATTTGGTCCCATCTCTCTGCTGGTATGTTTAAAGCACATTCGCGTTTCCAAATCATGATCAGACTCGCGTACCTATCTGAATTTTTTTTACTTTTTTGATTCCATTCACAGATTTTTAAAAAACTGAGGTTTTCCAAATGGGGACCTGAAAAGATGTCCTCAAAAGTAGAGAAATTTCAGGTTTTACCACACTTTGGGGACATTTTGGTACTATAGAAATGGGCACCTTCCATTAATTTCTGTATAAATGTTACAGGTTAATACCACATTTAGGGGGAAAGCTGGTTGCACATGCGCACTCACTCACACACACATATCAAACACAAACATCATATCCAATGAAATGTCAGCCACCGGCCTTTGCAGTGAGCGACAATTTCAGAGCTATAACCATGCCAGTACACTCCCTACCATTTATACGCAGGTAATTAAACTGTCAGTTTTTAAGTCCTGGGAATAATTAACCAGGACAGGTTGAGTAAAACATGTGCAGGTTTTTTTCAGAGGATGACTCATTTCCCACTATAAATCTCTGTCACCGATCTGTCTTACAGTCCCCCCGCAGCCGGGGTCTGTCTGCTCGTTGGGGTCTCCATCACCCGTTTGGCCCCACACTCATTTCTTGCCAAAATGATGGCTGCAGTGGGTTGTATCACTCCATCTGTTCAAATTTATCAGAAAACTCATCCTGCGTGGAGCTCCCCCCCGCCCCCCAGGCATGCACAAAAGATGCACATGCTCTCTGTGACCAGTCTGTCCCCCCCGTCTGCCAATTCTGTGCAAGTCTTTGTAAAAGAAAAGAACAGTTTGCTGAAGAAGGTTCCTGAACTTTCCGTGGCCATAGCAAAAAGTAAAGTGTGTGTAACCAGAGATTTGGGGGGTACCAGGCGAGGAACAGTGGAGGCGTTGATGTTGGCCTGCAGTGGATAGCACGTCCACGTTGTGCTGAGCACAAGGCTGGGATGGATGAGTCCGGAGGTGATGATGTGCCGGCCAGTGGAAATAGAAAGCCCAGGGCTATTTTCGGAGCCATCTGGAGTGCTAGCCGGCAGAGGTGAATATGGGCCTCACAATGGTGCTGGGCGGGGGGCTTTGGCTTGGGACATGCTACGCGTACGCACTCAGGCTCGGCCTGTCCAGCTCTGCTTTGACATTTCAGAAGTTGTCTTTCATTACCTGGATTTTACCACTATGATACTTTCAGATCTGCAAGTTCAGCCTTTCTTTGAATACCTATTAAGGAAGACCTAAGATACACACTGATGGTCTTATTGTGGTTTATTCTACAACAAATCATGATGGTGGAAAGTGTCTAAACAGCATTTAAGTGATCCAGTATCACTCCTGTGTACCGGACAGGACAAACATCACATGCAGGGAACATTTTTGCAGCCATGCAAACTATAAACTTTGTACCAATAAAACAATAAAATAACATTACAACTATTTGTATATTACAGTATTCTTCTGTCTTTCACAACATTCTCTGCCTTTTATGTTTCTTATTTTTTCTTATTTACTGTCTATTTGATTTTGTTTATGCTATAATATTATATGTGATACATGAATCCTGCAACCCTGATAAGGATCAGCACTGATGGATGGATGGTTTCACATTTATATTATTTAAAATGTATCCTTAGTGTCGATATTTGTGTATATACGATTACTTTTATGCTTATATATACTTATATACTTACAGCATATATATCCTGCATATATTCCGTGGGCTGGCCTATCTCTCCCCTCTCCCCTCCCTCTCCTTTATCTCTCCCCTCTCCCCCACATGCCCCGCCTCTCGGATTTTCCGCGCCTCCTCCTCTGCCTCCTGATGCCGTCTCTTCTCCCGCTTCTCCGTCTCCAGCAGCCAGGGCATTCCAAGGTAGCCGAGCACCTCCTCCGGCTCAGACCGCCGCTCGGGGTCCAGGTTCAGCAGCTTGCGGAACATGGAGAGGGCCAGGGGGCTGCAGAGAGAGAACTGAGCAGGGGGCCGGTTGGGGCCTCGGGTCGGCCCCCTGCCTTCCTGCCTTGACCTCTCCGCATTGCCACGGCCACCAATTCCTCGTTCTACCTCCTTGCTCTGTGTGTGGCCGCCGCAGTCATGCTTGGCCTCCCAGTCCATCTCCCTATCAAACCACCCCTTATACTTCCTAAATGACGGGTCCTCCATTGTGGTCTCATTCCAGGGAAAGCAACCTGTCAGCATGCAATAAATCACAATCCCCAGAGCCCAGCTGTCTATACAGGGCTCCACGGAGATCCACATGTCCTCCTTCGATTCCTCTCCTCCTTCTTTGCCTTTGTCTCCTGGCAAAGCCCCTCTCTCCTTTGCCACCTCCACCTCTGGGACACAGTACGGGGACTCGTGCCACACCGCCCGCACCTGCGACCCCCGTGCTCGCGTCAGTCCGAAGTCTCCCAGCTTGACCCAGCGGCCGCCTCGGTCACACAGGAAGATGTTCTCAGGCTTGATGTCCCGGTGGACGAAACCCAGGGAGTGGAGGTGGGAGATGGCCCCGCTGAGCTGAGACACCACACTCTGCACACAGTCCTCCTCCATACCCACCTGGAGGGAGGTAGACGCAGGAACACTTTACCCACCTTCTACATGTCCTGAACTGTGCTGAGATAGAACTGGCGACTATGCGTCTCACAGTCGATCATTTCCTTAAACCTCGCCAGTCCGAGATGCTGGGATATGCCGTGGCATTGAGTTTACTGGGGGCAGTGAGAAGTGCAACTAGCTAGAACAGCAAAGTCCATCCACCGTGAGCTCTTACTACCATCCTGCACGCTGCCGGCATGCTTGCACTAACGTTGCGTGGGGAAGGACCCGTTTCCATGAAACTCGATTTCGTAGACGCGTACCTCTGGGACGATGACGTCAAACAGGTCTCCGTAGAGTCCAGGCTGCTGGGCAAAGACGTAGTGCGAGGGAGTGGAAAAGACGATGCCCAGAGCCCGGGAGAGCGAGGGATGTGAGCAGTAGGAGAGGGAAAGGTTGTACTCGCGGAGGAAGGAGAGGAGGGAGGTAGAATCACGGGGAAAGAATTTCAGGGCCATTGGAGTTCCTGCAAGAAAAGGGCATGGTAGATTCTGCCAGAGGGTCCTTGCATAAAGCTCAGGCGAGCTCCGGGAAAATGCTTCACTGACCTTTCTTCCTGTGAATAGCCAGCATAACCTTGCCGTAGGAGCCTTCACCCAGAAGCTTGATGACTCTGAAGTGGTCAGAGGTCTTAAGTGACGTTAATGACTGTGCTGTCAAATAACAGAGCTCGTCCAGCTTTTGTCCAGCCATCTGGAAGGGAGAGCTGGGCTTTACCGCCAGCATTCCTCTAGGTTAGCACTTGCTAACATGATGCTGGGGATTTGTCAATGTAACACTCGCATAAGCCATAGTTAATGTGGAATTAGTTTACGGGGAACCTTACAGTTAATCTTCCAGTCAATAAAAAAAAAACCTATGTATGAATATAGTCAGGTTTTCCATTTTCTAGAAGTTTATCTTAAAGAGATGCAAGTTTACTGATATGAACGTTTCAAAGTGGAAATTACACCAACAGATTTTCTATAGATAATTCATTCCTGTTAACACGCAAAAACACTAAGACAGACAGACAAGATAGATAGATAGATAGATAGATAGATAGGCAGACAGACAGATAGATAGATAGATAGATAGGCAGACAGATAGATAGATAGATAGACAGATAGATAGATATAGATGTTTCCACTACATCTGAAGCTTTGTAGGTTGACATTGGGATCAAATTGAACAATTCAATGGCAGATAATTTAATCTTTAAAACACTGATCTGATAACCCATTTTATCTTGTACTGAAGCTGCTATGATATGACGTAACTGAATAATTTGTTAGAATCTGAGTACTCAGAATTTCCATATAATGTTTTGAAAAACTGATCGACTTACTGTTAAAGTTGCACTTTCAGAGTGGATCTCACTGCTTTCAGTCCTTTGTCTGAATTCTTGCCTTTGTTTAGCTGCTTATTTAGTTCTCTTCACATTTCATCATCTTTCTTTTAACCAATAAATCAATGTGTTTGAATTTCAGCCACTCGGGATGTTTGTTATCGCGATCCCAGTCTACGTCAAGCTCTGTGCGCAGGTGCACCACTAAATAGCCCACTGTGAAAGTCCTCTCTCTTCCTGTTCTGGATGCGTTAATACTCTCTGCCGCCTGCCCCCTTCACTTACACCCCCCACCCCTCAAACTCTGCTGCTGGTTTTCCTTGAAAATATGCTTGTCTCGCCACTGTAAAGTATCTCAAACAGCCCCCCCACCGAATGTCCTCGTCTCAACCTTTCACTGCTAGTGTCCAACCTGTCAGTCAGTCTGTCTAGATTAACCCATATATCTGCACTGGGCTGCCTCTCCTCACGCGCGCACCCCCCCCCCCCCCCCCCCCCCCCCCCCCCCCCCCCCCCCCCCCCCCCCCCCCCCCCCCCCCCCCCCCCCCCCC
>JAODKM010000126.1:2283338-2297644 GCA_026780845.1 Petrocephalus sullivani | reverse complement strand
GACACACCCGTCTCGGCCCTCCCCCCCGCCCCCCCCACCTACCCGTCTCCCTCCCTGCTGCATTGCCTCCCCACCAATTCCCCTGCACCCTCTCCTCACTCATTACTTTATGTCCAAGTGACAAAACTAACAGCTGAAATGCTGCCCCCCCCCCCAAACCAGCTTATTCCTGCAGTCTCTCGCTCTCAGTGTTTCTGCCAGCTCTCAATCCCCATCCAGCTTCGCTTCATTCCATCACCCTACCCCCCCACAAGGCTGATTTCCACGTTGCTATTGCTATGTATTTAGCTACTGTTGCTTATGTAACAAACCTTGCTGTTATCATCACCATAGAGGTTCGGATTACCGCAGCTGCTTCACAAGGGTGTTTGTATCCGTGTTATTTGTGTTGTGACAACTGGTACCACTGAATGGACACCCAGAGTAGGAAACTTAGACAAGTTGCTACTTTAGTTTTTCTGATGCTCTCACCCAACACGGCCTAGTCATTTGGAAGACCTGGACAGAACTTCAGTAGAACTTTTAGTCAGTGCGTCACCGTTTTAGTCTGTTTTAAACAACTTGTTCGTGCATTTTTCATTAATATGGTTTCTTTTGACATTTGGAATGGGAGTCTGGTTTCGGTAAGAAACATATGGTCATTTCCCAGGGGACCCCGAATCTTCTGTCAAAAGTGTCTTTTGCAAAGTCATGTTTCTTGGTTAGTTATTACAAACATGCCCCCTTAGTATTACCCTTTGTGGGAGTTCATAGCTCTACCCATGGAGCTCATAGGGTGGGAAAAATTATAAATGTATTTATAAAGTGTAGTTTATTCACTGAAAACATATATAATTATCCTAACAGAACCTTACATGATTAGCTGGGGGTTTTTCAAAAAAAGATCATTTCAAAATGTTTGAAATGCCTTGGAATGCATCTCCCCCCGAAAACATACTGATCAATGACATAAAAAGGTACAAAATGACTAGTATTTATTGAAAGAAATATGGTTTCCTGTAGAAAGGGGCATGTAACAAATACACAATGCTGGCCCAAATGAACTGTAGATGCAGGTTGCCTCTTTGTGGAGGGTAATGGTTACTGCAGTGCATCTCATGGCGATAATGCCATTACCAAACGAAGACAGAAAGGTATTTATGTAAACTATTTATATCTCGAATGTTGTAGCTGCACATCATTTCTTGCATGCTTCTCAAGCCCACTTGTGTTTTAATGAGGTAGATGAAAACAACTGCTCAAATAATCAAGGGGAAATTTATTACCATTTGGTGCTCAGCTTCTACGCAAGAACTAGTTGGGAAGTAATGTATTTTAAATTGATTTCATATATAGATAGATAGGGGCGGACGAAACACCAGAAACATCTGACAACTCAGTAATGACATTTGATGAAGCAATTGGGCCACCATTTCCCTCCAGAAATCACATCATTGAGATCTTCCTGTAATGCTGTCCTACATGTCCTGAACTTGTAGTGGTACATTGGACTGTTCTTCAGGAGAAGAAAAAGCCAACAGTTCATCGATGTATGAAGGCGGTGGGAATCTGCTTCATACTCCACACTCCTAAACATCCCATCTAGGTTGTATAACATTTAGAACTAGTGCGTGCCAAGGCCAAGGAGGAGTTTAACTTCATCCTGGTTTTCATAATCCACTCTCAAATTGGTTTAGCTGTGTGTATGACAATATCATCCTGGGAATACAAAGGAATCATGAGGGAACAGTATGTGCACAATAGGGTGCACCTGATGGCGGAAAATGGCCTCATATTCCTTGGCAGAGCAATCATGGCACTTAATGGCTCCCTCGAGAGAGAGCTGCCCAAACCAGCAGACATTGTGGGTCAGAGGAACTGTCTGGCTTTCTCCTATTTTAAACCTGTTCAGCTGAAGGGAAAATATATATATATATATATATATATATATAAAGACAACTCATTAGACCATAATACTCCAGAGACCAGGGTTTGTGCTCCTTATGACAGTACATAACAGCCATGAATATTAGCTTTATGAAGCTCACAATTTTGGTCAGTTTGAGACCATGAATCTGCACTCCAGATACCGATTACTTAGCCTCAGAACTTGGTTAGTAGCCAACAGTCTCTTTTGAACATTCAGACATCACAGTAGTAACCCTCAGACTTATTTTGTTGATCGCAGGTACTGGCTACTGGCATTCAATCTAATATAGGTGCACTGTAGATGCATTTGGAATTGTAATTTAGCTACTGAGAAAGTTATTACTTCCATTATTTAGTCCAGCCTCTATTCTTTTCTGTATTGGGTTGGACAGTAAGTAGTTTCCTTATAATCTCCCGGCAAAACACAAAATACAGCAGAAATCAGTAATATAGCAAAATAATCAGATAATAGTGACGCTGTGGTTGATGGCGGCTTTAATGCACGACCGACGCGCACGCTGTGATTGGACGGAGGCCGCGCCCGCCTCGTTAATATTCACGAGGCGGGCTCGCGCCGGGGGGCGCGGTCTCCCCGCCGTCGCGAGCGGAAGCGGAATCGCCGCCATTTTCTCGTAGCCATTCGAGCCGCCGAGGGGTCAGTATAGATTTAATAAAGATAATAAGGAGGCTGATATAGCGGCCGCGGCGCTCGCCGACACGGCCGCCGTCGCGATAGGCAGCGCTTGCGGAGCCCGGCCGAGCGGGCCGCCCTGCCGCGTACGCGGGCTCGCCCCTGCTGCTAGCCTAGCCGCCTTAGCTGCCGTAACACTCTCCTCCGCAGACATGGTCGCCTCTAAATGAGCGGCTCTGATTCACCGTCTCCGCAGGGATACCGGGCCGTCGGCCGGCACTCGCTCCCACCTTCGTCCCCCCCAGACTGCTGGCCCGGCTGTCTCCGGCTCTCGGCGCCGCGGCCACCGAGCGGGACGGCGGGGCTGTCGAACGGTGAGTGTCCGCCTCGCTTGCCGGGGGTTGCTTGCGGCCGTCTGCCTGGCAGCGAGGCGCCGCTTCCCGGGAGTCGCCGTAGCCGCGGCGTGGTGCCGAGTATGCCGGCCGCTTCCCCGGCCTGTCGTGGTGACCGGGTCGCCGGCGTTGTGGGCTGTCCGGGCTGCTCGCCCCCGAGGTGCTGAGTGCAGCCCGACGGCCGGCCGCGGCATTGAGGGCTCTCTGCGCGCCTCTGTACCTCCCCGCTGCCTCTTTATTCGGACCCCCCCTTGCGGGCGAGGATCGATCGGACGCCCGAGCTCTGCACGCTACCCGCGCCTGGGACACTTTGCTATAAGCGTTACTTTGGGGCTGTTTTTATGTGGCTTTATTTCGTTGTAATCTGACAATGTAAAGTTTTAACTTTTTTAAATTATAAGTGACCCGTACTGTATTCCGTCTGTCCCCGTGTTACCTTAGTTTCAAATTAGCTTTATTGTTGATTTGTAGATAATGTCTTCATTTTATTTCTTAGGCAGATCACTTTATTAGCGCTTGAACAGACCTTACTTGGACTTAGGGTGTCTGATCTTGGTCCTCAAGGACATGTATGTGTTCTCTTGGAATACTTAAACACTTCAACAGATGAAACCGTTTCAGTTTAAACTGAATAGTTATGATCCTTTCTCAGTACCAAGCTTCTTAAATGCTCAAGATTGGAAAATGGGCATATGCCGTGACCCTTAAAGATAGGGACGTGCACAGGAAGCGTTTATCTCTGTACTATTTCAGTTAAGATGGGTTAGGCTGAGGTGGGTTAGGTGAAGTCAGGCTGATAGAGAGTAGGGCTGGGTGTAGCTAACTGTTCTTGTACATAAGCGGGGAGGGGTAAGCATTTTTCACCTATCACCACTGGAACACTCATTAGATAACATACATGAACTTTGGCTTAGCTGCTGGCTTCAGAATGCGTACCTCTTTGGTGTTGTGCAAGGTAGCTTGACTGGATGTTAGTGAGCTTATCGGTGGTTTTTTTTTCCCACAAGGTTCCACACTGTGAAATAATTGAGGTAAATCTACTCTATTTTGTTTATAACTATGCTGGATAAGATGTAACGGTAACCGGACACGCGTTTTGATGCTCAGCTGAATTAAATTTAAAAAAGGGAACTGAAACATACCCTCCGGTGTCATTTTGCCTTTTAATGGCACTTGCTTCATTGTACGTAACTAAGTGTGTTCTTCTTTTTCAGTTTCACTTGCCTAAACTTTTGGTTCTGGGACCCAATGTTGCCGTGGCGTGATAAGAACAGAGTGAGACAGAGCACTCCGTGAACGAGTGGGGCCCCTGAAAAAAAGCCCAGCATCCACAGAGATCTATCTTAACAGGTGGGGAGGGCTTCCCAGGCCGGTCAGAGGGCGCAGACTTCCGGCCGTGTTTATCGCCCTGCGAGGCACTGTCATTCTCCCATTGCAAAGTTTTTCTCTGCCGCCCAACCCTAGCAGTCAGCCATATTTCATTGGCCAGTATTTACGGTGCCTTTATCTATTTTTGCTGCCTCCTTTCACACATTTCAGCAGAACAAGACAGCTGGCTGCCATGTCGACATCATCGTTACGACGGCAAGTAAAGAACATTGTTCACAATTACTCAGAGGCGGAGATCAAGGTGAGATCGCTTCCACCTCCTCCCGTAGCTACATAGACGGGCCCATAGATATACTTCATTGATCCCAGGCAGGAAACTGTAACTGCAGTTATACTGTATATTTCATTCAGTTTTATTCCCCTTCTTCAGTGTCGTTACCCTTGTGCAGCTGAACCACTGCTCCTTTCTGTGCCCTTTGTCTTAGGTTAGGGAGGCGACCTCCAATGACCCCTGGGGCCCATCCAGCTCCCTCATGTCGGAGATTGCGGACCTGACCTACAACGTGGTGGCCTTCTCGGAGATCATGAGCATGGTGTGGAAACGCCTCAATGATCACGGCAAGAACTGGAGGCACGTCTACAAGGTGTGGCGGCCACGGGGTTGGATTGCCAGAGTGGCGTCCGTCCGCCCCTCCCTTGATCCATCCTTGACTTTTACGGGCTGGTGGCCGATACAGACGTCCAGCAACTGGGTGACGTAGACTGCCTTCTGACCGTGTCGCCCCTTGTTTGTTTACTGTGCTCTCCCAGGCCATGACCCTAATGGAGTACTTGATAAAAACGGGCTCTGAGCGAGTAGCCCAGCAGTGCCGGGAAAATATCTACGCAGTCCAGACACTCAAGGACTTCCAGTATATCGACCGGGACGGCAAGGACCAGGTACCGTGGCACACAGACGCTTATCTGACGGGCTCTCGGATCTCGATGATCTTCCGGGGAAACATCGGGGACCACCCGTGATTCATAGCGTCAAGACGATGCTAAGCCACCAAGCCGGCCTCTTTGGGGAGAGGGTCGCCGCACTGTGGTGAGCGTGGTGTGTGCATCATTCCCGTCAGGGGGTGAACGTGAGGGAGAAGGCCAAGCAGCTGGTGACCCTTCTGAAGGATGAGGAGAGGCTACGGGAGGAGAGGATTCATGCACTCAAGACCAAAGAGAAGATGGCACAGACCACTAGTGGTAGGAACTCCGTGAACTCGTTCCTATGTGCTCTTGGTTAGGGAAGGTGACAACCAACACAATGGCAAAGGAAATACTGCAATGAGATGCTATAGCTTACAGGGGTAGATCGCCTCAGAATAATAAAAAAAAAAGTTGCACATATGTTGTAGTGCTATTTATCTACATCTGCTGTGGTGAGTTGCCTAGTTTTGGAGATAACGGCTGTAGAATGCCAGGCTTCTCTCGAATATAATGGGACTGAATGGCACTTTTTCTGTGATGATTAAAATGCCAAAAACTTGGAAGACATGGAAGAACTGTTTTCTCTGCCAAACTCCACGCACCAGTCATATCACTGTTCAGAAGTTAGTGTTGTGTCACCCCGGCACTATCGTGGTTAATAATGGCTTAATATGGTTAGCTCACCTTTTGCCAATGAGCTAGGTAACATTAGAGCGCAGTCCATGAAGGCGCCATTGATGTTTACATCTGGTGACGTTGTCAGGAACACAAACGCCCTGTTGCTGACTTCTGTGCAGTGGTATAGCTGGTGTGTGGGGTTTGGTAGGAAGAAAAACTTCTTTTTTGGGGGTTGAATTGCCCCTTTAACTGGAAAATTGTAAGAGATGTAATGTAAGATATCTTTAGAGATGATTAGTGGGCACCTACCATATTGGTACTACTGATTTAGGTATCGCCTAATTCAGCGAGATGGCCACAGTCACTTTAAAAATGAGTGTTGGCACAGTTCTGTCTGTTTGGAGAGAGCGGCTGGACTGTGACTGGATAGGTGCGGATTCCCGGGGAGTTTTGCTGTTAAATCACGGCTGCTTACTGCTAGTGTGGAGGCAGTTTGTTTCACAGGTGGTGTAGCTGAGGAGAAGGAACACCTGAACACAGAGGAATGTTCAGGAAGTGTGAGGTGAATTAATGTTTAGGAGCTGTGCTCTGTGTCGCTATTCTGTAAGTGAAAGCACTTTTAAAAGTGCCATGCTCATCGTAACACTTAGGGAGCCAGTTATGAGTTATGGAGTCGATTAAAATATACAGCTACACCGAGAAATATTCCAGTCCACGGAACACGAGCGAAGCATAGGTGGGGAGGGGCTGACACTATGGTGCTGAGGCACTTACTCTGTGGTGGATAGCAGGCTCAGCCAGCATATGGCACCCCCCCTGGAGCACTTGGGCTTTAGGGAAGGACATTGATATCACTAGTCTGTGAAGCCAGAAGTGGGGCTTGAGCCCGCAAGCTTAGGTCATGGGCACAGACTCCTAACCCACTGCGTGACAGTCCGTCCCACTGTAAATGAAATTAAATGCATAACGAATGGCAGAAGGCAGCAGCAGAGAGAGGGAAAGGAACCTCCCCAGTTAGGGTCAGTGGGCTGCCAGGCCCCCCCAGGAATGCTGTGGCCAAACAGGCCAGCCTAGTGGCACCTTAGTGTTTGTCTTACGCATTTGCACAGTGTAACACTTACACAGCTGTTTGTATTCTCTTCATTTAGCCTCGGCTCCCTCTGCTCCAGGTCTGGGCGGCGGGGGAGGCGGGCTCTCCTCCCTGGGCTCTCACACCCAGGGCTCAGGGGGCGGAGCCGACCCCGAGCAGGCTTGGCCACAGAGCTCTGGGGAAGAAGACTTGCAGCTGCAGTTGGCTCTAGCCATGAGCAAAGAGGAGGCTGAACAGGTAAAGCGATGCACCCGACTTCCAATAGGGGGCGGCAGACCTGTGGACTGATGAGCCCGGGTTTAGCCTTGTGGGGGTGGGATGGGGCTAGGCTTTAGCACTGAGCCTACCAGGGCACAAGTATCAGGACCATCCCCTCCCAAGCTTGACGATCATGCCCTGGACCGTAGAGCTAGCACATTAGACGGGATAAGAGCTTAACCATGGCTCTCTCGTAGACAGACATGGCAGTTATGTTGCTGGGAAGGCCCTTTGCTTAAAGGCCCCGCTGGCCGCGCCCCCGGCCAGGCTGAAGAGGCACTCGTCTGAAGTGTCGCTCTGCTCTCACGTCTGTCAATCCCGACCCCAGTGTAGCCCTGCCCCGCTGGAGGATGCCGAGCTCCGGTGGGCGCTCTCGCTCAGCAAGGAGATGCACGAAAAGGTCAGGGGTCAGGGGTTAGACAGACTGCCATGATTGTGTTTGCTCCAGCCTGAAGACTAAATCACAATCAAGCAAAATTCACTCAGATTTTACTCTGTTGTGTGTGTGTCTGTGCGTGCGTGTGTGTACAGTCACAGACAATCAGGTTTGGACAGTTGTAAATTACAGAAATTACAGCTTTTTAAAAATTAAAGTAAATTACAGCAATCAATTTTATATTTTGTAAATCTGTCAAAATACTAATTGTCTGGGAATGTGTGAACCAGATTTAATACAAACCCAGAGAGCATGCTAATGTAATTGAGGGGTAATTTGACACCAGTGGCTGTGTTTTACCCTGAAGCTGGCAATCGGCTGCGGTTTGCGGCCGGTGTGGCTTGCCTTTCACGCCGCAGGTAGGGGATGCGTAGGCCGACGACCCGGCCCGCCTTTTGGATGGTGCCGTCAGGCGGTGGGTTCGTTGCCGGTGCCGTGGTGACGGAACCACTGATGTCGTGGCCCTGTGTGCTGCGTGCTTGACAGGAGGAGCGTCTTCGCCGGGGGGACGACCTCAGACTCCAGATGGCCATTGAGGAGAGCAAGCGGGAGAAGCCCAAGGCAGAGGAGGTGAGGCGTGCTCGGTCTGCCGGGGCCTGCTTGCTGTGTATCACAGCCAAGCTCTCAATTTCTCCCTAGAGCTTTTTCTTGGTCTTCATGGATGTTCATGCTCCATAGTGAAATGATAGCCCCTTAAGATGGCTGTCAGTGTGTAGTGAAAGGATAGCCCCTTAAGATGGCTGTCAGTGTGTAGTGAAAGGATAGCCCCTTAAGCTCGCTGTCAGTGTGTAGTGAAAGGATAGCCCCTTAAGCTCGCTGTCAGTCTGTAGTGAAAGGATAGCCCCTTAAGCTCGCGGTCAGTCTGTAGTGAAAGGATAGCCCCTTAAGCTCGCGGTCAGTCTGTAGTGAAAGGATAGCCCCTTAAGCTCGCGGTCAGTCTGTAGGATCGATCATACTTCTTTTTCGCCTGTGCTTTTTCGTGTGCAGACATTCTTGTGTGCTCAGCAGCTCGTGCTCATACATTTGACTGTGGCTGTGGATGGCCGTGGCTGCTGCACGCACACAGCAGTGATATTCCACCAGACCAGCAGAGGGCAGATGTATTGCAACAAAAACAAATACAAGCAGTGTAGTGAAATGGGTAAACTTTTATCAACAATTTTAAAGTTATTAGTCAAGGCTTGGGCAGTATTATAGTAATAAGGCACACCACAGTTTTTTGAAATCCTTACAACAATTTTTATTGCCTTCAAAATGCTGGAATAGTTCCGCTTTTTTTAAAATACCGTATTCCTTGGTGTAATGTCTGGACAGTATGAAGAATAAGACATACGGGCACCTCCCACCCCCCATACAGCTGCTCAGCCTGACTGCTACTACAGCAGCTATCTTTTGAAAGTCTACGCTGCCCCCTACTGGAAATACCTAATCAGTTATCTGGCACATGCACAGTTGATGCGCATGGTTTCCAGTAGACATCAAAATCTGAGCTACCAGCACACCGTCCACAGCCAACCCCGAAATATCCGTCACTCACCCTAGTCTGCGACTGAAAGGGGTAAAGGTGCCGTATGATTAGGCCTTGTCTGTCTGTTCGCCTGTCCGCCGTCTCTCTCCATCTCTCTCCCTTTCTTTCTTGCTCTTACACTTCCCCCTCCCCCAGGGCTCTCTCATGGAACTAAGCGCTGTTGACCCCTGGGGGGGCCCGGCCGCTCCCCCCACGGTAGCCTCCGCCGGTCCGTCTCCCCCACCCACGACTCAGACGGCACCTGGCCCCTGGGGGCCCTCAGACCCTTGGGGCGGCTCCTCCCCCGCTTCACCGCCCAGTGCTGACCCGTGGGGTGGAAGTGGGACCACAGTAACCCCTGCGCCAGACCCCTGGGGAGATTCCTCCAGGGTGAACGCGGATCCCTGGGGTTCCACAGGTAGAGCATGGTGTCATGTGACCCGTCTCCCGAGCCCTGACTGGCTGGCTGAGTGTGACGTTTGCCGCTTCGTTCTGTCTCTCTCAGCTGTGACTCAGGCCAGCTCTGACCCGTGGGGGAGCAGTGTGGCTCCAGTCACCACCCCTGCGTCCAGTGACCCTTGGGCTGCAGACGTAAGTGCCGTTCCTGCTGACTCTTTGCCCTCTGACCCCTGGGGAGGTCCAGCCAAACACACCACGAATGGCACAGGTAAGTATGGCCTCCTTTCTGTCCTGGATGATGTAGCCAACATCCTCGTGTCAGTCAGAGTGAAGCCAGTAAACGGTACTCTCTGCATATTTGCAGTATGTACATTGATTGCAGTCAGTTCCTCAGTGTGGGTATGTTTGTTTAACTCTGTCACCGCTATTTCTAGGTGATCTGGAGCTGAAAGTGTCAACGGGAGTGGCCGGGGAAGGTGGGGGGGGTACCGGCTCACCTGTGCCCTTTGACCTTTCGTCCCTGGGCTCCTCACTCCCAGTGAGAAAAACTCCCGAATCATTTCTCGGTCCAAACGCGGCTCTGGTGGACCTGGACTCTCTGGTGTCATCTAAGCCCAAACCCAAACAGGGACCCCCCCCGTCCATCTCCACCCAGTCCACCCACAACCCCTTTCTGCAGACACAGGGTAAGGATACACACAACGAACTCCAGGCATCTTTATGTGAACATCTATGCTCTTTCACTTGATATCTGCTATATTCGGTGTCACAATTCATGTATGTGCTGGTGTGTATAAGTATACGCCATAATGCCCCTAATAAGAAAAAGCATGTTTATGAGACCTGACCACTTTTATTCATTAGGCAAGCCATTGCTATGATTAGCATCAATATGGGTGTCACGTTGTGTCAAATAGAATTTGTTAGGGAGTAGATCATGTAGAACCATTTCCTACAGGTTTTGCTCATCAGTAACACTAATTGTTGCCAAGTGTTTTTGACTTAATGTTAGACGACGATTCATTGATTGGTAAGATGATATGTCAGAGGTTGAACTTAAGGAAAGGTCACACCAAAGTATCTCCAGTAACTGGGAGGAGGACTTCACTTAGTATACTATAATACTCTATTTGACAAAAGTACTGGGACCCACTTCTTAATCATTGACTTCAGGTGTTTCATTCCAACCCATTGCCACAATAACCCCATATAAAATCAAACACCTAGCCATATAGTGATACTGTCATAGGATGCCACCTTTGCAAAAAGTCAGTTCATTAAATTTCTTTGCTGTATATACCTGTATTGCTGTATGGTGAACTGTACATGGTATTATTACAATGTGGAAGCGTTTAGGAATAACAAACTCAGCCACAAAGTGGCAGACCATGTAAAATAACAGCGGTGCCAGTGAGTGCTGAGGTGCATAGTACGTAAAAGTTGCCAACGCTCTGACTCAGCAACTGCAGAGTTCCAAACTTCCTCTGGCATTAACCCCAGCTCATGGCTAAGCAGCTGCACGCAAGCCTCACATCAGCAAATGCATTGCCAGCCGTCGGATGCAGTGGTGTAAAGCACGCCCCCATGGACGGGAGTAGTGGCAGCGTGTTGTGTGTAATGACAAATCATGCTTCTCTGTCTGGCAGTCTGGTGGGCAAGTGCAAAAAAACTGTTAGTCCAAGGAGTAAAGATGGTCAATTTCTGCTTGTTAAAGTGACTAGCTGAATTGGGCATCTAGATGTGAACTTTGGATCCCTCATCGTTGTGGCCTGACACCAGATGTTTGTCACGCTCAAGTTCACAGCTGCATGCTGATGAATGCTGGCTTGGATGCTGAGCTGTATTGACCAGCCAGTCTCAGACTATTGATTTCACTCGATCAATAAGTGTTTAAAGTTCTTGCTATCAGGGTTAGTTGGTGATATGTTCTGGGTAGATTAAAAAAATGTATATTGCGGACAGGAAAAAAAAATCATGTTGGGGGACCTTCAAAGCATAATGGGAGCACATAATGCTCTATAGATTGCTATTTTTCTTCTGTCTGTCTCATCCTGAATGACCGCGTGTGAGTTTTTGCCAGATCAGTATAAATCAGAAGCCAGAGAGGGTCCAGGCAGATAAGTATTGTTTCATGTCTGAGCTTGCTGCTGTCAGTGAGAAACCGCTTAACTCTGTCAAGAATCTGCTGTGTTCTGTAATATGGTTTTTGCCTCTTGACTTCTCTCTCTGCTGTCCAGTCACTTCTTTCTCTCTCTCTCTCCCCCCTTCTTGTCTTCATCATTTAGGTGCCTCTCCAGCCCCGGGTATGGCTATGACTCCGGGCAGTTCCATCTCCAGCCGAGGTGTTTCTCCTACTCCTCCCCCATCCTCCAACCCCTTTGGTGCAGCCCCAATGGCATCCATCTCTCCCCAGACCTCCTCACTAGGCCTTAGCCAGCTCCGCACCAGCCCTGTACCGCCCAACCCCATGCTGGGGACCCCTCACGCTCAGATGCCACCTCCGACTCTGGGAATGGTCCAGCCTGGGATGGCAATGCCTGCTATGGGAGTTCAAATGACACCCCCACAGATGGGTCTGGGGGTGGTACAGTCCAGCCCTATGGGCATTCCCTATGGAGGAATCTCTCCCATGGCCCCACCTGGAGCTACCATTCTCATGGGTGCAGGAGTACCGGGGCAGCCACAATTGATTTTGGGTGGGGGCACAGGGGGCGGTGGAGTAATGGGAGCCAGTGGAGCCGTGGGTGGGGGGGCAGCCACAGGAGGAAGCACTAATCCTTTTCTTCTCTAAGAAAATTCACCACTTTCCTGATTAACACAGTTTGTGTCGGAATAAAATGTGTGTACAACTCTATATTTAAAACAAGAAAAAATCGGTTTGTTTTTTCGTTTTCCGGAGAGCGTTTCAATTTATTTTCAGAATGGATGGGGAGGCAGAGAAAATGTATTTATTTAATTTTTTTTTTCATTTAAATGTTTTTCTCTAATCCTTTATAAAATAAATGCAGAAGGATATGGGAGGGCAAATTTAATCAAGTGAAATCAGTATAAAGGATTATTATGAGTATTACTGCACTGGACAGAGGGAGGAAGTGGGAGGTGGCGTAGCTTGGCCCATTGCAAGCTGATTTCACAAACTTGCCCCTCGCTCGGCCATGCCTGAAAAGGGGCTGCTCTATAAGGAGCCACAGAGACTGGGTGGTAGTCAGATTTGAGAGGCCGTGTTAACATTTCTAACAATCTGGTCAAATCACAGAGTAGGTGTTCTCTTTTTAATATAATTTAATGTAATTTATTTTTTATCGTAAATTTTCCATTCTGGGAACAAGGAAAAAAATCAGATTTATAAATGTAATTCAATGAAATGCTGATTTTTTTTTGAGAATTGACCGTAATTAAAACATCCAATGAACTGGTGAGGGGGACAGTGGAAATTGGCGTGTGTGTGTGTATGTTTGTGCGTGTGTGTATGGTTGTGCGTGCGCGTGTGTGTGTGCCTGTCAGCCTGTTTGAGCTGTATCTGTGTCCATTTCCTTGGTCTTACATTGTCACAGTTGAGGGTTGCAGTTGGAAGACACCTGTAATGTACAATTTTTCTTTGGTCACTTTTTTCCAGTGCTTGTTAATGCTGGGATTAAAATGAGATATTGAAAGTCTTTGTTTCATCTGACTTTATTTTTGATCAAAGTATTAGCTTCTTGTTCTCTGGTTTTCCTACCTTTCCCTCTGTGTTTTATCAGATACCTGTTTCCAGTGGTTGCTGTAATACATAGATCAGAAAACAAGATATAGAAGCTAATGCTTTGGTATCACATGATCTCAATGAGTAAGATATTATTTGGAGACCGAGCCGATCCACACAGTTATTTTTAATCATGTGTTTGACGATTGTTATTTTATATTATGATATATTTCTTGGGTCAGATTTGTGTGGCATCAACTGTGAACATTTGAAAACCAGAATGGGGGGGGGGAAATAAGAATAAAAACAGCAAATGAAATATTTCCTTTTTAGTAGTGTCAGAAATGAATTCTTGTGCGTGGCCATTCCTAAATATTTGTTTCATCCAATTACACTGCTAATTTTAGGCTCATGATTCCATATCTGGTCTTTATTAATATACCCAGTTTGTGTGCTGGATGTCACAGGAGATGCATTTCGCATAACTGCTTACTTCAGTGCAGGATCAATCTGAGCCCGGAAGTACGGGTAGCAGCCTGCACTGGATGTCGGTCTGTCACAGGCATGTTCACCCAGTATTGAAAGTAATACTCAGACGGTCCTCATTTTTGCTACCTCTCGGTTTCCAGTCCACCTGAACCAAACAAATGGTAAAGATCACTGGACCTTGTATGGGTGTGTTGAGTCCTTGGAGGGCCTGGAAGTGTGAACTGCTTGAGGGTCCCTGAGGACAGGGTTGAAAAGCATGGCAGAACACAATACAGAACAAAGCTATTAGAACATTTTCACAGAATTATCGTCATTCACGTATTTTTAATAGTATTTATATGGGCTGGGACGATTATTCGACGTAAACGACGATGTCGATTATAAAAATTCGTCAACGTGTTGTGTAAAACCACGTAAACGTTTAGAAACTGCAATGCGCTACGTGATAAGCTAAACGTATTGTAAGAGTAAGTACTTTATCCTCTTGTGGCTTGCCGTGGGTAGGAGTGATTTAAATAGCAAGGGTGAGAATGATTATGATAGTTTCGGAGAATGCATGCAGCGCCCAAGCAAAAGCAGCGGAAGTAAACTTTAAACTGATTTT
>JAODKM010000126.1:2267560-2283238 GCA_026780845.1 Petrocephalus sullivani | reverse complement strand
AAAAACATATATTGGATATAAATATATGCAAGGAATAATCATTAAAAGTTTTCTCTTTGCTAAAGTAAAAATGTTTTTTTAATGATTTTAAAAACATATATTGGATATAAATATATGCAAGGAATAATCATTAAAAGTTTTCTCTTTGCTAAAGTAAAAATGTTTTAGCGAAATATTAACCCCCTGCGCCGTCCGCAATGTCCGTATAAAATCGGAAGTCTGATCTTAATGTAACTCAATAGCGATGTGCGAACTGCATGTGCATAACATGCAATGTTTAGATTTAATATCCAACGTCATCCAGCTGTATACTACAGCCATTTTTCGAATTCAGTACTCACGCTGTCCTTTTATTCAGCACCGGTACCAGTTTTTACGGCAGTGGAAAACCAACACAAAAGAAGTACCGAACTTTTGGGACTTTATTGAGGTACCTAAAGTACCAAAAGTTCGGTACTTGCTGCGGTGGAAAAACCCCCTATGTTTCTATTGAAAGATTTTTTGGCTTTTTTCACTTGTATTTACTACTGTTAAAAATATATATCATATATATTGTACATATATTAAAATATTAAATAAAAAAGTATTGTATCGTAATCTTTCTTGGTATTGGCAATTGTGCATCAGAATCGGACCGGAATTGAAAAAAGTAGATCAGCCCATCCCTATAGTTATTACCACATAATGTTTGTCTACTAGTAACTTTACCTCAGTCAATTGGTTTTTTCTTTTATCTTGAATTTTCCTTATTTTTTGGTTCTTGCACTGATATCTCTTAAGATTGCCTTTTTTGTTAAGGAATAATGTTCCGTTTAAGAAATGTTTTAATAAATTTTAATGGTAATGAGAATTTCAGATGTGTGTATGTGGGAGGGGGTGAATTGTATTAAATGACTAACTTGAAAATAATTGCTTATCAATAAATCCATCACCAGATTAATTGAAAGAAATTAGTCTGTAGATTCGTCGAATAATCGAAAAAATAATCGCTACATTAATCGTTTAAAGAATAATCATACTAGTATACACACCTAAACTTCCATCCTTATTTTGGGGAAAATCTGTCAATTGTTGATTTTAAATTTAATAATTTTCATTGTTGAATCCATAATAACTAGTCAATGAAACCATAATCTGTTTACTCAGTAAGAAAACCTCCAACTCGTAGTCCTTTTAGAAGATCCTCAAATAATCACGGGGGGGGGGGCCTCTTGAGATATTAATGCATTACATTTACATGTATCCAGTCTCTCATGCCTTCATTTCTGATGTTACCCTCTCCACTAATATTAAAAATTTCACTCTAAATTCATACCATTTATGAAGTGTTCCACTCTACTATGAACATTTTTATTGTAAAGGTTCACACAAAACAAGGGGAATCCGCTTTTAGCTATTATGCTGCCCGCAGTTGGAATCAGCTTCCAGAAGAGATCAAATGTGCTAAAACATTAGCTACATTTACATCTAGACTCAAAACTCAAATCTTAAATTAATTTTTAAATCATTTTTAAATCATTATATCAATCAGTTTTTACTTTTTTTATTATTATTTAATTATTTATTTTTTATTGTTGTGATTATTGTTTTTATGATTGTTCCACTTTCTTTTTCATATTTATGTAAAGCACTTTGAATTACCTTTGTGTATGAAATGTGCTATATAAATAAACCTGCCTTGCCTTGCCTAATTTTGTAGTTACAAAAGAACAAAGACAGGTACCTGACATGCTGATAAGTTTTACTGGAATAAAGCAAGTAACAAAAATGTACTGAGTAGATAAAACATCCTGTTAGTTATGGTTAAAACCTAGTGAAAAAGGTACTGCAAAGTTAATACAACATAATGCATTACAGTAATGTGTAAAAGACGCCAAACCCCCCACCCTCTATGGACCTAAATAATGTTTGTAAAAATCAGTCGCATATTCTTTTCCTCTTGGTTTTGTTTGTGTTGCTGAAAAACACACAGAGTTGGCAAGATTTGCAAATGTTCAAAACCTGTTTTCCTCAAACGATGAGTGAATCCCAATCAAAGTCATCCTGGATCTCTTCGCTGTTGCTATGGAGATTCCTTAATGGAGGTCGGCTTCTGGGGGTCAAAGGCTGAGGCTGGACAGGCACTGGGAGGCAATGCAAGAGGCACCGATAAATAATGACATTACAAGCCACACCCCTTTATCAGCTTCAAAGCATCAGTTTGTATAATATGAAAGGTGTGGACCTTTCAATATTGTGACACCCTTTAACTCGGATTGCGTTTCTAGTACACGCTAAAATCACATGCAACAGCTATGCTAACATCCAACGAAATACTTACTGCTGGATGGCAGAGGTGTGTTATCGCTGGGCTGGGTCATGGACATCCTCTGTGGCACATGTGAGGAAATGGGCCTCTTGGGAGGCAGTGGATGGAGGTTACCGCTGGGAGGGGATAGTAACGGAGAAGCGGCGATAGGGGAAGGGTGACTGGGGACGTGGTGAGCCGCAGGAGAAGCTGTGGGGTTTGGGCTAGAAGCTGAACCGATGAGGCCTTTCTGGGTGAAGAAGCGGTTCAGTGAATCACACAGGGACGTGAAGAGGGCTGGGTCCAGCGCCCAATCACAGAGCTCTGCCTGACGCATGCTTTCCACCAGGTCTGGAAGGAGAAGAAAGGAAAAAAAAAAAAAACTTTAATCCCTGCATTTAGTCCCAGTTAAGTCTTAGTTCTTCATCCGTGTTTAAAGCATGTCCCTGACAAGTAAATGGTTATGACTATTTAACAAATACTAGCACAAGAATAACCATCATAATATGAAAGGACAAAATTACTAACTAGAGTAATGCAAGGTCAATGTTACTACCCAGGGTAATTCAAAGGTCAATGTTACTAACTGGGGTAATACAAAGGTCAGTGTTACTAACCGGGGTAATATGAAAGGTTAATGTGACTAACCAGGGTAATATGAAAGGTCAATGTGAGACCAGTCCAGATTGCTGGCGATTCGGAAACTCTCCTTTAAGGAATCCGTAGTGCTAAACCAGTCAGTTGGTAATACTGCGAGACAGAAAGGGTTGGTCAAAACGCAACCTGTCAACACCAGCTGACACTCCGGGAAACATCAGGCTGGCGTAGTTACCGTGGGCGAGTTCGGGTGGGCACTGGCGTGGTGTCAGTGGCAGCAGGGTCGGGGTATGCAGGGGGGTGTGGTCACCGGACGCCCCGGTGAGAAAACCAACGTCCGCTAAGAGGGTTTGGGGTTAGGGGAAAGAGGTTATGAAACCGGCACACAAACATTTATGTATGAGGAGTCAGCAGAGACGTTAGCGAACGGCGAAGAGGCAGCAAGGGCTGGCTTACACTGTGAACTGGCTCTCTCTCTCACTGTCCTGCAGAGGGACTGGAACGAGCTGTAAAGGTCTTCAAAGTCGAGGTTTGCAAAAGGGACTCGAAGAGAGGTGTCGGAAGGGGGCTGTGGCAGGACAGAAGTGGTCGCCAGGGGGGGTGGCAGAGGGGGCGGGCGTTTCTGCAAAAATGTTCATTAGAGTAGCTGCAAGTCAGTCATGAGTTATTACAAGATTACATATCACAAAAAGATATGTTACAAAGATGGCTGACAGCTGAATATTCAAACCTAAAGACGTGGCCTCAGTGATCAGACCACACTGGGCTGCCACTGCCGGCAAAGCTGTGATCCAGGTCACATTACCCCTGAAACCACACCCCCCCCCCTTCCCGTTAATGCAGCCTATTATGGTCTGACTGATGACAGTATATATACCTTACAGCTAGGGGGAGACGACAATTCAGCTGAGGTTGCTGCTGAGGAATTTCCCGTCTCTTTCACTTTCCCTTCCTCTTGCACAGGACTATGGGAAGTCTGGAAGCACACAACAGGCACCTTAATATCGCTTGTGGATGCAAAATAGCGGAAGCAATTCTACATATTCGTACATTTCCCCATGACAAGCTCGTACATTTTACAGCGACTCAGTAAATAACCAGAAGCCAATGACCCTAGGAGCCTGATTCATGACTGTTTTAACCAACTGTCTTTCAAAGTAGCTTTTAAAAACAACTAATGTACAGCAGGCAGTCTCTGTCTGTGCCGTGACTTTGCCTGCCTGTCACTTAAGACTTCCCTCAAAAGTTGATGTCAACGCCCTCAGCCCTTATACAGTGAAAATAACTGGGAAAAATGAATCACCGATTTTTCATCTGCAGCATGAGGCCGCTTTCTTCCACCGGAGGGAGAGTATGTTATATGTTCCGGGGGTCCATCCATCGTCCAGTATGAGCCCTGGAAGACCAGAGAAAAAACTATAAGTAGGAAGAACCTATTTTTCATACAATAAAATTTGAAAAGCATTTCTCCAAGCAATATACATACTATATACACACATATGAGACAACCTAAATTAAAACTGAGCACTGGCAGGTCGCCTCAGGTGGGGGATTCGGCTGACGTCACCTTTCCAGGGTCTCCTGGGGGTCTTGGGACTTTCCGGAAACATTTATTAAGTGACAGATTGTGACGGATAGAGTTCTGCGTGAATGGAGGGGACAGGTTTGCTGTTAGTGCACAGCTCATGGCGATAACACCCAAAGAGACAGAACAGGCTGGCAGGGCAGAAGCCCCCCCGGGACCCCGCTTACCTTCCAGCCGCGGCCGCCCCTGCCGTAGTAGGGGAACTGCTGGCTGATCCAGCTGTAGATGTCGCTCAGGCTCCGCTTGTGTCCCGGAGCTGCCGCAATAGCCATGGAGATGAGCGTGGCGTAGCTGTGCGGCGGCTTCCCCTTCGCGCCGGCCGCCGCCGCCGCCGGGGGGTCCGGCTCCCGGCCCCGCTCCCGCGTCCCCCCGCGGCCCGCCCGCTCCTTCCCGGACCGCAGGCTGCTCACCCCCAGTGTGGGCAGCCAGTCAATGCTGGTGAGGCTGGAGTCCAGCTCGGAAGTCATGGCTTACGGAGATGTGAGGCGGCGGGGGGGGGGACGCACAGATAGGCCGTGTCTGCGCCTGCGCCTGCGCCTGCCACGGCACGTCCTTTTCCCGGGAACCGTAAACACGGACCAGGCAGTGACTAACTCCGCTCGCCGTGGCTTCCCGTCAGCGGGCAGCGGGCCTAGGGCAGGAGGCAGCCTGTCATGCCGTGCCGCCGTGCTCTCCTCCCTCCTTCATTTCTTTCCCCTCCACAGCCCCGGGGTTTGCCGCGAGCCCCCCGCCCGCTTTCACTTATCCGCGACTTTACTTCGGAGAAGGAAAAGTTTCCAGCACGAAGTCCTGCTTCCTCTTCTCTCCCTAAGCCCCGCCCCCTCCTTCTACCTCTGGCGTCATTCACCGCCCCTCCTCTGTGACGTCACCCCACCCCTCCCACAGTGACACGCCCCCTATTTCTTCACCTCACCTAAAGCGTCTTAAAGGTACAGCAACACCAAAGTTCTGAGTGAGCCTTGTTACATTTGGAAATAATAGTTTCTCCCAGCATGACAAGTACTATTATTCGGTGCTCATATTAAAACTGGAAACCTGTGTAAAGTATATCACCACATTATCAGCAAAAACAAAATCGATGAAGCCGTAACCCAGAATTCCACGCATAGCCCTCTCATTAAAAAGACTAAACGACAGTTAATAACATTTTATTTATTCACACATTATTATGATGTTGAATGGAAGTCTCCTTGGTAAGTGTCCCTGGGACATGGCTGATGGGATCCTGCATCCATTCCTCTTTCCTTCCTCTCTACAGAGAGCTGAAGAAAGCCAGAAGGCCGGTGTCTGGGGAGGGCTGTGTCAGAAGCTTCTGGATCTGAAGGACGTGGCATAACATTGAGAGATCAAAACAGCACGTACACCCAATAATTTGATGGCACCAGATCTTATATTATATTCATGATTTTTCTTGTCCAATTTCGATATTAACATTTTGAGTATGTGCCGATACCTATATGATATTTTCTCTCCCTTTATCAATTAGCAAGGATTAAATGAGATTTTTGTATCAATATATGTAAGTTATCATGACAAACTAGCTGCATTTAGCGCTGAAGCAGCACTGTTTGAGTCTGATAAGGACAGGAGAATATAACGGTCATGCTGCTCACACAAAAGCTACAGGACACTACACTATAGGCAGGAATCCACGGCCAACGAGATTCAATATAATGGTCATGCTGGTCAGACAAAAGCTACAGGACACTACGCTACAGGCAGGAATCCACGGCCAACGAGATTCAACATAATGGTCATGCTTCTCAGACAAAAGCTACAGGACACTACGCTACAGGCAGGAATCCACGGCCAACGAGATTCAACATAATGGTCATGCTGCTCAGACAAAAGCTACAGGACACTACGCTACAGGCAGGAATCCACGGCCAATGAGATTCACACGTGGCTGCTTCTTTGTTCTTTGTGAAAGTGATAAAAATGAACAGAAAAAATTCTTAAACTGCAAATTGTGCAATATATTACCAATTGAAATATAATAAAGAAATCAATAATGAAAATATACTGTATATCCCAGCTAACCATTTCTAGTCAAAAAGTACACATACATTATATGGACAAAAATTTAGGGGTTTCATTCAGACACATTGCCACAGGTGTATAAAATCAAGGACCAAGCCATGCAGTCATTTGTGAAAGAATGGGTTCTGATCTTGCCAAAAGATTGTAGAAACTCGCAGTATCTGTATTGGCCCGACAATGATGGTGGGTGTCGACTCGGTGCCATCTCTACTTACAGCTCATAAGGAACGGAAGGGTATGTACCTCTTTGAAGTTGGGGTGCCTGGCATCCTGAACGAGCTGCAGGATGACCCCTTCAGTGGTGGTGAGGTACGCGCCACTCTGCTTCAGGCGGGACAGGGCGAACAGCCGGTCTGTCTGGCTGGGGGGTGGGTGGTATAATTCAGAATGAGGAATGAAGGAATACAATATGCACAGTACAACAAGTACAGTGAATTACTCACAACAGTACAATTGCACGTAACAGTGCAGCTGAAATGTACTTGCACTACTCAGTGTGTACTCAGAGCGAGCAGCACAGCATTTTAGATCTGTTTATGGGTACCTTCTAGAGGAAACTGCATCTGCCACGATGTGGACCTCCACACCTCGTTCTAACAAGTCAAAGGTTGTACACTGACAGACGGGGGGAGAAAAGATCATGTGATTGTTGCACAAAATGAACATTGTTGTAATTACAGCTTATCGCTGCGATAAAGCGACTGTCTTCTTACTGCAATGCAGGCCTGAGCCTCTATTCCACACAGGATGGCCCTTTTGGGAGATCCCAGCCCCTTAAGTGCCTGTGTAACCTCTTCAGTGATCATGGAGAACTGGGTTTTGGAATGAGCCGTCAGGTCTGCTGCCCCCAGCTCGGGCACAGTGGGTCCGAGTCCCTGGGGGTATTGCTCTGTCAGGATGCCAGGGATCCCCAGGATTCGAGATACCTAGGATTGAGGGTTGAAAAACTGCTTTCGGTAACCACTGACTGTCCGAGTTCACTAGTAGATGCAAAATAAAAACACTTTCTAGCTCTTATTGCTCAACAATATCATCTTGAGGGAATATAGGAATGGGGGAATCACCCAACACTGAAATGTGTCCTCTGCATCTAACCCATGCATGACATTACGACAGCAAATTCAGCTACCTGGGGAGCAGTGCTCAGGGTCTCGCAGTGGTACATGTGGGTGGGGATTCGAACAGGCAGCCTTTCTATTACATGTGCTAACCATTAGGCCACCACTGCTCCAAAGCAAAGTGTATGCCGCTATTTGGCAAAACCCGGAATCGACCCAGGGACCTTCTTCAGGCTAATTCTCTCCCAGCTGAGCTATTTCAGCATGGAATTACAGTATATGCAAGTATTACTTTCATAATTTATTTACATGACCATGATGACCAAGGGCCTGTACCTGTAAGAGCCTGGAGGCATTGCTCACAATGCTGCCGAAATGCACGATATTAGTCCTGAACTTTTCCTGCATGTCACATAGCAGCAGTACTGTGTCCCTGGTCGCAAGTCTGCCGAGTGCCGCCACTAAAAGACAAGCATGGTATTTCATTGTCAAAGGTACAGACCTGGAAGATCTGGAAGGCCGAAAGGTGGACCGTACCCTGCATTCCCAGGACTTCTGTAAAAGTCTTAAGTATACCCTGTCATGCTATTTTACAGACGTCATTACATTAAAACCATGGGAAGATATTAAATTAAATTGATTGTTATTGTTGACACAGCACACAACACCAAAATGCGTCCCCTGCATTTAACCCATATGTGACACAGCAGTGGACAGCTAATTCAGCTCCCGGGGAGCAGTGCTTGGGGGCGGCACCTTGCTCAGGGTACATCAGTAGCAGAGATTCAGTAGAGGTACGAAACAGCAACCTATGAATTACACATGCAGTCACTTCCCTAACCATTAGGCACCACTGTCCCATAGCCGACCATTTAAGATTCTCTCCCAAATAACTGCCTAGGTGAGTTAGAGAAATTAACCATTACCAATGCAACTCACGTCTGTCCCGACAGCAGACACAAGCCAGTTGGTAAAACATCACCCATTCACGCGGAAGCGGACAAATTACTGCATGGTAATTAAAGATAGCTGACCTAAATGCAAGCTAAATATAAGATATTAATTAGTACTAAGTTTAATCATGCTAGCTGGCTACCCTTATAGAATAACCAGGCTCGTCGGGAGGTACGGCGTATATTAAAAGGACTGCGATTACATTAAGCAAGCGGTGCATCATAGTTTTTTTATAGTGGGTACATTTAAAATGGATTAATTAAACTGCCAGCAGAAAGTGCCAAGTCCACAGCCTCTCAGCAGATCACGCAACCTGAAACTTACTGATCCGCAGCGACGCGGCCAGCGAGCTGACGATTGGTCGGAGAGAAGGCGCTTCCCAGATCACACCAACCCAAAACCAAAGAGACGGACGTCAATGCGTGCTATCTAAGCCAATCGGTATACGCCATTGTATGACTGACGGCAACAGAAACCAATTACATTTTCAGCGGCGACCAACCTGGACCCATTCCGCATGTGCAAATTTCAACGCGGCGTTTGATTTGCCCGCCGCGCGCGAAAGGCGGGTGCGGTCCCACCCTCGGCAAATCCCGTGGCGCAAACAAATAGCAGATTTTTACACGCATCCTGGTAACATGTCGGAAGCCGGAGAGTCTCCTACAGACAATCCGAAAGAGGAGCCTTCAGCTGTACAGCCTCCTGCCGAAGACATCGGCTCAAATGAAGAGAAGAAAAAAAGTAATATACCAGCCGAAGCACGCCAATTGTTATACTTTTATAAAAATGTCTGTATTTTATATGGTATAGCTTTTAGCATTTTTCCTACTTCCGCAAATGACTGTGAGGAGTTTGACAGACAGCTGTATTAACCATCGACAAGCGCTCATGTGACAATATTAGCCAATCGGTGATGTCGATGTACCTATTGGGGCGGACCTAATGATGTTGTTATGCTGATGGATGTTGGGTTAGCTTTCGCTCTTTGATTCACTTTCCAGTGGTTATATCTGTATATCCCCTATTACAGAAAGTGCTAATGTCACTTAGGTCATTTTTGACTCACATAACGGAATTTTTATTTCTATTTACGCACGTTGAGCGTCGGTTGTCACCGTACTTCAGCAAAGCACCGTTTTGTTTAACAGCTGCCATATCTGTATGGGAAATAATACCAGCACCGATTGATCCACTTTCAGCACATGACAAGATCAAAATTCTGATCCCTCTCGCTTCCCTTGCTACAGTATTTTAAGGTCATGGGTTTGCAGTCTTGCTTCAGGTCATTAATGTGCTCCTGTGTTCTCTCTCTCTCTCTCTCTCTCTCTCACACTCACACACACACACACACACATACATGGATGTATGTCCCCTCTGATGGTAGTGTAACAGGCCTTTGTGATCATTGACATATACATGCTTTTTTATTACCACGCAGGAAGACAATTCATCTACTTTGCATGCTTCATATTAACTTTCCTTCTCTGATTTTCCAGTCGATGTTCTTTTGAAGGCAGTAGGCGACACTCCTATCATGAAGACCAAGAAGTGGGCAGTAGAACGCGGGAGGACTGTGCAGTCACTGTCTCTCTTCATCTCCCGCTTCCTCAAATTAGAACCTAGTGAGCAGTTGGTAAGTCCTCCCGTTATGTCTGGTAGGCCCTCCGCTTATGTCTGATTAGTCCTCCCCTTATGTCTGGTAGGCCCTCCCTTTCTGTCCGGTAGGCCCTCCCCTTATGTCCGGTAGGCCCTCCCCTTATGTCCGGTAGGCCCTCCCCTTATGTCTGGTAGCCCCTCCCCTTATGTCTTGCGCCCAGACAGACACACTTCATATTCACCAGTTTGACCATTTATTCATTGTTTCTTCTAGTTTATTTACGTCAATCAGTCTTTCGCTCCATCACCTGACCAGGAAGTGGGTGTGCTGTTTGAAGTAAGTGCTTTTTAAGTTTAGGGATGAACAAATACTTATGTGTGAATTTCAGTGAGGTATTTCACCTCTGCAACATGATGATTTCTCCTTAGCTGTGTATCGGAAGCAGATCAACTTCTGTGATCCTTTAAAGTCAAGTGTGCTACTTTTACCACTTACTGCCAAAATATTGTTATTGTATCAGCTGGATGGTATTACAGTGTCTGTGTGTGCGTGGATTACCTGTGGTTGATGGGTGTCCTGTGCAAATTGCAGTCTGCATCTGGTGAGTATGTGGTTCCTGCATTAGTGTTTCACTTTTTTTTTTCCAGGTTTTCTTAATTTGCATGATTCAGTTAGCAGGTAGAAGTTGAAGTGAACCCTGTCGATCTGTCTGTCAGTCTTGCCTTTTCCGTCTCTGCTCTTCATATCCGCCGCTCCCTCTCTGCTGCAGTGCTTCGGCAGTGATGGGAAGCTGGTTCTCCATTATTGCAAGTCTCAGGCGTGGGGATGAAGTTACCTGGTCCCGACTGGCCCTTCTTTGACCAACACGCACGGCACTTCTCAGAAACACCTTCGCTCACAAATCGTTGCTTTTATTATTGGCCTTGTAATAATTTTTTTGTACATAGCTCATTGTAAATAAATAGAATTTACTGTTTGCGTCTGCTCTCCTGTTTTTTTTTATTATTAAGTTTTTTATGAAAGTTTTTTTAACTTCTAATGTGCCAGAAAATATTGGATGTGGTGGGTAAACAAAATATCAGCCTGGTTTCATGGTTTATGACACTTTTGAGCGATGGTGTGTGTGTGTATATGTGTGTGTGTGTATATGTGTGTGTATATGTGTGTGTGTGTATGTGTATATATATATATATATATATATGTATATGTATATGGGCTGTCAAAATTGACGCGTTAATGCGGATTAATCTAGGTTTCGTGATTAATCTGATTAAAAATATTAATGCATTTAACCCATTTGCAGCGCAGAATGACTCAAAATCCCCGAAATGCAGCGTTGCTAACTATTTCTTACCTGAACTTACCTCAACGCTGCATTTCGTGGGTTTTTGAGTTAATATTTTTAATCAGATTAATCACGATGCTGGATTAATCTGCGTTAACGCGTCAATTTTGACAGCCCTAATATATATATATATATATATATATATATATGCATGCACACACACACACACAGACCGGAGCCTGGGGATGCGGTTTATGTTTATACCGCTAGGGTGTGGGAGGGAGAAGGTAAAAGAAGACCAGCAGATGGACTGGGAGGGATTATGTGAAATCTGGTTGGATTTGTGGCAGAAATTCCTGAGAAACAGGAGAGATCTAAGGAGTCATGAAGAGAGAGAAGGTGAAGACCTGGAGGAGAAAAAGCAGGCCGGCGAGGTAAGCAATGATTCGTTCTGGGTGTCGTTTAAAAGGAAGTGAGTGAAAGGGCCGAAAATGCAGGTGAATGACAGAAAAGGAGACGGAGGGGAGGGGAGATTCAGCTGCTTCACTGTGACTGAGGGGAGGAACTGGGGCTGAGTGACACGGAGCGAAGGAACAGCAAATAACCCACAGTGAACAATCAGCGGCGAATAACCAGCGGCTTGCTCTAAGTGGTCAACTACTGGGGATTTTACTGAAATGGTACATTTTATTTATTATGGATGATCTATTAACCTACTGATTTTTTTTTGTTACCTTTTATCTGAAATCTGAATGACTTATAATTGATATTTAGTAATAGTAAAAATTTAACTATTTTTGCAAAATGCAAAGCTATTCATTAATGGTTTTTGTATGTATGACATTTCACTTATTTTCTTATTGAAATTATATATGAATTTATTATGTAAACATGGTGTAATGTTAGGTGAATGCACAAGTGTGACAATATACAGTTTAAAGCTATCAAAGCCTTATATAGCCCTTATGAAATGGTATTTACAGGTACAATGATGACAGAAGTCAAGTAATTGAGTCAGACCATGAGGATTTAATACCACTACAAATTTTATGAGTGGATATTAATTAAATCCAATTTACACGTCTTATTAATATCCTATAGAGTCTGAGTGGTGAAGCTACAATGTTACACGTACACTGATTGGATTGGATGCCTGTTTCCATGTGTACTTTAGATGCGATGTTTCGTCTGAACACTTTGTTCCATCTGATCATTTCCTTATTTAGGTGTTCATTGGATAATTTAGGATTAGTAATTGAAATAATTCTCTTTTCTCTACAGGTTTATTCCATGGGCTGCAAACTGAGAGAGCAGGAGAGTGCAATCACACAAAGTCGCCTCACACAGCCAGATTAAAAGGGACGAGCACAGATTACAAGGCGGGCCGAAGGTAGCCTGAGCAATCCAGCTGTAATTCCACCAGAAAGGTAATCCGCAATCCTTTGTGATTTTTATCTTTGAAAGAATGGTGACAGGGAAGTAAGAGAGAATATGATTCCTTCTTTTATGTAACAGCTACAGTGGAAATGCGCACCTTCTTCATGATGGGTCTGAATGCTGCAGTTTGTAAAATATTATTTCTGCCTGAGCTGGATCCCCAGGGGCGGCCTGCCATGCAAATGCTCATATTTACATTGTAACCAGGTACTTGTCTAAGTAACAGATGTTAGTTGTAGAGCAGAATGCACATGTCTCCTAAGTGACATGCTTATAAAACAGCTGGAAACTTATTGATACTGCTCCCCACATCCATCACGTGCCAAATTGTACTCACTGTTCTACATTAGCTGATTAGCATCTTCCTGGCCTGTTTGGCAGATTCAACTGCTATCGGGAGGGCAGGATAATATTCTGCCACTATCTGTGCACCACGGGTGGACTCTCCCTCTCAGGGGGTCCACAGCCACACAAGCGGGGGTTGTTACTGGACTGGTAGGTCCCACATCAGCCCTCCATGCCCTGGTAACTCGCCCTCACCTCCCTCTGCTCCATGTCTCCTCAGCCCACCCACCTCCCCTGGCAGTGGGCCTCCTCCGCCATGCTGGAGCAGGTGTCCTGGCGGTCTCGCTCGCTGCTCTCCCTGTCCCTCACCTCGCTCGCCCTGGCCCTGTCCGTGCTGGCCCTGAGCACCTCCTACTGGTGTGAGGGAACGCACAGAGTGGTGAAGCCACTCTGCCTCTCACCAGTCAAAATGAAGAACTGTGGCTCCAACTCCAGCCAGCCCGTGGCCCCCGGTAAGGGAGCACTCCTGCCTTCACATGCATGCTGCAGAACTCAAACTTATTAAAAAATGTACTGGACTTATCAAAAAGTTTCAAATGACATTTTCAAACCACACATTATCTTTTTCCCCCTTCAGAACAGAGTTTGCACCATAGTTATCCTCCTGTAAAATCACCTTCATCTTTCTGGGTCGTCTTATGTTATATGACCAATAACCCTTACAAGATGACTGCCCAGACCCTTGCAGTTACAACCAGGTTGTTTGACGGATAGCAGTAGAAATTGTAAATTTGTAGTTCCCATTTTTAAGAGTTTAGGAATTTTGTATTTTGTTTATATATATAATAAACTCTGATTTTGAATAGCTTGTTGTTAAGGATTCTTTTTAGGAAACTGTGATTTTTAAAAATCCATTTTATAAGCACATATGACCAAAAGTATTTTTCCTTTCAGAGAGCTCCACACCTGACCCCAGCCAAGATCCCTCTGCGGAATCCAACAGGACACCCCCCCCAAACAGCAGGCAGCCGGCCAATGTCGTGCACTACATCTGGGAGACAGGAGAAGATAAGTACACACTACGATACTTTCACACAGGATTCTGGGAGTCTTGTGAAAGACACAGCGATGGTAAGGATCATGCAGGAGGATCAGTCTTGGTGTGTTTGAGAGCAAAGAGACGCCGCTTCTCCGGGAACGAGGGCGACGTGGAGTTAAACGGCGAGTGCCGGAGACTGACGCCTTTTCCCTGTCCAGGCGAGAGGTGCCGGAGTTTCATCGAGCTGACCCCAGGAGAAAGCCAAGGTGACTCAGCAATTCTCTCTGTTTCTCATAAATGACACGGGAGACATCAAAGAAGAAATAAAAATAACGGAAAGCATAGAAGGATGAATGATTAAAAATGAGAAATAGAAGCTAAGTATAAACTAGAGCCTTAATAGTTAAATACAATCAGCTGAAAATAAAAATATTTTAACTGAATTAATCTGTGTTAAAGAAAAAGATTCTAAAAAGCAGAAAACAAGTCAGCGACGAAACAGAATAACAACAACAGAATAAATGGACGAGACAGTTATATTAGGAAATAATAGACATTGCATTATTTACATTACATTACATTCACAGCATTTGGGAAATGCCCTTAGCCAGAGCGACTTTCATAAGTGCTTTGAAGTCTTCATCAACGAATACAGTCTCATAGTTGTTCAATAGAACCCAGGCTAAGAATACCATCTGTCTATAAATAAACTGACATATGACAAATAACAGAACAATATATTGCACTGGCGTAGGCTCTGTGATTTGTGCATTGACGCAGCTTATAACCATGTGCTTATGACCGCCGTTCGTCGCCTTGCCCCTGTCCTGGATTACGGCTCCCATCCCCAGGCGTCCTCTGGCTGTCCGTGCTGTCGGAGATCATGCACCTTGGTCTCCTGGGCACCGGCTTCATCCTGATGTGGCTGGAGGTGCTGTGCATGTCCTCGCACCGGGAGATGTACGCACTCAAGGTGAACGCCTTCGCTGCCATCTGCACTGTGCTCTCCGGTAGGCCACTCCGCACACCCACACCACCCAGAGCCACTTCTGTCTGACAGCTTGGGTAGCAAAGAGTCAGAATCAGTCTTTATTTGTCATTGTACAGGCACAGCGAGACTAGATGCAGTCCCTTTCAATGCAATAATTATTTTAAAGAGTGAAAAAATAATAATGTAATTAAAAATCTAAATTTCCACATATATATGCAATATAAAAGGAAATATATAAATAAATATAAATAAATATATATTTATTTATTTTCACCGGCCACTTTATTAGGCACATCTGTCCAACTGCTCGTTGACGCAAATTATGGATCAGCCAATCACATGGTGGCAACTCAATACATTTAGGCATGTTGACTTGGTCAAGACAAACCGCTGCAGTTCAAACCGAGCTTCAGAATGGGGAAGAAAGGTGATTTAAGTGACTTTGAATGGTTGTTGGTGCCAGATGGGCTGGTCTGAGTATTGCAGAAACTGCTGATCTTCTGGGATTGTCACGCACAACCAT
>JAODKM010000126.1:2247366-2263307 GCA_026780845.1 Petrocephalus sullivani | reverse complement strand
ACTGCAAGATGCTATCCTATCAATATGGGCCAACATTTCTAAAGAATGCTTTCAGCACCTTGTTGAATCAATGCCACTTAGAATTAAGGCAGTTCTGAAAGGGGTTCAAAAGGGGGTCAAACACCGTATTAGTATGGTGTTCCTAATAATCCTTTAGGTGAGTGTATATCTACAGTGCTTTGTGCACCAGTTACGACAGCTGCATGATGTTGCCCTGTAGTCCATATTAGTCCATATTAATCCATATTACTCTCCTTATGTGCTCTCTTCTCGTCTTAGAATGTTTCCCCTCCTGTCCTTTTTCGGGACAAATCCCATCCGATATTAAAAAAAATGGTGTTTGTCCCATTTTCCAAGATGAATAAACTTGTCAGGAGAATTCAGTTCTTATCTACCCTGACAGAAGGGAAAAATGAATGTTCTGTATGTATATCATATCACAGAGAAATCGCTGCATTCATTACGAGTTCCTTCCATTTACAATTTCTGTCACCTGGTTACAAGTGAATGCCCCCCAGTCTCCTGCTCCTCCAGCAAGGTTCCCTCTCATTTCCTCTCTCTCAATCAGGCCTGATGGGAATGGTGGCACACATGATGTACACTACGGTGTTCCAACTGACTGTGACCATCGGACCAAAAGACTGGAGGCCCCAGTCCTGGGACTACGGATGGTCATTTATGTAGGTGACCTTCTGTCGTTCAGGTGCCCATGAAGTGAGGTCCTGTATCGAGGATTTAATAATCTCCTTGTACTTTCCTTCGATCCCTTCACCCCTGCCTGTGTTAGCCTGGCCTGGGTCTCCTTCGGCTGCTGCATGGCCTCTGCGGTCTTCACCCTCAACTCGTACACTAAAACGGCAATGGAGCAGCACCTCAGGCTGCGAGCATGCCTGGAAGATGGCCAGGCACCGCCCTACGATGAAGTCCTCCCCGGGGACTGGGTCTCTGCCTTCGCTGACTGTCCGAATGGTGTCATGGGGAGAGAGGATGGGGTCATGCCCAGCGACAGGGATGCAGCTACCCTGGTGCTGCTGGGGGGATGCAAGGTGGGGGGGTGTGAGGATTGTGAGAGGGAGATGGATGACATGGCAGCGAGAATCGTGAGAGAGAGCGAGGACTCACCACGCTTAGCCACTCTTTGTCTGGGGCCCCAGAAGGGAGCAGGCCCGACAGGGATCGCTATGCAACACTCGAGCGGTGCCTTCTGTACATAGCAGCTAGCTAAACAAGAAAATACATTCTCACTTCTTTATATAGTATATATATACATATACATGCCAATGGATTTAGAATGGGATGGCATAAAGGGTCCTGTATGTGTAATAGCCAGGTGTCCCTGTACTTTTGCGAAAATTACTGAAAACTACTGTATAAAAAATAATTACAAATAATATTTATATACAAATTATTACAAATCTGGAGATAACATTGGTTTGCAAGGTTTTTGTTTCCTATGAAATTTTTCATGCCAAATTTTGTAGTGATGATCACATCACAAGGTTTTTGATAAGCGGGCAATTTTGTAAATTATTGTAAAATGTTTAAAATGTGGGATTTTTGCATAACACTGAGTCTCCAGCTCCATGTGTGTGGGGATTACATGTTCTCCCCATGTCGTTGTGGCGATTTCTCTGGGTACTGTGGTTTCCTCCTAGGATCCAAAAACATTGGAGTTCCCAAATAGCTCATAAGTGCGAAGGTGTGCCGTGTGGTGGGTTGATGCCCCATCCTGGGTTGTTCCCTTCCTTGTGCCCATAGGCTCTGGACCCCCTGTGACCCTAAATAGGACAAGCAGTTACAGAAGGTAGATGGATTGTATTTATGAACATTTTAAAACTTTATAGAAGGGCATAAAGTACTGTAAGTCCAGGCTGTAACATGTTGAGATGGTCCTGGTCTCATTCTGATTTACTGAAAACTATTTCAAGGCAAGTGGCGTCCCAGTATGCTTGCTGACTTTGCTGGACCCTTAAGAGGGATGTTCCTGAGGCCAAGTACAGCAGAAAATCATACACTTCTTGTAACGTCCTGCTTGTCATGTCTGCCGGACCCCGTCTCCTCCCTGACGTGCCCCTGATTGCGTCCGCACCTGTTGCTTGTTGCCTTTTGTTAGTCTTTATGTTTAAATACCCGTTTGTCTCGCCATCCGCAGTCCGGTTACCTTCCTGTTACCTGTACCCTTCCCTGTACCAGTCTTACCGTTTTTAATCCCTCACCAGTTCTCTTTGTTTCCCCGTCCCTGTTTAGTTTTGATCCACTAAAGCCCCTTTTGTCCTCCTTACACCTGCCTTTGAGTCCGTCAGTTCTTTAGTCATGGCACTTCTACCTTTAAGTTGAATCACTTCCACCAAGAACTCTCATTGTTAATATATGTGTAGCGTGAGGTTTAATTTGTGAATTCTGATTACATATTAGAATTCAGAACTAACAATACTGTAGGATTAAGCTATTTTGACTTTGAAACAAAAACAAAGTAAAAACTTGTTGACCAGTGTGTAATTTGTAAAAGTGTAAGACTACTGTGTTAAGTTAGTTTGTATAATAGTACAAGTGTGGTGTTTGTAGAAAGTTTTAGTGTTTCCTTTTAATATCTATATAGGAGTAGCATATGTAAATGAATCATTTGTAGTGCGATGCGCACCATGTATTATGCAGTGCATCGACTGGTGATGTTTTAAGTGCCTCTGGATTTTCTCTGATTTGTTCTAAACATTTATAAATACAGTGACTACTTGTGGACATTATGGAAAAAAAGTTAATGTTTTAAATATTTAATTCTAGAAAAGCTTTGCCTGTAATTTTAATTCTATGTGCATTTAGTCAAGGGGCGCTCTCAGTCTCTCAGCATGATTTGCATTAGACAGTTTGGCAGTGACTTGTTTTACTAAGATTTAGTACATTACCTTTCACATTTATTTATTTGAAAAGATGATGCTTTTTTATTTGAAATGATGTTTGAATGAAACTAGCAAAGAAATGAAACAATTGCACATGCAGAGATAATCCAGATTATGTACAAATGAAAAATGGGCATTTAATGCATCCGATGCAAGTGTGTAAATCACGGAAGTACATAGAACCCGGTGTGTGATTAAATCCAGCAAAATGGGTCTGAGTGCTCCGCTCTGTTTCAGCAACCACAGGATCAACGGCAGATTAATAAAGAGGTGGAGATTATGTCTGACCACAACGCAATTACTTATACACCCTTGCAACACTATGCATAGTCTTTTTTTTTGGGAGAATATTTATTTCATGGGTACATGTTTAAAAACAAACACAAATACAAAAAAAGTGAAATTCCACTAACTGATATGGCAGATAATTTATGCAATATCTGTTGGTTGTAAAAATCTTTCGTATTTTTGATTCAGACTACTGTATCCCACGTACATAACTAAATCCCTCATGACATTTGCACATTTCGGAGTTGCTGAAGACATTGAGAACCATACCATGTGATCAGTGCTGATCCATGTGGCTGCCTAGGGGAGCGTCATCGCCGGTGCCCCACGCCCGACCACGAGCAGTGGCAGATCCGGGCAAGGCAATTGGCCAGGGTGACATCTTCTTAGAAGGCACCAATAAAGCACCCCCCCACCCTCCTCATTTAATGATACCATCACTAGTAAGTACTCCTCAGAAGCTGGCGCCACTGCTGCCTGCTTTGCTTTGCTGCTTATACTGGCCAGCCCTGAAGGTGATGGTAAATTAATTTTCATATTAAAGCTCCAGCTAAACAAATTGGTTTCACTAGATAACTGGTAGTCTGTATCTGGTTTTAGTTACTAAAAACTAAAAAAAAGGATGTGCGTGCTGTATCATGACTGATGTTGTTTGTAGTACAATGAAACGCCAGCAGTTTCACGAAATGGCTTCTGCATTCTGCACGTCACCTTTCCCAATCAGTAGTCAGTACGCATTAATAAAGAATACAAGATTATTCCCAGAAATGAAAGAAACAGAGGGCCAGCAATGCTTCTACATGTTAAGATGCTGGACTATACACTACACACCTTTACAACAGACAGAAGACTGGATTACTGCTTTGGGTGTGTTTATTTCTTCACGGGGTCATACTGAATGAGACGGAGGGCGTCCTCATTCTCCGTTACTCCTTTGATGAATTCGCCTTCTGCCATCTTATCTGGGGGAGAAAGCAGATCTCACAGTTCCATGTTGTTCCTGGCATCCTTAGAATACAGGTAACGTTTATTCTGCGTCATATATACGCTGAGAAGCTGAGTGTACTCAGAGTAACGTGCGGTAAATCGTACTCACCGTCATCTTCCTTTTTGAAGTAGCCCCATAGCTTGTCGGCCCGCTTCTCGGGGGTATTCTCATCCTCGGGTAGCTGGGCCTGCTCCTCTTTAGGGATTAGCTTGAAAATGGCCTTGTGGACACAAGAGAAGAGCAGGCTGTGTGAGATGGAGTGCAGCACCGGCACGCCTCCCGCGACTGCTCTGTGCCTTCTCTGTCCTCTGAGGCTGTCTGTATCACTGTATCTTGTTTCAAATGATTTATTCACCATCCCGTGACGCATGACCAGGACTAGCCAGCTGAGACAGTTTACCAATGAAAAATCATATCTGTTTATGAAACCAACCTTTTACTTTTGTATAACTGGTGGAAATAAACATGTATTATGAATATGAAGACTGTTTTAAAAAGTTGGGATATTTTCTGTTTTAATATTTTATGGAAGTACAACAACTACAACTATTTCCAATATGTTTTTAAAGTAAATACGAAATCTTTATCTTTTTTTTTTTTTACTGTTTTATTATTTAAAAAATGTATTTGAAATTATGCGTTTAAATAATCAAACTGTTCATGATTTAAGGGCATCATCTTAAGAGCAAAATGGAAAGTCTGGATTATTTAGTTAATGACAAAAACGCAATTAATAAATAATATCAAAACAGTGGAGATTTTTCCATACGGTATTAGGGATATTTTTTTACAGGTCTAATGGTATTTCGAAAAAGAAAATTTTGTAATCATCTAAACCATAAAAAAAAAATTCTCTCACATTGTGAATTAGGTTGGACGTCTAAAGCTAGCCAAATTTGCCGCTATGTTTATGTTTGTAGATGCAGTGTCCGTAGTACACCACTAGATGGAAGAGGTTATTCACTAGATGGGCTGTTAAATGACTGTGTCTAGGTTGTAAAGTTGTTGTAAGTTATACAATTAACCCTCATTCTACCACAGTTTAAACAGAGTACAATGATATACATCGAAAATTTGGTCAAGTACATCACTGAATGACACGGTATTTTACAGTGCTCGTACTTTCGTTGGCTTACATGCATTTCTCATTTAGATGCTACATGCACATGATTTAGCACAGTTTATAGACTGGTTAAATATTAAGTACATCACTTTGGTGTGATTTTCCTTTTCTCCAGCTGCCCCTGGCTTTTTTCCTTCCCCATTGTTGGGAAGGTCGGTGGACTTTGACCCTCTGTAAATGTGCAAGGTTACTCCTGGCAGGAAAGCCATGTTGCAAGTGTAACAGAAACCTTTTATACATCATGATAATTGCTGTTCTTTCTCTCATATAGACAAGTACAGGCAGGAGAGACAGTGACCCTCATGAGCAGGGCCCTGTTGAGGTAACTTTTGGGCCCAGGAATTATGTACTCCGGCCCTGAGCTTGGCTCTTTTTGTATTATGATAGGACTGACATGACGGTTATCTGCATTCGTTCCAGAATGATAGACAGCACTAGATCCCCATCCAGTATTTTTGTATCTGCAGGTTAACAGCTTATACCTAAAGCAAACAGAAATATTATTTTAATAGAACTGTGCATAAAATTGACAATGTACCCTTATATTTGAAACAAATAGAAAAATAGGTTTAGTCGTATTACAGAGTTAATTAAACTGTTATTTACTTAGCCTTGGTTTTGGGACTGACTGGCAGCTAAAGAAGGTGCGAGATGTTTCTGGTCACCTTAAGCAGCTTTGGTAAAGTCTAGCTTGTGACACCGCGCCGGCCCCCACATCTCTACCATAATGGAGACATTACCAAGAGGAAATGCAGCCCTGACTCTGCAAACTCACCTGGCAGATCTCAGTCACCTCGGACTTGGTGATGTAGCCATTCTTGTCCACGTCAAAGAGAGAGAAGGCCCACTCCAGCTTGAGGGCCATTTTCCCCGAGGAGGTGAGGTGCAGGGCGATGATGTACTCCTTGAAATCCAGCGTGCCATCGTCATTGGTGTCGAAGGAGCGGAAGACGTGCTTGGCGTAGGTCTTGGCGTCACTCTCCGGGAAGAAGCGCTCGTAGATTTTCTCAAACTCTCCGGGCGAGATCCGGCCCGAGGGACACTGCTTCTGGAAGTTATCGTACCACTGGCAGAGCTCCGTCTCGGAGAACTTGGTGTTCAGCTTCAGGTCCTCCAGGATCTCCTTGGACATGGCACTGCTCTTAGCGTTCCCCATCTTTGGCGTCGGATAGACAGGCCGCAGGCGTATTCTGCCCCCGAGTTCTTGGAGTTTAATACTGAGTTTTGACAGGGATCCAAAGCTCTATCTTTACTTTCTTCTGCAAAATTTTCTCCAGTAAAGTGTCACAGTTCAATGGTCTCTGCAAAGTAAATTCCAATAATTAACAATGTTCAATGTGCACAGGAACAGGAGCAGATCATGTATGTGCACATCGCTAGAGATCAGGAAACTGCTTCAGGCAGTAAAATGACCACAATTCAATTACAACAAACCAGCTACTGTAGAGACGTAACAAAGCAGGTGACGTCCAAGAGATACAGCTTAAATCTAAGGTTTAATAGCAATAAAGCAGATGAATAAAAGAAAAGCTGAAAACAACAGATTATGGCAGGAAATGGGCCTACAGGAGAGAGGAAAGGAAAATGTCTGACATAAAGTCTGACAGAAGAGCCGAGCTGAACCTACCAGAGTCAGGAGATGAAGCAAAAGTGAGGGACTGGCAGGTGCTGTGCTGAGGGTGGTGGGAGGAGAAGGCAGAATTAGGATGCTATTTCTGATGGCTGCCTAAGTCAGTTATCCGGGATTTGTAGTGGCTGAGCCTCTTCAAGACCTGAATTAACCTTTTTTCTATCTTCCCCAGTTTCTTATTGTGTCTCTGTGTTGCCATGCAAAGCTCCCTGCGTCCATTTGAAAGCTCTGTCACATAACTGGCCTGGGGATGAGCGAGCGGCTAATGTTTACATTCAGCCTGACAACGATGAGAGAATATAGCAATACAAGAGGCTGATTAAATGCACTGAATATGTGGCAAAGGTTCGAATCTTAGGAACTAGGAGTATCAAAATGAACAAACATTACTGCACATCAAAGGTTTTTGGAGTAAAGTTTTTGGATTCTGATTTTTATTCATGAAAAGTACATATTTGGTTCATTATTTATACGCTGTGGCTCAGTGGATAACATTGTATCCTTCTAGATACAGTATTGCTGCTCTATCCTTCCATATGCCAAGGATTACCAAGGTGGCACTGAAGCCCAGAGTGAGTAATTGCTGCGTTTGGGAGCATCCTGTGCTGGACTAGGCTTCCTCGCCATGTCACGCCCTGCCACTTGTTACCAGGCAAAGGCTCCAGACTGTCCTGACATTAAACTGGTGAGGAGTTTAAGGCAGAAGGAACTACGGACAGACAATCACTAAGAAACCTCACACAGTATAACTTACTATATAATACAGATAATAATCTGTCTGCAGAGGCAAAGCATATTTGCAATTTGAGGTTAGTGGATGCAATTATTTAAGGTTAGTTAGAAACTATTTTCTGCCCTGACTTCAGAACTTTAAATGAGCTTATCTGATTTGTCTGTAATCATAGTCTGCCATCTGCACTGTCAATCCACTAGAGCAGAACCTCCACCTCCTTCTCGTCTGGTATCGAGGATGTTGGACTCCCGTTAATAATGACTGATAATATTTCTCTCACTTTGTTATTTTGTTTCATTCTCCCAAACACACAGATGACATATCGTTTTTATATTTTCATGCAAAACATTTTTCATCATTTATTTATCTATTGAGATCACGCACGGCCCAGAGTAGCCACACGCACAGCGGGCAGCTGATCCCCAGCATATCTGCAGCCCAAACCCTTTACCAGAAAATGAGGAGCACCGTCACATCTCGCTTTCCCGCGGCTTAATCTCTGCTCACCTCTCACATTCCTCTGCTGCTTCTCGCCATCTGTGCCGCTAAGGAGGCCCTGTAATTCTTTAGCGGGATTTGGCCAAAGAGGAAGAGCCGTCTCGCAGATCCCCAATCTGCTAATCCACCTGTCCTACTGCCAATATATTTACTGTCATCCCCCGGCGTCTCCGTGCCGCCAGTCGCTCTGTGTCCACCTCCTCCCACAGCTCCTTTTACATAAGCTCTTTCCACTCCATGCATCCATGGGCCTGCCCTCTGGCTTTAACTTGTACCCCCGCCTGTGTGTTTTCGTTCCCTATTCTTTCTCATTGTTTCTACAGGACCGTTACTTAGTCTATAATTACGCTCAGAGATTCACCATGTACAGGACTATTTGTCCCAAACCCATAACAGAACTGCTCCCACCAAAAATAAAATAAACAATTCCAGCATCTGTGCTTGCGGTTTTAGTCTGGGTGCCATTCACACGTAACTACACTGTAATTGTCTCAGCATCATGAAGTACGTCGTATGGCGTAACGCAAGTCCTTACGAATGTTTAAATGCCTAAAACGAACATTGATTCACACCTTTACTGATCTAATGTGTGACAGTGAAACTGATCACATTATAGTCTCATAAAACACGACCTTCCCAGTATATCACAGACGTAGCAACATCCCACGGCCGGGCAAGCATGCCTCCAAACGTCTCACATGTCTTACCTCAGCAGATTACGACGCTAAATCCCAGCCATGCAGCCTAGGTTAACGTCAGAGGACAGAGGCGGTAGCTAAGGCTGGAAGGGGCACATTAGTGGCTCCCGGCACGCTGCTGCCCTGGCTGTCGCCATCTGAGGGCTCCCAGTCGAAGAGGCTTTGTTCCACATTCCCCATATTGGGTTTCCTCTAGGTCTCATTGTGTGCTCGTCGTGCGCACATGAGCATATGACCCCACATACTGAATATAATTAGACAATGCTTGTCAAAAAAGGCTTGATCAGAAAATCGATAGCTACATTTTCAATTGCCATGTTTGAGAAAAGATAACACATAAGTTAATTATACTGTAATTAAATGAATTATTAAAAATTAATTATTAATTAAAGTCTTTGCAGTACCCTTAAATTAAATATAAGAGTTCACTGAAAGGCAACGCCCTGGCTGAAACCTGCCCACACAAGGTGCCACATCAAAGTTTAATGAGGAATCACTTAGCAGAAATACACACGGAAACATCTGTGCAACTGCACTGTGGGTAATGAGCTGGACATCTGCAATGGGTCGGTAAAAGTCCCAGAAAAACACTTAATCGTCTCACATTAAAAAAGCTAACAAAGCAATACTGTTTGGGGTTTTAATGTTATCTAATATTTAATATATGCACATTTTACAGTTGGTAAATGGTTACGTCACAAATGTTATGTATATCCATAGACTGCATAAAATAAACGACGTGTTCAATATGCTTTGTTCACCTAAGCAGTTACCCTACTGCTAACTGAAAGTATTTTGCCCCTCTACAAAACAACAGAAAATTTGAAAAACAAGCAAGAAATGATTAGGACAAAGAGGGACACATTTATGTGCACATCGCTTGAAAGAGAGCCACAGAGAGGCAGGTTTCAGAGGCAGCCTCAAAACAGTTCTTGAACACATTTATACCAGACTCCAAATTACTACAGCCCAAGTGAATTGATCTTAAAATGTGTTTTTCAGATTTAACATTAGCGATGGAAGAAACAGCGAAAAAAATACTAAGTGGAAACACCCACAGGCTGTGCCATTTCCTCGCGAAACAATAAACAATACGACTGCGCCAAACTGCCAAAATCAATCGAGGAGAAAGACGGCGGCAGACGGAAGGGGGCCGCGGGTCCAGGGGCCTTAGATAAATGCTAGTTAATGGGTGGTAATGACACATAATGACAGACATGACTTTCCCACAGAATAGAGTGATAGAAACAAACAAACGATAGTTAGAATAACAAAAACAGAGCTTGTCTGCCTCAGGTTGTGACTCAGCTGATAAAGGCCAGAGCTGGGAGTCCGTAACCTCCACTCTGATTGCCCTCACGCTCAGTAAGCACAGCGCCAGAAGGGAGAATCCACTCTGCTTTTTCTTACGTTGTTTAATATAAATTTCATTGCTGGATTTTATCACTTAAGTGCTCCATTCTTGGATTGGATATCAGCACCAACTGAAAGAAATAAAGGTATTGTTTTAAAAGCTACATAAACAAATTTTTATTTATATAACTGATAATTGCAACTGCATGTTCATTTGGGAATGTGCAAAGATATTTCTGCTTTTATGACAGATATTATCTGAATATTATATATTAACTGTTTATTGTTTAGTGTTGGGCTAAAATAAATGTTATTTTAGAAAATGGACACAGGTGAAATAAATCGCCTAAATATCTAATTCTTTGGCCTGCAGATAACATGGGGACAGCAGCGCCTTTTGATTAAATGACATTTGCGAGAGCACGGGGCGAACCAAGCGAAATCCCAGACAATTTTTAAACCTTTGTTACGTTATAGTCATAATCATAAACATTAGTAATATTTTTAAATAACATATCAGCAAAAAATCTTTCTGGTAATAAAGGCACTAATTAAGCATGACTATTTAACATTGTACGACTTATTCAGCCATACTACTCAGTGCTTTTCACCAAAACATGTGGGTTGTTAAATGCTTTTAATTTTAATGGGCATCCCAGAGGAATGACAGCATTTAATGACAGCAGATCCGGGCCTTGGTGCTCACAGTGCTTTCTTATAAGTGCGACACTTCCTCTGTGTCTGTGACCAGGCTACACAAGAATACACGGTGAATGTAAATTATATATATAGAAATACAGAACTATCTTTAAATCATGCACCTCTAATGTGCTTCAATATATCGATTACAGACGGTTTTGTAAAAAATATAATGAATCACGTTGAGCTTCCATGAATTACTTTCTTTGTGAAACAGGGCTGGAGACACAGACAGTAACAGAAAGAGGACAAGACACTTAATAAAAAAGTCCTTGAGAAGGAACCGAGAGCGTCAAGCAGTCTGCAGAAAAAGGATGTCAAACCCCAAGCCCCCCGAACGACCTCCCTCCACCGTGACGTTTGACTCCCGGTCAGAGGCAGTGATCCTGCCAGACGGTGTAGTTTCTGTGGCAGGGCTCACCGTGGTGACAGGAGGGGCCGAGCTGAGCTGCGGATCCTGCCTACTGGCCTTCGGCGTTTGGGGCACTCTAATAGGCATCAGTGTGGTTCTGCTGGGCATCTGGGACCAAGAGGCAGAGAAACACAGAGTTTCAACTCTGCTGGCTTTGGGACTGGTGATCCTGGCCCTGAGCTTGGGGATGGTGCTGGGGGTGGCTGGTTACCGCTACAGCAATAAAAAGAAACAAAGCATTGACTGGGGGGGTGATGAGGGAAAAGTGGTGATGGTGGATGAGAGAAGCGCAGGGTGTGTAAAGACAGTCACTGTGTAAATGTCTGCATTGTAAAGTTTACAGTTCTTCACACCTGCTTGTTTAGACTACAGAAAATTGGACGTCGCTGGCCTTTTAACCCTATTAATGCATGCAACGTTTTTTATTAAAGCACATTGGTTGGAAACTTCACAGAAAACATTCATAAAATATTCAGTCTTCAGGCCTTTTCTCCATATTACCTCGTGTGCACATTGCAAGATGGGCTCATGAACTTGGACAGTGAACCACATCAGGAAAGAGTCAAGTAAAGAACGTTTTCCTCCTGCGTGGGCAGCGCTGCAGGAGCGCGCTGAAGTGTCTCGCTCCTAGCTGTGCGGGAGCGCGCCGAGGTGTCCCGCTCCTCCTGCGCGTAGCTGTGCGGGAGCGCGCTGAGGTGTCCCGCTCCTCCTGCGTGTAGCTGTGCGGGAGCGCGCTGAGGTGTCAGGCGCGACCTGAGTGTGGCTCTGCTGGGACTCCTGCCTTTTGGGGGGGCTGCTGCACCGCAAGATCCGAGAGAAGAGAGAAAAACAGGCAAATGGAGAAAATGTGAACACAAACGCCTGCTTGTTTATAACTAAATAGAGTTGAACTCACGATAAGGTGCTCTATATTGCCATTGTTGGACGTCTTGCTAGACAATGCCCATGTTAAACAAATAGTGCTTTACCCAAGTAATATACTTCGCCTTATTTGTCTTTTAAAGTAAATATCCTATTTCCCTTTTCTAATCAGCGGTTTTAATCAAGCAGGAATGTAACAGGAAAAAGGATAAATGTTTCCTGTGATAGGGCCGGGATAAGCGATCGTGTCTGCCGCATCGTAATGGGCGGCTCACAGAAACAATCGGACGGCAGTGCAGACTCTCCTGTTTTATCTACTTTAACGCTGATTTTAGAAATTTTTAAAGTAAGTTTTATTTTGTAACAGATTTTAAAGTAGTAACTTAGATGTAGTTCTGCCGACTTGGGAGCGAATAAAAAGTAAATATATATATATATATATATATATATTTACTTCGTTCTAACAAGAAAATGCTCCAGTAGGTGGTGTCCTGATTTCTGGCCGCTTCCTGGTGATTTTTAATTACCAAAAATAATTTGTTTTGTTTCGCAATTGCCACAATCCAACGAGTAATCTTCTTTTACCTTAACACCACGGTGGTGCCGTCCAGCAGCTGGGGAAACTGCAGAGGAACATCTGCTGACATTATATAAGCAAGTTAGTATGTGCGGGAGAACAGAAGAATTTAGTGCGTAAAGCTGACAAGTAACAACTAGTAACTGAAGAATGGAACTTGCACGACGTTGTATTGCTTCCCATTCCCATTGCTTCTCATGTCTATGAGTTTTTTTTTGTGGGACAACTTAGTAATACAACTGTATATTGGGGGGGGGGGTGTGAATGATGTCAAGTGAAATGCAGACCCTGCCCAGACCGGTGAGGTTACTTTCATTCGCCAGTTTTACAGGTTCTCGCCGACGCGTAGGTGCTCTGTGTTTGCGCGTGTTTGTTGCCCCCTGGTGTTCGTTAAAAAACTAGCAATGCCGGATCGTTTGGCTATATGAGTGAACTACATCCAACGACGGGAGGCAGCAACTAGGACTGCACTTTTTTGATTTCTGTAAAATGTAATTCATAAACATGCATTATATGTTGTCACAATGTTGTTTATATTTAATTATATATCGAATGTTGTTTTGTTTTCACGAATTGTCAATGTTTTTCTTCTTGTGTGTAAGCTCGTGAGTCTAATAACTGTTCAGTATTGTCCAGCTATAATACACAGTAAAGTTAAACATATCTTTCTGACCTTTAGCACTGGTTAATTAATAATAGTAACTCAAAACAAAACAACTCTGCAAACATTTCTAGTTTATGCTTACAATATGAATATGCAATATACGTAGATTATATATGCCTATATAAATGTAGACGGCTGTAAAATACTGTAAACTGTGTCAAGCCACCTACGCAACGTTTCCGCAAAAGTTCCTCCATGGAACTGGCAGGGCCACGTCAATAATTCAGACAGGTACTGGGCTCGGGCTGATTTACGTCACATGACACGCGGAGCCTCCGCGCGTCACGTGTCTGTGTTCAAGTTTCAGGAAACTTTTTTTTTCTGGGTTAAATCAGGAACGGCTTGGATCCCGCCCATCAGCCACGCGATTGGCTGCGATATTCACCTGCAGGCTATTGTTTGGCTGAGGACAGCTTTCAATCACAGTCATAATGGGAGCGCACGCCCCCCCTTCTTTAAACTCAGTCTGAGAAATTGATACCCTCGCAAATAGTACGGACAGTAATTATACCTGGAAGAAAAAGTCGAAGTTTATTTATTTTTTTTAACGAAAAAATATCCGACACGTGTTGAGACTGCGAGGGGTGAGTTGAAGAGCGGCAGTGGAAGAGGAAGCCGCTTGTTTTGGTGGCTCTCTAGTAGGCGATTTAGTGCTGTTTCTGCCTGCGATCTTGCCTGTGCTATTATGCATTCCTGTCTGCTGCTGTCGTCCTTCCTAAGGTCAGCTTTTGCTCCGTGTGTCCTTACCTGCTTCTGCTTGTCTTCTGCCGGGGTCCCATTCGTATGCTGCGGCCCCAGGCTGCATATCTCCGCACTATATGCAGGTTTTATACTTACGCAGATTGTTTGATTTTACGTCTGATCTTCCCAAGTATAGCTGATACCCCTCCTGTTACAGAACGATGATGAATTTCCATCAAGCGACATTGTATACCATGTAATTGATGCTGACTTGGCTTTATTCTTCTATAACATTAAAGAAACTAGTTACTCAAGTCAGCCAAGTTAGTTGACATGGGTGCCAGAAACATGTGTACCCTGCCGTCATCGGTAACGATCTGTATCTCTGACTACAACAGAATGTCACTGTGTCACTGTGCACATGTTATGTCTGGTACTGGCCCCGATGAGGCTGCTTTCAGCTGCTGTCCCAGCCTGTGAAGGGCTGCGTGTAAAGGTGTCCGGACAGGTGGGGTGACAGGCTGGGGAGTTGGGCCTCCCAGGTTAGAGAGGAGCGGGGAGTGACAGAATGGGGTGTGTGAAGCAGAGCAAACCTGATTTTGTGCGTTTCCATTTTCAGAATGGCCACCCAATCCCGCCACCCCATCATTAGCTAGTTTGTGAGCTAGTTTCGTTACAGGGAGGTTTAGTAAGCACACTGCAATGGAGATATTTGTGAGGAGGAGTCAGCTGGAGACAGGGGAACGATGCAAGTCTGGTAAAGAGATGTAGATCCATAGTCTATAGGTTCTTATGAATGGTGCATACTGGGTGGACCAGTTGCACTGTTAGTAGAAAACCTCGTATTTCTAGAGGTGGATTAATTTGAATAGCTGAGAGGTGGTTAGGGATGGAGTTCAGCGAGAGCATCCTCTGTGCTGCTGGGGACTTGGAGCTGGACCCTGAGATTGTGAGCGAGGAGGCTGGCAAGGTCTACTCCGAGCTACAGGTGAGCGGCCGTGTTCAGTGAGACTACCCATCACCGCTCTCTGTCCCGTCCCATCACGCGGACCCCTCTCGCCCCGCCCGCAGTCCGTGATCGAGGCCCATGGCCCCGACGCGGTGGAGCCACTGGTGCCCATCCTGGTGTGGGTCCTGGAGGGGCTGGCCAACTGCCGGGCCCAGCTGAAGGAGCGGGAGCAGGAGGCGGAGCGGGAGAAGGGCGAGCGTGAGGAGCTCCTGGAGAGGTTTCAGAGTGAGAGGGCCCTGCGGAAGGAGAGCCAGGAGGTACGGGCAGCCATGTGTGGATGTGCGTGTGTGGATGGGCGTGTGGATGTTTGCGTGCATGTGTAGATGTGTGTGGATGTGCGTGTGTAGATGTGTGTGGATGTGCGTGTGTAGATGCGTGTGGATGCGTGTGTAGATATGGGTGTGTAGATATGGGCGTGTAGATGTGGGTGGATGGGTGTATAGATGTGAGTGAGTGTGTGTGGGTATATAGATATGCGTGTGTTGATGTGGGTGTGTAGATGTGGGTGGACGGCCGCTCAGGACGCCGTGAGGCCACGCACACTCGGACAGATCCCGCGTGCTCACCGCACCCAGGCTTTGAAAGGGCCCACTGGACCTAGAAGTAGTAGGAAGTAGAAGGGGCCCCGGGGAGAACGTTACGGGCAAAGGGGCGCAGCGTGACGCTGTCTTCCGTTCCCGGCAGCGGTACCTGGAGCTGGACGACCAGTTGGAGCAGGAGAGACGGACGATGCGGGGCCGGGAGGCGCAGCGGGAGCGCAGAGAGAGGGAGCTGGAGCGGAAGGCGCGGGAGCAGGCCGACCAGCGTCAGTCACGTCCCCCCCCTAAACC
>JAODKM010000126.1:2233682-2246991 GCA_026780845.1 Petrocephalus sullivani | reverse complement strand
CAGACACAGATTTTTATAAAATTGAGTTTATCCTTATGGGGACCAAAAAAATGTCCCCACAAGGTAGAAAATAACTGATTTTTATCACACTGTGGGGACATTGGGTCCCCACAACGTAATATAAACATGTCCACACATACGCACACACACACACACATTTCTGTATATATATATATATATATATAATATATAATTTGTGTGTGTGTGTGTGTGTGTGTGTATGTATGTGTATATATAATTTGTGTATATATATTCCTTGCTGATAATACATTGTTCCCATTTTCTGTCCTAAATTGTTCGTATAGTCCCCTTGGGCATTCAAAGCCTCCTGAAGCTTCGTTCCTGCAGGTAACTCAGAGCCCTAAGCGCCCGTTACTTATCACAAATAGGCGATCAGTTCCCTGCTTACTGGCTGCTGTCCTTGGGCCCTTTCAGACGAAACTGAGACTAGGAGCTGCCCCCGATGCCAGCGTGTCGGAGGCCCTCTGTGCCCAGGACAGGCAGGCAGGCGCGGACGCAGAAGCAGCTACTGCCTCCTTCTTGGAGGCCATCATCAGCTCCACGCCAGAGCTGGCTGAGGTGCATCCCTTGGCTGAAGCCAGGTACCGTTTGCCCACGCAGCTTACCCCCCCAATCTTAATGTTTTGAGGGCACTTGCAGCACATGATTGGGTCATGAGCTCATCCCAGAAGGAAGGCAGAAGGTCAGGACCTTTCCCAACCCAAAGCCAGCAGTTCTGGCACGGAGGGCAGCACATAGTGATTTATGTTTTTAGTCTGAGAATCGAAAATATTCAGGATAAACTAAGAACACTTAAATATGCTGGTATATGATGGTACAGGGTGAAGGATTTTAATACCAGAGTGAATTTGTGCCAAAGGAATGTGGCATTGCAGGGGAAGCAGGTCTGGTCTTATTCCTCTTATGGCGGCACTTTGTCGCCATGAGCAGAACTGAAATCGCTTTTGCCGTGCATCTGTGTGTCTGTTATCATTTCCTGCTTTAAGTCGCCAAACTTGTACACTAAGAGAGATGAATCTTTAGTTTTTACACCATACAGCAGGGGTGGGCAATCTTATCCGCGAAGGACTGAGGTGTATGCAGGTATTTGGGGTAACCTTTAGGTCAGGGGTGGGCAATATTACCCGCAAAGGGCCGTGGTGTATGCAGGTATTCGGGGTAACCTTTAGGTCAGGGGCGGGCAATATTACCCGCAAAGGGCCGGGGTGTATGCAGGAATTCGGGGTAACCTTTAGGTCAGGGGTGGGCAATCTTAATACAGCGGCCCTTTCTGGGTAAGACTGCCCACACCTGCCATGCAGTGTAGTCATGCAGCCTGCTGCTGTGTCCCACATATGCTGGGTGTGTTCTTGTGTGAAGAAAACATCTTCAAGGTGTGCTGTGATGCACACAAGTTCCATTCAGGATTGTCGCCCCTCCCTCAGTGGAGCTGACCCTGGGAATGTGAGTGACCTCGTCCAGGAAAGCGCTGAAGCCGGGGGGCAGGCGAACGGAGAGGTGGGGGGCAGCGACGGAGAGGAGGGGGAGGACGACGGCGAGAGCCTGGAATGGGAGCTGAGGAACACCGACTCGGTCTTCCGCGAGCTGTCCCAGATGAGTCAGGAGGACGTGGAGAGCGTGGACCAGGGGGCCAGTGTTCGAGGTGGGGGGGGGGCAAACAGCATGCATCTGCTTAGCTGGGGCCACCAGATGCTGCAAAGGTGCAAGCCTGACTGACATCACTTCCTCTTTCGTGCAGACAGCAGCGACCAGCATGAGGGCCTCCTGTCCCAGTATGAGGAACTGAAACGCACAAAGTATGAGAGCTTCAGCGGTGCTCTGACCCGCCCTCAGCTGCTGCCTTCGGGTCCCGATGCCACGAGCCTCACTCACCCTTTCCATTGCCCTCCAGCGACCTGATCGACAGCGCCCGCAGGGCACTGATCAGCCGCGTGGAGGAGCTGACCAGCGAGAGGGCTTCCCTGAGCTGCGAGCTGGGATCGTACCGTGAAGCTGTCACGCGTTTAGAGGGGAAGGTGAAGGAGCTGGAGGAGGAGGTCAGGCGGTAAGGCGAGCTGGCGCTGCTGCCGGAGGCCCGCAATGTGCACTGCACTGCCATTGGTGCACCAGCCATTGGTGCCCTGCCATTGGTGCGCTGCCCAAATACTCACGCATGGCTTGGGTACCTAACACCTCTAGGCTTGTGGATATGACTTCTTACCCCTCACTCTCTGCCTGGTTTCTTAGCGCTATATCTGTGGGTTTCATATTTATGCTTCAGTTTCCTCCTGCAAGTCCAGTATATGTGATGAGGTGAATTAGTGGTTTGAAAGTGCCCCCTAGTGTAGGATGGTGTTTTCTGTGCTGGACCGGAACCCCATCCTGGGTTACTGCGCACCTGCGTTGGGTGGATTGTTACTCATTCACTTTTGGGTCGTAAATGTGGTTAAACATTTCAAAATTTTCACTGATTCTTTTCTGACAGACTTCGTAAAGAACTGGAACAAAATCATGGAGAAGATTCAGAGGTGAGAAATATACAACATAATGTAATTTTTTAAATGTAGTGGTCCCCCCTTATTTGTAGTTTTGCCTTCCGTGGTTTCAATTACCTGATCCGAAAAAATTAAATGGAAAATTCCAGAAATAAAGAATTCATAAGCTTTAAATTACGTGCTGTTCCGAGTAGCATGATGAAATCTCACATCATCCTGGCCGGGACATGAATCATCGGCATATCCATGCCATATGCGCTACCCGGGATGTGGCTCGTCCCTTTGTCTGGTGTATCCACGCCGTGTACTCTACCCGCCTGGGATGTGGCTCGTCCCTTTGTCCAGCGTATCCATGCCATATGCGCTACCCGCCCGGGATGTGGCTCGTCCCTTTGTCTGACGTATCCACACCGTGTATGCTATGCGCCTGGAATGTGGCTCGTCCCTTTGTCCGGCGTATCCACGCCGTGTACACTACCCGCCCGGGATTTGGCTCGTCTCTTTGTCTGGCGTATTCATGTTGAGTACGCTACCCACCTGGGATGTGGGTCGTCTTTGTCCGTCATATCCATGCCATATGTGCTACCCGGGATGTGGCTCTTCTTTTTGATTTGGCATATCCACGCCATGTACGCTACCCGCCTGGGATGTGGCTCGTCCCTTTTGTCCGGCGTATCCATGCCATGTACGCTACCCGCCTGGGATGTGGCTCGTCCCTTTGTCTGGCGTATCCACGCCATGTACGCTACCTGCCCGGGATGTGGCTCGTCCCTTTGTCCGGCGTATCCACGCCATGTACACTACCTGCCCGGGATATGGCTCATCCCTTTTTCCGGCGTATCCATGCTATATGCGCTACCCGCCCGGGATGTGGGTCGTCTCTTTGTCCGCCGTATCTATGCCATTTGCGCTACCCGGGATGTGGCTTGTCCCTTTGTCCGGCGTATCCAAGCTATATGCGCTACCCACCTGGGATGTGGGTCGTCTCTTTGTCCGCTGTATCTATGTCATTTGCGCTACCCGGGATGTGGCTTGTCCTTTTGATTGGTGTATACAAATGTACATGCTTCTTGCTCCTTAGTCACAGTCTCTGATATATCGACTACGATGGTCATCTTAAACAAGCACTGTTATTGTTAATCTCTTATTGTGTTTAATTTGTCAGTTAAACTTCTTTATAGGTACAGTATGTATGTATGTATGTGATAAAACACAGTATGTGTATACAGGGTTCAGTACTTAATGTGGTTTAAGGCATCCACTGGGGGTCTGGGACCATATGCCTGTTGTATAAGGGGGGACGTCTGTGTCTGTGTTATACTGGTTTTGCTTTATTTGTGAGGACCAAAGACGTCACGTGTATAGCAAATCCTAAAAAACCTGACTGAGGGATTTTTTTCGATCCTCACTAATTCAAATTTAATTTTATAAAAATCTGTGAATGCAGTCACAGAAGTTAAAATGTCTTGTGTTTGGTTATTTATAGTTAATGTTAGGGGTGGGTAGGGGTTAGGGCTGGGTAGGGGTTAGGGTTAGGGCTGGGTAGAGGTGAAGAATGTCATGATTCGGATTCGGGGTGTCCCATTTGAAATGAATGGACAGTTCTCACTAAGACAGGAATACAAACGTGTGTGTTTTCTACACTGTATTCAGCCAGTGTCACTTCCTGTTTCTGTGCCCGCCCCCATCTCGCTTGCAGTCCTCCCTGCCCGCCACGGGACGGCGGTTTTCCCGCTCGGAAATGGCGCGGGTGGTGATGGAGAAGAACCAGTACAAGGAGCGGCTGTTTGAGCTGCAGGAATCCCTACGGAGATCACAGGCTCACAGGTGCGCGGCTCTGCTGCCCAGTCACACGGGGGCGCTGTAAGCTCTATGAGCCCCCACCTAGGCTCAGATTGCTCTGAGTTGGTGTCCTGGTCTGTCCACGATTAGGGCGTCCAAGGAGGACAGGAGTGTGGAGGAGAGGAGGACGGGCGTGTGGAGGAGGTGAGACGGGATCGCACTCTGCCAGCTTCAGCACCATGTCAGAATGTCACCGTGACGTGTCCCGTGACGCATGATGACACTCTGTCTGTCTGCGGTTGGGATGCTCGCATACTGTATTACAGTCTGCCCCCCCCACCCCGGAATATGGTATGTGGAAGTGCTGTGAATGTGAGGACAGGTCTTGTAGGGTTCCTGAATACCCTGTACCCCCCCCCCCCACCCCACCCCACAGGTTTAACCGCTTGTTTGGCCTGACCAAGGACCCCTTCCCCCCACCCCCTGGCTTGCTGGGCGGCCCCCCCTTGGCGATGGCAGACCAGAGGCTCCCCGCCGTGCAGAGCCACCGGCGGCAGCTGGCCGTGAGCCAGACTCAGACTGAGTGAGTGAGCGTTTCTGGGTCCGGGGGGGGTCGGGGGCGGAGCCAGATCAGCTTGGGTTTGCTTAGGTTAAGGTGAACTTTTTCATTTCACTGGCACGTCTCGTACGTCAGTTATCATCTCGGTGACTTTTTTTAACTTATTACACTCATTACGCTAAACAGCTTGTACTGAAATTTTAATAAATATATGACAGAGGTGCCCCTGAGCATAGGGAGCTGGAGTGTTGGTGTTGCAGCCGCCCAAGAGTGACATTTAGTTAAGAGTATCAGCTAATGTCATTTTATAATTTTTTTTCTGAGCATGGTATGCTTACTGCCCAGACGAGTAGTTTTAAGCATTTCCCGTGACCGCCTTGGGGCAGTACTGTATGTGCCGTGGAGGAGCTGGCTAGGCGTCGTTGTGCTTCTACTAAGTGCTCAGTTGTAGGTGAAGGCAGCAGTTCTCTCGCCGTGTCCCCTGTCTCTCAGAGATGGGCCGCCCTCCGCCCCGTCCCCGCGGGTCAGGAGGAAGGAGCTGTACCGAGACATACGCTCCCACGTCTGGAGCACGCTGGGCAAACGGCAGGTGCACGGTTGGAGCATGCCCATCCCTCAGAGCGGCTCGCAGGTCAGTCCGACTGCCCTTCTCCCATACCTGCATATTAAATGCAAACTAAAGCCTTTTAAAGGTGGATGGACAGACAAACGGGAACAGAGCTTTCTGTAAATGTCACGAAGGTCTCTAGAAGCACGTGCCCCTTTCACAATTCGCATTTCCTTTTGGGTTTGGGTGCCCAGGGCTGAAAAAGCCCCCGATTTTGCAGGTGGATTTCAGGTCGGACTTCGTGTTGCCAGCCACACTTTCGGCTGTGTCGCGGTGTCCCGTTTCCGCGCGTGGTGGTTATCGTGCTGATGTCACGCTTGTGACTCGCAGGTCGGTAACGGCGCTCCGCCCGAGCCGAAGGACGTGCCCGTCCTGGTGCAGCTGCGGCTTCTGGAGCAGAGGGACGCCGGTGCCAAGGTGCCCGTGAGTCAGCCATGAATAAATGTTAGAGCTGGCCACCGTGTGAGATGCTGACCTTCACGCTCTGTTCCCGCAGCTGATGTGTGCGGCGGCCGTCACGCCCGAGATATCGGGCGACCCCATGGTAATGACCCCACTTCCACGTCAGATTACCACGGACTAAACTCTGAGTCTTGTACATCTTTGGCACCTTAACATCTACATTCCACAATCAAGCTTCACCGTCCATCTGTTTTCACCCTGGTAGTGTTCGGTGTGGGTCATCTCTGGCCCCGCCTCCAGCAGTGATGTCACAGTGATCGACCCCACACGCTCCAACACTGTCCTGGATCAGTTCAGCCTCCCGCCCACGTCACCTGCGCTCTGTCTCTGTGCTGTGCCCCCTGCTGGTCAGTTCGCATGCTGCGGGCCGTGCTGATAATGGGATGCGGGGCCAGCCTGTGGGAACTGCCTTGTGCCATCGGTCGGCATGCATGAGCCCAGTACCGGTCCCAGCGGATATGGGCGAGCTTCACTGCTGGCGGCCCCCTGAAATTGGCTGGCAAGGTGCCACCCCCTCAGAAGCTGGTACCCCCGGCTGCCTCCTATGTTGCCTGTAGAATTGAACAGCCCTGCATGAACATATGAAATGTCTGATTTTTCAAAGTTTTAAAGCATCATGATTTGCTTTGGTTTTAGCTACTAATAGAGACACTAATAGGAGTGTTGCTTTTAATCAACCATTGTTTAGGTAACTAATCATGTTATGTAAAAACCAAACATAGACACTCATGGACATTCCTAACACTACAGTTTCTTAATCCAATATGAATGTGTTTCCCTTGGTGCAGACGAGGACCCCTCTGGGACGGTGTGGGTCGGCACTCAGGATGGAAGGTGGGATGCTGAGCTTAGTATAAGCGTGGTGTGACGTGAGGGCGGTCGTGTGCAGTACTGCTGCTGCTATTGCATAGCTTTGTCTTGTGTGTTTATCCAATAGCATTTTGGTTCACTCGGCCTCCACAGCTAGGAGGCGCTGTCTGCAGTCGGCCTCTCTGTCGGAAGGAGTGCACTCTCTAACGTGAGTGGCCATTCTTGTTTTCGGATATTATTTGGGGTGTAATGTTTGTAACGCCTTTCTTACACGCTTTATACCTTTTCTTTGCAGGTATTTTCAGGGTCATGTGATTGCTGGATTAGCCAATGGGTCCCTGTGTTTCTTCAGTCGCAGTTCCGGTATGTATTAATATCTATCGGTTTCACGGTTATGGTGATACTCTCAAATGGACATGCATGGCCTTCACTGTACCCGCCCTGAATCAGGCTGGGTTTCTGCTTTGCTGCGTGTGTATGGTCAGTATCCTTGGGATTCTACAGGCTGGGAATTGTCATGTAGTGTAACACGCTCTCAGGTTCCAAGGTCAGACCTGCGCGGTCTGGGTTAAGCAGATTCTGACCTCCTAGCTATCGAGTGAACTTGGCTTTGACTGTATGTCTTTACTCGGGCACCGACAATCTGCATCCTAATGAGATGCATGCATTACAGGTGACTGGGATCTGCAGTCTCAGGACCTGTTGGTCTTGGGATCATCTCCAGTGCAGCCCCTGCGTTGTGTCCTGGCTCGAGGGGACCGATTATGGGTGGGATACTGGAACCAGATCCACGTTGTAGCTATGGAGGGTCGTAAAGTGGAGGTAAGGCGGAGCGATGGCGTTCGTGGCTCCGGCCCCCGCACCCCTCCGGTCCCCGCCCCCCACTCACCGGCCCCTCCTCGCTTTCCAGCACACCTTCAGCGTGTCGGAGCACCACGAGCAGCAGGTGCGCTTCCTGTGCTCGGCAGCATGCGGGGTCTGGGCCGCCTGTCGGCTGGACCCCACCCTCCGGCTCTTTGACTGGGCGAGCTGCAGGCCCCTGCAAGAAGTGGACCTGGCTCAGCTGGTCACGAAAACACTAGGTCAGAACTCTTAGCATTTCCTTCCTGCATGGGGCTGCCACTGACAGTCTGTATTTCAGGTCTAATGTGGTTCTCCCTGGCTTCGCCCCCAGGCCCGGCCTTCCTCTCCCTCTCTCCTTTACAGATCTCATCTCTGTCTGTCATCTGTGGCCGCTTATGGGTGGGCACCGGCAGTGGGGCCATCTTCTCCATCCCAATGCTGCTCAGTAAGTGTTCCAGCCTGCAGAGAGTCTTTTTATATTTGATGGGACTTGTCCTGTTGATCGCGTTCTGTCACGCTACACGTTTCAGCTTCTGAGGCTTCTATCCCATACTGCACTCTGGCTGGAGCCCAGCTGTGTTACCATGGACACCGTCAGGCTGTTAAATTCATCATCTCTACTCCAGGTCTGTAAATCTCTTCAAGTGTGTTAATTTTAGATCTGACTTACCTTGATTTTCATCTCGATGCCATCCTTCAGTTTCTTCCTTTAACAGACTTTCTAGGGTCCCCGTGTTATGTAATTCAGTCCAACTTTTAATGGTTCTTCTGATTTATTCACCTGTTTTGTGGATTATTTCTACGTAATTCATCTGTCTGTTTTTCAGTTGTCTGTTACACTTTTGCATCTTTACTAATCTTACAGGAGAAGGGGTGGTATTCTGACTCCCATGCGTTTCATGTCGGCTCCCTGTTTTGACTTGGACCACAAATGTTGGAGGCTTATAGTCTGTCTTCCGCCCTCAGGCTGCTTAAACCCGCCCACCACCGGGGGATCCTCGCTTTCTGCCTCCCGGCTTATTCTGAGTGGAGGCGAGGGCTACATCAATTTCCGCATTGGTAAGCTGGCTGTGGTCAGCTTGGGCAGGAATTATGAATGGGGTCTTACACTGGGTTCCTGGTTTCAGCAGATTGGAACACTGCCTTCATGTGTTTAATCTCTTCTCCCTTCAGGAGACGACGGGAGCGATAGCTTGCCGGAAGCTGTCCCGCAACGTTCCGAGCGCAGTCACATGATCATCTGGCAGAGCTCCTCCCCCTCGCTTCCAAGCCCCGCCCTCTAATGGTTGCTATTGTTAATCCCTTACACCAGCTGTACTCCAGCCCTCCTGTAGGTGTGCCTACCTGAACACTGGTGTGCAATACTTGATGAATGTCCAGTTTGGAGCATTGTCATACAGAGTAATACATAATCCACAAGTGACTTTTGTCTCTGGCTCTTATACAGCTATTTTTGCCTTCATGTCACATGGAAGTTTTACTTTTTTGGGTGAGCGCACATGTCATCATTACCTGCTTTTACATCAACAATGTAACCACAGGAAAACCAGTGGTTTTACTGAGAGTCAGCTTCAGGCATGGGTAGAGTATATTTTTTTCATATCGTCATACCTTCTAAACATTTCACCCCAGTATATGGTACATGACAGAAATCTTGTAGGCTACTGTAAGTTCCGGAATCAGAGAGAGCCTGAACAGGCTTCGGTGTGGCAGCTGCGTGCTAGCGAAACCAGGAAACAAGGCCTTGGTAAAGTGTTAAGATCACCCTTCAACTTCATCGTTGTCGCAGAACACGCCACGTAATCACCCCCTAGGGCAGGGGTGGGCGATCTTATCGTCAAAGGTAGTGTATGTGGGTTTTCGGGATAACCTTTAGTGCAGGTGTGAGGACTCTTAAGCCAATCAGTCCTATAATTAGTAACCTAATTAGGGAGTTGCAGTGAAGACCCGCACACACAATAGCCAATTCTACCCACCTCTGTCCTTGGGTGTAAACTTAGTTTACCAATCTACTAACGGCAACATGGATGTAAACATGCAAGAACTGTTGCAAGATCACTGCGAATTATATTCACAAATACTCTCAATGTACAATGAAATCTGAATGGTTAGAATGGACACCACTATTTTACTTTTTTACTAATCCTGTTATTGCTACCACTCTCCAAAAGACTGACCTCTGGTGGCGCGTGCTGTGCACTGCAATACATTACCTCAATATCGCATCTCTGTATAAGTTTAATAGAAAGAGGAGCGCCTGTATTTTTGACTGTGTTTAAAATAATACCTTCGGGATTTCTAAATATCGGGGTATACCGTAATACCGCCCAAGAATAATTAACATCCTGTTTTTCTGCTGTGAACCATTTGTGACTCCATCTACATGCTGAACAATGCTGCACTGCACCTTTTCTTTCCGGTGTGTCCTGGTACTCATGTGAATTCCATTGTCAGCACCATCGCTTTATCGGGAGTGTCTCTTCCTGAATGTTCTGTCTTGGTTACTGATGTATTTGATTACCTCTATTTTAAGTTAATTTAAGTTAATTTTCAGTGGCAGGTGTGGGATCACGGATCTTATATGTAACTTTTGGTAATGGTCTGACTGCAGTGAGCTGTTGTCTAACTGTACCATCCTATCAGTCATGAAACTGAAAATAGCTATTGTAAATACAGTGTTCTTTCCCAATTTGTACAGTATTTTTAATTTGGTAATAGTCTGGATATTATTGGAATGAATCAAACAGTGAAATTGTGGTTTATTGATACGAAAACCTTCCATTTTAAAAAACTATAAAAGAATATAAAGAAGGGACATGCACAAGAAAGTCATATAAAGTTATATATAAACACTGGAAATGCATTTTTCTTGAATATTACCAGTAAATACTGTTAGACACCTCTACATCCCATAAACTTAAATAACATTCATAACCAATGAGGGCAGCTGGTTTGCAGGCTTGTTAGTCGGTTGTGATTGACAGCTGTCTCAAACACAGACTTTTGGTAACAGTCTAAGAGAGACAAGGAAAAACAGCACAACATAACAGTGTGAGTTGTGTAGTAGGAGATAACCACAGGGTGCAATATTCTCATTTGAGAGATTTCACAGTAATGTAATTATACAAACTTAAGTACACTACTAAAATGTATTTCTCATAACATTACAAACCAAAATATAAGAAATACAAATTTGTCAATGTTTCACAATCTGTTAAAACGCAAGGAATTGAAGAACTCGGAGGCAACCATTCGAATAGCAAACAGAATGGAAAGGCTGTGTAATTATTTTGATTAATTAAAAATTGTTTTCCAGTATTGCTTACACCAGGGATCTCCACCTGACATTTGGGGACCACCCCTCAGCTCAGGAAATTTTTTCAGGCACCTTTTTTCAGCAGACCTTGGATCTCTGGCAAAAATAGTTGGGGACCCCTGCTTAGACTGACCTCCAAGACCCAGCATGCTAGGGGCCACTGTGAATCCGTTTGGTCATCTTCCGGCTGAGAGTCCGTGCCAGTCGGTCCATTGCGGTCCCCATGTACCCCAGTTCCTTACGCGATGTCAAGCCCTCGATGTTGCCGCTGTACCACATGACCCACCCGCCCAGGGACATCAGAACCAGCAGTGCCCCCGTGTATACTAGAAAGTCTCCAAAATCTCTGCCCTTAATTTCCAGAGGAGCGAACACTCCCACCAGCAGCGCTGTCACACCCAGCAAGTCCATCAACACAGCAAACACAAGCGCCAGCTTGCAGTGCGACAGGCCTTCGTAGCGGGGCAGCATGGTCACCTAAGGGGTGTAGTGGGTTTGTCAGTGACAAAATTTATACTCAGTATACTATGATAATTAGCTAGTCTCGTACTTGAAACACTATGACTAACATCTGTAATTTACTAAAAACCAGCAACTAAGACAAGAAACACTTAACATCATATTATAGAGAACCAGACAAATCACAATTTATTTACTTTTACATATTAAAACGTCCCTTAATACCAAGTCGGATATGAAATATCTCCAGCAGAATTGTGCAATAGGCACAAACAGTATGGGTTACTGCTACGTTTACATTCATAGGCGTACATGTAACTCCACCCTTGAATAGCCATTTTTAGTTTGCCAAAACACACCTGTAGCTAATTTTTACACACTTCACACAATCGAAAGAATCTCCGTGTAAACTGTGAATATATATCATGCACCATTTAACCTTACCACCGAACGCGTGATTTGCTGCAGACTTTTGCGAAACTCCGCTTCTCTCGCCGTTCGGTTTGCCTGGCTGGGAAAGGTAAGGATCTCCTACTTCCGGGTCCACCTTTCGCGGGAGGCGCGAGCCCGCGGGCGCGCCACCTGGCGCCGGCCGCTCACCTGTGCCCGCAGCGCTCGGCTCCGTCTTGTCTAATCATCGTGTAACATGACCACAATCTAGATTCCGATCTATTTTTATTACATTGCCAAGGCAAATAACGATATTCAATATAAAATAAATAAAACATGCCAAAAAAAAAATAAACGTTATATATTCACTATATTGACATCGCTTTCAGCAGTCGGGCTGTCCTCCTGGACGCATTTTGAGGTCTTCATGGTATTTAGAAAGCGACTATACACAGTTTTGTACATTAAGTTTTGTGATTTCAGAAAGGCAGACGTTAATTGCGGGGTATCGGGTTAGTGTGTGTAATTTCGGGACGATCCCTTACACTGCTCTGTTCGTTTTTAACAATTCTTGACCATTATGAACGCTCTCTTATCGCGACATGCGTGACCGGAAGTAAATCTCCGCAAAGGGAAAAGCCTGCATCGTGATAAAAGCGTATTAATTGTTAGCTACAATGTGAGGGGAAAAGATACAAACGCGTATCTGGCGGAAACAGGGATAGTGTTAGCTAATGCGTGAGAAAGAAAACTAATAATGCAGGAAGAAATGGTTTGTTTATGTTTATTCATTGTCACAAAAAGCGAAGAGATCAGGGACTAGCTAGTTGGATAGTTATCTGGAGAACTGGGTATGAGAGCTAAGTTAGATGACCAGGGTAATGCTAGTATTTATATTTTAGGGGTCTGCATTATCCACTCGTATGACATGGACATGAAACGAATGTCGCCGTTTGTGGCTGAAAATAGCAAGGTGTTACTGACGAGCCACCTGCGAGCTGATGCGAAAGGAACTGGATATGCAGCTGACTGATTAACTGCACACCACCGGCGATTAATGCTTGTTGTAGCGAACAACCTAAATAGTACATTATGGAGACTGGGCGTTCATTTGAAATGCTAATAAGATATTATTGTTGTTGTTATTATAAATGTCACGTCTGTACCCTGCGTAACCCCTAATATGTCACATTCTGGGAAAACAGGGAGCTCGCGAGGGGCCGGAGACCGGAAGTGTGAAGGCGGAGGAAACGGGCTCGCGTCCCCCGCACGGTGAGTCGCGCTTCGCCGCCTCCGGGTCGCTTGTCGCGATACCTGATAATGGCGGGGCTGTTTCCAGAGAGCACCTCGCAGGTGCCCTTCTAACCTGTGCCAGACTGTCGCGATATATCAGCGCCGTCTCCGGGTCGCTTGTCACGATACCTGATAATGGCGCGTCCGTGAGGAGAGAGCATCTCGCAGGTGCCCTTCTAACCTGTGCCAGACTGTCGCGATATATCAGCGCCGTCCCCGGGTCGCTTGTCACGATACCTGATAATGGCGCGTCCGTGAGGAGAGAGCATCTCGCAGGTGCCCTTCTAACCTGT
>JAODKM010000126.1:2157330-2176118 GCA_026780845.1 Petrocephalus sullivani | reverse complement strand
ACCTCCCTGCCAACTCCGTGACACGGTTGCCTACACTGGTGTTGTCTTCCTATTCAGGGTGTTGGAATTAGCACTCTCCCGCTCACGCTCTGCCTTGCCTAATCTGTCCAGAGTGCCCACAGCCCTCTCCCTGTCCACCGTCGAGGATGAGAGAGAAGCGGGGGCCTGGGGGGGGGGGACCGAGGCGGAGGAGGAGTTAGGGAGGGGTGCATTGCTGCTGGATGAGTTTTGAGCCAATGTGGGGTTGTTGGACTTCAGCTTGGAGAGCGAGGGCAAGGTGCCGCTCATCATCGGGCCGGACGCGGCCTCCTTGGGGAAGCAGTTGTGCAGCTGGTAGAGGGTGGCTCTGTCCACTGTCCCATACATGGGGGCTGCGCTCAGTCCCCCCAGGCCGGCCAACTTGGGGTCCCGGGACAGGGTGTACATGGAGATGTCTCCGCCCAGCGCAGAATGGGAGGTGTGCGAGTGCGGGTTGGGCAGAGTGGCGACAGAGATGGGGGGTGGGGGCGGCTGGGCTGGGAGGAGGCTGGGGGGGGCGGCGCTGAAGTTCTTCCCGGCGCCGAGCGGCGAGGGGTCCCGGGAGTGGGAGGGCTCGGTGGAGCGGGAGCTGGAGCGGGAGCGGTGTCGGAAGCGGTACCCCGGGAGCCGCAGCACGGCGTGGGTCGTGCTCTTCAGCAGGTCGCTGCGCGAGCGGCAGCGTAGCTCCTTGTTCTTCTCGATGTAGATGTTGACGGCCAGCACCCCCACCATCTCCGCCAGGATGAAGGACAGCCCCCCGAAGTAGAAGGACCAGCCATAGGAGTAGTGCCACTTCTTGTCCTCATCCTTCTTGGGGGAGATGTCACCCAGAGCTGCTGAGATGTACACTATCACCCCAATGATGTTGCTGAGGCCTGGAAGCAGGTTCAGTGGGAGGGGGACAATCAGACAGTTAGCGTCATTAAGCTGAAGGAGCGCGAGGATGGAGTGGCAGGTGCACAACTTTGGGTAGGAGATTTAGGCGGCGTCACTGGATCGCAGACACGGGAGCCAAGATGCATGATGGGAAAGGTGCAGAAAGAAAACCGCGACCAAGCAGCAAGGCTCAGAGAGCTTACCTGCAGCCACAAAGAGAATCCCGGCACCCAGAACAATGTTCCTCTTGCTCTTGTAGAAGCGACTGGCAGCGATGCACACTCCTCCCGTTAGCAGGAGAATGGCGCTAAGAATCGGGAAGATACTGGATGCTCGGACCACGCCTGAGGGAGAAAATAAGGTGTGATAAATTTATCCTGTTTATTCATAATTCAATATCCGTAAGCCAACATCCTGTTGACCAGCTATTGACCTCCTCCCTTACGTAAAAGGTACTCTGCCCCATCGTGGTCATAGTCAGCGTCTTCGGGGAAATGATTGATCTGCGAGCACACTCCTCTTTTCAGCCCTGGCAAGGAGAGGCAGAGGAGAAGAGAAAATCAACCACAGCAGCTAGAACTTATGCACTACTGGGGTCCCCACAAGGCAAACATGAGCATGTGCCACAGGAGATTCTGAGAAAGCGGGAGGATTAGCACGCACAAGGGTGCATTAGCAAGGCTCATCTATCTGTAAGTATGAGCGGCGGGTTTATGGAGGGGTCTCACTGTCTGTTTTGTCTCAAATGCGTCGTCCATATTGTGACACGCGAAGGGACACGGTGAGAATGAGATGGCAAGGTTACGTACGCCCAGGCCATGTTTATTGTGATGCGATGAATGCGGAATGCGAAAGCGCCGGTGGTGCTGCTTTCACGCGCACAGCTGCGGCACCAAGGCCTCGAGTCCCTCCTCACCCATGGCCACTTAGCTTTGGTACGTCTGCCCAAGTTCTCCTCCTACAGTCCAGAACACATGCCGTCAGGTGATCCGCCATCGCTTAATGAACCACCAATGGGTCGTAGCTGAACGTGCATCCTGAATTTCAGATGTGCTGCGGTGCGTGCAACCACATTCCCGTATATCCAGCTCCAGGCAGGAGCTGAGGGTGCTTAGGTGGGAAAGTGTAAGATAGGAGCAAAAGACACTTACGGAATGTGAGAAGTGCACTTTCGGGTGTAGCTGGAGCGAGCAGACGCGTTCAGCAGAGAAGCGCGAGGATAAAGTGCGGGCAGACAGCTAACGCTGCTACAGTGAGCTGCATCTGCCGTCTCGCCGCATCTACATGGCTGCGGCAGACGGCACAGACAGGCCTGCTCACGTCTTACGGCTGCGCTTCAGAATGAGATGCAGACTTTTCTGTGACATATTAAAGTCTCCATCCGTCGCCCACTCCCTGTAGCCTGAAAACCCGTCATTGCATGCAGCCGCGGCCCCTCAGTTTCCCCTACAGACACAGACATGCACGCACGCAGGGCACACACACAGGACACGCACGCAGGGCACACACACAGGACACGCACGCAGGGCACACACACAGGACACACACGCAGGGCACACACACAGGACACGCACAGAGGGCACACACACAGGACACGCACAGAGGGCACACACACAGGACACACACGCAGGGCACACACACAGGACACGCACAGAGGGCACACACACAGGACACGCACGCAGGGCACACACACAGGGCGGATCAGTACCCCACTGAGCCTTGGAGATTGACTGCAGACAGACAGATGGACTATGACGTGGACGGGTGCTGGTGGACACGTGAGCGAAATGATGGACTGTGACATGCAGACGGAAGGCGGGATGGGCGCGTGTAAGGCTCCACAGCTCTCCAGAACACAATCTGAAAGAAGAGACGGGAGGCAACAGCGTGTCACGTCATCACAACCTGCTGTGGCTGCACATCAGGGCTGCTGCCACCTTGTGGCAACACAACGAGGAACAGAATCCCTGCAGCGCGGAACAGAATCACTGCAGCGTGGAACAGAATCCCTGCAACAAGGAACACAATCCCTGCAACGTGGAACAAAATCCCTGCAGACTCACAGAGCACTGAGAGCCCCAGACTTAAGGACGCCAGCCTTGTGCTTAGTACCTTCATCATTCACAAAAATCCAGACGCCTCATTCAGGTAAAACTGCACCTCATAACAAACTCTCAAACTTGCATACATTTGCATTAATAAAAGCCACTGTGCCACATTTTTCTAAGTGAAAATTTTATGCTACTTAAATCTATATTAGTACCGTCATATTTATTCAAATAAGTTACTTTTCTATTAAAAAAGGTTTGCATGAAAAGCAATATTTAGTTGCTTCTATTCTTTTTTTTTGCATAAACAGTTAATGTTCATACACACTGGCCAAATGAAGAAGGAGCCTACAATGGATTTTATCGGATTATAATCATATAAGCATTGCCACGATTATTCACTGGGTATAATACCCCTGGCACAAGAATTAATCAGAATGGGCACAATTCAGGGAAAATTACAGCCGATGTAGAACGTCCCCATACACCCTAAATATCAAAATAAATAAAAATAACAACGATTATGCTTAACACCATTGAAGCACAACCACTCTTATCCCCCCAAACCCCAAAGACCAGCCACCTCGGCCCATATCCTCTCCAGCAATCACTCGACCTCTAAGCTGAATCACGAGTTGGGCTACACCTGACTGACAAAGAGCACAGCAGTTCCCAAAGCCAGCAAAGGTCACCCCTTACTGCGTGATCTCACCGAAGGCCGCTGCACAACAAGCTAACCTATACATTTCTTTATACACTAACAAATGCCTTATGTACTCCCAGTAACCCTTTCTCTCCTGGAGCTCACACACTGAGAAAGCCAGCTCTAACGAAGCCAACCCTACTGAAGGCATTACAAACAGGTCTGGACCCTGCTATGGTTCTTAATTCCGCCAGCAGCCATCCTGACTTTGTTCACCTACCAGCTAAAGCACGCACTCCTCAACCCTCCCGGGACAGGAAAACGGCGCCTGACCTTCAAGGCAGCAGATCCTCCAGAGGCCGGAGTGGGTGAGTGCTCCAGGGTCCTTCTTGTCTTTGTTCTGTGCGTCGTCCTGCGAGGAGTTGGCAGTGCTGTTGCAGATGAAAGCCCGGGCGTAGAGCCAGTAATCAGTGCCGATGGCCACAGTCATCAGGCCAAAGGCGGCAAAGGCCCCCACGATGGTGAGCAGGATCTGGATCCCCTTCTCACACCACACCATGCCTGACCGAGCGGGGGACAGCAAGGCAGAGGGTGGCGATGTAGAACCAGCAGAAGCAAAATAAAAACAGCATCAAATAATGAGTAATTGCCATAAAGAAGGGAAGTGACCTGTCCATCCAAGAATCGGTGCAGTACAGTGACATGATATTCAAAAAGTAACACAGTCCTAAGAACAGCCCACAGAGGGGCCTGATAACACCTCAGACATTGTTAAGCATGCAAAATAATACCAGGCTGTAAACCACAATGATGCAAAACAAACAGCAGGTGGCGCAATGCGACATCACCAAACTGATAATCATGAATACATGCAAACATTTTAAATGCCTTTCCTCCTGCTAAATGATAAATCTTGCAAATCGGCTTCTCTTGAGGTCATTACCTCCAGGTGAATCTCTCCCTTTCCCCTCAATTTTGAATCCGTTTTCTGCCTCGTCAGTGAAGAATGTGCCGTCCCCTCGGCCCAGGCTACATCCATCGACCGGCCTCCCTCTCTGGATCCCCGTTTAGTCCTTCTCGCAGACAAACACTGGCTCACGACCCGTGTGAAGATGTGGCCTTCTGTGCTCGCTTGTGCTCTCTATTCAAATGGATTTTTCCCTGCTAGGATCATAACTGCGTTCCTGGAATGAAACAAGGATAAGAGACGATAAGATTGTAAAACGTCTGGTGGTAAATGTGGCTGATTGTGGGGAAACTCCTCCATAATGTCAAGCATTTATCCTTACTTACTGTCACGAGACAAGGGACATATTTTACCACCTACTATCCACTAAAAAGGAATTGCACTGCGCTACAAATATAAAGGACTACAGAGAGAGAGAGCAAAAGAGAGAGAGAGAGAAAGAAAGAGAGAGAGTGAGAGAATTAGAGAAGGGGAGAGAGTTCTTATTTGTTACTATGGCAACCCTGAATTGCAAAGCCTAGATCAGAATAGAGAGAGAATGATTGAGAGCATATATGATTGGGACAAATTCTGCTTATATTACATAGAACAAGGAAGGCCAACAGATCTTTGTGAAGAAAACATAAAAAATCATCACATCATGCTAGTTTGATTGATATGGAACTGCTGGGTATTTTACAATTACAGAAATTATGACCAAATGTCCATTGAAGCTGGTGCTGAACAGATCTTGTATTCATTTTAGGTTAGTCTGTTGTCCTTTGTCAGCACTGGGACAGCCATACTGCATTTTAATGATTTATGCAATTCTCCTCTAGTAAACTAACAGGAATTATGTATTAGAATACCGTCTTTGATATTAATAATGGATAATGCAATATGGTGATGGGGGGGGTTACATCAATTTTGCCAGAGAGGGCTTTAGAAACAGCGAAATGATCTGTCTCACCTTCTGCACTGAGCCTCCCCTGGGTCAGACAGTCACTGTGTACATATACATAAGTACAGACAAGTGCAGTGATCAGCAGTGAGACTAAGAGGCCAAGAGCAGCAGCATCCCATAGTCACTGTGTACGTATACATAAGTACAGACAAGTGCAGTGATCAGCAGTGAGATTACGGGGCCGAGAGGAGCAGCAGCATCCCATAGTCACTGTGTACGGATACATAAGTACAGACAAGTGCAGTGGTCAGCAGTGAGATTAAGAGGCCGAGAGAAGCAGCAGCATCCCATAGTCACTGTGTACATATACATAAGTATAGACAACTGCAGTGATCAGCAGTGAGATTACGGGGCCGAGAGAAGCAGTAACATCGTATAGTCACTGTGTACATAAGTACAGGCAAGAGTAGTGATCAGCGGTAAGATGAGCAGCAGCATCCCGTGGTCACTGAGTATGTATACATAAGTACAGACAAGTGTAGTGATCAGCAGTGAGACTAAGAGGCCGAGAGAAGCAGCAGCATCCCATAGTCACTGTGTACGTATACATAAGTACAGACAAGTGCAGTGATCAGCAGTGAGATTAAGGGGCCAAGAGGAGCAGCAGCATCCCGTAATCACTGTGTACGTATACATACGTACAGACAAGTGCAGTGATCAGTGGTGAGACTAAGAGGCTGAGAGCAGCAGCAGCATCCCATAGTCACTGTGTACGTATACATAAGTATAGACAAGTGAAGTGATCAGTGGTGAGACTAAGAGGCAGAGAGGAGCAGCAGCATCCCGTAGTCACTGTGTACATATACATAAATACAGAAAAGCACAGTGATCAGCGGTGAGATTAAGAGGCTGAGAGCAGCAGCAGCATCTCAGTTACTGTGTACGGATACATAAGTACAGACAAGTGCAGTGATCAGCGGTGAGACTAAGAGGCCGAGAGGAGCAGCAGCATCCCATAGTCACTGTGTACGTATACATAGGTACAGACAAGTGCAGTGATCAGCAGTGAGACTAAGAGGCAGAGTGCAGCAGCAGCATCCTGTAGTCACCTCACTGCATTTGCTCAGGTGTATTTCTGTAAAGGAACACCCCTTTAGGAATGTGCCACTGCGTCCATGTTTCCAACATCCAGGACGTAGGAACCGGGGGGCTTCACTCATCCCCCCAATAAGCAAACCGTTCTATTTAAATGACCACCCCCACCATGTGATCTGCCATGTTTTCTAGCTTGTCCTTCATCATTCCATCTTCATCGAGACGCCCTTTCTGCAACTACGCTTTTGAAGCTTTAGAAATCCACTGAAGCAGCACAGAATCACACTGACGACCCATAAAAAAAAAAATTTATTAAAAAAATTGCTAATTGTTCTTTAGTATACATGTCCAGGTATTCCATCTATGTCTTTAGGCTGGCAGGTGATATTCTGCAATACTATCAGCACCAGACACTTAAAGCTAGTTGGATTCCACACTAACATTTAGTGCGTAACACATAAAGAAAATTAGGGGAAAGACAAAAAAAAGTTTGTGCTTCCAGGCGATGGCACTGGTATTGGTTCAATCCATAATGCTTCTGAATACGGATGTGAGGCAAAATGACAGCAGCCTATTTGCCATCTAACAGCAAAGCATTATGTAACATTGATACTGCATTTTTACACCTGCTGACGTGAAACGGAAATATGCTGTGCTACAGTTTTGCAAACGGACAACAGCGGAGCGATGGAGCATCAAAAATGACCAAACTAAAATGAACTGAAGGACGAGAAAGTGCGCCTGATTAAAAAGCATAAACGATGTTTCATAGAGACAGTACAGGGATACCGCAGGGAAACGGCTGAGGTGTGAAGAGGCTTCATCTATTACCACAGGCTACTTCATCGCTCTAGAGATGCATAATCCCAATATAGGCTAACTGCGACAACAAGTGGACAATCTGGAAAGATGGACGTGTACTGCAATGCATACTGCCGGTAGGCAGCAAAGAGCATGCAGGCTGTGAGGCACTGACAGAAATGGACGCTTAGGATAAATGGACATGCACTGCAATGCACGCTGCTGGTAGGCAGCAAAGAGCATGCAGGCTGCGAGGCACCGACAGAAATGGACGCTTTAGATAAATGGACGTGTACTGCAATGCACGCTGCTGGTAGGCGGCAAGGAGCACGCAGGCTGCGAGGCACCGACAGAAATGGACACTTTGGATAAATGGACGTGTACTGCAATGCACGCTTCTGGTAGGCAGCAAAGAGCATGCAGGTTGCGAGGCACTGACAAAAATGCACCCTTTGGATAAATGGACATGTACTGTAATGCACACTGCTGGTAGTCGGCAAAGAGCATATAGGCTGCGAGGCACCAACAGAAATGGGCGCTTTAAATAAATGGATGTGTACTGCAATGCACGCTGCTGGTAGGCAGCAAAGAGCATGCAGGTTGCGAGGCACCGACAAAAATGGACGCTTTGGATAAATGGACGTGTACTGCAATGCACGCTGCTGGTAGGTACCAAAGAGCACACAGGCTGTGAGGCACCGACAGAAATGGATGCTTTGGATAAATGGACGTGCACTGCAATGCACGCTGCTGGTAGGTAGCAAAGAGCACACAGGCTGTGAGGCACCGACAGAAATGGATGCTTTAGATAAATGGAAGTGTACTTCAATGCACGCTGCTGGTAGGCAGCAAAGAGCACGCAGGCTGCAAGGCACCGACAAAAATGGACGCTTTGGATAAATGGACGTGTACTGCAATGCACGCTGCTGGTAGGCAGCAAAGAGCATGCAGGTTGCGAGGCACCGACAAAAATGGACGCTTTGGATAAATGGACGTGTACTGCAATGCACGCTGCTGGGTGGCAGCAAAGAGCATGCAGGTTGCGAGGCACCGACAGAAATGGAGGTTTTGGATAAATGGACATGTACTGCAATGCACGCTACTGGTAGACAGCAAACAGCAGGCAGGCTGCGAGGCACCGACAGAAATGGAGGCTTTGGATAAATGGACGTGTACTGCAATGCATGCTGCTGGTTGTCAGCAAACAGCAGGCAGGCTGCGAGGCACCGACAGAAATGGAGGCTTTGGATAAATGGACATGTAGTGCAATACACGCTGCTGGCAGGCAGCAAAGAGCATATAGGCAGCGAGGCACCAACATAAATGGACACTTTGGATAAATGGACGTGTACTGCAATGCACACTGCTGGTAGGCAACAAAGAGCATGCAGGTTGCGAGGCACCTACAGAAATGGACGCTTTGGATAAATGGACGTGCACTGCAATGCACGCTGCTGGTATACATAGCAAAGAGCAGGGAGGCTGCGAGGCACCGACAGAAATGGAGGCTTTGGATAAATGGACGTGTACTGCAATGCACGCTGCTGGTAGGCAGCAAAGAGCAAGCAGCCTGCGAGGCACCGACAGAAATGGACGCTTTGGATAAATGGACGTGTACTGCAATGCACGCTGCTGGTAGGCAGCAAAGAGCAGGCAGGCTGCGAGGCACCGACAGAAATGGACGCTCTCCGTGTCGGGGGGGCGGCCGCTTTCGCTTCAAAATGCAAACGCGCTTCTGTTGCACGGAAACGTACCGGTATTTCAGTCACTGTATTGTTGTTTAAGTCACTGTATTGCTCCATGATCCGTATTAATCTATTGCTTTCGACACCTTCGCTGCTACGCAGAAGCGATGTATATGTTTGTATTTGCATATTAATACATGCATTTTAACCTATGATGATTTAGCAGTAGGTAAATAATGGTCAAATTACTTATATTTCCCTACCTATAAAACAACCCACAGGCCTACTTCTGCCTTTACATTAACGTTACGCGAATATACATGTTGTTGTGTATATCCGTAGGGAGCGTTACTTTGTATATATTTGTTATTGATTATTTACTAACGGTAGAGCAACCGTATGCACCTGGGAATGTGCAGTAAACCAGCGTTCATTCATGATGGATCCATCAACTCTGTCAGAACGATGCGTAAAATAGTAATTGTTTTTTTTTATGAATTATGATTCTTACCTCGCCAGGTTGTATCGCTGTAGCCTTGAAGAAGAGCGGTGGACTTCGGCGGAGGAGAGCAAGAGAGACGGGGGTGGGCAAAAAGGACGGCAGGATCGAGGCAAGAGATGTGGGGATGATGCGAAATCTGCTGGAAAATCAGGTATGAGGAAAACATATAGTCAATTCACAAGTAAGGGAAAACGGTTAACAGGAAGTAATACGTGAACTAAATTGGCAAAGCCGAGATGCAGGCGCATCGGCGCGGATCTCATGTGGCACTGTGTGTACTCTCAGCCGGAATGTGTCCCTGTGCGCTCTCCTTCTTTGCTCGTCGGTCCGCCTGTCCGTCCCCTTTGCTTCGCACAAAAACAAACCCCGACGTAAGCAAGCCGTCGCATCCGATCCCCCAAATGATGCAGACGAACTGAAACAAAAGCACCCTGTGACTTGTGCACGTTATGAAATATTTATTATGCGCTCGGTTACATATGCAACTATGTTAATTAATTCCTGTTTCATTATTGCACATGGATCTCGATACGCCTACTTGTGTCTTGGTATTTACTTGCGTGTTACTATTGTTGCTACTGTCGTTGAATTGAAAGGTCTATAAGAAGTAGACTAAAATATTCTTCCCATTGAACCTAACGCATCTGCACTATGGTTTCCTTCCCGATGACATGCGGCTGTATTTTGGTTGTCGGCGTTAACACGTTATGGACCACAGTCTGCAGAAAGAGAGACGTGGGGGCAGGGGGCAGCACTGAGAGAGCGTGTGGGGGGTGGGACGTAACAGGGACACAGACCACAAAGGTGACGAGTGTGGCCAAAGAAAATGGAGACAGCGTGTGCAGCGGATGCTGGAGCCACTTTTCGGGGCATACCCCAGGAGCTGGTCCGTTATCGTACGTGCCAACGCAAATCGGGACTTGGGCATCACCAGAGGAAAGGATCGAACGCAGGATGCAGGTTATTGTGTTGCATATGGGATTTTTTAAAACAAATACTGCCATTTGCGTGAATGCTGTATATGAGAACGAGAACGTTAGAATGGAGCGCCGATTAACCTTCCTGTCCGGCACGGAAAGTCCCGGGGGAATCAAGAGCTGACAGGTGCCCCTGATCGTATGCATTGGGCTGCGTCAAAGTGAACCACACTCACGGACTGCAGATTCCAGTCTGTTCACTGTGTAATAAGGATTTTTATCCTTACCACGGAATACACTGCCCAGTCTGAATTTGAACTGTAACCTTCATTGTTATCTTTTTTTATTTTCACTTAGTTTCAGCATCATTCCCTCTGCACGCCCGCTCTCTTGTGCTCTCTCTCTCTCTCTCTGTCACACAGACACTCACACACACACACACAGCAACAGCACAAAAGGAAACTGCGGCCAACTTAATATGCATGAAGAAAAGAAGCGTGAAAGACGAACACGGAGTGACGGGTCTGTCGCGCCGCGACAAGGACACGACCGCATCTGCAGACGCATTTTACGCGTGTGTGCGCAGGCAAAATATTTACGCCACTGCGTGGTCACACGTAGGCCTAAGCGTGAATCTTATTAACCCAGCACGGCTTCTTAATAAATTATTTAAATTAATGTTTTCAACATTGCGGAATTCATAGCAACCAGATCTATACGTGGCAGAAGTTTGTGACTGCAGTATAGATTCACGCCCCGCATTTAGATCAATCCAACCGCCAACTGCCCTTGGGCTTCAGAAGTGAGCAAAGTTTGTGCTAAGTGAGCGCTGCTGAGCATTAGCCCAGCGGACCACTGCATTGCGGTATGCCGATGCACAGCCTCTTCGTGGTGTGGCTATGCCAAGCAGATATTTAAAAATGATCTGGCTCATAGAGTTACTTTCATGCGTTATACTTGTAACTCCTGCGAAGACAGAACATCCATCCATCTATGCGTTTTCCCGCTGCTGATCCAGCGCCGGCTCACAGGGAGCCAGTAGCTTAAGCACGCAATCACCTTCAGCGGATGCCAGGTCATTATGGGATGCGCATGGACAGAAGAGGTAATATTACATTAACTTTTAGAACCAGCAACTGTTTCTTAGAGACATTCAAAATAAATGAAAAAAATCTAGCAGCAGAGTCAGGCTGAGAAGTATGCTTATCACCCAGATGTTTTTATTTAATAGCTGATGAGAGTAACAACGCAGGCAAATATAACTTCCATATCACAAATAGCCATAATGAAATTAAGATCTCCCTGCTCTTTGCTCTTATCGAGGGTTACAAGAAATGCGAAGTAAAAGACGATAACTATGAAAAGTAAGTAGACCTACAGGTGTCATATGAGGCACACCCACACTCCCCGGGAGCGAAGAGTGTGTATATATATATATATATATATATATATATAGAGAGAGAGCGAGAGAGAGAGAGGGGGGGGGCAGGTTTACAGTATCGAATGTGAGGTGAGTATTTGGCTGGGACATGAAAATTACAGCTTGACAAACAACGAATGGATGTTAGATAAAATGCTCCGAAAGAGCACAAGGACTAAAATAGGACTGGCGTGGTGTGACGGCTGAAGGAGAACCCACCGTGAACAATGCGACAACATGAAACAGCGCCCCTAGTGAATGCGATGGTCACGGAGTTCAGTGTTACGCCGCTAAAACCACAGCGCCAAAACAGCCCCTCGATGAGCTCTCCCCGTTACTCTGCCATATTGCCGCAAGGTATCTGCTCCACGCTCCCCCTCCAGTCCTGGTTTTACAGTGACACTCTAATACGGGGGCGCGTTTCCCAAATGTTCCCGTTAGCAACTTGCGTAGTTGGATTCATTCAGTTGCATGGGTCTAACTAGGTAAGTTGCTAACGTAGTTGATACGCACGCCGTATCAGTTTATAAATATTGTAGTTTTTAAATGATCACTAAAGAAATGTAATATCTCTGTATCTATGCATACATGTTTATAAACCAATTAATATCTGAGTCCATTAAAACAAATTGATGCTGTATGTTCTGTAACTATTTGAGTGACGTCCGTCGTAATAGCGAGTCTTTCGAGACAAAATGGCATCGTCATGTAAACCATTTCAGGGCTCAAAGTAAGGCATGAGACACACTGAGAAGGATTGTATATCACGCAGACAGCCATGTATGCCTATATTTCTATGGAAACCTCTTTCTCTGGCTTTTTGGCATGTCTATGATATTCAGACACTTTTGGATGACTACATGCTGGGGACAATAAATGAACACAGTCAATGTCGCACTGCCTCCACCAGAGGTCAGTAAAGATACACGTATCCTTTCAATGTGCACACGGGTCATTGATTCAACGAATGAATGGAATGGAAAACAGTGTTCCTCTCAGTGACCTCTCGAGGCTTGATATAGAGTGCTTCTGGGTCCATGAAATTGGCGTTTCCAAATGAGATTGGACAGCTTGTCTTAAACCATCAGTAAATGGGGGTCAGATGTGTTGTAACACAGAATAAAACAACTTGAAGTCACCTGTACGGTTGCCTGAACCCTAACTTGGAAAACCGCAGTGTTAAAAAGAACAACCTAGACAGATAGCAGTGAGAGAGTGGAGGCATATTCCAGGGATGCCTAATGCATGGCGGCTGTAACCCCGAGCTGCAAAGCCTGTTCTGTGCGCCACTGGAAATGACCTTGAGATACCGCCACTCTAGACAGATTGAGCTCAGTGTTCTTTGCTGACATCATCTGATTTTCAAACGCTGCACGTCCTTCATTAGTGCCTCAGGGCACAACACTGCACACAGACACATCTGAGAGGCCATGTGACGTTTCTGTTCATCCCAGAGCAGTCAGGTGGTTTGTGCTCATTCTCATTCCATTCTGTAATGCATAAGTATGCAAGGATTTATTTAATATGTACAACATCATAATGGTAGACAGGTCCTCACTATGAAGAGTGAATTTATTCATTGGTTTGTAAGGATATATAAACTAGTACAATAATTACACTGTCAAATGAATGGTTCTGACTTCCCCTTTACATTCCCATGATATCTTCCTTTCAATAAATTAAGTAAGCAGTTATGGATTGTGGAATGCCTCTAATCACCGTGGACATCATCACAAGAGACGCAGGATTATTGACGGGTGAATGGATGTAAATGTGAGCCAGTGCTGCCTTTCATTTCTGTGAGAATGATGCTCAATACTCCGTATGGTGGCCCAGAAGTGCCAAACAGAACCAGCTATGGAAGCACTTAAAATGTAGAGTGAATATATTTATGAAAAGGCAAATAGATAAAGAGAGGAATAATGACATAAAATACGGAGAATATGGGGAAATGGAATATGGGGAAAATGTGAAAACACTAATTAATCAAATAATTTTCATTTTTAGTACTTCCTTGTGTTTTTGTGTTTTCTCTTATGTCGTTTTGCACTTCCTTCATTTCCTACAGAGCTTTGTTCTGCACTGCAGGGGCCCGTAGTGAAGTGTCACTGCACGCGTTGATAAGAAAAGCATCGTTAAAGGATTTGCCGTCACGAAACATGGAACGAATGTGTTGCACTGAAACGTTGTTCGGCAGGCAGAAGAACAATGAATGTCCTGTATCTCATAATACCGTAACGAAAAATTTAAAAATGATACCATTTTCATTAAAGAAAAATTAAATATACACTTAAATTTATAATACGCTATAAAAAAAGCTGCATCTACAGTCAGTTGAAATGCTGTATGTACAGATTTGTATGCATATTCTTCGTTTCTGCCCCCCGTGTGTGTTCTGCAGAGTGATTCCCTTGCCAGACAGCTCTCTCTACCTTCTCTTTTCATCTCTTACTGCAGAACATCTCTGCAAATTTATTCCTAAATGCAGCAGCCCCCCCACCACCATGGAGTTGATGTATTGCACTCCCCCCCACCCCCCATGCCCGGTCAGTCCCCTGCTCTAACAGGGAGAAGCCCCCATCCGCAGGTGTGTGGGGTACCGGGGCGGGGGGCCCGAGGTGGGCGGCATGGCCAGGGGTAGGGTCTGGGTGGAGCTGACCGGTATGGAGGAGCTGGTGTGGGTAGGGTGCAGGCTGTGAGAATGGGATGAGTATGAGGGCGGCTGCGGGTAGCCGAGAGAGGGGCCAGCAGAGGCGGCCGTGCTCTGCTGGGCTTTGTTCTTGGGCGGGGGTGCGGGGGGCGTCGTCTGATTGAGCTGGATGGAGATGTCGCTGGAGACCTCAGAAGCGCTGCGCCCCCTCTGCGTAGGAGGCCACGACTCGGGGTGTAGGAACTGGCCGCTGTAGTCGCTGCACTCAGACAGGCGGGGGCGGTAGAGCGCAGGGTGTGGCCGGCACATCTCCTCCTCCGCGTAGCGCTTCATGAAGAGGTAGACCGACATCACGCCTGCCCCCTGCAGGGTCAGGAGAGAGCAGCGTGTCAGTACAGTGCTGGCCGGCTCTGCGGGGCACTGCAGTACATTACCATAATAATGCTGCCGGAGAGGAAGTGCGTGTGCGCGTGTTTTTGTGTCGAGGGGTTTCTATTTCAAGTAATATTAATCCTGTACGGAGGGCCAAGATCTCCAGGGTAGGTTATTTCCATGAGCAGGAATGTGTATTGCTGTTAAATTAATTTGTTATTTTAATTGAAATACGATTTATTGAGTCCAGTTCCCTCTGTGCTGCCATATATCTCCGAAGCACATTTTATGAGTAAAATTAGAGGTAAATCAAAGGTTATATCAGGCCATTTCAGGGTTTCCGTGCATGCCAGTCAGGCTTTAAGGTGGCTCCCGGGGGGAGGGGGCACTGTGCCCGGCGCAGCCATCTGACCTCTTTCAGCAGGAAGGAGCTGGCGGCGAAGGCGAAGGACCAGCCGTAGTGGTAGTGGAAGAACTGCTCAGGCTCCCGGGGCCGGTTCATCACCTCATCGTTAATGCAGGAGATGTAGAGGACCAGCCCCACCACCAGACTGAGCCCTGTGGGGGAACAGGAGTGATCTCAGGGAGGGTGACCTTGTAAGCTAATGGCTCAAGGGGGACGGGAATGACCTCAGGGAGGGTGACGTTATAAGACAGCGGCTTGGGGGGGGACAGGAGTGACCTCAGGGATAGCGATCTTGTAAGCCAGCAGCTCGGGCGATGGGAGTGACCTCAAGGAGGGGGACTTCATTAGCCAGAGGCTCGGGCTATGGGAGTGACCTCAGGGATGGTGACCTCGTAAGCCAGAGGCTCAGGGGCGACGGGAGTGACCTCAGGGAGTGCGACCTCGTAAGCCAACGGCTCAGGGGGGACAGGAGTGACCTCAGGGATGGCGACTTCGTAAGCCAGAGGCTCAGGGGTGACAGGAGTGACCTCAGGGAGTGCAACCTCGTAAGCCAACAGCTCAAGGGGGACAGGAGTGACCTCAGGGATGGCGACTTCATAAGCCAGAGGCTCGGGGCGACGGCAGTGACCTCAGGGATGGCGACCTCATAAGCCAGAGGCTCAGGCTATGGGAGTGACCTCAGGGATGGCGACCTCGGAAGCCAGAGGCTCAGGCGGGACAGGAGTGATCTTAGGGAGGGCGACCTCACAAGCTAACAGCTCAGGGGGGACAGGAGTGACCTCAGGGAGTGCGACCTCATAAGCTATCGGCTCGGGGCAATGGGAGTGAACTCAAGGAGGGTGACTTCGTAAGCCAGAGGCTTGGGTTATGGGAGGTACCTCAGGGATATCAACTTCATGAGTCAACGGTCCAGGGGGGATGGGAGTGACCTCAGGGATGGCGACTTCGTAAGCCAGAGGCTCGGGGCGACGGCAGTGACCTCAAGGAGGGCGACCTCATAAGCCAGAGGCTCAGGCTATGGGAGTGACCACAGGGAGGGCGACCTTGTAAGCCAGAGGCTCAGGCAAGACAGGAGTGACCTTGAGGAGGGCGACCTCTTAAGCCAATAGCTCAAGGGGGACGGGAATGACCTCGGGGAGGGCGACCTCATAAAACAGCGGCTCAAGATGGCGGGAGTGAACTCAAGGAGGGCAACTTCATAAGCCAGAGGCTCGGGCTATGGGCGTGACTTCAGGGATGGCGACCTTGGAAGCCTGAGGCTCTGGCAGGACAGGAATGACCTCAGGGAGGGCGACTTGTAAGCTAATGGCTCAGGAGGGATAGGAATGACCTCAGGGAGGGCGACTTGTAAGCCAACGGCTCAGGGGGGACAGGAATGACCTAAGGGGGGGGCGACCTCGTTAGCCAGAAGCATGGGGGGGACAGGAGTGACCTCTGGGAGGGCAACTTCGTAAGCCAGAGGCTCAGGGCGACGGGAGTGACCTCAGGGAGGCCGACCTCATAAGACAGAGTCATGGGGGGGACGGGAGTGACCTCTGGGAGGGCGACCCCATAAGACAGAGGCTCGGGTTATGGCAGTGACCTCAGGGATGGTGACATTGCAAGCCAGCGGCTCAGGGGGACAAATGACCTCGGGGAGGGCGACCTCATAAATCAGAGGCACAGGGAGACAGGAATGACCTCAGGGAGGGTGACCTCGTAAGACAGGGTCTTTGAAATTGCAGAGCTACACAGCCTGCTTCTGTAAATGGTGGAATCTCCATGTGTCAGATTAGGGTAATGCCCATAGAAATGATGGGGAATCCCCATAATGATATGAATACATAGACTGTGTATGAGTGTGTGTTTGTGGATTATATTTATATTATAAATATGGTATTATATTATAAAACTGGTATTATGGGGGACCAAATGGTCTTATTTTGACCTTGTGGGGACCATTTTTCAGGTTGCCAGAAAGATATATGAATGCAATCAAACAACGAAAGTCTTTTGTTTGGTTACTTATAGTTAAGGTTAGGGCTGGGTAGTTGTTGGAATTAGAGTTATACCCATAGAAATCAATGTCCCCATAAAGATATTGTAACAAACATGTGCTTGTAGAAGGGGGGGGGGGGTTGCATAGATCACATTTGAGGACCAAAATGTCCCCAAAGTGTGGTAAAACCTGAAATGTCCCTACTTTTGAGGACATTTTTTCAGTTATCCATTTGGAAAACCTCGATTTTATAAAAATCTTTGACTGCAATAAAAAAAATGCCAAAAGCCTTGGATTTGGGTTGGTTACTTATGGTTAAGGTTAGGGCTGGGTTGGGGTTAAGGGTGTCATGATTGGGATTAGGATTTTTCCCATAGAAATTAATGGAAGGTCCTCATCTAGACAGGTACACAAGTCTGTGCGTGTAGGCATATGTGTGTTTATGTGAAAACCTCTGTGGTTTGCTAGGTACAGACAGCGGATCTGCAACTGCTCATTTGCCTACTAGACGTTGTTCACCCACTGCAGCCTACAACCTCTAATGCTACGTCACTCATGCAGTTTGGGGTCAGCTACATTTCCCCGGGGTACAGCCACACAGTTCCATGTGGGGCACAGGCCCCAACCAGCTGGCCACCACCCCATAACTGCCGAATCAAATTTCAGAGTCATACCCTGGGAAAGACAGTGATTAGCAGATTCAGGCTGAATTAAAATGATTAAATATAAAACATACAAATGCAGGTCGCTCTGTTACTAAGGCAGTGGGCATGATTTTCACTGTTTAAAGAAAAAGATGGTTGCCTCTTGTTTCTTTAATTTTTCAAGATTTTCATAGCAGCATACAGATAGAAGTTCCGGTAAGTAATCACAGGGGGATTCCAGTAGAGTGCCGCTTGCACACAGTCATTGAATATACTGAGAGAGAGAGAGAGAGGAAGAAAGGCCATAATAAAAGGAACACCAGAGAAAAGATATCTGAATCAGGAGGATAAAGTGACGCATGCATAAACAGCTGCGATGTGCACCACAGCAACACTACAACACTTGTGAGTGCAGCTGAAAATGGGAACCAGATCACCAGTGAAATGTGTGTGTGTGTGTTTGTGTCTGTGTGTGTGTGCGTTGGGGGGGGGGCCTCATGTATATGTTGCCTTGTGGGGACCAAATGTAATGTAAAATCTGTTATTTTGGCATTTTACAGGCCACCTTTTTTGGTCCCCACAAGGGGAAACTCAGTTTTATAAAAATAAGTGAAAGTGCCAAAAGTGTATTTTGTTTGGTTACTTATGGTTAAGGTTAGAGGTTAGGGCTGGGAATTTGTTTATTGTTGGGAATAAGGTTTTTCCCTTAGAAATAAATCGATGGTCCTGAGTAAGATAGGGATACAAACGAGTGTGTGTGTATGTGTGTGGACATATTTATATTACATTGTGGGGACCCAATGTCATTGGGTCAATGTTATTTTCTACCATGTGGGGACTTTTTTTGGTCCCCATAAGGTTAACCTCAATTTTATAAAAATCT
>JAODKM010000126.1:2133426-2153758 GCA_026780845.1 Petrocephalus sullivani | reverse complement strand
CCGCGGCGATGTGCAGAGCCACACAGATGCCAAGACCCGGGAGTTGCAGGAAGGCGAGAAGAGGAGCGCTCGAGGGGAGGAGTGCATAGGAAAGGAGAGGAGTGCAGAAGAGAATAGAAGAGTGGAGGGGAGGAGAGAAGAGGAAAGGAGAGGGGAATGAAGGAGCACAGAGAAGAGGAAAGGAGAGGGAAGGGGAGGGGAAGACAGGAGAGGAGAGGGGGGAGGGGAGGGGAGAACAGGAAAGGAGAGGGGAGGGGAGGACAGGAGAGGAGCTCACCAGCCACGAAGCAAACCCTCCACAGGCCCGCGTGCAGCGCCATCTTCACCTCGAGGCTCTGGTTCTGCTGCAGCACAATGCCCTCCTCCATCAGCAGCCAGTAGTCGGTGGAAACGGCCACGCCCACCAGCAGCAGGCCACAGGCCCCAAACACGGAGGAGAGCAGCGTGAGCGCCCGGCTGCTGCACGAGCTCATCTGGGGGTAGGGGGGCAGAGAGGAGCCCGTCAGCTCTGCCGGCACCGAGGGCTGCCACGCCGATCTCCGGCGGCAGTGTGTAAACACTGGTGTGGACCATCTGTCTCACTGCGAGGAGAAGCTGCCATGCGGTGACGTGACGCGCGAGGGTACGAGAGGCACTGGCAGGAGCGGGCGCCAAAGGCAGCAGCGGCAGGGCGAGCGAGGCGACAGCGTCTCCAGAGCCGGGAACCAGGCCTCAGCCACAAGCGGGGCACAAGCTGGAGGGGAACCTTCACGGCGAGGCACAGATATGGGGCAGTCATCTGTCTGTCTGCCTGCTGCCTGTCTGTTTGGCTGTCCACACACACACCCATCAATTACATAAGTATGCAAAATAAAGCTCATTTGCCACTTGGCACCACCTGCAAATAGTTCCAGTGGGTCCCCTGAGCCTTGTGGCAAATGCATTTCTTTTGCAGTGAACGGTAAACTAATGGTGAACGGTGCTTTGTGTAGGAGGAGCAGCTAGGAGGGGAAAATTGGGAGAAAGAAGCATAAGGGGGGGCGTCATCGCAGATGTTGGAGCTGTTCGCCTCGGCGGTGCTGAAAAGCTCTGAAGAAATGAGATGGTGAATAAAAGCAAAGGATCACGGCCGCCTCTCTGCCTCACGGCCTCCAGCCGAGTGGCGTGGGGTCTGAGGCACTTTTTGGCTTAACAAGAGAGGCAGATTTCACGTGGCACCTGCAGCGTACGTGCTTAAAAAACAACAGTACAGCTGTCTTTCATACAAAACAAAATCTCACCTTGACAATAATTCCAGGTAAAATACATTGAGTAAAAGCTAATAATAGTCAGTCGTTAATTATTTGGTAACGTAAAGGCTAAAAGGAGACGTGATGATATGAAAAAGGCATTAAGGTGAACGGTCTGAATCTTGGAAACCCACCTTCTGTTTGCTAAATATAGGAGTAAAGTTGTTATTTTTATGATGGCTCCCTGTCAACTCCCACGGTGAACTAGGCAGCCTTACAGTGTGATGCGAGACATCGGAGACATGCGGTTTTATTTGTCATACATTAAATACATCTGTCAGGGGACGTAGGTCAGCGAAGGAAAAATGTACGTCAGTTATTACAGGAGAAATGCGATGACAAAAGAAAGACGAAGGAACCGAAAGAATCGCCGAAAATATCATGGGTGCTACTTTCGGGAAAGACCTTGGCCCAAATACAGGGGTGAGCATAACTCTAATTACCGTACACGCGATTATTTTGTGAAAATACTGGAAAGTGTTAAAACACTATAATAAACCTGACCCCTCCCACACACAGCCATAAAGCAAAAACATCTGAACACAGTAAAGGAAAACTGAACTGCACACATGCATGCATGCATGCAAAGGTCACACACACAGACGCGCACACGCACATACACACCCACATACACACGCACGCACACACACAGCGGGATTAAACGGCGAACTCAAGATCGGACGCGCAGTTAAGGAGAACTACCATTCGACACGCAGACGCACGTGAAGGTATAACACAGACACGCACACAAATGTACGTACATGCACGAACACATACACACTAACGTCTGGCACCAGATATTAAAGTAACCTATGCTCCAAGCAGAATCATCTTCTAATAACCTCCATTGCCTTCTCCACACTTACTGCACACCGCGTTCGCAAAATCTCTCTGCAAAGCTACACACGACCATTTCATTAAGGGCAAATGCGGAAGACCAGATTTTGCTGCCAAGCAAATTGTGATCTTGATCAGCTCATTAACGAATAATAATCATTGTTGAGTAACCCCTGTCACATTCGTACATAAAGACTGATAGTTGGATAGAAGCTGGGGATGAGAGAGAAGATACGTAGAGAAAATTTATTACACAACGAATCATTCCTGATTTGAAGATATAATATGCATATATTCATATGCTAAATCTGTGCCCACAATCGACTGTCTTTCTCACTGAATGTATTCAAAATTAATATTTTCCTTTTGCCGACATTCCACAACCTGACAGACGGACATTTAAAATATGTGCTGTATATGTATGCATACTCCTCACAATATAATTAATATGACATTAATTAATGAGACGGCAATGGCAATTGGATGGCAATTGGAATAATAAAAAGTTAAAATATAATCGTGCCCTCACCTTTAGAGGAAAGCCTCTGAACGGCGCGCTCGCTGAGAGATGCTGAGACCTCGCTTGAGGGACGCCTGGTTGATTTTGCAGTTCCTGGCCGCGCTCTCCTCCGCCGTTTCTCTCTCTCTCGCTCTCTCTCTCTCCCTCATGTGCGCGTAACACGCCCCCTTCCTCTATCTCTCTCTCCCGGCACTGCGGAGAATTAGGCGAAGGAGCCGTACTATAGACCGAGAATGTAAAGGGCGAATAAGCACGGAGAAGCGAGCGAGAGCGGGGCGAACAGGGCGCCGAGTCCCGGTCTCTACCCTCGTCCTATGGAGATACTCATAACTGGGAATATGTAAATTGGACAGAAAAGAAGGGGAAAGATACTATCCAAACTTTTTGAATACACAAACAGCATCTTGTACAAGAAATTACACGCAGAACAATCAGTTTTTTTCTCCCGAATCCGATTGGCAAGGAATTGGATATAAACAGTAGAAATTAAACAGCCAGTGATTGTTATGTATCAATTAACACTATATTTATTTATTTCATATCTCTCCTCAGCACATAACCTGAAAATGACAAAAGCAGATAATTGATCACTGGCATATACTACAATGGACATATACCAATATATTAGGGAAGATTATAACGGCACGTTCAGTCCTTGCCCTCCCTTTCTCTCTTAGGGTCTTTTTTTTCGCTCTCGCCACACACACTCCCCCCCAACCCACATAGCTATTTTTAGAGCTGTAGTGGGGAAATCCTGTATTTTTAGCAGCGATAATAATAGCAAGTTACGCGCAAACCTTGACCTATACGGAGAGGACAGTGCGATGCGCATCTCATTAGCATATCTGAGATTTGGCGATATCTTCGCAAGACCAGCAGAGATTAATTTAGTGCTGTAGTGAAACATGATGCAGTGGGCTGATCGCTACTGGACTGCTTTCAGGGAAAATCATTGACAGGTAGCTCTCCACGGACATAAATGTCTGCCTTAAGACTTAATATCAGTCAATAATGTTTAAAAATAAATAATGTGTGCCCAGCTATTCCAGGTGAAGACTACAAAAGCAACCTGCCAAGCAGGTCAGACCAGACCAGATCGCTTTTCTAAAACCTCTAGCTTCTCCCAAGGGATTTCTTGACATTCTCAAGCCAGCTGGGAGATATAGTCCCTCCGGCTTGTTCTGGGTCTACCCCCGGTCCTCTGCCGGATGGGAACATGCCCAGAACAGCTCCCGAGAGAGCTGACCAGGTGACATCCTTGTAAAAGGCCCACACCACTTCGACCGGATGCTCTCATTTTGAAGGAGCAGCATCTCTATTTCAAAGTCCATCCAGTTCTCGGAGTCTTATAGGCCTTCCGGGAAACCTCATTTCAGACGCATGTACTCACAACTCCTCCAGTCATTGCGCCGAGCTGGTGACCAGTGACGAGGGAGGATAAGGACACAAACTCACCATCAGCCTCAGCTGACAGCCACACGCTTGTCGCGTGTCCTCAGAAGTGCGGGCACACAACCACCTGCCTGCCAATCTCATGTTCCCGCTCCTCACTAGAGAGGTCAGGGTGCATTCCTTCATGCTGGATTTCTCCTAGTACAGCTACGACCGCGTCGGAGGGAGCTGAAAGAAAATGGGCAAAAACATTTCGCAGGAAATATACGACGACAAGCAAGAGCAGAAGCAAGAAAAGTCCTGAAAATGATTCCTTATTTGCTAGCTGCACGGGTGAATTGGAATATTTCTTTTGCATATCCCATCATTCTCTTCTTTGAGACAGACACATATACACTGTCAAGAGAACAGCCCGGGTCCGAATCCAGGACCCATTTATCAGGGGGCCCTGTTGCATGTCAGATGGCTAAGGGCCTTGCTCAAGGGCCCATTGGAGATGCAAATATTCTGCCAAGGCTGGGACCCAAACTGGTGACCTTCTAACCACAGGCACAGAGGCCTAACCCAGCTGATAAAGAGAAGCAAGTATGGGAGCAACCTACAGTAAGCGTGGGGGTGGGGGGGTGAATGTGAGGGCTTTATAGTCATCCACACGGGGCCCCGAGAGCCAGGGTAGGGGTGGGGGGGTTCGGGGGATTGGGTGACTGAAAAAAGTGCTGTTTCATCAGCTATGGAAGTGAGTGGTCAGCATATTTCATGCAGAAGAGAGGAGTATTAGCGATAAAAGGAGAGGAGGGGAAGAAAGGAGAGAGGCAGAGCATTCAAGTGAGCAGAAGAAAGGATGGAGTATGTGAGGATAAAGAAAAGGAGAGATGGGGGTCCTTGTGAAAAATCGAAGAAAGAAAGGTGTAGTTGGAGCCGGGGGCTAAGGAGAAAGAAGCACCAGGATGCGGCAGCATTTCCAAACAAACAGGGCACAGGGCAGCATTTCCAAACAAACAGGGCATAGGGCAGAGTCTCCAAACAAACAGGACATAGGGCAGTGTCTCCCAACCAACAGTGCATAGGGCAGCATTTCCAAACAAACAGGGCATAGGGCAGCATTTCCAAACAAACAGGGCATAGGGCAGTGTCTTCAAACAAACAGGACATAGGACAGTGTTTCTAAACAAACAGGGCATAGGGCAGAGTCTCCAAGCAAACAGGACATAGGGCAGTGTTTCCAAACAAACAGGGCATAGGGCAGAGTCTCCAAACAAACAGGGCATAGAGCAGTGTCTCACATCAAACAGGGCATAGGGCAGTGTCTCACATCAAACAGGGCATAGGGCAGAGTCTCCAAACAAACAGGGCATAGGGCAGTGTTTCCAAACATGCAGGGCATAGGGCAGTGTCTCCAAACAAACAGGGCATAGGGCAGTGTTTCCAAACAAACAGGGCATAGGGCAGTGTCTCCAAACAAACAGGGCATAGGGCAGTCTTTCCAAACAAACAGGGCATAGGGCAGTGTTTCCAAACAAACAGAGCAAAGGGCGCTGTCTCCAAACAAACAGGGCACAGGGCAGTGTCTCCAAACAAACAGGTCATCAGGCAGTGTTTCCAAACAATCAGGGCATTGGGTGGTGTCTCTAAACAAACAGGTCATAGGGCAGTGTCTCCAAACAAACAGGGCATAGGGCAGTGTCTCCATACAAACAGGACGTTGGGCAGAGTCTCCAAAACAAACAGGGCACAGGGAAGTGTTTCCAAACAAACAGGTTATAAGGCAGTGTTTCCAAACAAACAGGGCATAGGGCAGTGTTTCCAAACAAACAGGGCATAGGGCAGTGTCTCCAAACAAACAGGGCACAGGGCAGTGTCTCCAAACAAACAGGGCACAGGGCAGTGTCTCCAAACAAACAGGGCATAGGGCAGTGTCTCCAAACAAGCAGAGCACAGGGCAGTGTCTCCAAACAAACCGGTCATAGGGCAGTGTCTCCAAACAAACAGGGCATAGGGCAGTGTCTCCAAACAAACAGGGCATAGGGCAGTGTCTCCAAACAAACAGGGCATAGGGCAGAGTCTCCAAAACAAACAGGGCACAGGGCAGTGTTTCCAAACAAACAGAGCACAGGGCGGTGTCTCCAAACAAACAGGGCATAAGGCAGTGTTTCCAAACAATCAGGGAATAGGGTGGTATCTCCAAACAAAAAGGGCACAGGGCAGTGTCTCCAAACAAATAGATCATAGGGCAGTGTTTCCAAACAAACAGAGTACAGGGCGGTGTCTCCAAAAAAACAGGGCATAGAGCAGTGTCTCCAAACAAACAGGGCATAGGGCAGTGTCTCCAAACAAACAGGGCATAGGGCAGTGTCTCCAAACAAACAGGGCATAGGGCAGAGTCTCCAAAACAAACAGGGCACAGGGCAGTGTTTCCAAACAAACAGAGCACAGGGCGGTGTCTCCAAACAAACAGGGCATAAGGCAGTGTTTCCAAACAATCAGGGAATAGGGTGGTATCTCCAAACAAAAAGGGCACAGGGCAGTGTCTCCAAACAAATAGATCATAGGGCAGTGTTTCCAAACAAACAGAGTACAGGGCGGTGTCTCCAAAAAAACAGGGCATAGAGCAGTGCTCCAAACAAACAGGGCAGAGGGCAGTGTCTCCAAACAAACAGGGCATATGACAGTGTTTCCAAACAAACAGAGCACAGGGTGGTGTCTCCAAACAAACAAGGTACAGGGCAATGTCTCCAAACAAACAGGTCTTTGGGCAGTGTTTCCAAACAAACAGGGGATGGGGCAGTGTCTCCAAACAAAAATAGGATAGGACAGTGTCTCCAAAAAAATAGGGCACATGACTGTGTTTCCAAACAAACAGGGCATAGGCCAGTGTCTCCAAACAAGCACAGCATAGGGCAGTGTTTACAAACAAACAGGGCATAGGGCAGTGTCTCCAAACAAAAATACCAGAGGGCAGTGTTTCCAAACGAACAAGGCATAGGGCAGTGTCTCCAAACAAAAATACCATAGGGCAGTGTTTTTCCCAAAGAACAAGGCATGGGGCAGAGTTTACAAACAAGCAGAGCATAGCGCAGTGTCTGTAGATAAACAAGGAATAGGGCAGTGTTTCCAAACAAAAAGAGTATAGAGCAGTGTTTCTAAATGAACAGGACATAGGGCAGTGTTTCCAAACAAACACAACAAAGGGCGGGGTTTCCAAACAAACAGGGCATAGGACAGTGTTTCCAAACGAACAAGCCATAGGGCAATAATTCCATACAAATAGACAAAGGGCAGTGTTTCCAAATAAAACATACGGCAGTGTTTCCAAACAGAATAAAGGGCAATATTTCAGAACAAACAAAACATATGGCAGTGTTTCCAAACAAACAAAAGACAGGACAGTGTTTTCAAACAAACAAGACATAGGGCAGTGCTTGCAAAAGAACAAAACATAGGGCAGTGTTTCCAAACAAACACAGCATAGGGCAGTGTTTACAAACAAACAGTGTATAGGGCAGTGTTTGCAAATGAACAAAACATAGGGCAGTATTTCCAAGGAAACAGAGTAAAGGGCAGTATTTCCAAGGAAACAGAGTAAAGGGCAGTATTTCCAAACAGTGCATAGGGCAGTGTTTGCAAATGAACAAAACATAGGGCAGTGTTTCCCAGGAAAGAGTAAAGGGCAGTATTTCCAAACAAACAAAACATAGGGCAGTGTTTCCAAACAGACAGAGTAAAGGGCAGTGTTTCCAAACAAACAGTGCATAGGGCAGTGTTTCCAAACAAACAGAACATATGGCAATGTTTTCAATTAGGTTTATTAGGCTTTTCACTGCAAAGACATAAAATAAGATTTCCAATTACTCACAAATTCTTCTACTTTTTCAGAAGCATCAGTCATCAGTATATCTAATATTACATTGAATAGCCTGCATAAACGATTGTGCTATATATATATATAAAAGCCTTTAATTAACAACTGCCTCAGCGAGGTGTCTATTAAGGGGCTTCATGTCACAGTTCATCTGCAGCAGCACACTTGAGCATTAAACGCCGATGTGTTGCACTTCCTTGTGCATTCATCCCCTGTCATATGTTTCCAAAGCACATTTTCTCTCATGCTCAAAACTTGAGGTCAAAGGTCAGGCTTAAGGTTACGCAGAGGAAGGGAAATAGATCAGTGCAGCTTGTCTGGGTATCTGCCCGGTTTCTGCACTAAGCAAACTTTACGGATGGACACTGCAAAGAAGATACAATGACTTCAGTCAAACAGTGAAGATCAGCAAAGAGCAGTTTGATGTTTGATGGAGCCAGTTTAGCATAGTTCTGACACACACAGGAATGACAAGATGCTTTAAAAAGTATATGAGGCCACATCACGCAAGTAGTACGGAGAGCGAGGAGTAGCATATGCAGACCTGTCATGGACTGAAACCACGGGATGTTAAATGTCAGGGGTGTTTCTGAGGTTGCTTGCTATGCTAGTCAGGTACAAGAAAAAGCATGAGTGCCCGAGGAGCTCAGAAGTCTATAAATACAGCACATTGAGGATTTTCAAATGCACCTTCAGCACAAGCTGGAAATGTTGCATATGAAGGAACCATGCCATAGAATTCTACCAGCCTGACACAGCCTCCAGTAAACTGATTTTTACAGTCATTGCCCCCAGATCTATCTACAGTAATTAGATTAAATTACTTATGTTTATTATAATATTATAATCAGTGTAATGATTTACATATGTCAAGGACAAATAGACAAAAAGCTTCATTGGAGTTCAGCTGATGAGAGTATTTTAATTCTCTACGACTCTATTAGCTTGATTAGCTAAATTTGAAATGTTGTGCTGGGTGCTACCATCAGTACTGTTACGATTTGTTTAGTGAAAATCATTTTAAAATGGCTGGGTTTGCCGTCAGTCTTCTTCTGGTATTTGCAACCCCTGTGAGCCTTCAGTGAGATGCGTGAGGCTGGGCATGTGTGTGGGGCTAATACCTACAGCTTATGGTCGGCTCCTTCCCAAAACTGAATATTTACTACAAACTCACACACTCACGTCGTTCAGAAATATGTGTGACTGGCTTTCCAGCGTGCAGGTTGTTTTCCTGTATTTGCAGACTCAGACACGGGTGCCATGTCACTCGCAGGCCTTTTCTCGCTGTGGTCACGGTTTGCTGTCAGGCTAATTAAGAAAGCGTGCAGTGGAAAGGAGTGAAGACTCTCATTTAGATATGCTTTGGGAACTGTGGGTAACAGCACAGTTGGAGTTTGTTTCTACATAAAGGACGGGAAAGCACAATTACAAATCCAAATTAATTCTGTCGTAAATGTAAATACACCCCCAGCTATTTAAACTGAAAAATATGAACAATATCTACCTGCTAAGTGAAATATAAAAGGCATGCTTTCTACATATTATTATCTGATATAGCTGTTTCCAGGTGGTGCCTGTAAGTGAGGCTTTATGTCCAGGTATTTTGACCTAACACTGAGTATAACCTGTGTAAGCTGTAAGTCTGTCTCATTGCCCTGCAGGAGTGTCCTCAGTGACCACCAGCCTGCAGTCCTGGAGCACCCTCCAGTGCTCAGACAGCAGTGAGAGGGGACGTGGCGAAGTCCTTATTGGTGTAGGAGAAGCCCCGGAAGTCCTCTTGATCAATGGCGGCCAACACGTCGGGGTCAGAGGGCGTGAGGGCTGAAGGGGCGGCGGTGAAGAACTTATCAAAATTCTCCCCTTTCCTACCACCCTAGGAAAGAGAGAGATAGGAAGAGAGCTGATGTGTGTGGATGCATGGCCCCCTTCACAATGACCTTGCACATAGTGAGCCCGGGCTTGCAATATGCCTAGACCTTAACAGGGGTCAGCAAAATTATGGAAGTGTGAGGTCTCAGTACTTACAGTGTGAGGCTTGAAGGGGGGCTGAACCTCCAGCCGCTCCAGTCTGTCCCAGTCAATCCAGCGGAAGAAAGGATGTTCTCGAATTTCCCGCTCTGGCTCCTCTCCTGCGCCCAGACGTTTGCTTGGGTTTTTGGTCATGAGCTGAAACCAAAGGTAGAGGAAAGAACTGCAGGAGGGCTGGAGGGTACTGGGGAAAAGAGGACTGGTGTGATTAAGCCCACACTTTCACTTTTTGAATGACCTGAGTTGTTAACAGATCTCAGGTTTGGCAACTCAGATTTGGACTTGAATTTGAGGGACAGTGTCAGGTCGAGGACCCAGATTTGATTCAACTTGATTGTTATAACTGCCCCTAAACTATGGCCCTTGGTCAAATAAGGCCCCGGGGCAATTTCAGCAACACACAATATTTCAACATTATATAAGTTATACACTGATGACCCAAAGCCTTAGGACCACCCCCATATGAAGCTTGTCAAAATGGTGGGTGTCAAGGTCTGGGGTATGGATGGTGAACTAACATTTGGTACTCATAGTTGACATGCTGAATGCAGAAGAAATGTGCAAGGGTAAAGACGTGAGTGACAAGGGCCAAATCATTTTGACCAGATAACTGGGTAAGAATATCTCCAAAATGGCAAGGCTTGTGGCGTGCTCACAGTCAGCCGTAGTGAGACCTCCTGAGAGTGGTCTGAGACGGGAAAAACCAAGATCCGTCGACAGGGTGCTGGCGGGGTCACGACTCACAGAAGCAGGAAGTGAAAGGTAATTAATTGTCGACACGCCACAACAGGTCCTCTGTGACATAGCAGTGGGCAGCTAATTCCGAGCCGGGGGAGCAGTACCTTGGTCAAGGTAGCTGTGGGTCAGGGACTCAAGCCAGAAACCTTTCGATTACACGCTCACTTCCCTGACCATTACTCCACCAGAACCCAAGGTTACCTAAGGCTACCCTGTCTGGTACAAACCAACAGAAGCCATGATACACACACAATGATCCCTGTGTGGGGCTGCATAGCCACAGGGCAGTCAGAATGCCCATGCTGACCTCCGCTGAAAGTGCCTGCAATGGGTGAGCGCTGCATCTGGGTCATGGAAGAGCCATAGAAGAAGGTTACCTGGTTGGATGAATCTCATTGTTTATTTCATCATGTGGAGGTATGTGTCGATCGCCTGTGGGATGCGTTAGACCAACAATGCAGCCCCACACACAGCAAGGCCTGATGCACTGTGTGGCCCTCACTCGGGTTTTTAATCCGTGTACATTTCTTATGCATTCTACATCCTGACTATGAGCACCGAATGTCAGCTTACCGTCTAATACATCCCAGACCTTGACATGCGCCAATTTTATAAAATTGATGTTAACCACACAAACATGGGGTGGTCATCAGTGAATATAGTTATATAACTCCACAAATTGCGATACTAATCAGTCCAGCTTACCCCCTTGCAGATGGACACAGCCTCACGAGAGAGATTCTTGGGATATACAACACTCTGCTCCAGAATGGACTGGAACAGCTCCTCCTCATCCAATCCATCAAAAGGGGGCTTGGAGAAGGGGGGCAGAATGGAGGCAAATGAAAGCAAATGAAGGGATCTCTAAGAGGAGAGCATCACGAGGGGGCAAGCGAGTGATTGGCTGGAAGACGGAGGTGTGAGGGCTTTACCTGTCCAGCTAACATTTCGTAGAGCAGCACCCCATAAGACCACCAGTCTATAGCTCTCCCATAAGGCTGGTAGGCCACAATCTGAAGGAGAAGGCGTGAGATTCCTCCTTAGATCACGCCAATATAGTGGAACGAGCGGGAGAAGGGAATGAAGAGTATCTAATGGGCCACATGATGAGACAAGTCACGACAATATATTAATACTGACAAAGTGCGGGAAAGACAGATAGATAAAAAGGAAAGGTTGAGGGAGAGAGAGAACAATTTATCTCTTGCCTCCAGGGAAAAATATTGCATCGCTCTCAAAATGACACGAACAAGAAAATCAATGCTTATTTTACATAATAAAATCAATGTGGCCGAATGTAATGGTGAGGTTACCCACAGCACGCTGATGTGCTCTGTCCTCACATCACGCCACACACACCATGCAGATACACACACAAACACATGCATAATGGTGAGGTTACCCACAGCACGCTGATGTGCTCTGTCCTCACATCACGCCACACAGATACACACACAAACACATGCATAATGGTGAGGTTACCCACAGCACGCTGATGTGCTCTGTCCTCACATCACGCCACACAGATACACACACAAACACACGCATAATGGTGAGGTTACCCACAGCACGCTGATGTGCTCTGTCCTCACATCACGCCACACACGCCACACAGATACACACACAAACACACGCATAATGGTGAGGTTACCCACAGCACGCTGATGTACTCTGTTCTCACATCACGCCACACAGATACACACACAAACACATGCATAATGGTGAGGTTACCCACAGTACGCTGATGTACTCTGTCCTCACATCACGCCACACACACACCACACAGATACACACACAAACACATGCAGCTTAACACAAAGGCCACAGAGATATCTGACCAACAGGCTTTCCACTAAGACTTTACATGTCACACAAACAGATACAAGGCTATATTTATATTTTTGGAATTGATTTATTATAAATTATTAGGTTATACTTTGGATTTTCTAACTCATTGCAAATAAAACAATAAAAGTTCAACAAAGAAATACTCGTCTACAAATTCATCTACACCGACCATGGGAACAGTGTCTTGACCACAACACAAACATACACAACCACAAACACACACACACACACATATATATATGACCTGACTCCGACAGATTGTCTGATACTGTGTGGGATAAACTCCAGCGACACCACGGTGACCCTGGCCAGGAAAAGCAGGTGGAGGATGGATGGATGGATGGATGGAAGGATGGATGGATGGAAGAATGGATGATGGATGGATGGATGGAAGGATAGATGGATGGAAGAATGGATGATGGATGGATGGATGGATGGAAGGATAGATGGATGGATGGAAGGATGGATGGATGGATGGATGGACATATGGCACAATCAGAATCCCATTTAGGACAGGGCTAATTTCTGTAATTTTAGGGGCTGAACCAGAGCAAACTCCTACTGCTTATGAGGATGGATCCTTTAAAGCAGGTCGTGTTAATTAGCCATGGAGGCTCCACTGTGTTCCTATGAATGGGCTCTATAGAGGCAGTCACACAGCACACAGAAAAACACCTGTACATGATTGCCCCAGTAATTCCCACTTTGTTACAGTCAGACTCAGAGCACATTCCAATAAAACTCATGCAAAGAAAATACAGTCAGACCTCCCTTATCCGGACTTCCAATATACGGGCACCTCCCTCTACCGGGCAGCTCTAGGCACCCGCATGAGCAAATTAATATTACACAACCAGCAGCTGTTATGAACCTCAGTCTAGCGTTGGGGTGTATAGACTGAAAGGGAACGGGGACGTGGAGTAAGGGATGGATAGGGTGCGATGGACAAGGGAACACACGTGGACAAAGGGGTATTTTTTCTATATTTTTCTGTTTTTATTAACACGCCACGGACATGGAACAAATATTATTGTCAGAACAAACCCGGTGAAAAAGGATTCAGGAGTGACTATAGTGAAAGAGAAACAAAACTCTGACACATACACAGCGCATACATAGATATCAAAGCGTAAAGTACAGACAAGGGCAAAGAGAAAATCTGCGAAAAGCTGCTGGTCACTGTATGACCACTGCAAGAATAAAACGGGGTGATTCGCTCGCTCAGACTGAAATAACATCCTATTACTGTATAAGCCTTGCACCTCATAAATATCACATAGTTTGTATGTGTACACATATATGTTGTACTGTACTTTACAATACACAGGCATTTCTTACTTACGGGCACCCCTTGGTCCCATTCTGCCTGGATAAGGGAGGTTTGACTGTATATATCAAACAGTAAAAGGACTGGCACATTCCTTTTAAAGAACATATGAGTATATAAAACTGTTTTGGGAGGACTGGTTTCATAATCTTTGAAGCTTAGAAGAACATCGGAAAATTTGACTTTACAAAGACCAAAAACACACTGGAGCACACAACACACATATAGATGTAACACGCATACACACAGGACAAATGCACATAGTAAGACACATGGGGAGGAGAGACCTCGGGGGCGATGTAGTCGGGGGTGCCACAAAAGGTTCGTGTCGTGTCCCCTTCCATCATCCCCTCTCTGCACATGCCAAAGTCTGCGATCTTGATGTGACCTTCACTGTCCAACAACACGTTGTCGAGCTTCAGATCTCTGAGCAGGATAAATGGCAACAGACAATTAGCACTGGATGTGTCTCACTAACAGAGCATGCCATATGTGCCTCAGTAACAGAGAGCACTGCATGTGCCTCACTAAGAGAGAGTACTGGACTTGCCTCAGTAACAGAGAGCATTGGATGTGCCTCACTAAGAGAGCATACTGGATGTGCCTCAGTAACAGAGAGCACTGCATTTGCCTCACTAAGAGAGAGTGTTGAGCTTCATATCTCTGAGCAGGATAGATGGCAACAGACAATTAACACTGGATGTGCCTCACTAAGAGAGCATACTGGATGTGCCTCAGTAACAGAGAGCACTGGATGTGCCTCAGTAACATAGAGCACAGTATGTACCTCAGTAACAGAGAGCACTGGATGTGCCTCAGTAACATAGAGCACAGTATGTACCTCAGTAACAGAGAGCACTGGATGTGCCTCAGTAACAGAGAACACTGGATGTGCCTCAGCAACAGAAAGTACTGGATGTGCCTCACTAAGAGACAGCACTGGACTTGCTTCAGTAACAGAGCACCAGATGTGTCTCACTGACAGAGAGCACTGGATTTGCCTAACTAAGAGAAAGTATTAGACTTGTCTCAGCAACAGAGAGCACTGGATGTGCCTCAGGGAGAGCACTGGATATGTCTCACTAACAGAGAGCACTGGATGTATCTCACTAACAGAGAGTACTGGATGTGTCTAACTAACAGGGAGTACTGGATATGCCTCATGAAAAGAAAGTACTGAATATGCCTCACTGGCAGAGATTATGGGATGTGTCTCACTAACTGAGAGCACTGGATGTGCCTCACTGACAGCGTACAAGACATCTCACTAACAGAGAGCACTGGATGTAAAAGAGAGTACGGGATGTCTCACTAACAGAGAGTACTGGATATGCCTCATGAAAAGAAAGTACTGAAAGTGCCTCACTGGCAGAGATTACGGGATGTATCTCACTAACAGAGAGCACTGGATATGTCTCCTGAAAAGAAAGTACTGAAAGTGCCTCACTGGCAGAGATTACGGGACGTGTCTTACTAACAGAGAGCACTGGATATGTCTCACTAACAGAGAGCACTGGATATGTCAACTGAAAAGAAAGTACTGAAAGTGCCTCACTGGCAGAGATTACGGGATGTGTCTTACTAACAGAGAGCACTGGATATGTCTCACTAACAGAGAGCACTGGATATGTCTCCTGAAAAGAAAGTACTAAAAGTGCCTCACTGGCAGAGATTGCGCAATGTGTCTCACTAACTGAGAGCACTGGATATGTCTCAATGACAGAGAGTATAAGATGTCACACTAACAGAGCACTGGATGTGTCTAACTAACAGAGAGCACTGGATAAAAATCGAGGAGATTCTCTAGGGTAGAGACATGGTTGGGTACTTTGGATAAATACCTGTATATGATCCCTTTATTATGAAGAAAGAAGAGACCAACAGCTATCTCTGCAGCGTAGAACCTGGAGAACATGAGGTTACCATGACAACGGCATCATGGAGTTATTTTTGCATATTTTATTAATCATGAGTTCGGACAGAGGGGCATTCACGGGCAGCCTGGAGTGGCTGGGGGGGCTCCTTACAGACAGCCAGAGTTTGCTGGCAAGTACTCACGCCGCGTGTGGCTCTTTGAACTTCCCCACGATCTGGATGTGGAACATCAGGTCTCCGCCGTTCACATACTCCATCACGTAGTACAGGCGGTCCTGCGGTATGGACAGCAGCATCACACCCCACGCACGCAGATCTCCCAACCACCACCGCATTCCACATCTACGCGTCCCCTGGGGATCCACGTAATGAGAGGATTTCCCACCAAAGAGTAATACTGTCACAAACTGAAGTGTTGTAAATGGTATCTCAGGGTCACGAGTAGTCAGTTTAACAGAAGGACTGACTTGGCAGGAGTTACTGGGACATTTGGTCCAAAGAGCAATACGTAATCTTTGGCTTGGAGAGCGCCATGGGCGCGCACCCAGGCCCCGAGACACTACCTGGTCACTGGGGTGAGAGCCTCCCAATTACAACATTATATAAAGACACTAGAAGTGCTGGTTTGACCCACTGGCAGAATGGCTCCAAGCTGGTGCCCTTAGGATAAGCCAGCATTTTGATGTGGTTAGCCTTGTTTAAATGCAGGCCAGTTTCACAATCGCTGTTAGCAAACCTAACTTTTTAATCCTCCCCATGTACTGTATATGACTATACAGACAATCATCCAAACCTGCAAATGCAAGGGGTTAAGGCTTTGAAGAGAAGTCAAGACATTGGAGCTCTTGATGATATAATGTGTCCAATTAGCAGAAGTGAAGTGAAGCCCTTCTCTAATTACCACAAGCAGAGTGAAATTTTCTTCTTAGTACAGTGAACCGTCAAATGCCGTAAAACTAACATTTCCTGCTTGGGTATCGGCACACAGCGTGCAGCAATGTGCCTGCAACTGAGATGAGTGTGTGTGCAGCGTATGTCCTTATGCGCTCCTGCAAATACGCAGCACGCAGTCTCTTCCTGTCAGACGTGAATGCCAAACCCACTGCATTAAGTAAGAGTCCCCATGTTACCCCTCCAGAACTGCTAATGATCTTGTTATGAAATAAAGCAATTAATGAATTCATTAAAATACACATCTGGGTCAGCGAGGACAATATAATTAAGAGAAACACTTTTGACGGATCTTGACCGAAAGCACGTGGCTATTTATAGACACGCCTGAATCTGCACATGCCGTCGTCAGCCCAACGGGGAGGGAGGGACGGGGGGCAGCTTTCATCATGTCGGACTGCCGAAACAATCTGCTGCCTAACTGGTGCTCCTGAAAAACAGGGGGCACAGTGAGGCTGAGATAGCTCTCGACGTGTCACGCTGGCTTCCTGTACGCTGTGTAAGATAGAAATCTAATATGAGAACATGATGCTCAAATTAGCTGATGACACCCCCAACAGCATATTGTGGTTCACGCAGCCTTCCTTCAGGACATGGGCACCGTCCGCCGGAGCTGGCACCGGCCGGAGCCCTGGGGAAATGCCTAACCGTGGGGAGTGGTGACCCGCAGGTGTGTGAGTCAGCCTGTGCATTTGGCGAGCTCCCTGAAACCCGCCATGACGCTGTGTCCGCGTCTGTGCGGCGTCTTCTGTCTCTGCGCAGCGCTGCACGGCATGCGCATGCTGCTCCAATGTGTTCAGCATTGAGTCAGCCTTCAAATCTGCATCTTGCACCTTAGATGCCTCCCACCAAACCATATGGAACTTCCTGCAGTTATCTGAACAGATGAATACTTGTACAATTCCTGCAGGGCAACTGTCTCCATTCGCTCTCAGCTTCACATTCTGTTGATTTGCTTGTTTGTTTATGCATTTGCCCCTAATCATCATGTTCATGTGATCCTTCATATATATACATTTTCATGCATAACACCACCACCAGGAAACATTTCCACATACATTTCTGTTGATGTGTTTTGCATATCAAACTGATCCTGATTGATTTGTACATCTTGAGAGGCACTTCAGTCATTGTATGGAGGTCATAGGGTGTTCTGGGTCTTTCAGCAATCACACTTCCTCGCTCAGGGTTGAGCAGACCCTAGCTTGTGTCCACGGGGCATGTGTGGTCCTTAGATGGCTCCCACCTTGAGGCCTTCCCTGCAGCCTCTGTGTTGGCCCTGGCCTTCTTTGTTGGGTACTGCTGCTTGCTCTCACTGGCCTTCTTTGCTGGGTACTGCTGCTTGCTCTCACTGGCCTTCTTTGCTGGGTAGTGCTGCTTGCTCTCACTGGCCTTCTTTGTTGGGTACTGCTGCTTGCTCTCACTGGCCTTCTTTGCTGATCGCCTTCCACTGATGCACTGATGATGTTGTCACTGTCAGATCATCTGTAAATTCACTGGTGGGGCACTGTTGGAAACCACACTTTGTCAGCAAGCCTCAGCACAGCACATCTGCTGACACTTTCACTGGGCAAGGCAAACAGGATCACTGAACTGGCACATCCAGCAGTGATCCCCTTCTCCAATCAATGTCATGTTGATACTCAGAATGAAGCAGCTGTAATATGAACGAGATCCCAGGTCTTGCCTCGAACATCGTGCCAGTTCAATGTTATTTTCAACAGTCTGTGTGTGTATATAGAGCCATACGTCTTGACAAGGTCCTGCCCTGATACTGGCAGACCACCTCTTTGCTCAATGGGGTGATGATCCCAGTGTGCGTGATATATCCTGGCACCCTCAGGTTCCTGCCATGATGTGTCAATGTAAGACTTCTTCAGGAGCTCTGTCAGGCCTTTGGCAGTAGTATGGAAAAATATCTTGCCGTCAACATAGAAGTGATTTCATGATGCAGGCTAACTTGATGTTCCTTGAATTTCTTCCTGTATCCAATCTCCACTGCAAAGCTACCCTAGCGCTCCTCCAGATGACCTTGAGGACCTTTCATAATCAGTGCAAGAATTTAGGGCACCTCTTATGGCTCCGCTATGGATAGGGGCTGAGCCAAGTCTAGCAGATCAGATCACCTCGCTGGCTCCTATCTGGGAGGTCTCAAATTTGAGTGTTAGTGGTGTTATATCACGAGCCCGTAGTTCTCCAGGTCTTGGTCCCTCACACTGTCACTGAAAGTGTTACGAGGTATTAGTCAATTTCCTCTGTGAAACAGGGTGAGGCAGCTGCTGCATTTCTGCCCCAACAGTTGCTTGGTGAATCTAAAACAGTTTTTTGGGGAAGGTGGAGCACCTCCTGAGCCGCCCGCCTTCCCCTCCTGTGCCATTCTCTGCACGGTGATGAGCTTCTTTCTCAGACGGCTGGACTGCAAGGCCTTGTCCTCGTCCCTCTCCTTCCACTTTAGGAATGTCAGCTCCCACCTAAGCTGGCTGATCTTTTCCTCCTGACAGTCCAACAGGATGCCCCTTCTTTCTCAAACCTTCTTTTAACAATTTTTGTCATGATTGTTCGGAGCCACTAAACATCAGCCCTGGTGATGGCTTTAAACTAGAGCCAATGCCTGTCCTTCTTAGCTGAAGGCCACTTGACTTGTTAATGTTCTTCCTCTCTACCTTGGGGTTGGGTCAGTGGCACCTGAAAGTTCTGTATACCTCTGGGTCTCACCATAATCTATTCCTGTGCACCTCCGGTCCTCTCTAAGCATTTCATCTTGTCCTGGCAGATTTTCGCAGACTTTTCTCACTCATAGTCACTGTTGTTTTGGGTTATTACCAGTGTACATGTCCAGCTAGAATGTTCATCCCCCTCCTTCTTGGGCACCCCTGGGGGTATTTCTGTGCAGGGCTTGCCTTCATTATCTTCAAACCTGCAGTTTGAGGCGCTAACCCTCACTCCTCCACTTACTGTTTCTCTAAGACTTCCACGGTCTCTCCAGCTATCAGCACTCTCGTCATAGTGGTCATCCAGCCTGTTCCTGGGCGGCACCCGCCTTGCAATGCACTTGAACACACAGTGATTGTACCTATATATATATATATATATATATATATATATATATATTTATATATATAGTCATGCATCATCATAGCCAGCTCTGCATGTGAGAGTTCAGATAGCGTGTGGACACACCTCAGTCTGGAAGGCACAGTACAGAGACGTGAGGAAGTGAGGTCGCCCTGGGAGCCCCAGGACGCGCCGCTCTACCATGGCACTCTCGGTGTCCTCATCCTGGAAGAGCACTTCCTTTTTCAGAACCTTCACCGCATACAGCTTGTCACTGCCCCTCTCCTCAGCTAGCAGCACCTGGGTTATGAGATAGGGGGTCATGAAGGTCAATGTTAGGCGGCCTTTCACTGGAGGTCTCTCGGTTATGTTAGGCGGCCTTTCACTGGAGGTCTCTCGGTTATGTTAGGCAGCCTTTCACATCCCAAGAACGTCAGAAATGTTCATCCACAGCAGCATGCTGCATGTTTAGTAGCTATTCCTGACGTGGCAGTTTCCTGACGAACACAGTTTCCAGGGACCCTACCTTCCCAAAACTGCCTTTGCCAAGCACCATCAGGAAGTTGAAGTCCTGGAGATTGGTCCGCCCCTTCCCCTTAGTGGGGATGGGTGGACAAGACGGGGTGGGGGGGGTC
>JAODKM010000126.1:2010910-2054279 GCA_026780845.1 Petrocephalus sullivani | reverse complement strand
GTGCTGGTTCAGCAGGTCGGGGCGGGGGGGGGGGGGGGGATAGCTTCCTTTTTTTAAGTAGATAAATGGCAAAGTGAGAGGGATGGCATACAGCCACCATGAGCACATGTGAGAGGAGCCCAGGCCGGCGTTACAGCGTGCTCCGGCCGGCGTGCAGGGCACCGCGAGGAGACACCAGTCGCGGGTAAGGGGAGAGGGGACCTTACGCCGGAGGCTGGTGTCACCAACCACTGCGGGGAATGTCAGAGTACGTGTCACAGGCAGATGCTGACGGCAACATGTATTATTGGAGGAAAAATGATGTAATGTGGCCTCCCTGCACAGTCCCCCCCATTCTGGGAAAGCCGTGCCGATTAGCACCTGTTACCCTCCCTCTCGGGTGCACCCCCACCCCGCAATGCAGCGCTACCGGCGTGCAGCGCCGGCTCTGGCTACCAGCAGGCAGCTCCACTGCACTCCATCTATTTCAGTGCATTAGAGACCAGTTAAAGTATTAAAGCATCAATAGAGAACAAACATAGTCATGTTACACAGGCAGGACTGTAGTGTATCCGTTTACAGCTCAGGTTCCCCAGTTTTACAAAACACGCTTGTTCTGAAACCATATAATTTATTTGCAAATATTTTAAAATGCCTAAACAAATTCTTCATTCATTTACAAATTCTCTTCTTTCCTGTTGACCAAAAAATATCATTTAATAAATTATACTGTAAATTGCGAAAACATAAGCATGCAGAGTTTAAGAATATGAATGATATAATTATATTTACACGACAAGAAAATTCAAATTAGTTTATTGGTGTTTGGCTGAAACCGCAACTCATATTTTGCGGTCCCAACAAAAGTTCTGCTCCATCATGCAACACTGCCCTCAAGTGGCCATCAATAGGCACTACAGTTACTTAAAATCACCGCCAAGACTGAGAGCATGTAAAGGTACTCGACTGTGAGCTAGTCTTAATGTGCAGCTTCAATGGCTTCAGTGATGAAATATATCCCAGGGCTACAGAGGGCAGAGGTAACATCAATTCCCTCTTCATCTCAAACCATGGAAAACCAGGATGTTCCATACAGTAGTGACCTTGAATTACATGCCATAAATTAACCAACATGAAATAGCTGGAACTTTTATCTGAAACCATTACATTTTTATAAATGATCCGGCTGGACCTTTAAGTGAACTGTCCAAAGTAACCATCTTTCCTGAGGGTTGAGGTCTTGATCTGGATGGACTGTGCCCTCAATTACTGTGCTTCCTGAGGTCTATAAATGTCCCTTACAAAGACTTAAAATCAGCACACTAAGCATCTAGCCACAGCAACACTCAAACTGCAACAGCAACATCCTTCATCTACTGTGTGGCATAATCAGGATTAATCCTACACATCAATCTGCAGTTAACAGGCGAATCACCTCCCATCGGCCTTTAGAGAGATGTCTGCAGAGATCTGCAGTCCTCCAGGACTCCCTTAACCATAAGTTGCTTCACTGGAGATCAAAGAAGGTCTGTGAGTCATTTCCATCCATGTCACTAGTCCTGTTTCTTCAACGAGCTGCTAGGGCATCTTAGCCTAACCCATGCTCCCATCCAATGCCAAGAGCAGTACAATTACTGCTCTTGGCATTGGATGACTCCAATGACTCCATCCTTTTGTCTTAAAACATCTGCATGGTATAAATTCTCATTGGCTGAGCTTTGCACATGTAACAATGAAATATTTATCCAGGGCTTACTAAGGAGGGTCCCCACACCAACTGGCATCTAGCCCTGGGGGTCCCCACCTTGTGCCCTCTGTTCCTGGGATCGATTCACACAGCAGCCACCCTGAACATGACAGTCAATTATGGAAGATGGATGGATGGCAGCCACACCAGCCTGTGTATAGTATTATATACAAAAAGGCAACTTTAAACAGATTTTTTTTGCCAAGATAAATCATTTTCTGATTCTCTGTACAACACATCTACATACATTCTACAAATCTTACACTAACCCGAGCAAAATCAATAACATTTTATGTACAACAAAAATATTTACAAAACCATCATAAATTTTAATTAGAAATAATATTACAGTTCTCAGTAACACCAATAATTTATGCAGGTGTAATAGGACATATGTTTGCAACATACAGTGTTTAAACAATATATGGTCTTTGCACTAGCAATATTTTCAACTTCCACACGTGAAATGTTAAAGAGTCCAGTCATAATGAGAAAATACACAGGGGTTCTGAAGTTAAATATAGTTTTGAAACTGCCGCCAGCATGGATAACTGATTAAAGAAATAAATTATATAAAGATTCAAAGCCTGCACATGCGAAAATGTACTGTGCTCAAAACATTGAAACAATCAAGTTTCTGCCACTTAAAATATACTAGCTTATGTGAAATGTAACGCTAAGTACGTACATAGGCTTTTATTGGGAAAAACTTCAAGCAATCCAGCCATTATTATCTACAGCAGTCAGGCAACTGTACTCCATAATATACAGAGAGAAACAGTGCACTTAAAAGGTCAAAAGGTATAATTAATATACAATTTAATATAACATACACATTACCATCATAGATCCAAAATGCTGAGAATTCCATTTGTACTCTTCTGCATAGTTCAAATTCAAGGCTAATAATTTTTCTGCTGCAGATTGTGATTTTTTTTTTTTATCTGAGCACACTTCCAAGGATTAATTTTCCTATTAGGGATGAGAACATAAAGATGAATATCACTTTAAGCCGAGTAATGTCATATGTGTTGATGAAGGCTGACGGTGGTCTAGGAAGAAATCAGACTTTTGATGTCAATTTTGACATAAAGTAGAAAATCAAGCCACAACTCCATTCAATGTGTTACAAGGACGGATAACTCTTGAAATCCCCTGAAACACTGGCATTACCATCCATACAAGTTCCAGAATTCCTAATCCTAAAATATAAAAGATTTTTCTGTAATTATCTTTGGTAGGACTTAGAAAATTCAGTTGGGCCTAATCAGTTTGGCTTAATCATGTTGGCTTATTGTCCATTGAATTAATCTTACAAACTTTGAGAAAAGCAAAACACTTTTCAAGAATCACAATTAAAAACCCACCTTTTGACAAATTTAAATGGAACCATTTGGGGGTGGGGGAGAGTACATTCCAGTCTCGTTTCCCTCAGGGGTCAATGCCACCTTGTCACCACCTGTAGTTAGCTGTTATCATAATCATCTGGGTGGCTGCTTAATAAACACCAATGGCCGCCATTAAACAGGCTGGTTCAGCAATGTACATTACAGGGCTGACACTCATACGAAGGAAGAGGCTTTGCATTCTCTCATGGTAGATAAATTAAGAATGGTAAACTTGTTCTGCAGATATTTTGCCCACAAGAGAAAAAAAAATGTACGTACATCAATATAACTTCAGCAAAATATTATCAGGAATGTTTTAAGTACATTTTTGTGTTGTCAAAGATATAAAACTTTTCATATAAATTCTGGAAATTGTATCAATTTATGCTTTTCTCTGAAGATGAACAGCTAGCTTAAATGTGATTAACAGCAGTGCTTCTTTTTCTGCTAAAACATGATTTAAAAGTGCCACGACCTTTGGACCAGCCTTCCAATCATAGTTGGAAGTAGAATCCACAAGATTCTACTTCAAGATAAAAGGACATTTCCTTGTTCAGGAAAAGAAGTTACATCTCAACCAAGCGGCAAACACAGTTAAACCATCGCTGAGAGAACGAGCTTCATAAACATGTAGCCAGTGAAATGTTAAGGACAGACAATTGCATATCCGTACATCTGTAATCCATCAGTAGGTGTAAAACTATGTACCCAAGACGCAAGACCTTGTAAGAGTTGAATGTGACACATTGCTAATCCTGTTGCTAATCTTTGTCCGGTTCAGCATCCGAATCCATGTCCGGTACAGCACAGCTGTACCACTCGGCACTCTCCTCCTGACCTCCAGGCATTCCTTCTACATCTCCATGCCCATTCAGCTCATGATGCTTCCGTTTCGTGTGCCTCCGGAGCGTGTTGCGCTCGGCGAACCGCATATGACACTGTGGGCACTGGAAGGGCTTCTCGCCCGTGTGGACCCGCTGGTGCCTGAGGAGCTCTCCAGCCTCCCGGAATCTCTTTGAACAGATGGGACAGATGAAGTTCCTTTGACCTGTGTGAATGTGCTTGTGTCTCTCCAAGTGGCTCGAGCGCTTAAAGGCCTTGTTACAGAGCGGACACACGTACGGCTTGCTCTGGGAATGGGTGATGGAGTGGCGCTCCAGGTCAGAGAGGTAGTAGAAAGCCCGTGGGCAGTACTGACAGTAGAGAATACGGCGAGGGAAAGACGAGGACAAAGAAAAATTTTTTGGGTGATTAGTAGGGAAAATGGCTGTGGGAGGAGGTGTTCCAGACCTCTCGTAATGAGACTGATCAGAAGAAGAAACATCTGGTGGGGAGTCAGAGGTGGGTGCAGGAGGTGAATCTTTGGAAGTCTGACACACAGAGGAAGTAGAAGCAGAAGTAGATTGAGTAGAGTTTGATTTGGGGGATTTTATAGGGGATGATGACATTGGTACAGGGGACGTGCTGGACTCCGTTTGGTTTGCAGCAGCAATTGTTGAATCAGGATTGGAGGGGGACTCTGATTTTTTTACCCTACTGACCTTGGGTACTGCCATTTTAGAGGTAAGGTCTGGTTTGGGCTGTCTGGTATTACCTGAGGAGACAAAGGGAGAATTCGGGGTAGATATGGGACCAGTACCATTCCCTACGATGGAGGTAGAGGGAGTGCCAGAATTGAGCGCATCCACAGGTAATGAACCGTTGGGCGGTGAAGAAGATCCAACAACTGCTTTGCCAGATGAGAGAGGAACCGATGCAGAAGCTGAAGACTGTGTGTTGGAAGGGAGCAGGGGAGAAGGGATGGAGTCAATGACAACCTTAGAAGACGAGGATGTGGGGGGAGTTGAGGAAGTTGTAAGAGGAGAAAGAACAAGAAACAAAGGAGCTGAGGGTGGATTTGCATTAAGAGAAATAGGCAAAGAAAGGGTCAATAGGCTTGCATTTGATGTGGGCTTAGCTGATGGAGCAGAGGGTATGTGGGAAGAAGGAACAAGGAGAATATTTGACGTGGGATTAGCCAGAATTTTGACTGGTTGAGGGGTTAAATTAGACAGTGAGGGGGATAACGAGGGAGGGGTAATAACAGCAGTCTGACTGGTAGGTTTGTTGTTCAAATGAACAATTTTTGCGGCTGAACCACTAGTGGAAAGTTGAGGAGTTATTTCTTTAGAAGAAGCACAAGGTATGGTTTCAGTTAAAACCTTCTTAGGAAGATCACGATCAGGGGAGGATACTGTCCCAGAATCCTTAGCTTCTACTCGACTTGCCTTTAGTTTTGTCCGGGTGAGTGTGGAAACTTTGCAGGATTTTGAGGATGCTGCTTGGATGACCTTCTTGCCATCTGGTGTAAGAGTGTAGGGAATTCCCTGGTCATCTATTAGGAGGAGACCATCAAGATCTTCTGCAATGGAGGAAGTTAGAGAATTATGCAAGGAGACCGAAGGGGGTGACAGTTCTGCTGGTTCTTTGTCCAAGAGAGCTTGAGTATCATCGTCCTGTTCTTCCTCCTCATCTTCCTCTCGCTGCATAATCTCATCCACTTCCATCACCAAGGTGCTCTGACTTCCTGTCCTGTCTTCTGCATACTTCTCCATTTTGAGTGAATGAGTCTGTACAGCATTTTGTGAAAAACTTAAATTCAGAGCTTCTCCCTCTCCTTCTGTTTTCTGTGTAACCTTATATTCGCCGTCCACCCGACCTGCGTTTGGCTCATTAGTCCTCTTTTCTTTTTGTTTCCCAAGTCCTTGAACCAATGGAAAATCTGCTTCCTCCTTCCCATTCCTCACCTCGTCACAGTTTCGCATACTCTCAGACAATTTATTTTGACTTGAGCAATTCTCCACACTTTGTCGCAACTCTGCACTTAGTCCTGTCAGCGAATTACTCTTAATCATTCCAGTCAAATCCAGCATTTGTCTTTCTGAAACAGTAGTCGTCACATCTTTGGCTAAAAACCCAACTTGATGCACTGCAACATTGTCATGCTCTTCTTTTATGGTTCCAAGAGCATCCTCTGGTGCATTATCACGGTCATCAGAAGTAATCTCTGAGCCCTTGTCCTCTGTACTAATCTCACTGAGAAATGTCACTGGATCGTCACCCTGACAGTAACCATGGGAGTCCCCAATACATACCTCCTCTATCTCATCTTTGAGAACCACCAGGGAGTCACTGTGTGTCTCCTTGCCAGAAGCATCTATGGAGTCTGTTTCTGGCAAACTAGGGTCACTGACACTGGTCTTCGGCACACCTGGATCCACAGCTGTATGGGTAATGTTGTGCTCGCCCTCCTCGCCCTCCATACTGCTGCGTCTCCGTTTCTTTCCGCGGCTGGCATTTTTCGTTTCGCTGTGTGAGCCACGTGTGTCTTTGAAATGCAAGGGCTGTGAATAAGGAGGTAGAGACTGTGGGGACTTCAGGGACAGATCCACAGCGTGAACCTGAATCTCTGTCAAGGGTTTCGTTGCCACTGGTTGTTCCTCACTTTCTGGAAGATTGAGTCCATCCACCAAGCTTGTCCTGCCAGTAGCCAGGATAGTGCCCGACTTGGTATCCATTCCAAAATAGCCCGTCTTTATCTGTAAGAGAGAAAAAATATTTTTAATACAGCTTAGGACAGACAATATTATAACATCCTAATTATGTAATGCGATTTGTTACAGAACAACACAACACCTTATGAGAAAATGGCATTTTGCCACTACAATGACAACAGATGTTGTAAAATCCACAAAAATGTATTCACAGATATAATTCTTTTAAGATCTTTTGTTCAAAACGGCAATAACTGATCAGACTATACATAATATGGAGTTTAAAGACTGAGAAACTGCAAAAGTCGAACATTTTAACAGTTAGCAGTACTATGTGCCTTTGATAGCGGCTTATTTTAAAATATTCCATAAGCTATATGCAGGAATGTATATTGCATTTAACATCTAGAAATATGAATAATCTTAGCACGGCCTATGAGACAGTCTGAACAACATGCAGTTATGTACCGTCTATTAAAAGTCCAAAAACTGGGATAAGCCTTTCAAGGTAGGCCTAATTAAAGACAGTGGCAAGCCTTCTAAACTGTAACCCTTTTATCATAAAAATATGTGTAGGGTCAAATCATTTGTGTTTATTTTTACCTCTTTCTACAGCGATTTTCATGACATCTCCGAAATACCTGGCAGACACCCCCTAAATAACACTGGTACATACAAGTTCCTTTGATATCTGAATGCTGTTTTTGCTACACAGCTGCAGAGCACCTTGTGGGGTGAACAGTCTGTTTAACAATAAAATGCTCATCACACTGCTAACCGACACAGGCTGAATGCACTGCAGGTAACTATACAGACTTTGAAGACCAGAAAACCCCCCACAAAGGTCTAGTTGGCTCAAGCTATTCAAAAATATTCCATGTTTCAGCTGCAACTGGCCAAAAGTTTTGAAAGATCATGTCCATTTAAAAAAAAAAAAAAAAAAACACTCGTCTGTGGAGAAAACCACTTCAGCACCACACAACTGAACCCATTAAACACAAAGACTGGTGTTTTTGGTTAAAAATATGTCCAGGCGTAACACTTAATACAACACATATACTTTTATGTAACAATATCATTAGGGCAGGAACATCAAGAACTTGAAGTAAAACTAGGTAACTTGTCCTCCAAGTGAACAGTGGGTCCTGCTGTATATGACCCTTAATTGGGCGATTTGGTGAAACACACTGCATCAGAAAACATAAAATTCTCCAGTGCAACTCATAGAGCTATTGTGTCAGATACTTGGAAGACAAGCATAATTCTTCTTATCCATTCAATACAGTTGACAAGTGCTTGTGTTATTTTCTGGCTAACAATATATAATGATGTGACCAAGACATCTACACAGTAATGTTATATATACCTTAATTTACTAAAAAAAAAACAAGAGTTTTATTTCAGTTTGGATACTACTAAATTGTCATAGGCAAAACTTGAACCAGTGAAGAAAAAGTCTGCAATCTGGGTAACCTGGGTCTATTAACACTGAAAGGAGAAAATGCAGGTAAGGCAGCCCTGCATGCCTCAATTTGTGTCTTTCCATCAACATGTGTACTATAACAGTAAATTTTACGGAAAGTATATATTTTTCCCTGGAATGCAAAGATTACCCAATATTTAAGTGCTTTTAAAAACTTAATGAGCATCCATAAGTAAAACTCATGATTGGGTGTCCAATGATCTTTTATCTTTTAACATTACTTTATTGTAAAAACTTGGAAAAACTGTGCAAGCATTTTTCCTAATTTTACAAAAAAAGAAATCAATAATATAAATATAATAAACGTAATACACTATTCTGATTCCTCACTACCAAGCTAACTAATCGCAAAGCAAAGTAAATGAACAAATATTATTGACATGGGATGGTCCCATAAAACCAAAACAGGAGAAACTACTGACTGGATGAGGGAAGCAGACTAAAATTAGAGCGAAGGCGACGCATAGCTGATTTAATCATTTATAACTGTTCAAATTCACTATGCATTGCGCGCACAATTAAGTGAAACCTAGCTGATTGTGTAGGTGTGCGGGGACCGCAGGTGCGGCGCGGCCAGGTAGCCCAGCACCGGGCGCCAGCTATTTCTCCGGAACAGTTCATTATGGTCACAGGTAAACAACTAGTATCCAAATAACTAATATGTAACGGTATATCGCTGGGTGAAGTAGTAGAGTCGGTAAAATTACAGTCGGAAAATACGGCCAGCAGCCCCGGGTTCGAGTGACATGGAAAGCCCCCCCGGATCCGCTTTACTTACACTCCGGCTTCGCCTAAAATCCCCCTTTTTTAAACTTAATTTTGATCCGAATCGGTGCTTCCACATCAGCCGCGGCTCGATGCGAGGAGCGACGCAGAAATCAGGGCGATCGGACCCGCGGCCGGCGGCTCCCGTGCAGGCGGAGAGGCTGGCTGGGAGGGAGGGAGCAGCACTGAGGCGGTCGCCATTACAGCCCGAGGTCCGAAAAACAATCTGGAGAGGAAAGGTGATTATTTTTAGGGGTGCTTGTTACAGATGGCGGGTTCGGACCCGGGGTACCGGCGGCACCGAAAGCGTGACCCGGAGAGAGCGTTCCGAGAGCTGCGTGCCCGTGTTTCGGCCCCATCGCGCCCACAATAGGCGTATCTCTCTCGGACCCGCGGCCAGCCATTTTATGCGAGCCGAAGGTTCGAGCCGGTGCGCGCACGCCGGCAGCCGGCCGCTCAGCCGCGATTTCCCGCGATCGAAGCGCCGCGACGCCGCAGTGCCGCCGCTGGAAGAGAAGCCCGGACCGTGCCCGACTCGGATGGTGTACGGGATGCCCCTGAAATCATTGCACCGACATAAAAGTGGGTTTGAAAGTGAGCCTCCCCCCTCCTGGTCCCGTCCCTCGGGCACACTGGCTTACCCGAGCCGCGCGTACTTCCGGAAGACCAAATATGAATGAGAGAGGAGCGATGCGGAGAGAGGGAACGGGCGGAGGGAGGGAGGGACGGGCGGGGGACGGGGGACGGAGGGGGCGGAGCTTACGGTGTCGCACACGTCCCCGTCCGGCTGGAAGCCGCGACGCACAAAGATCCGCCTGCTATGCTCCGCGTCTAAGCGTGGCCGGGTTCCGAGCCGTGCACAAGATCTACGATCAACTGCATTTCATTATTAAATTAGCAAGTCAGGCCGCTTTGGTCGTGACGATGTCGCATGTCGTCCATAACACGTGTTAAGAATAACCACGCAATTCGCATTTGGGCGACGGTTTTTATTTTACACTGACAGCTTTTTAACAACCTGGCAGGAAGAGTCGACTAAAATTCTACAGGGAGAGACCTCTGGGTCGTACAGAATATAGTAAAATAAATATAGACAACCCTGGTTAATTACAGGAAGAAATTAACAACAACTAACCAAAAAATAGAGCCTGGAGACATTTTACAAATGCATAAACATTTTTTTTTCAACAAGCAGGGCAGGGAGAGAAAGTGGAATCAGAAAAGAATCAAACACAAAACAGGATATAGAGCGTGACACTGATCTAGAATCAACAAAACGGGCTGAAGTTCCTGAGATCTGATGTTCATGCCTCACTGGAATCACAAAGTTTAATTTCTGAAACCAGGCGATGGGGGAAGATTTTGTACTGCAGCCAAGTTGGCTCTAAGAAAGTGATAGAGAGTAGGCATATTAATTAGTTATTTGTATATCAGAAGTTGCATTAAGTTACATTGTAATGCCACAAGTTTTTCATGTTTCTGGAGGTACTGGTAATTGTTGGTAATTGATGTATAAAGTAGCCATGGGTATATATATCCAGGCCCACCCTGAACCCCCATATATATATTCTTGAAAAAGAATCATGTTTCTGATATAATCCTCTTGAGTAATACAATTTCTGGATGCAATTTTTATGCCCTAGGTAAATAATATAATCCACCTGACTGGCAAAAAAATTAAAACTATTATAAATGATCAAATTACACGTAACCTTACTGACTTAAGATTATACACTGTTGTGGCCAGCTCACCAAGGTAACAGTCTGGGGCTAGAAGTTCACCATCAAAGCAGGACCGCAGAGCAGTGAAGCTGCAGTGCTTCTCGGGGTGTTTGCAGTAGAACGTGACATTTTCCCCATGCTGGACGATGCTGTCGGGAATTTCATAAGGCCAGAGTTTCACCCCGCCCACTATCACTCGACTCCGCTGTGCTGGCACTGTGCAGTGGGCTGAACGAGAGAGGTGACTGCACAGTGAAGATACAGACAAGAAAACGGGTCCGGATACTTCCGTTCTTCAGCCTCATCGCTGTAACTGCAGTCTTACCTCTACAAAACGGAACCTTACTCCAGGTGCCATCTGATTGGCAGTTCACCCGGTTGGGCCCTTCCAATAGGAATGTCTTCTTGCAGAGGTAATAGATAGCCTCGCCCACTTCATACTTTTGTCGCTGAACAGCCACCAGATAACCCTGGTCCACTTCAACAGGTGGGGGGCAGAAAACTCCTGACAGGGCAGGAAATTAAAAGACAGGATGTGAGGAGTGCAGTGCATGAGAGGCAGTGGATGCCAGTGCACAGTGCAGGCCTCATATTGGATCCCTCTGAGCAAGAGTGCAGTTACTAATCGTGAACTGCAGGTGGTACCACAGCACCGCTGACAAAGGGCAGCCTGGTGGACCATCACCAGCTCACATACACAGTGAGTGACGGCAGATTATAAAGCCCCTGGGACGTCACCTGCCAGCTTGTACTGAGCCACCTCCAGCCTGTCCTCTCTCTCTCTCTGCGTAGCATTGATATGCAGACACTTACTCTGACAGACGGGATGAGGGTACTGCCAAGTCTGGTTCTCCTGACAGAAATTCTCCCTCTTTCCGACCAGTTTAAATCTGAACCAGCAGCAAATACAGGAAGAACTAAAGATTAATGATGACACATATACATTAACATGCAGAAAGTGTACTAATTATCAGCTGTATTTGGAACTGGGTCATAGCTAATACTAGTTCTTTTGTCCAAAAGGCCTTTAAGACGCCCTCACTATAACATGGGGAGTCTGTAATAAATTAGCTCCATGCATGCAACACTCCCCTGAAATTATATTTTAATGCATTTTTCTAAAGTTTATCATGAAGTGAATGAACCACATCTGGATATACTCATGCGTTGTGCAAAATATATTAACTGTAATGAACGGATTAACCTGAAAGAGCAGACATTAGCCCAATCTCACTGTCGCTTACCCAGGATGGCAACTATACAGGATATTTGAGCCGACTGCAGAGCTGCCCTGGAGGGTAAATTTGCTCTGAATCTCGTCTGGTAGTCTGCAGTAATGCGTGGCGATGGTTGGAGCAGCTATTTAAAAGAAGATGAAGCAACAACTGAAAGATTCAAAGACTCATTTATCTGCTCGGCAACTGCCTTGTTACTGAGCCGCGTCCCCTAACCCTTCTATGTTCTGTGCCTTTCTTTGCACCTTGAACTGCGATATTTTGAACCAGTAAGGAATTATTCCATAAAAGTCGCAGAAGGCGCAGGACGAGGAATGAGGCAGAAAGCGTCAGGCTATGCAGGCTAAGCAGAAACTTACGTGGACATCTAGCAATTCCGATAAGTCGCGTGAAAGATGGGAAATACCAGCCGTAGTCTTACTAGCACTCAGTTTCATACCCCTGAGATTTCGCTCTTTTGTCTTAATATTGAACAACATCCAGAACTACGGTGTATCTCCTGCTATGCCCCAAGAGGCAGAGACACTCTGCATTGTCCTCGGCCAAGCAGAAAAGGTTGTGAGAAAAGGCCTTTGTAGCTTTAGCGGGATTCAGTACAGTATGTCAGGGTGGTATTATTGTACCTAATACAGCAACAGGCTCCCCTTGAAGGCGCCCACACAGCAGAGACTCCTGCGGCGCCTGCCTTTACAGACGCAGGACCGCCGGGACGGAGCCTTTGTTGGGGGGCAGCCCCCGCTACCTAGCGAGCCAGCGGGGAAGCGCGGCGCTTCAAGCTCCACAAAGAGCTCAGACGGAGAGCGGGGCTGCCGCCCACCAGCTCTCGCGGTGCATGAAAGAGCCCTCGAATGCTGGGAATACTTCAGCAAACAGCAGTCACACGCAAAGTACATGGAAGCGAGGAGAGAGGAGGCTCACGGGCAGCAATGCAAACATCCAAAGGCAGCTGGTGAAGTCGCTAGGAGTGTATGGGGGAAACTCACTTCGCTGCATGCATGTTGCATGTTGTGCATTTGATAAATAAACTTTGATTTGATTTTGATTCAGGAAAAAAAACACCTTTCAGTAACATTAGGCCTAGAACTGACAAGTAAACAAACACACACACACTTCCTAACTCAACACGTGACCTTTGCAATGACATTCAGACCAAGAACAAACAAAGCCCACACATCAACCCTTGATCTCACCTGTGCATGTTGGGTCCTCGCCACTCCAGCGACGGTCGCCTTGACAGCGACGTAGTACTGCCTCCATACCCCCGGCCATCGCGAAGCCGGGCTGACAGCGGGTTTCGAGAAGAGCGGAGAAGGAGGGTGCAGGAGAGAGCAGCTGGGAAACGGTGTTGGGGTTCAGACGCAGCGGCCAGGGGCAGGTGCGACCTGGGAGTTATGTGGAGGAGGAGGGAGAGGCGGGCAGAGGCCGTTAGGAACATATCCCGGGAAGAATAAGTGACCGAAACCGCAGAAGGAGACTCCAAAAAAAAAAAGGACATGAAAAGCAATGTTAATGGAAACAGTGGGGAAGAAGATGGAGAAGAGGAAAGATACAGAAACAGATGAACAAGCAGGTCACAGGCGCACAAGCCACAGATGTACATGGGGTGAGAGACAATGGCAGCCAGGAAAGGTAGATGAGGAGCTTAGTGTGAAGTTAGTGTGCTGTCCCCACTCACCTGGCGTCACACAGCTGTGTCCACACTGCCCATCACACAAACACCTCCTCCTGCCTGGACAGTCCTTGTCCGTCCGGCACCCTTTTGGGCAGTTACTTCGCCTCTCATTGCCCAAGACACTGTCTGGACATGGGTCAGTCTGCTCTGCTAAGGAGCCAAACAGTGAAGGAGCTTATGGAAGGATAGCACCAAACCCCGACAACACACACACACACACAGCCGCACGGCAGCAGTGACAGACTAACTCAGGAGCACGCGCTTCAGTGACTTCTTCTACAGCTTGATTTTCAGAGAGTCAAACATTCAGAGGCGTAATTACGTGCATGCTGTCAGAATAAATACTGAACGGTGACCTGTTTAAAGCACTGTCCATGTAAAGAAATGTACCGAAGCCATTATGTTACCAGTTGCTTGGGAGATAAAAGATTCAGTACAAGCCCAGACAGACAGGAGAAAAAAAAGAGAATAGTCCATCTTTCTGTGCTGGCTGGTGGGTTATGGAAAGAGGCTGACAGAGAACAGGCGATATTTAGTGTGGTGGGGGATGGAGGGAGGAGGGTTCAGCCAAGGAAAACATCTGTTTTCTATTGAACGTTCAAGATCAGGGGACAAAAAAAATAAAAACAAAAAAATGGTGACCTCTCACCTATTTTTGTGAAAACAAGCTGATAATGGACCAAGCATGCCCAAGCACCAATCAGACAGCCTGAGGAGTGCACACGCATGCCCAAGCACCAATCAGACAGCCTGAGGAGTGCACACGCATGCCCAAGCACCAATCAGACAGCCTGAGGAGTGCACACGCATGCCCAAGCACCAATCAGACAGCCTGAGGAGAGCACATACACACACAGACTATCTCACTCCACTTCTCTAGCTGAATACAACGGGAGCAGTGCATGCACACCATCCCACAGTAAGTTCTCTCACTACTTTTGGGACATCTGAAAGCATGGAACCTATTGCTCAAACTTTAACATTGTGACCACAATTCATTGTGTAATCCATAAACCAATACAAGTAAATGACAAGTAAATGATGACAGAATCAACCTGGACTTTGAAGTAAAAGGTGTAGTCGGTGAGAAGAGAATCATTTATTGGGACTTTTGGACAACTCCATTCTCCAGCATCCTTTAGGAAGGAACGCTGGCCTCCCATGTGCAGCTGGGTAGCAGTGTGGGCTGATGGGGTCTGTAGTGAATGCTGCGTATTAATAATCATAGGAAAACTAGTCCTGTCAAAAGGTTTAAAGCTACACAAGTTCAGTTCTTAAATATTTTGACTTTTTGTGTACACCTACCACAGGAATAACACATTAACGATTAATCTCGCTATTAGTAAAATGTGTGTGTGTGTGTGTACATATAAAGTTTTTATTTATTTATATTATTTTAATTTTTTCTTTATATAGCCTAGAGAATTGTGGGAGACTATGGGTTACTTCCAGACATACAGGTGATGGTAAACAGGTGGTGGATAGTAGTACAAAGTTAGTGCCATAATAGCTGGAAAAAGGAAGTAACCACAGCACGTTAACAACAAAGGTGATAGTCATTACCACACTAGTAGGATGAATCTGATAATGCATCCTTCATCTTTGCTTAGGAGGCCCAGTGATCGGACTGGAACGTTACCCCATCCAAACTGAGTTGGATATTAAGAATTAATTAGTTCAAGACTAGCAAAGTAAAACAGTGCCTATAGGGGCAACAACTTTGAAACCTTATAAATGAGTTAAAAAAGAGGAACACTCCCTACATATCTGGACATTTTACTCCCATAAATGTGAAATACTGCATATCTGTTAGAATCTTAAGTCACCTGCACACACATACAGTTACATAATGACACATCCAGACATACACTGTCCACGGAGAACATATGACGGGAATATCACTTTAACATACTGGCGATTTATGCTCTTAATAAGGAGACTGAGATTAATAATTGATGGAAGGGGTTACACAGAAGTTATACAGACAGAGCATAACTGCGGAAATGTCAGCTGAGGACACGAGGAGCCAGTGCACAGAACTCAGGACTTAAAGACCACAGACTGAAAACATTTTTATTTTAGTAAAATATCCTGAGCTTTCGTAATTAGTAATATTCATAACATTAAAAAAAACTACACTTATGCAATTAAATTATTAGAATTAAGTCTCCAAGAACAATACATTAATAAATATAATTTTAAGTATTCAATAACTATTATATAATCTTAAGTATTTAATAAGTATTCAATCATAGCTTATAAACCAGGATTTACACAAAATTAGTTAATAATTTAGCAGTACATCGGTTTTTTAAAGGATGATGGTTTTGTACAAGAAAAATATTTTAATAGTTTTAAAAACCGGTTAAAAAAACAGTAATGTAGCTTTGTCCCACGACACCCTATCTGAGAACCACAGTTATGTACCAGGTACAGTTAAAAAAAAAAAAGATAAGGAAAGTGCTGACTCAGGGCATGTGGGAGTGACGTGTGTCTGTTATATTCCAGGCTGCAAGCTGGCTGTGGATCAGTGCCGAGGTGCTCCTCACACTGGCTGTTGGCCTAGGGGCGTGTAGGCCAGCTCGAATTCGGTGCCTCAACCCAGCAGAAAGAAGAAGGACGTCCTCTGTGGCTACCTTGCTTTGCACCACTGAGTGGAGTCTGCCCACCCCCGGGCACCATTTGGGATTAGAACATGCCCTTTGAAATATTACAACAGCAATACCGACTGCAGTATGAAGCTGACTGATTTCACAATCTCCCTCTTATTTCCATAGTATTTAAATCAGAGACACATAATAATAATTTCAGAAGATTCAAAGAACATAAAAAATGAATGACTTCACAACACAATTTAGGACCACTTCCCCCAATCTCAGTCTAATAGAAACAAATGTTTAACATTATTTCATCCTCAATATAAACCTGTCTTTTAAAAATAGTCTTTTATAAACCATTCCCATTTTAAATATATTCCCTGTTAACAAATGTACCTTTTCTTCATTCTCTGTATTTAAAATCCCTTCCACTAATTTATAAAATATACAAAAAGATTCTAAAATATCCTCACCCGCCTATCTCGTTCTATAAATATAAAAATATAGTTTCATATGGCAACATATCATTTCTTAAAAATCGTCCCTCTCCACCTGCTCTCTCAGACTCGATTTACAACTTTCTCTATTAACCATCCGGCTCTCTTTAGTTCACAAATACACACGTTTACAACAGTTAAAATGGAGCGAGATCCTTGTTGGCGTCCCTCTACGACATCGTCTCCTTGAGGTGGCCCCGCCCCCCGTGCAGGGTGGTCTCTCCCGGCCCCGCCTCATTGGTCTCCGTGGCGACTCTCGTACTTGCTGAGAATGTCGCGGCAGTGGCCCAGCTCCCTGCGCATGTCGGCCACCTCCCGCCGCAGGGCCGCGTTCTCCCGCTCCAGGAAAGCCGCCCGCACAGATATCTGGTTCTCCTTCAGGCGCCTGGCGTCCCGCGACCGCTTGGCCGCCTCGTTGTTTTTGCACCGGCGGCTCCAGTACTTTTCGTCCTGTGGGTGAAAGGGCAGTGGTGACACAGGCCAGCGCGGAGCAGCTCTGTTAGGGGTGGCCTAGTGCGGCTGGAGAGACAGGCTACAGTAATGGCTGGGAGATGCAGCAGTGATACCAGGCAAACCAACAAGTCAGATGTGCTGTTCACTGCCTCAATAGTACATTCACACAGAAGTAAAAATCCTATATGCACAGGGAGAGAATCAACCAGGCATGGCTATTGCTCTCAGTAAGCTAATGATACCACTCGTATCTGGGGCAAACAAACCTACCCTGCATCATCAACCTCTACTGGGCAGACTGGGAAATATGTCCAGGAATGTATACTGACTAGAAACTTAAGACATGCATGACCACCAACGGACCCTGAGGAATACAGGCATTTAATCTGTGTGTTCATGTACAATCACTTACACATTGACAATAGGGATACGACGATGGCTCAGAGGGAATATGAAAGTCGAACCAGGAACTCCTACACGGCAGCAGCACTTAACACTGACAGTGAACTTCAAAATTCCAAAAGACGTTTGATTTGGCTAATATATAAGCCTTCTGGCCCAAAGTGTTTCCACACAGGCGGATCCTGGCGGCATCCATCTCTAAGCAGGCATTTAAGAAATGAGCTGTGCTATTCTGACGGTTTTACAATGGCTGCATATGCGCATAACATCCTTAGACGACCCTGTGGCCAAAATGGAGATCCAGGTACCTTCATTTCATCTGGTACCAGCATCTTCTGGGCCTTCTTGATTACTGGCTGAGGTCTGAGCTCTTCTTCGGTGAAGTGACGTCTCCGTGGGTCAAAGGCCTCCTGTCCAGGAATACTGGACAGTGCCAGGTCTGCAGGCTCAGGGTCAAAGTTCACCATGATGTCATTGCCATCAGAGCTTGTGGGGAGCGGGAGCGGGGGGCAGGAGGAGGATGAAGATGAGGATGGTGCAGGGTCCAGGGATGTCACCTGGCCTCCTTTGAAAAGCAGAATAAAAATTGATGTTAGATACAAAGTCAAACATTTCATTAAATAAGAATAGGATATCTTGGCAAAAAATTTTTTTTACAGGAGGCACAATTATAATAAAATAACCCTAACTGACTAGTTGTGACACTGACCGACCACCAGGTGGCAGCACAAAGAGCGCATCTACCCATCTGTGCTAAATTTCAAATACATATTCTGACATATTGCCGTTTTTAATCATTCCACCCAGAAGGAATCTGCAACCACTGCTCTTAAACACCAATCTAAATGCCAGACAGATTTCACACACACGTTTATATCCATATCTTTGTAGGGATCGTCCATTAATTTCTATGGGCATAACCCTGATCCCAACAATGACAGCCTCAACCCCTACCCAGCCCTAACCTTAACCATAAGTAACCAAACAAAATAAAAGCATTTTTAGATTTTTGGCTGACATTTGGTCCCCACAATGTAATATAAACATACACACACTCTCTCCCTCAACTCAGTCAATGAGCTCCTTCTTTACACTCTAACCCTATGCTGACACAGAGGCAAAGATCAATAAACAGCAACCAAAGTCACATCCCCACACGTGTGGACTTTGTTTCTCAGGCTCCGCCCCTCCTCTGTGCCAGCTCGTGAAGAGCCGCGTGCTCCGGGAGCAAGCATGCAGGGGGCGGGGCCTTACGCACACACCCTACACATACTCTCTCTGCTACTGGCCACCCCTATCGTGCAGCTACAGTACTGCTGAACTTTAAGCCTACATTCCCCCTCTTAATAGAGGTGATTCTGTAGGTGCCTCTCTTCCCTGTTCTGCTATACTTTCATAAATCATTTGTAGTGCTGTTCCTTCTTCGCACAAACCATGAGAGACATCGCTGCACCAGTACTAGTGCAGAATTGCCTCCTAACTATTCATACGATGCATTCGTATGGAGTTAAGACGCCAGTATGGTCAGTATCCAGCAGCCTGAATACACTGCATATGAAGATTTTCTGGGTAAAGATGATTACTGCAATACACAACAGCTCTAACCATAAGCATAACTCTAACTCTCCAACATGCCTTGTGTACACCCTAGGCCCAGAATACATATCTCATGGCTGAACCATGACACACCACACCTACACCTCTATCTCCTTCTCATACTCCACCCAAATGACAGGCATCAACCTCCGTGTTAGAACCTCTCCTATTCCAGCACTGAGGACGATTTGCTGGTTAGATGGCCAAGGGCTTCTTCTAAGCTCATTCCAAGCCCAGCTTCAGTCCCAAGCCCCATTTTCCAGCATCAGGCTCACCGTGGAGACACTCTGCTGGCAGGCTTAGCCCTGCTTGCTGCACATTCAGCGGCAAGAGTGAAGGAGAGGAGGGGCACGAGGAAACGGGGGAGGAGACGGAGGGGGACGAGGAGCGTGGTGGCGGAGGGGACAGGGGACACTGCGAGCTCTGGCTGGGGACAGCAGACTGGGAGCTCTGGGAGGGGATCTGTGCGGAGCTGGAGCTGCCAGCGTGCAGGTTGCCCATGCCATTCTCTGTTAGGAACTCCTCCAGGTCCATGTACTGCAGCTGGAAGAGGCTGCCGTCACAAGGCAGGGTGCGCTCCCACAATAGGGGGCCCAGGAAGGCCGACTGGGGGGCGGCTTTCAGGGAACTCCCATGGTCAGTGCCATCCAGAGAGCTGGACGTCTCCCCCGGCTCCAAGGGCTCCTCTTTCTCTGGAAACAGAGAAACCAAATGGTTGGTGTAAATATAATACAGACAGAAAGTCAGCCTGGGTAATATCTCTGGCCACGCAAATACAATATCGATAAAAGAAAAGACAAGTAGAATCCTCTCTACACCCAAACAGACAAGGAGACAGCACATGGGACAATAATGTGACCAATATAGTGTTTCCACTCAAGAAAGCTTCCTACATTGTATTTACCCAGAATGACAGAAAAATGGGGACACTTAGGGTGACATGAATTGAAAATGTCAGGGTAACACCATACTGTCAGAGGCTCCGTAAGGGTGCAGAGAGGTGGAGTGATTCCAAAGGGCCCAGAGTGGCAGGGGCCCTAAAAAATGTGGAACATAACTGGATTGGTCTGGGCTGAAGCCCCAATATGACATGCTTTCATGGGGCCCAACATCTCCAGCAGCACCCCTGCCTATAAGGACCTGTTACGATGTCTAGCCTGTCTATATCTTCTTAGATCGATGGTTTTAAATACGTTAGAATGATGCAGAAACATGTTAAATGAAATTTGCTGGCGGAGATTGCATCAAGCACAATGCTGGCTGTGTCTCAAGACTATAGTCTTAGAAGATCTAACTGACTGATGCCCGCTACAGAAATACCCAGGAAACAGACCTATAAACGGCTCGGTTTCGTGTTATCAAAAAGGAAAACCATACAGCGAAGGCAGATAAAACATAAAAAGCACAAACAGCTCACCTTTCATTTCGCGGCAGTCTCTGCTCCTCTGGTCGCATTTTGAGGGTGACTGCAGCAGGGACTTGAGACTGGCCATGGAAGTCGGGTGTCCCGCACCCGGGGTCACTCCGGCCTGGTTAGCGCTTCCAAACTGTGCTCCAGCTCCAGCAGGGATGTTCGGGGGCCCAAGCTGGGGGAGCGGCCTGGACATCGCACGCCGACAGGGGGCTGCTTCGGCAGCAAGCGACCGCGGCACCGGCTGCCAGGCTATCGGTAAGCTGTAACGTGAATTTGGCGAAGGGCTCACGTCAAAGTGCACGCAAGAAGTTCTGCAAAGCTGTGCATATTCCTAATGATAGTGTATCTCAAGCCCGCTGATCGCAGAAACAGATGCAGCGCTGTTCATTCAGGCTTTAATGGGAGCAGCCGGGGTCCGCAGTATAATCCGCTCGGAGAAGCGTGCGTATATATAATATATAAGGATAATATACAGTGCAGTCGGGGTCCGCAGTATAATCCGCTCGGAGAAGCGTGCGCGAATCGTCAGATGGAGTTTGGCACGTATGTAGGCGATTAAGGAGAAGGAGATACATAAAACATAAGGAGAAGGCTGTCTTAATTGTTATTCCCACGTCGATAGGCAGCGAATTCTATATCGGCGACTGTTACTTTCCCATTTTCTTTAAACGCAGCGGCTCCTTTATAGACAATGTCAATCCGACTTGATCGTCGCGAAACTATTCTTCATTCGTCCGCGATTAAATCAGCAGAGGCGAAATACTGAAATCGCTGGGGTGGGGGGGGGGCGGAGAAAAAAAATCACCAGGCATTAACGAGAACGATACACCAATATGCGGAGAAACTTAGCAGGGCAAGCCCGGCACGAAGCTCCGAATAACACCGAGAGAAGGTGAAGCGAAGCAGCTTCATATTAGGCAACGAGGAAAAGGCGATCGGGAAAAAAATAAGCGGTCCCTGTGCATCAGGAAGGAAAAGACGATTTTCCAAAAGACAGATATTTGGATAACAGGGACACCGCAGCTATTATGACTAGCAGCTGGCCGATATATTCTTCTCTTGTCGCTGTTGTTCACTCCGGCTTTTTTTAGTTCCTCCTCCCCCCTCTTTCTCTTTCTATATATGTATCCAGCTACTGAGGCGTATCTTGCGGTCCAGCAGTGGCGAGAGTCAGCTGGGAGGAACGCAGGCGGCCCCCCCGACGTCACCCCCAGGGGGCCGTGACGACCCCGCGGTGACGTCGCTCAATAATAATGAGAGGCAGGCCAATAGCGACGCTCCGCCGATAGGCACACCCACAAGTAACCACGCCCACGCACTGGAAGGCGCAGCCCATTTTATGACAACATTACGCTATGGTTTCCCTGTAACTAAGGCACTCCTTCGGGAGAGCGAAAATATTCGGCTTGGCCGCCAAACAACTGGGGAATTGAGGAATATAAGTAAACTAAACGATGACATATCAAAAAGACAGTAATATATGCCTTTTGTAAGTAGACAATAAAAATATTTATATAGTGAATGTGTTGCATGACTGATTTCTGAATTATTACTAGTGCTCATGCTGAAATGTATATGGTCAAATTATATCTTATAGCTAACAACATACGTGTTGTTATTATAATTATTATTATTATTATCAGTAGTGGTGTTGGTGGTGGAATACCAGCTTTAAATTCACAAAAAAAAACTTTCTGGGAAATGCTGTCTATATTATTACCAGGAGTCGATGTTGACTTGACGCTGCAGGAAGGCGCGGCATTCCTCTGTAACTAGCGCCCGTGCCGGACCGGCGCTCACGTGGCCGTGGCACGCGAAGGCGCTGCCCGTGCCGCGAAATCCTTTCCTGTGATTGGTCAGAAGAAAGTCTCAGACACGCCAGGACGATCTGATTGGACTAAACTAGGCCAGCGGCCTTGCCCACCGTTTCGGCAACGCTAATGTGGCGTGAGCCTAAAAGCAGCAAAACAAAAACAGAAGGCCGTGGAGACAAACGTCCTTCAAAGTAGTAGCCACTTTTCATTTTATCGGTTGATATGCTAAAAACACTTAGGCAATTTTGAGCTAACAGCTTACCGATGTGTAGAAAACGTATAGTGGTCAGGGACTATTGAAAGTGAAAGATTAAAGTTAGAACGGTGATTTCGCTAATAAAGGATTAATATGTTCTTTCAAAATGCCCACCTTTGAAGTAAAGTATTGCAACGAAAATCGTAGTACATTGGGCTATGTTATGCACCGTTTCTGAACTGCTGATTTGGGTTCAACTGCCTGTACACCATATCAGATGTATACCTATTTCTTTGTTCAAGTATGTTCATATTCACATTCTTTAAGGAAAAGTACATAAGACAATAAGAGATTACTGAAATCTGTCATATATTCCATTTATAAACGTGGAAAAACCTGGACTTTTGTACGATTTTAATTGAGATTTTACTTTTAGATTACAGAACTCAAAAAAACTTTAGATAGCCAATTTATTTAAAAAATGTTCTCTTTTGGCTAAAGGTGTCAGTGTTCTGAAGTGTAGAAACATTGCTACTAAATGTATAGCGTGTCCATTTTTGCTTGTAAATGTAGTTATACAATTAATCTTTTCTGCATACTGTACATCAACTAAAGCATTCTTTTTCTGGTCTTGGATGCGACTAAGCTTACTAAGGAATGTGGAAGAAAGTACACTGTGCATTATGCAGCACATAATTCAGATAAAATATCAACGGACACCACAAAGTAGACTTCATCCCCAAGAAATTCAGAGAGAACGTCGTAAAGTGGTTCGGATCTGGGTGTGCCGAAGATGTGGAACTGATCTTAAGTTATCTCTCCTGATCTGAGGCTAGTCAAAGAACATTGTGTACTGAAGAAGGCACATAGAATGTAGGGGCTACAGCAGAGGACTATGGAGTCTCCTGAATGAATCAACGTAAGCACGCTAAAGCATTTTTTCGCGTTAGTTTACGTTAGTGTTCTCTACATAAATAGAGCAAATAAGTGAATGTACAAAGTGGGATGCATACTTCATAGTAAAACAAGCAATGAAAATGTCTCTGCTCACTATTTACACAAAAAAAACGGTTGAGGTTTCATGTGAATGCTTGTCGGTCTATGTAGTGAAAAGAAAATCACATTCACATCCACTGAATATAGTCCGTGTTGCACTTTTGCAACGCATAATTGCAGTAATTAAGCTTTTACTTCCACCTTGTGGAAGGATGATATCAGTACATTTTTGTCTGTTTAAATTACCATTCGCTCCATTGAATTTCTGTTTAAGTAGTTTTACCAGGAAAATTTAAAGTTGAATAATCACTTCTGTAAATGTGCAAAGAAGGAAAATTAGTGTAGCTTATATGGCAATATATTATCTGTATGTTATACGCCACGTACATAAGTTGCCGTATTGCTTAGTCCAATAAGTCCATATAACCACATGGGGACAGTTTTGAAAGACGTATCAATTAATCTTTGTCAAAAGTGAAGAATTTCAATTTTTCAAAGAATACCCAACTATTTATAGTGATCTCTTTTACAGAAAAAAATGATAACATGTTTCTTTTGATTTTTTTTATTTTTGGAATATATTCCACCTATTTTTAATCACTAGGCAAATAATATGATAGAAATGTATTTAGTATTATTTTTCTTTTTTAAAAGAAGGCTTGGGAAAGGGATATGGATGGGGATTCAGCTCAGTAAAATACTACAAGTGTGTAAGGGAAAGAGCCCGAATTCTGGGCGAGTAGCTGGACAGGAGGATAACATAAACACACTGGTACATTTAATTCTTAAAACGACAGCCCGTCATTCCCTCCCTTTGACCCGCCCACTTGCCCACCCTCCAAACAGCAATGATACAAACTAAAACAGTACTTAGAAAACAATATAGCAATTAAAAAATTACAGTACAGTCAGCTTGTTCCCACCCACCTCCCAATTTCAGTCTTTTCATACAAGTTGCACTGTCCACTGGTATGTACTCAAGTTTTGTGTGTCTTCTCCAAAAACATAGCAGAGGTTTCACACCTTTTTCAGAATAGTCCCACTAATTAATTTGCTCTTCTTTAATACGTTGTATTCATAATCATTAGTTAACAGATCCTTTAGGGATTTTGTGTTACCTGCTCGATCAATTCACAACAGTGAATTCACAATATGACTTACTGACCAAGAAACACATAGTGTCTTATGAACTGACACAAGAACTTTCCACCAAAGAGAATGGTTTTCTTCAGTCACTGACCCCTTGCATTTATCCAAATGTACTTTATAAGAACAAAACAGTCAAGCACAACTCCACAGGGCTCCTAAGTGAACACTAACTACATAATATACACAGCAGAGAGACTACATAGGGTAATCAGGATAAAAGAAACAGTATTAGCCTTAATCCAATGAAGCTTATTTAACATCCCAGAAAATTTAGCCAAAGAGAGTGTAAATGGTGTTTACAAATCAGGATGCACAGAAAGTCATGTCCTTGCAGACTCTCACATTCACTTGAGAGATTTTGAGGTTGATTTTTGCAAACTATGTAAATTAGTATGTAACGTTCTACAAAAAAGAAAAAAAAACACTCCATGTACTGTAATCCAGAGTCTAGGGAGAGATGTGGCAATGTGGCAATGACACTAAGTCAGTCCAAGGCAAAAGTAGCCCGTCTGTAAAAGTGACCTGCCACTGGAGTAATACATCTCACCCCAAATTTCCAAAGTGAAAATCTCGCACTAGCCATAGAAAAAGACTCAGTGCCTGTATTCCATTAGCACAGCTTCACTCTGTCCCTCTTTCTTCACCACCGCGCTCGGTGTAGATTTCGCTTTGAGAGCCGCAGTACCCCTGCCACCTCCCCCAACAGCACCTCGACAGGCTACAGTGTGCCTCTGCAGGAGCACCCCATTCCAAAAACGCAATGGACACCGTGGACAAGAAAAAGATCCCTTGGTGAGATGGAACCCTCGATGACTAAGGGCCGTAAGGAATTTACGAGAGCGCTTTCCACAGACAGGGCACTCCAGGCGGCTTTGGGGGCAGCTGCTTCTTGGAGGATGTCTAACTGCCCTGTGAACCAACAGGGCTGACTGGCGAGAAAATATAGTCCGTGGACACAAAGGGCATGGGAAGCATTTCTGTGGGACATCCAGTGATGATAACTTCCCCATGCTGAACCCTCCTCCAGCTCGTCTAAGCTTAAGAAGGTGTGCTATTCGCTTCTTTCTTCTAAGCTGCTGTTGATGAATTCCCCCCCTTTTTGCCTTTAGGAGTTTCCGCCTCTTCTCTTTTTGTTTCTCTGCCTCATGCTTCTCGTTCCTCTCTTCACTCCCCCCACCTGTAGACTGTCCTCCTGCAGCCCCTATTCTGTGTAATTCCTCTTTTCCCTTTTTCTTCTTCCGGTGTTTCTTTAGATCATCCTGACACTGCAAATTCTGTTGCTGTGGATGTGGAATCTGCATCTCAACTGGAAGCTGTTGTACATGCTGACTATGCTGCTGTTGAGAGGGTGACAAAAGTAGAAGAGGATGAAGAGAGGGTGTGGTGTTAAGGGGATGGGCAGGTCCAGTTGGGTACATAGGCTCCCCTTTAATTCCTATAGGCTGCTGGTGGTTCGAAAGAGTGGTCAAAGTTGAATTTGGTGGGAGGGGATGAGAATATGTGGGGGCACTAGATGCTGCTGAGTGAGGAGGACCCAGCTCTGGGAGGTAGAAGAGAGGAGAGAAGCCAGTTGGAGGCTGTTGGGGAGGCTGTTGGGAGTGGGGTACACTGGTGTGTGCTTGTTGTCCTCCATGGGTTCCACTTGGGGGGACAAGCTGAAGAAGGGCATTTGTAGCAGCTTCACTCTCGGAAACAGATCCAGTTGCACTTCCACTGCCCCCAGGTACACCTCCACCTCCTGGCTGATTAGCTTGGCCAGTCCGTGTTAATCCATGCTGTGAAAGCCGGTGTCTAGTCAAGCTATTAGCATAAGCAAAGGCCTTCCCACAGACCTCACAGCAAAAAAGCCTGTCCCCGCCCTCATGAACAGCTTGGTGATGGGCAGTCAGGTGAAAGTGATGACGGAATGACTTCCAGCAAATGGCGCAAGTGTATAGTCTAGGGGGAGGCTGAGTGTTCGGTCCTTGAGGCTTGATGCCCTGAGGATAGGCATAGTAAGATTCAGAATTTCCTTGATCCCTCTCTTGGCTAATGTTCCCTCCAGGAGTTACAGCAGAGTTGTTGCTGTTACTACTACTCCCTCCAGCTGTTGTGGGAATTTCCTCAAATTCCCCTTTCTGATGTAGTTTTCCATGTCTCTTCAGACTCTGCGCATAACCAAAATCTTTCCCACACAGACCACATTTGTAGTTCTTCTCCCCAGAATGAACTGTGTGATGCTTGGTAAGATGGAATGCTTCCCGGAAATTTTTCCCACAAACAGAACAGTGGTGGGGTTTCTCCCCAGTGTGGATACGGTCATGCCTTCGAAGGGTTTCGCGACGTGTGAAGCCACGACCACAGACACTACACAAAAAGAGTCGTTCGGGATCTCCACTTGTCCCTCTTTGGGAATGCGTTCTTCGTTTGCTGGTCTCCCCAGTAGCTCCAGCACCTGATCTGGCTTCCTTCTTTGGGCGAGGTTTCCGAGGCCGCTTCGGTTTGACAGTCGAGGCTTGCTGCTGATGCTGCTGTTGGTTGTGATGGGTTGAAGTGGTCATTGTACCACTCATGCTATCCTGAGTGCCCCTATAAGCCTTGTCCATTCCAGATGTCGATGAGGGGGCACTAGGAGAAACTCCAAGTGGACCTAAGCCAAGTCCACCAAGAAGCCCTCCAATAATATCCCTTCGTTCTTCTCCCCGACCTCCAACATTACTGTGCTCCCCAGGCATGCAGGAGGCAGCAGCAGCTGCAGCAATAGCGGAAATGGCACTGTTAACTGAGCTGGTTACATCATCTTCAGTGTCATCTAACAAAGATGAGAGGGGAAGATGAGGCTGCTGAGTCTGACTTTGAGGGTGGGGATGTAAAGTTGGGGCTAATGGTGCTTTCCGGAGTGCTGGACCTGTCATTCCACTTCCACAGGAGGGTTCTCCAGGATAACAAGGAGAGGGATTAGCTTGAGAGCGATGTTGCTTGTAGTCACCACGGTACTCATCACCTCGGTACAATGTCTGATAACGATTCCGAGAGAAGTCAGCAGGATACTTTCCTTCGGTTTTATTCCCACTGCTTGCAACACCTCCCCTTCCCGACTGGAAAAGACCTTCACATGTTAAAGCCGATTTCACATCTTCATCTTCTGCATCTTCTGCTATCATACTCCCAACCACTCCATCTTCCTCTTCCTCCTCTTCCTCTGTCTTTCCATAAATCACCCTTCCAGTAAGTTGTCCACCTGGGTATTCCACTGATCCACTTTCTCCTGATTCTATATCCCCAGGTTTACTTATTTTACTTCTATAGCGTCCATCCTGTCCAATCATTGAGTTGTTATTACCACTAGTGCTAGGCCTGGACCTTGATCCCCGACCTGGCTTGCCACATGTACCTGAAGCTGCATGGTTAAGCAATGATGTGCTTTCACGAAAGCATCGACCACAAGCTGGGCAACGATAAGGTTTTTCCTCATGAATCTTCTCATGGCGAGTGAGTGATTCACGGCGATTAAAAGCACGCTGGCATATTGTACATGCAAAAGGTCGTGCTCCAGAGTGGATGACCCCATGTTGGAGGAGGTGTCCCCTTTTCTTAAACCCCTTTCCACATTCAGGGCAACGATGATTCTTTTCAGGACTTGGGCAAGATGAGGATGAGATGGGAGCTGGATTTGACTGTTGCTGTTGAGGATTTAAAGAGGCTTGTGGTTGAGCCTGTTGATGATGTGAGTTGGACTGTGATGTTAGGTCCTGGGTCGAATGGGGTATGTTGGCATCAGTTTGGTGGTGATTTTGGCTGGGACTGGAAATAGGGTTAGCACTACTATTAGTATTGCTACCATTTCCAGAAACTAAACCGTGACTACGCAGATGTCTTCGGAGGCTGGAGAGATGAGTAAATGTTTTACCACATTCCCCACAGTGGTAAAGAGGCTCTGGTTCAGGCTGAGTAACAGTGGGTGTCATAGCACCAATATTTTCAGATTTGGGAATTTGTGAGCCATTTGTTACAAGGACCGATGCTGCGGTTGAAGAAGGGGCGGAAGATGAGGAAGATGAAACAGCTGAGGAAGATGAAGCTGAAGAGGTCAGGAGAGAGGAGGGTTCTCCACTAACACTTTGCATATTAACCCCGCCGCTGCCCCCAACAAGGCCTGAAGCTGTATCATGACCATGTCTTCCAGAACTACTGCTGGGGTTTGGGTCTCCAGCACTATGGTTATTGGTACTGCTAGTATTATTACTGGTCTCAAGCTTCCTTTGAGGCAGGTAACCAGCCATAGCCTTTTTTCGTCTGCCTCCTCCACTTCCCCCACCTCCAGTATCCCCCTTCCCTTCCTCCTTTGGGAGAGAAAGGAGCGGCAGCGGAAGAGGTAAGCCAGATTCTTGCTGCATCAGAGATGCTAGTTGATTAGAGGAGAGAACCGGAATACCTTGGAAATCAAAACCTCCAAGTGAGGAGGACTGGGGGGCTGGGTGGAGAGGATGATGAGGATGGGAATGAGAGTGGGGGTGGGACAAAGCATGGGGTGGTAACTGTTGTTGTTGCTGCTGTGGCTGCTGCTGCTGCTGTTGTTGCTGGGGAGTAGGGTGACCATGTGTATGAGTGGGATGAAGAGCAGGAGGTGGAGCAAGTCCAGAACCTGTTTCTCCACCAGCTTGACTTAAACCCAAACCAAGATGGTTGTGTGTTCCCTGCTGGACTAGAAACTGCTCCAAGCTGGCATTGGCTGGCACACCAGAAAGGAAGTACTGATTTGCTGCCAACATGCAACTGAACTGCTGGTGTAGGCTGCGAGCGTCAGACTGAGCCCCAACGAGCTGGTGCCCCAGCGAGGTTACTGTGCTGCTGCTGCTGGAAGGATTATTAGAGGTGGAAGCCGAGCTTGAAGGAGACGGGGTTGAAGATGAGGGTCCAGGGGATGCTTGGGGAACAGTGAGACCAGGATGCAAAGGTGGTGGTGGGGGAGGAGCAGATGCAACAATTCCTCCAATACCTCCTGCTCCTCCAGTTCCACTGCCCCCAGTGAAGTGCTCAAAACGTCCCATTCCTGGGTGCAGCTGTTCCTGAGCCAGTGCTGCCTCCGCAGGATGAAATGAACGCAAAAACTGTGGGTATGCTGCTCCATGGCTTGCACTCCCCCCACCACTAGCACCACTCACACCCATCTTGCTCGACTTGCGAGAACTCTGGGAGGATGATGAAGACGACGTGGGCTGGGGGGGCAGAGGCGGCGGAGGGCCACTCATTTTGGAAAAAATTGAAGATGAATCTGAAAAGGCGTTGCCTCTAGACCCCTGCAGAGAACTGAGGCTGAGTCCAGACAGGAGGGCTCCTGAGGTCTCAGCCTGCTGCTGCTGCTGGAGCTGCTGCTGGTGCTGATGAAGCTGAACCTGCTGTTGATGTTGCAGTTGCCTCTCTAATCCAAGACCTTTAAACTGGTGGGCCTGATGCCCACTCAGCATTTCTATAATGTCCAGATTATATTTCCCAAATTGGAACATTTCCCATTCACTTGAAGGTGGAGGCGCTGGAGCCACACCACCAGCTCCAGAGGTGGCAATAATAATTCCGCTCCCACTAACCGAGGAGCTACGGTTTGAGGCCCCTGAACTAGAGCCACCTCCACCACTTCTGGAACTGCTGCCTCCACTCCTTCCTGCACTGCTGCTGCTGGTCCCGCTGCCACTGTTACTGGTACCTGCCCCACCACTGCCACCCCCTCCACCTGCTGATGAGCGCCCACTGCCGCCACTCTCCATCCAAGAGAAGTGGGCAATGGGCTTTCTGTCTATGAGTCCTTTTTTAATCAATGCTTTGTGCTATCGGTTGCAACCTTTGCCGTTTAGCAAATACTCCTTCTACAACATTTTATTCAGGAGTCTTCAGGTTTGTCTGTCAGATAATTAAATATTGTTAAGCAGTGACTTATCAGTATGTATTATTCTTGAATTTACTGTATATTTTTGTTTGCCCCTTGAGTGCCTTAGCTGTTCAGCACTGATATGTCCTTTTGACAGTCCTTCTTCGTGTATCTCACAAAGTTCTTAAACAAAAAAAACAGCACTTGTACAAGAGAACACTTTGACAATTTCTTTTGAAGTGAGACCAGTGTCTTTTATCATTGTTGTCTTGTGACAGGGCTGGTTCCCATATGATTCTTCTCATATCTGTGACAAAAATGTCTTTTCTCCATTCATTTCCCAAAATTTAGGGAAATCTACCTTGTATTCCTTGAAAATGAGGTCTTTATTTTGGCAATTTAGTAGTACAGAACAACTGCCCAGAATAATTAAAATCCACTCATATCAGTCCTCTCTTCTGTGCAATATATTCTTTTCTTCTTTTTCAGTAGCCTCTCAACAATAGTTGGAAAGAAGCAGAAGACATGATAACTGTGGTAATAACTGGCATTTTCCTTCTTTCCGCCGTCTGGTCCTTACCTTCTTTTCATCTCTTGAAGAAACTGCAAAATGAAGATATGTATAAATTTTCAGCTCAAACACAGACATTATAGTGAAGATGTAAGCAGTTCATACTTCATGATACAACTACTCTCTATGTAGACTCACATGGTGTAAGTCTGCCACAGCCACTAAAGATAAATAACTCCCAACAGAGTTAGCTCTGTGTTGCTTGATGATATGTAGATTAGGTACCCTAACTAGCTTTATGTTGATGGCAATGAAAGAAAAAAACAATCATAATCAGAAATTTGAAGACAGATGTAAAACTAACTCAATTAAAGTAGTTTCACTGACTTAATATTTGTGCCATTTGTACAGTCCAACCGGCAAAGCACCCATAAACTATACTTATATGCAGTCCATTCATTGTGGAACCCTTCTTTTTAGCTTTAGAAACCAACTGTTCTTTATGCAATATCGAACAAGACAACAATGGGGAAGGTTTCTCAGTTCTCTTACTGTAGACTGGTGAGGATGGACGTACGCTTCGCTGACAAATTCTGAATTGAGAACCCTTTGTTCACAACACACCACAACATTCAAAACTCACATTACACATTCATTACAAAACTGTACACTGAGATGCAGGAATTTAATAAAGTAACGATCATATATTATTTTCGGGGGTTTCAACAAGATTAGAAACTCTGATCTTCAAAGAAAAGAAGCCGAAACGTAAGTCAATATAAATCACGACTATATAACCACAGCTACACTTACATGTAAACAGTTACTAGCCTGTGAAGGTACTTTACACATTACAGTTGTGTGTGTTTGGGTTTGTGTAAATGCAGCAATGCGGTCTCATATCAGTTGCACTATCATCATAACTTTAGGACTCAGCTCTAATTAAGCTGTGCCAAAATCTTGGTAAAAATGTAAGAAGGTATCAAACACACCTACATCAAGACATCTAAGCTGTGCACCGAGTCCTTTCACAATGTCTAACTGAAGTACCAGATTCTTCCCCATTGCTCAAATAAAATTTGCAAACAACCTTAACCTTTAATATATTTATAGAATTTCCATTTATTGAATGACCAACATATTAAAATAATTTTAAATGTTCCACTAAAAATTCTACAAATTTTACAATAACCAATATGCATGGAATTCTAGCCTTTAGATATATGTCGCTTTTTTATGTGAGGCAATACAGTTTTATTATTTTAAAACGTATTACTTTCCAAGAAATTATTAGTATTCATAGAGAAAAGGATAAATATTTGTACCTTTCAGCCACTCAGCCATACTAAGAGTAGGAGGGACGGGTTTTGCCCACATTCATTAGACATGGATTTTGGCAATGCAGTCGGGACAGGAATGAGGTTACATTTACAATCAAAACCACAGGAACTGCAGCAAAATTACTGTGTGAAAGCATCTCACACAAACTGCCGCCAAAACAGCCAAGCTATAAACAGATTTAAACAAAGTCAATTTCGGAAGCTGCCCATTTTAAATACTTTTAAAAGGATTTGTTGTGACAATTTATTTAATTCCACCAATGGTTGGAACTGAAGTGCAATTTCTATGTGGTGTTCATCTCCTACCCATCTCCAAGCCAATGTAAAAACAAGTTTATGAAATGATATACTGACTAGGGCTGCAATAGCAGAAGTATCTGTTATGTACCATTCGGTACATCATTTTCGGTTTGGTACACACAATGAAATGAATGAATACCTTGATTCACACAGGCAAAAACTAAATTCACAACATTTGTACTGAAATTTGTACTTAGTGTGTGAGTATTTAATATGGTAAACACCCCTTTTCAGGGAAACACTGTAAGCATAAGAAATGTCTAGCTGCATTACTTACAGCTAAATAGCAAAATATGTCTTGGGACATGCATGGAGGGAAAATACTTAAATATATCATAAAAAACTGACGGAAAATGAATGTGAAATATCTCTGTAGCCAATTGTGAGTGAGTTAGGGGTATCATTTTAAAGTTCAAATTAAAGTTGAATTACACTTAAAGTTGTGGGTGATTGATATCTTTACCTGAATATTGAACCAAGCATAAGAAACAAACATAACAGTGTGAACTTAATACTTAAGCTATGGTATACATTGAGTCATTGGCAGTCTGGTTATACTTGATAACAAAAATGACAATGCTGACATTGTTTTGAAAACGTATGTTTTGATCCCACAGGGCAACGTAATTTAAAGGCCTGTACTGTACTGGCATCTCCTAGAGTCATACTGACCCACAGTCCATTATACAACTAAGCATTTATGCAGATTATTTATGATTGTCCACATAATTTATCTTCCTACTCTAGATGCGTCTACATTTAGAGTTATGAAATGGTTATCTACCCTGCAATATCATTGAATCGTTACATATCGCTGACACATTTGCGCAGAGTATAACACAGAATCAAAATGTAATACTTTGGGTATTGCAATACCGAGAAGAAAATTTGCTGACTTACTACACATCTGGTTCAGGATTATTTGCCTTAAGAAAATTAATTTAGAATGATTGTTATTTGTTTTGAATACAAACTGGGATCCCCAGTAGACGTATCAAACCGTATTGTGGGCTATGTGTACCAGCGGTTAGCTCGTACGACTGTGGATCGTTACCCAATGATCAAAAATTCATCAGCGACATTGTAACCATCTGGCAAGGAGTACTGTAGATCTACAAATTACTTATTTTGCATTAATTAAAATGTGGATACATTACTAATGTGCAGCGCTATCGGCCCCGCCTGGTATAATGCATGCTTTTGTATATTTGTTAAAATTTGCAACCAAGACATATAAATATCGATCATGGAAAGATGTAACAGAAGTATTTGATTAAATGCAGAGTAGAAGCATATCTTACCTGTACGTTTTGATGGTTGTAAGCTACCCAAAAGTGATTTATCAAGTGATGCGGGCTTAGAGGGGAAGAGGGTGAGGGAGGGAGAAGCGCATTTCATGTTATATTCACATTTTTCAACTGCTGTTCAATCGTTTTTTACATAAAACAATCGGAGTTTGAAAGGCGCATTCTTGAGGGATTTCTGCAGGTTTCAACATCGGTTAAACTTCGGCGTATGTCATCCAGTCAGCTCATACTACCATATATAAATACATTTTTCAAAAAGTTAAGAAGCTTTATATGTGTCGGTAAATGTTCATTTGACAGTTTTCCACGCCAAAAGAATAAAAAAGCTCCCGATCAAGGTAGCGTCCAAACCTCGCAATCTCTGCACGGCCTCTTCACTTTGAAATAAAAAATACGGAAGCTAAAATGGCGTTAAGTCCAGATGTTCGTAACAAAATAAGCAGGAGTCACTTGAGATATTCCTTGTTTTGTGTGTTACTGGCACGCCTGATTGAGACATAGTTGTGAAGGCCTGTCCTTCTGTTTTCCTTTTTCCCTTCACTCGCTCATCGGCCCGTCCTGCTGTTTTCAAACCGTTAGCAAAAACCCAGTTTCCGCTGCTGGGTTACAAATAGGATATTTATATCGCTCGAATAAGTGTCCACTTTTTAATTGTTTATTTTGGCAGCGACAATTTTCCTTTCCATTCGGCAGGATGGGTCTTCATCAGGATTTATGAATTGTTGAATTGCTTTTTGTGTCGGCCAATTTTTTTCCGCCCCGACTCGATTTCGTGCCCCCCTCCCCATGTATGTGCGCGTGACGTGTGTTCGCCGCACATCGGCCGTTTCCGGTTCAGGAAGTACTTCCGAGTAGAGTAACAGTCTAAGCGGCTCGGGGCGCACAAAGCCCGGCGCCGACAGGCCCTACCCACCCAAAATGTCATTTATTGTATGTCACTTACCACAAGCGAAAGGAGAAGTAGCAAACGAATACCTACGCGCTGTGCGGAGTAACATTTAATCAGTAAAATGACTTAATTAGCATACCGGTATTGATTTTCTGGCCTAATAAATACAATTCATTTGAGAAGAAAATATTTAATCGCAGCATGATAAAACGAGGGAATGTGGTTCTCAAAATGTCAAGCCGTGGTTACAGACGTGCGTTTATCGTAATTAAAAACAGGTAACTGCAATAAAGCACATGAGTGCGATAGGTTGAAGCCATTTTATTATAGCTAACAATCCCTTCAAGCGTTGAGGAGCGCTGTCGTGTAAGATGGCGGCCGCCGCGGATCCGTCCCCGGGGTGATTCTGGATCAGGCAGCGTTACAGTGTTAACGCGATCCCTGCTTGCGTCGCAGTAAATGGCTCTTCGTTATTAACTCAAAACGAAATCCGCAAAGGATAAACCCACTGGGGAGTCTCCAGTTCGAGGAACACAATGATCAGAACTGCGATCGTATGCTACCTCCGCTTACAGCTGCGACGTGTACGATCCTCCAGTGGATTTTATTTATGCAAACATGCCTATTATGCAATGGCTGGAATAACACTGTTCAAAATAAAACGACACTAAACATGGTTTAGAATCTTTAATTGAATTAGAACCACAAATTATACACGACGCGTCAAAAGCTTCACCGATATGTATATATATATAATTTTATATGAATCTGTAAATGTGTGTATATAAAACTGCAGGAGAAAAATCCTATAGACATAAACTCGTTGAAAACATATAGGTATTTGCCTTGCCGTTTAGGGAACTAATACAAAATAATACATAAGATGTTCTGTGTACGTATTGGGGACCGTACGAGTTTAATATCTGCACGCGTATTGAACTTTTTTGCTTGGCACGAAGAATTGAGCTACTCTTTACCCACTTTTAACAGAATTTTATTTAGCAATTTTAAGATTATAACCATATTAACCAAAAATGAAAAAGTGGACAGTTTGAAAGCTGTGGTCTTCACCTAAACACTGATGAGCAGTCTAGCTAAAGTCTATGGAATAAAATAAGACACACTGAAGTGCCCAGTCTACTCACAAAAGTTCTCAAGGTCTCTAAATAATATTCCCCATAGCTACCTGGGGAATTAACCCGACCAATACAACACATTTTCACAGTCTTACCTGTTTGGATTTGTTTGTGCAAAACACAGACATGTTTGTATACATATCTTTGTGGGGACCGCCCATTCATTTCTATGAGCATAACCCTAATCCCAACAATGACACCTTAACCCCTACCCAGCCCTAATTTTAAACATAAGTTTCCAAACAAAATATAAGACTTTAGGCATTTTTAGTTTCTGATTGCAGTCAGAGATTTTTTTCATAAACTTGTGTTTCCCCTTGTGGGGGCTGAAAATGTGGTCCCCACAATGTCAAAATAAGAGGTTTTATTACATTTTTGGGACATTTGGTCCTCACAATGTAATATATACATGACTCACACTCACACACGCAGACACACTCACACACGCACAGACACACTCACACGGAATAGCATTAGCTAATTTTAACTTTTCATCAGCAGCGGCGTCCAATAGTCAGAATGATTTTCCAAAAATCCATAATAAAGAAAAAAAAAAACGAATGAGTCACAGACACTAAGCCAATTCTTATTTTCAGTAATAAAAAAAAACCCTTGGACTTTGCATTCCAATACTGATACTGAAAATCTCAGCATTTTAACAGTTTATTTTGAATTATTAACATGTAATGCTAACAATGAATTTAACTGGCAATGGCTAAAATCTAGTTTTCTTTCCTGTGGACTGTACAAAATGATGCACATTTCAAAAACATGATTTAAAAAACAGTTGATTGTGTTTTCCACATACACACAAACATCCCCATAGTCAGATTTGTGACAGCATCACGCCAGTTTTTATTTTACAAATTCTCACTTCATTCAACTCAGAAGACACTTCTAAGCAGGTCTGTGGCACTGAATGTTTATCGATAAAAATTTCACTCTATGCTTGCATCTGCATTTTTCTGTCAATAATACAAAGATTAATTTTGATCTGTATGCGAAATAATTTCAAATCCAGGAAACATTGAGAAAACTCACAGAGGAAAAAAAACTATAGTAAGTAGAGTAATCAAGAAGAATAATGATAACAATAATACTTAGTAATAACAATTGTTTTACTCATGACCATAATAAACACAAAATTATCACTGAGTGTACATGAAGATTGTCTGAGATTTCTGTATATAGAATGTCACTGGTTCATCCACTCATGGTCAAGTACCGTATCACACTCAACCAAATATGCTGAGCCAATCCTATGTAAGAAATGGCTTTTGTGTCCACTCAAATTCTAGCAGTTATACTAATCCAACTTATATGTCCAGCTGGCAGTTATGATGACTTATTGGAACCTTGTCCAGACACATGATTATACAATGTCAAAAAACAAAACTATTTCCTTAAGTTCATCCTTTTGTTTTGCAGTAAACACGCCAATATTTTTGCAGATAAGAAACTCACAAAAACTATTAGAAATGTCTCTTCTACAAATAGTACTGTATTTCTATGTGCAATGCAAAATTACCTAGCTGTACCATTCTGAATAATTGTGCAGAAAATATTGTATGTTTTACACTTAGAAATTCAATTTAAGCACATGATTACAATAGTAACTATATCAGCACAAAATAAATGTCAGCTAAAGTACAGACCAAACACACATAGAGGATTTTGAGAATAGCCCTTAATGTTACTAAGCGTCATTATACAACTCTCCACGTATGATGAATGGCTGATTTAAGTTATAGCTGCACAACAGGATTCACTTGTACTGTACTTCTGATCACTGTGCTTGTCCTGTTCTTAGTAAAGCAGTGGCTGATAGTTATACAATCTATATAATGTTGTGCGGTGCTGTCTTTCGACAGTCAGATCCCTGGATTGAATTTGCTGACAGTGATCCAATCACTGTGCAGTCTCTCACACAGTCAATGACACCTTATACGCTTCCCATGGATACAGGCTGAATTTAGGTATGAATTTCAGCTATTATATGTTAATTTCCAGTCCGATTACATCTTTGTGCATATGCAAACAAAAGATGAATAAGCCTCCTTTTGTAGACTTTTTTTCTCGCATTGCTTGTGACGATCCACACTTTTCTTTGAAGAGCATTTGTGCATTAAAGATTACTCAGTACATCAATTATCATAAAGCAAAATGACTCCTGATGCTGTCACCTCTAGTCAACACTCAAAGTCCTTTAAAGTCTTAGAGTGGGCTGTGAGAAGCTGAGAGCTTTAACACAGAGCATGGTACAATGCATTCCCATTCCCAACATGACCGCGTGCCCCCATGTCGCTGCCATCTACACCGAACATCCATCTCATGAGTTCACGGGGTCACCGGTACCAGTCCTAAGTCTCATTCTTCAGCATCTCCCGTGAATTACTGGGACTTGTTGTGCATTGAGTGTGGCGACGTTTGCCTGTGCACGGCGTCGATGTCCATGTCCGAGCTACTTGTGTGGATGCTGGCTGTGTGCCGTGATCCTCGCCCGTCTCCCGGCAGAGCTTGTTCGGTGTAGGGCCACACAGCCATAAGCCGATCAGTGGGAACAAATTCATTATCAAACGTTCAATTTAAGAACATGAGCAGAAGCAAAGGCGGTCCTGATGATAAATTATCCAATTACAAAAAATAACGAGTGGCCCAATTAGCTCCTTTTTTTCCATTGTCTGATGAGGTTTTGCTCAGGCAATCAGAAAAAAAACTAGCTATCATCAGCCTTTGTACTATTTCCGCTCTCCGTTCCAGGAGGCGACTGCTAATGGCTGTTTGGCTGAAAAAGGTCTTGGAACACTGCTTAAATCCAGCCATATCCTCTGATACAGAATGCATGGTGTCCCCTCAGTCCGGCTCACCCGACAGCATCTCAGAGTGATTCTACCCCATCATTCTGCATCTTCTTCCAGAAATCTTCCCCTTAGCCACCTCAACACCCCCCCCCCCCCCCCCCCCCCCGAGTCCCGTACAGGGGGCTTCCTGCAATTTGCTGCAGCCTCTGTGACTCTGTATAGAACGATGCTTGAAATGTAGTTTGTTCATGATTGTAATGCTATTCTTTTTATCCAGAGCAGAAGTTTCACATTTTGTTTCAGTTCATTTTTATGAACTCTATATTTAGATGTTATTAAAACTTAAAATGGGACATTCCATGTTATTTAAAAATGACACTGGGCATCCAAATGTTTATTTGCAGAGGTGGACATTTCAGCTCCAGAAAGACAAAAAACAGTCCCAGATTTTGTTTCAATTGACTTTTTACTTTCTGGACCCAAAATGTCCACCTTTGGTTATTTGAATTCCACTCCTGCTGAATTCCCATACTGCTATAAAGAGAAGCACCTGAGGTCTTGATGTTCTGCAAAGGTACCCGAAGGGGACTTCCATGGGACGTACGGCCAGCTGGGGAGAGGCGCAGCTGGAGCCACACGTGGATCCAGGCCCTGGCAGAAGGTACCTAGATACACTTTCCTTTCAAATGAGGCTTAAAGGAAGATTGAACTATTCATCTGTGACATTAAAGGCAGCGGTCTCTTCAGTCCAAAACTATTCATTCATGCTAATAGTTGACTATAATTTTTTATAGCCTGTCTGTAATGTGTCCTGGCACCTGCAGCAATTATGTCAGTTCTCTGGATCTCATATAACTACTGTTAGCTTATTTTTCTAATGTCCTAATCAGTTGCAGGTGATTAGATTAAAATCTAAAATTCAAATGCTTAGTTGTTGGGGCTAGAGTTTTGTCTTCTGAGTATTTTGTAGCAGGCTGATCGTAACATACAAGGCCAGCAAACGCATGTATGTTAGCATATGTACAGCATATTTTAGTGCACATCTTAGACTAGGCAGTGTCCATTAGAATGAGTATCGGTGCTGCACGGCTACACACACGCAGTTTAGCAGATTTGCACCCTTATGCCATGTGTACACTGTTCAGGACAGGCTGAATTGCCCCCTCTTGTTTGTAAATTTCTTATGTTCTGTACAGTCATTTTGTTCTGTACAGTCATAACACTATTTAAATTGACATCACATAAATGTGATCAATGTTGTTATTATTCCTAAAAATGAGATGTCTTTATGGTGTATTCTTTTTGTCTGTGTAAGTTGGTTGTGTCATAATATAAATAATTCCCAGAAATCATTGTTTATCACTATGAGAAAAATGATCCTTCAAGCCCATCTTGATTTTGGTCATAGTTCTAAAAACTACAGGTATGATGTTAAGTGATGCTTACTGTATTACAAAGCCCTAAGTCATAGCAATACTTCAGAGAAAGAAGCATTCAACTAAAACTGATCTAAAGTGAAAATCCATGTGTGGTTTTACGTGTTGTAAACACAGTGAGTTTTGATGAAAAGTAATACTTCCTTTTGTTTGATGTTTTTTTCTTAGCATGGTTAAGCGAGAATCTTGCCCTGCAGCAGGAAACACATGTTATGTTTTTTTTCAGATGGTCCTCTTACAGGCAGATTTTGGAGTCTTTGTGTCATGATGTGAATTCCCTTCATCCTTATTGACATGGAGACACAGCCCTCAAAAAACAGTCAATATTCTGGCTGTTTCGCTAGATCTGAAGGTGACTCCAAAACTCCTTCAAGTCATAGTCTGGCAATGGGCATGAAAACTCGGCCACAGTTGTGTGATGTACTGTTGCTATTTATTTCCATGGGTATCTACAGCTATATACAGAAAGCTGCAGCTAGCTTTTCCTGGCAGTGTGTGACTATCTACCACTATATACAGTGGTCTACAGTAAGCTGCAGGCTATCTGCGGCTATCTACAGCTACATACAGCTATCTACAGCGAGATGCAGGTATCTACACCTTTCCAAGGCTATCTGTGGCTATATACAGCTACATACAGCGATCTACAGCGAGATGCAGGTATCTACACCTTTCCAAGGCTATCTGCGGCTATATACAGCCATATACATGCTCTGCTATTGGCACCTTTTTTCTTCAGTGAGTGACTAAGGGACAAATGTCAATTGTAGTCAATAAAGGCAACCTAAAATTATTGACAAAACTGGTCCTTACTGAACATTAAATACTTAAGCCCAGTGATCAGTTATAAAGTTGCTGGCTGATATCATTTATAAGCTATTATTTGTTCTGGTGGCTCAAATGAGTGAGTCATCTTTGGAAAAGCCAGAAGTAAATGGCACACAGCAGAAGGAGCTGAATAATGCGTGCAGAGTGCATTTTCTCCTCTGTGGGTGTCTGTCTTCAGGGGGTGGATCCTGAAATGATCAAAAGCTTTTTTTAAAAAGTTTACATATATTTTTTCATGTATTTTATGGCTGGTTAATCTTGTTTTCAAGCTTGTTGTAGGTCTTAGTTCAGATCTAAGCTTTTCTTCTTGTTTTGTCATTATTATGTTATGTGAATGATATAAGCTCAGACACCATACACTTGTAAAAAGCCAGACACTTCGCCTGTGTATGATGCAAGGCTGTCTTGTACTCGACTTTAATGCGCCAGTTTCTCAAACTGTTACAGTTACCTGTGTGTATCAGCGTTCAGTCATGTGTTGAGGGTCTGTGTCATTTAAAAGACCATTTTCTTAAAACACAAAATGCTAATCCAATTACACTTCAGAAATACTCAATATTATTGTGCAAATTCATTTGTTTTACTTAAGGAGTATTTTTTACGTCATTATTCTGGCCATTCACACACTAAACACTAACAGCAGGCCTTCAGGAGAGCCACCCTGGTGCCCTGGGCAAAGTACATTATCTAGAGAACGCATTCAGGAAAGAAATGAGATACCATGAAAACACATGTTTTATTCAACTCTTAATTATTTATCGATTTATAGCATTTAGTTATTGCTTTTAGCTATTAATTCTTTTCAAACTCAAAAGCAGCAGCTACCATGGTTTTTAAGTTTCAAAGTTCTTCTTCAGGGAGTTTAGATCAGTTTTTGGGTTAGTCATGATAATTCTATCACTGTTGGTTATTTAAACGTGCTTTCATTGTGCGGAGCCAAGCAGGTTAGGGACAATGCGGAGGACACCAGCTGCAGAGGGCAGGGGGCCGTCCCTGTGCCATCACTCTTTATGAAACAGTTTCCCATCAATTTGTGTCACTGAGGCAGAAAAAAGTCCCTTGGCGGAAGTTGCGTGCTCTCCCGCTGTGAGTGAGCTCAGTCCTGCCCTCTGTGGGATTCCCCCCACTGCATAAGTAGGCTTCAGATTCATCTGTGTTGGTAGCAAAGAAAGCGCTGCAGGTTCTATAAGATTCCACTGATATTATGTGGAGATTGTTTAATCCAAAAACTATGCTACTAAAAAGATTTTTGAAGTACAAACTAGAAGTGTAAGGAATGGGCAAAATGTTCCCTCAGTGCCAGCAAGGAGCTTCAAAAAGCCCCATCTTCCTCAGCCCCCAGTATCCCCTCTGCCATGGCCCCCAGTATCCCCTCTGGTCCAGCCTCCAGTATCGTTTCTGCTCCGGCCCACAGAATTCCCCTCTGGCCTCATCCCCCAGTATCCCCACTGGCCTCGTCCCCCAGTATCCCCACTGGCCTTGTCCCCCAGTACCCCCTCTGGCCTCATCCCCCAGTATCCTCGCTGACCTCGTCCCCCAGTATCCCCACTGGCCTCGCCCCCCAGTATCCCCTCTGTCTTGGCCTACAGGGGTTGACCAAGAGCAAGCAGGCTCTGGAAACAGTGCCAGACCAGGACATTCCTATCTCTGTATTGGCTAGGAGGATTTACCCATACCATGACCTTAATAAATAACAACTATGCATAAAGACTTTCTGAAGTGTCCAGTTACTGGTATATGCTGTAAGCCTCGTTTTGGCTGATGACAGGCCAGTGCAGGTCAGGTTGGGGAGCATGCACTGGTACAACAGCAACAGCTATTCCATGAGTATGGCAGCTATCAGAGCGCCCAGACCAATAACAGCAGAACCCACCAACAGAGATCTAGCCACTCCCGGGTCTGCGTATGTCAGAGAGAGCAGCCACCGAAATGCAGAGTTTACAAAGCTCCTTAGACAGCAGAGGAAACTGGTCATCATACCGGAGAAACAGGACATTCCCTGCACCTACCCAGATGGGCCGGGCCAGATTAGGACCCGACTGCTGGCATGCAGTGGGTGACACCTCGACACCACACCAGTTCCGATCCCCAGCAGGCCTGAACTCCAGCTATTTGGACTCTTCTAGGGATGAGGCTCCCAAGGGCTTTGCCCCATCGGCTTCATGATGAGGCTCCCAAGGGCTTTGCCCCATCGGCTTCATGATGAGGCTCCCAAGGGCTTTGCCCCATCCGCTTCATTATGAGGCTCGCAAGGGCTTTGCCCCATCCGCTTCATGATGAGGCTCGCAAGGGCTTTGCCCCATCCAATTCATGATGAGGCTCCCAAGGGCTTTGCCCC
>JAODKM010000126.1:1978296-2010810 GCA_026780845.1 Petrocephalus sullivani | reverse complement strand
GGCCCCCCCGACAGCATCCCAAGGTGATTCTACCCCCCCATTCTGCATCTTCTTCCCAAAATCTTCCCCCTAGCCCCCCCCGCCCCCCCCCCCCCCCCCATTATATGGCTCAGTAGTTTCTGCTTCCACAGCATTTAGCGAAGACGGACATTGATGAAAGCGTCATCCTCCTGCCCGTTCCCTGCGACAGCTGATCGAGATGTTAGCTCATGTTCTTCCTGAAGGTCTCTGGCTTCTTTCTCTTGGCACCAGAATGTATGGCAATTTTTTAATAAGAAATATGGCTGACTTTTCACACACATACACACGCATATATATATTTATATAAAAAGCAGGATTATGTTCTCCTTCTAAACCTTATCACTATTATCAACCAGTAACCATTCTTTTGCCTTTTATGGGCATTTCAGTCTGTCTTCCTCTCTTATCTCCTGTTCCCTACCATTCCATCTCCAATGTCCTCGCACGTCCTCCCTCTCCCTCTCTCCCTTCTTCCCTCTCTCCCTCCTCCCCTCCCTCCCTCACACCGTCACTTCATTCTTACTTCCTGTCCGCAGACCTTGATTCCCACCGGCCCCCGCACCTGACCCCGCCCCCCCACTTCCCCCAGCTCCTGTTCCTCCACCACCCCCGGGAATGAAATGCAGCTGTTCTATGGTGTTCTGCCTCTTGGTTGCAAATGCCATTCTCCTTGCAGTGTGGCCTAAGGTTCCCGTTCCGCCCACGGGTGCCTCCGGCCGGCCCGGCGCTGTGGGGCCATGGCTAGGCACGGCGACGTTCCTCTCCTGCTCCCTGCCCGAGGTCGGGTGGGAGTTCATTTTGATCGGTCGATGTCGGTCGAGAGAGGGGGTGGCACAGACGTTTTGCTGCGACTGAGCTTTTTGGTGCTGGGTCAGCCGCGGCAGAGTGGGTGTCATCCCTCCGAAATCGCCCGCGGCGACCCCTCCGCCCACGTCTTCCCCCAGCCGGTCCGGGGACATCAGGAGCCTCTCCTGTGACTTGTTGGGGGTCTGGGAGTTGGAACTCTTCACTGCAGATGCAATGGCCTTGTAATACTGATGCTGTTGGTTTTTGGAGAGCTTGGAGAGCGTGTTGCCGTCCCCGACCGTCAGCAGCTGCTCCTGTGACATCACCCTTCTGGGCGGCTTGCTCAGCGTGTCCATGTTGGCGTTGTACTGCGACTTAGGGGGTTGCAGTGGGTATGGGTTGGGGGTCATCGGAGAGGCGGACTGGGGGTGAATTCGTGGCCGGGATCCCCGGGCACCGAGGGTATAGCCCCCCCCCCAGGGGAGGTGGTGCTGGGAGGAATGGAAGGAAGGCGGGGCGTTGTTGGGCCGCCGCTTGGAGGTGTAGTACCCTGAGTAGTCGTCCAGATCTTTCTCTGTTTTTTAATACATATAATAAAAGGGGAAAGAAGCAGCCGGGGATGAATAGGGAGGAGGCATCAAGACGGAGCAGAAACATCCCTGCAAAGGTGCTGGCAATGGCTGCTGATCTGGCAACTAACATCTGCAGGACGTTACCTGATGGCGATGCTCACTATCTACCCCTGAATGTGGAACTCATTCATCAGAAGGTGTTTTAGTCTTATTATTTATATATATATTTGTATAAAATTTAATGTTTCTTCATGGAGTGTTCAGGTTATGAATAAAATACACATCCCTTATTTTTCAGACAGAGTACATGCCTACTTCTTCGTAATAATATGTCGATTCAGTATGACGCAGTTGGTCTCCCACTACTATTCAATCTGGACGGCTCTACTCTGACCCAACAGCTACTTCTATGGATAACGTTCCCCCTACTCGCCCATAACTGTGCCCCACGCTGTCGCTCCCGCAGCCCCGGAAGTGCCGGATGCCCCGCGGATGCCCCGGCTCAGGTGTCACACTCACCCAGCCTCTTCAGGGAGCTGTATCTGTTGATCTCCGGCTTCATGGCCGCTTCATAGGAAGGCGGAAGCTGGGCCAGGTTGTGTAAGGAGTGGTGGAAGGAGGGGTGTCGGGCAGAGCTGCCGATGTGCTTGCTGGGGGGGGGAGGCCCTGAAGAGGCCAGCTGGGCATTATTCATGCGGGGAGCGCGCTCTGAAAGAAGTGGCAGCCGTTACATCGCCTATGAACGGCACCGCGTGACGAGAAGCCGCCAGAGTAGGGAACGAGAGGCACATGCATGCTGCGTGAAAGGGCTCAGAAAGCAGAGCGAAGCGCAGAATGACTGCGATTTGGCTCTATTCACAGGCACAAGGGGAGCGGGGCGGAAACGACAAAGGCGCTGCTGGAATCGGGAGTCGGAGCCGACAAACGGCAGAAGGAGATACGCAGGTGAGGAGCAGGGGAGCAGAAGCCGGGGGAAAGTTAGGGGGGGTGCAGCGAGCACAGTGCAAGAAGCCTTAACTACATTAACCCCCAAGAAGGAGAGAAGGTAGGATGTCCTACTTACTCAGCAAGAAATGTGCAAAGCTCAGAAAAGCCATGCAACCAAGTCCCACCAAATATTTATGGGAGCATCCGAACTGGAGACCTTACCGATGGTAGCAGTGTGTTTAGGGCTGGAAGAAGAGTGGTGGATGAAATTGTGGTGCAAATTTCCAACTGTAATGCAGAACACGGGCATCAGTGGTATGACGGCACCCATCGCACGCGCGTTTTCACGTCTTTTTTCACAATTGAGCATTAAGTTAGCATTATGCATTTACCAATATTGTACATCTGTTTATAGTATATATGAGTTACTTTCTCCCTCCATGCTTGCCCCCCCCATATATAACTGGGCTTCCTTATAGTATATATGAGTTACTTTCTCCCCCCATGCTTGGCCCCCCCATATATAACTGGGCTTCCTTTATAGCGCCCCCTGCTGCTTGGCCCCCCGTATATAACTGGGCTTCCTTTATAGTGCCCCCTGCTGCTTGCCCCCCCGTATATAACTGGGCTTCCTTTATAGCGCCCCCTGCTGCTGGGCCCCCCGTATATAACTGGGCTTCCTTTATAGTGCCCCCTGATGCTGGGCCCCCTGTATATAACTGGGCTTCCTTTATAGCGCCCCCTGCTGCTGGGCCCCCCGTATATAACTGGGCTTCCTTTATAGCGCAACCCGGTTGCTTGCCCCCCCGTAAATAACTGGGCTTCCTTTATAGCACCCCCTGTTGCTTGCCCCCCCATATATAACTGGGCTTCCTTTATAGCGCCCCCTGCTGCTCTTCTGTACACCTGGCGCACAGCCAGGCCATGTCTGACTCTAGAGCCACTCACTGCGGTTGTCTTTGCTCTGGCTGAGAGGGGTGTACAGGTTTTTGGAGGGCCGTCCTAGGGTGCCCTCATTGGTCCCGGAGCCCAGGGCCACACTGTTGTTGCGCTCGCTTTGCTGGACGGGGCTTGACTGGTGCCGCAGAATGTCGACCAGTGATCTAGAGGAGAATGAGAGACTTGGGAAGGAGAATGCGCATGCTGCCGGCTTTTCACTGGCAAAGTAATAATCATCCCTCCATACTCCAGCAAAGTATAGTATACTCCCATTCCCCCAGGCAGTACAGGACGCAAAGCAGGACACATGTACACACACATATACGCTCTTACTGCATGTCTTTGGACTGCAGGATGAAAGCCAGAGGAATCAGCACTCTGACGGCCCGCATACTGGTCGTGCGCCACCACATCGTTTTTAGTCTGGTACGCACAGTGAAACCAAGAAAACATCATGCTAACCATGGCTGTGAGCTGGTTAAGAATAATACTGGTTACAGTCAGTCAGAATCCGCAGTTTGGGAACATTCTGATTTGCCAATAAATTACACCAACGCTGGAGAGAGAGTAGCTGATAAAAGCAGCAGAGTCTGTCGGTTCCATATACCGACTCGGATATGTTGCTGGAAAGGCATCCGACGTGCTAACTCACTGGAGATGACATCACCTGAGAGTGCGTCTGACTGGCAGAGGGCAGAAACAGCCTCTGCAAGTCAGTCTGCTTATGCCGTTTGGTGGAGGGCAGAAACAGCCTCTGCGAGTCAGTCTGCTTATGCCGTTTGGCGGAGGGCAGAAACAGCCTCTGCGAGTCAGTCTGCTTGTGGCATTTGGCGGAGGGCTGAAATAGCCTCTGCGAGTCGGTCTGCTTGTGGCATTTGGCAGAGGGCAGAAACAGCCTCTGCGAGTCAGTCTGCGTGTGGCGTTTGGCGGAGGGGTGAAATAGCCTCTGCGAGTCAGTCTGCTTGTGGCATTTGGCGGAGGGCAGAAACAGCCTCTGCGAGTCAGTCTGCTTGTGGCGTTTGGCGGAGGGCTGAAATAGCCTCTGCGAGTCAGTCTGCTTGTGGCATTTGAGGTGCTATTGCCAGGAAATTCAAACCAGGCTAAAAATGACTAACGTAAGCTAATGTACTGTTTATTGCTACATATCTGCGAACATACCCAGTAGTAGAGAACACATTAAGCAGTCTTATTTTTGAATTTTTATTTATTTTACTTATTTATTTTTATAATAAGTTTATCTTGGTTTCAAGCTGTTCCTAGTTTTAATAATATATAATTCAAAACAAATTCTATATTCCCTGCAGTATGTGACTGTACTTTGAACCTAAAAAAATTTTGTACCGAACTGAATTACATGTAACGTTACATCTGTAGAAGGAATCAATACCGCAGGAACGTTAGGAAAAACATGGAAACGCACTTGGATCTTGAGACAAGTACGTGTAACAGGTAAATATGGCAACATCTAGTAATAGAAAAAAATAATGAATGATTATTGACTTTATGTAATATGAACACGAAAATGAATGCCCCCTGTAGCAGGGGAGTAGACAGTAGCAATGATGGAGACATGCATCCGTGACTATGCGAAACCAGCAGTGTATTAAATCACAGGGCTTTACTGTGAATATGTTTATCAGTTTTGTTGAAGGGTTAGCGAGGCCTCAGTCCGGTGACTGCTTCTAGCACCTGATTCTAATTCCGTCTAATCTTAATGGTTCTACATCGGCGGTGTAGGTTTCCCCACCGCCTGACACATGAGCATCCTAACCTCTGGCTTCTTTGCTGAAATGGTATTGGTAAGTATTGTCATTCGTACACTATAGTCATCAACACATGGTGTCGAACAGATCTGTAGCAGCACCCAACTGGGGTGTAAGAGCAATACAGAGAAACAATAAATGAACACGGCAGTAGTGGGGGGAGCTGCAAAAAGCTTGCTGAACGCCGTAGCGGAGGAGGCAGGGGGCTAAGTGGCATCCCATTACGGATGGGGACCCACTGCAAGATTTACCCCCAGCCAGCAAATTTAATCAAGTGCCCCTTTTGCTACAACACAATCATACAAAATTTGCAAAAATTCCCAGAGAACATATTCTACAAACTCAGAATCACATCTCGCTGTTCTTGCCCTGGTAAGCTGAGTGACAAGTGCATCACGTCGTCCGTCTCAAGCAGATATATTCACTGACATACTCCTTCCAAACGTACCAGCAGAGGTAGCACTCCAGTGAGGTAGGAGTGCTGCCGTAAGCCCGCGCCCCGCTAACCCCGGCCGCTCACCTGGGCACGTGGATGTCTCGGTGCCGAGGCCGGCGCGAGGCTTTGTGGAACGCCACCTTGATGCCCACGGCCACGGCCACCGTGAAGGAGATTACACCACCGATGACATACACCGTGTTGTTGGTTTGCTGCCGGAGGGGGTCAAAGTTAGGGTCGGAACGAAGGTCGAGGGGGATGGTGACAGGAGGCGAGGTTTTGGCCCAAACAGGAGAGTCATAGTTGTTGCAGGAGTCCTGATCCAAGCGGTTGTTCCTGTGTTGACAGCAGAAGCGATAATGACATGTCCCGCAGCAGTATATGAAGTTGTCGTTGGTGCAGTTAAAGGTCAGGTCGTACTGTCCCATCACGTCATAGTACCCCCGGCAGACATCCACGTCCACCTGCTTTTTGGGTGGGGGGGCCACCTGGGCTGCACCGAGCGGGGGTTTCAGGGCATCTGCAGTCACGTTCCGGGGCACCATGATCTGCGCTAGGGGCTTTGGTGGTGTCTCTTCCACTGGGACGGCTGGTCTGGGCCTCCCTGAGGACGACACGGCCCGCTTGCTCTGGATAGTCAAGAGCAGCAGAGCAGGACTCCTGGGCTTCTCGTTCGTTTTCGGTTGCTCAGTTGAGGTCGAGGATACAGTAACCAGCACGGCAGAAATTAAGAAAAGGAGAAGGGAATGGGAAGGCATTGTGGGATTTGAAGAGGGCCTCATTTTTCAGTTCTCAGATTCCCACTTTTCTGTAGAGTAATCGGTAAGCTCTCGGTTATGGTCCAGCAAAATGGCTCTCACCGAGTGGAAAGAAAGCCGGGGGACAGGAAGGCAAAACCTCTACATGTAAAGCCTTTAAAAAATAGTCAACCTCTTTAGAGAATTCAGGGCACTAAAGAAAGCTGCCAGAGTCGTGTCTCATGGTCCACATCTACATGCAGACATTAACTGCGATAGATTCCGCTAAAAACAAAGACTCCTATGTACGTTCCAGCTCTAAAACGGAATAATAAACAGTGAAAACCATATAGTTGTTGCCTAGGCAACAGAGATGCGAAGTATGCATCAGCACTTCTGTGCTTGCAGGTTCACAGAAATGAGGCAGGGGGGCAGCAGGCCCATTAGCTGTCTACCTCTAGCACACTGCTGCGCCCCATCTCCGTATAATGACAATATATAATAAATGAGACTATGCAACAGACAACGGGCTTATAAGCATATAACAGACACGGACAGCTAACTCTCTGGCGGAACCTGATTTATGAGTCGTCTTTAACCACTCTGCTCGATCTGAGATATCTGTAAACTTACAGGACAACACATGTAAATTGGTTAAGCCCCTGGGGATGTCTACATTTGGCAAAAATAACAGCTCCTTTATTCCAATACAAAATTCCAAACACGCCGCTGCAGTCTGTAGAGGTATTTTTTTAGGAGAAGTTGCTTTTATAAAAACACAATTTATAATAATTGTCTCAGAAATCACCTGCCCTAATATTCCATCCACGTTCAGCAAAGTAATTGATTTTACAATTTTAACACAAAATATGATAAAGCACTTTGAAATTAAGCTTTAATATGAACTATAATGTAATACGTAGTAATGATTTTTTCATCCCTAAAATTAAATATGTCTAATAAAATATTTTGTCACATTACAAATGTACTTCTCATAAAATATACTGTCAAATCACATATGGAGTCTTATTAATAGTCATGCTAATATTTAAATTATTTATCAGTGTCAATCTTTGTAAGATTTTATTTAAATCATTAACAATTAAAACCAGTTGTTAGCTAGTTTCAAACTGTAGTATTTCAAACTGTAGTGTAAAATAATCTATATTTTTGTATTCATATGCTTATTATTAGATTAATAACTTGTGATAACCTCACAAAGGAAAAGAAATTATGTGTTTTTCTATAAAACCAGACTCAACATTTATTTATATGTAAAAGTAGAAAGTATTTTTACTTTAAAAATGTAAACTGTATCACCCTAATTATACCGGTGTTGGTGAGTTTTATGCTTAGAATAAGCAAAACCAGGCCAACATGCTAAAGAGCTGTAGAGGAATAATCATTCCCCACACCTCCTCCAGCACTCCTCTTTTTTATATAAACAGCTTTCTGTTGTATGGCACATGCAAAAAGTGAAGTTTCAAATATCTTAGGATAGAAACATTTCCTTAAATGTAAACTTTACGCTTCTGATTCCCCTTGCAATCCTTACAGATTTGAGGCCAGCCGGAATTGGTCACAGCAAAAGGTGGCACTTCAGCAGTCACTGGCTGTAAATATTCTTGAAAAAGGAGATGTCATATCTGGCCGAGCAGATCGTTCATGACTGTAAACAAGTGACTGGCAGTTGAAAAGGTTTTCTTTTTTTAACAAATCCCGGGGGATACCTTTTGGCAGTGTTACGGTGTGTTTTTCCTCTGCTCTAATCAGAAATGGCCGTCTGATGCACTAAGAGCACATTACAGCATCAGTAACTGGCTGGCAGTATCCACCCTAATCTTGCTTCATTTTTCACACTGTCCACCTCAGAAGTCAGTCAAAAAAAACTAATGTGATTTTTTATTTTTGAAAATCTAGGAGAAATACAGAAATACCGTTAGTATTTAGTTGAATTATTAACTAGTAATTAGCAGAATTGTTAACCATGGTAAGTCCTTGCCTCATATTTCTGTATGCTTAAATTCTAATTACAGCAAAAGTACTGGATGATAAATCTTTAATGTAATATCTGACTTAAATGTATTTATCTAAATCCGTTACAAATAAAATGACGTTGCTTTATTATGCTGAAGCTGTAGTATGGTACATTGATTAATACTGAGTGCAAGATTCAAAATCTATGAAATAGTTTAAGATATTTATTGACAAAAGTAGGCCTGGCCCTGAGACGGAGCGACCAAGAAGCACTGGTCACAGATTCTGGGGTAAAGGAAAGGAACTGACAGCGTGGAAAAGGTACCGACACTAAATATTGGATTGAAGAAATGACATTTTGCAATCTGTTTGATAAATTGGTTAATGGTTAATAAATAGCTAAATGTTGTACATTACGAAATTGTTTGTTTGTGTTTAATTAGACAAACATTGAACTGTTTATAAAACATGGATTGATTAATGGAAAATAAAGAAAATTTTAAAGTGTGTATAAGTTTTGTTATTTAAACTACCTCAAGGACAAATTCAGTATGAAACGAGAATTTAAATAGATATATTTTAAGGATTTCAGCAAATATCTGCTCCTATACTAAAAAATACGAAATGTTTTATACGAAATGTTATATTATATGGACAAAGTTCTTTTTTTAGCAAGTTTGGCTTATAAATTCAAATAGACTCAGAATAAGTTCATAATAATGGGATGTGGTGGACAGTGCAGGATGGATTGGGACATTCTCCAAGGAAAAGCAACAAAAAATTGTATTTTCTGCCTTCTTGGGCAAACTGCTCCCGCTAGCCCTGAGTCAGCCAAGTGATCACTTGTGTTTCCTGTGCTTTTCAGAAGTTACTTGGCATTCTTCCCTTGTATCTTCTTCAAGTTTTAACTTTTGGATCAGTTCTTCCCAGAATAAAAAGTTCATAAATCCTGTGAAATAAAAATGTCTGAAATTAGGACAGGGACACAAACAGTGACCTAGCAGCATCCATTCACTGAATCCTAACCTGCTGACACTGCCCCATACACCCTGAGCCTGATCCCTTACCTGACACTGCCCCATACACCCTGAGCCTGATCCCTTACCTGACACTGCCCCCTACACCCTGAGCCTGACCACTTACCTGACACTGCCCCCTACACCCTGAGCCTGATCCCTTACCCGGCACTGCCCCCCTACACCCTAAGCCTGATCCCTTTCCTGACACTGCCCCCTACACCCTGAGCCTGATCCCTTACCCGACACTGCCCCAGTGTACCCTGAGCCCCGACACTGCACCCCTTCAACCTGAGCCTGATCCCTTACCCGACACTGCCCCAGTGTACCCTGAGCCCCGACACTGCACCCCTTCAACCTGAGCCTGATCCTTTACCCGACACTGCCCCCCTACACCCTGAGCCTGATCCCTTGACAGCCTGCAAGTTTTACCATTCTCTTTCCATACTTTACTTGTATTATAAGTACCTGTTCTGGAAGACCAATTAAACAATACATGTTATGAGGAACTGGGAATATGCTATCATTATTCAGATAAGTTACTATTATTAATAAGTAATAATCTCCTTTTGTCTTCTCTATAAATCCATCCATCCATCTTCCAACCAATTACCTTACAAAAGGATGCAGTGAGGCTTGAATAGATAAGGGAAGGGTACAATATGGAAAGGATGCCAGTGTATCACAGGGCACAGGCACACAGGCATAAACAGATGGACAGACACAGACACACAGGCACAAACAGACGGACAAACACAGAGACACACAGGCACAAAAAGATGGACAGACACCGAGACACAAAAAGATGGACAGACACCGAGACACACAGGCACAAACAGACAAATAGACACAGAGACACACAGGCGGACAGACACCGAAACACACAGGCACACACAAACAGACAGACACCGAGACACACAGGCACAAACAGACGGACAGACACAGAGACACACAGGCACAAACAGGCGGACAGACACCGAGACACACAGGCACAAACAGACGGACAGTCACAGAGACACAAAAAGATGGACAGACACCGAGACACACACCAACAGATGGACAGATACAGAGACACACAGGCACAAACAGGCAGACAGACACCGAGACACACAGGCACAAACAGACGGACAGACACAGAGACACAAAAAGATGGACAGACACCGAGACACACACCAACAGATGGACAGACACAGAGACACACAGACGGACAGACACCAAAACACACAGGCACAAACAGACGGACAGACACAGAGACACACAGGCACAAAGAGCCGGACAGACATTGAGACACACAGGCACAAACAGACGCACAGACACCGAGACACACAGGCACACACAGGTGGACAGACACCAAGACACACAGGCACACACAGGCAGACAGACACCGAGATACACAGGCACAAACAGGTACACAAACAGGCACAAACAGACAGATAGACAGAGACGCAGACAGACAGACTTAGGGCAAGTCAGAGGGGCCAACTGTATATCTCTGTACTAAGTACACCATTAAAGTGGAATATTTCTGAAAGGAATATGTATATAACTGCGGACAATCCAGAACCAGTCTGCATGTAAAGGATCCTAAATCCTGAATAATTATGTCATAATCATCACGGTCATGGTGACTCATTACCCTGCATTACGGGACTGATAACTCTGATGCATGGCTATGAGAGACAGGCCCAGAGACGGACATGGAGCAAGACAGCAGGAAGCAAGATTTATTCAAAAAAGGAAGAAAAAAAAAGAGAGGTGAGAAAAGAGGCAGAAAGTGCAGGAAAGATGCAGAATGTGTCTGTGCGAGAGCCGCTGCGTGGGCCGCCGAGCAGGTGTGACATTTGACGAGCAGTTTATAAGACGGGACGACGCACACAGCCAGCGCGGGAGAGACAGTCGGACACGCAAGCAGCCGGACAGACAGAGTGGCGCGGAGAGGCCGCCGGGACGGGCACTCTGCCACCGCCGCGACACGGACGTCGCCCGCAGGGCGCCCGCGGGGCACCCATCACCCCCTCAGTCTTTTTGACATCTCTCCCTCCATCTCTATCCCTCTCTCTCCCTGTCAGTGCGTGGGCCGGAGCTGCTAACTCTCTCAGAATAGCACCGCAGTGCTGACAGAGGGGAGGAAGCTCTGGGGGAGGCGAGTGTTCTCTCCTCTTTGCCTCCTTCATCTAAGCGCTGTTCAAACCCATTTTTACATCCCTCTTTCACGACACGGCCATGTCCCCACCTGTCCTCATCGCTGGGACGTTCCGCTCTGGCGCTCCTCGCCTCAAAGTCATTGCCCTGCGCCTCTCTCATAACTTCACTATAACTGTTCATAACCAGCAGACTAAGGGAACAGGAACGTCTTATCTATAAAACTGCCATTTATGATTTGCCAGACGTGTATTACAGCGAAGCCAAGAGATTAAGTTAATCAATATTAATTATATTACACAATTTACTGTAAATAAAGAGAATGCAATAGACAATACCTGCAATTACGCGGTCCACAATTAATCAAAATTGCAATAATATTAATAATATTAATATGCCATTTATTAATTGATGGTGCCTTTGAAAAATAGCCATGATCTTCAGTGAACTGAACTACTCTCCGAATGTTGCACTGCAGTCATATAAGGAGAGCGGTGCAGCACAGGCTCGGGAAGAGGGAGACAGGGGTGTTTTGGCCACATTTAGAGAGACACGGAGAAGGCGAATCAAACACTGCGCATTTTGCTGTTCCAGCGCTCCGTGCAGCGCTGTGCTGGAATGGGGGGCTGCCGAGCGACGGAGCCCCTGACAGATCGGCGTCGCTCAACAACCGTCTCAGCAGCTATCGAGTTTCTTAAATAATAAATGATGCCCCGCTGTCTATTGTTTGCGCTTCCCATTTCACACTCGGTAGGTCACTTTCACGTGTGGCAACAAAGGATAAATGCATCTTGAAATGCCGTGTCTTCTGTCTGAGAGTGCAACTTGTTTAGGAAAGCAGATTCAACAATTAGACCAGAATCCTGGTGAAATGAAACCAAAAATCCGTATAATACAATACAATCATACACGCACTGCTGAGATACACAAGAGAAAACAATGGATATGAATTCTTGCAGGGCTATGAGGATGTGCGGAGAAATGACAAAGTGATCACTTACAGCGTTAGTGCGCCGACGTGCCCAGACCAGCATTCTGTGTGTATTCGTGTGCACCAGATTGAATACAATGTGCATGTCTGCAAATCTGCTCGGTGGGCACCATCATGATCAGTGTGTCTCCTGTGTTTCCATGTGCGTCAGGTGCACCTTCAAGTGTGTATTAATTACATACTGATTGGTGGTAAAGCGTGTCATGTAAGCGCTTATTGTACTGCAGTATAACACACGGAGCTTTAGTTTTTGCATTGACATGGGGGATACTCAATAAAAGATGTCATGTAAGACGGCATTACTGAAAAATCAAACAGATAAAAATGCGTAACGGCCACTAAAGCATCGAGAAAAATAAAAGACTTACCTGCGTGTTGCTCTTTGAATTCCTGAAAGAAGACGTCTCTTCAAAGCCAGCAATGTCAATAAGTAGGTGAATATGTAAATAGCTAGCACTAAACATCGTGTTTTTATAAATTGTATCTTACCCTGTCGTAGAAATAAACTATTTGCACAAGCACAACATTTTTAAAATGTTTGTGGCTCGCAGTTAACATCGTTTCATCTCCATAATTTAATTTCAAGAATAAAGAAAATAAATTAACATCAAATATAACTGCTTTCAGAGAAACTTGAAATGCAATGATAAATATTAATGGTATTCTTGTATTTTTCATTCATTGTCTTCTGAATTTCCATCCATCTTGACAGTTTGCCTCTTGTCTTTCTCCTTAGGATGAATTACTGTCGCTGGTAATATACTTTCAGAAAATGCCTGTACTGCGCATTTACTTAAATGCAATAATTGTAACTGAAGTGTCTGGGCGTTTTCATGCGCTATCTCGATTGCATCAACCGTTTATTCTCTAAAATAAGTAGAATTGCATTTTCAAGTCAGCTACATTTAAAAATCGATGTTTTGCTCTTTTGTCTTAGATGCAATAGATACCAGATTGCAACAAGCTGATTTTAGAAACTTCAAAAAGGGCCAAAATATAGACTAATCGGCAGATGCTCTTATTGAAGTAAGTAAAACATCTTGAGGAAATGTCGCTACATATTTTCGCTCTGGCATTTCGCTCTAATTTCTCTACAACAATCAATGCGTTACCTCCTTGGCGGACAGCATCTATGTATTATGGAAATAGAAGTAGCTGTTCTCACAACGGTCCGCTCCAGGTGCCGTTTCTTCGTTTATTGGTTGTTCATTGACCAATACGCTGATTCCATTCGTTAACAGCAACACTATTACCGTAGTGAGCTAGCCAATCGGTGATGCGAGCCGTAGGACATTATTTGTCGTGCTATTGGCTTAAAGATGAAATAATGACTTTATGATTGGTTCCAAGGGCAGGGATTGACAAACTTTATGTGAGAACAGTCACTTAAAGTGACACACTGACAAGGCAGAGCACACACGCAGGAAGGTGCGAACGCCAACAACCGACCACGGCGCAATAAGCATAATCAGAAAAATACTGAATCAAGTATGAGCATACGTACTGCGCACGAACGCGCTTGGTTTCACTTACTCGTATAAATCTCTCCCTTTCCCCAAAGCGTGCCATTTATTCTCTGACATTAAAAAGCGCTCCGCTCGTTGCCATAGCAACTGACTCATTATAGTGGAGATAATCACGAATATGTACAATAATGTTATAATGAAGTCAAAAGAAGTGTCACTGTGGGCGCTGGGGGATTTTGCTACGGGAACAATTTCCCTGAGCATGCTTAATGAAGGGTAATTAACTTATCATTGTCAAATGTAATTAGTGGTAAAACTATTCAAGTGTTAAGACGTAACACAGCGCGGTAGATTGCAGTAGCACAGTAACTTCGACTCAGTTTACAGAGTTACACTAGTGGCCATCACTATGCGTTGTCCAAATCTATGTAAGAGCTTGCAGTTGTGAGCTAATCTAACACCCTCTGCATTGCGAGACATACCTGAAACCGGTAACTTCCAAACGGCCGTGGAAATTTCGTTTATTGGGTGGGTGCTGTTATCAGAGATGGGCATCAAAGTAACGGTGACCCCAGTGCTTCATGGTAATCTTGATTTCATATCGGATGTCGAGTTAAGAAAGCAGACCCTTATTGTTGCCCGAATCAGTTTAAGAAAATCTTATGAAAAACACCATTAAGAAGCTAATGTAACCTGTCCAAAGTGTGACCTTGTAGCCTTTAGAGAAAGCAGACGAAATTAATTACTTGTGCATGGCATAATGAAAATAAGTTTGCATCTGCCCCTTATGGTTAACTTCGAAGTTTCTGAGAGCTACCTTTTATTAGCCTTGATTGTATGAATAGGCACCTTATTGGTCCTTAGCACTGTGAAGGCTGAGAACGCACTCAGCTCTGCGGCTAAGCGCCACGTGGCCAGCTGAAACCTCCAAGACTAGCTACCGCTTACAGGTTTGCTTTCCCACTGCAGAGTCCTTGGGCTTCTTGTCATCATTTGACAAAGAGCACTGTAAGGGCCATGTTATGTTTTCCAGAAGTTTCAGTCAACAAATGATTGCCAGCCCATCATACAGGGGCAGGGAAGTAATATGATCCCAAAAGTCAGCAAATAATGGTAGAGACGCACAGGGGTGTGGAATACCTGAGCACCATAAGGAGAAAACACAATGGAGGCCAGTGGTCCAGGAAAGATAACACTTGGGGCGTCCCTTGTGACGAATCTTTTAGTAAGAGCTATGGAAGGACTTCTGACTAAGTTTCTCCTTACGAGTATAGACTTACGAGTACAGAGTATAGACTTACGACTATAGACCATGCATCCACATTCTTTCGACCATAAGCTCTGAACAGGTTGGTTAACATGAGCCACTACGCCTTAAGTCAAACATGTAAAATCCTACCAACCTGTAAAAGTAGGTGGGGGTGTTCAAATCAGAATTAATACAACACAGAACAAAGGAGTTCTTGAAATGGAGCATTTTAACTGGCAATAAGGACAATGTTAACATACTAAACAGCACAATCAGGGCTCCTACTAACTTTCCATTGTAAAATGACACACTTTTCCCCAGAGTGTAGTAGGAGGCCATAAGTGGTTGGTTGCCCAGCATCTCCCCATTGTTAGAGTTATAAATTGTTAGATAGCCTACATCACTATTTCTTGCTGGAGATTAATCAAGCGCTCACCGGACAGACACACCCCCAGTCCGAGGTTTGAGATGTTGCTCTTCAAAGTGCTTCGTGTACATTCTGCCGCTGACAAAAGGTATTTCATCAAAAACTTATACAAGTCAATCCTATATTTATCTAGTTACTTTACTGTAAGTCTGGAAAAATTTCAAGAATTTTACTTTTCCCCCCCATTCTCATCCAAACTTGGAAAACAACAAAACCAAAACTGCATGGAACCCTGAACAATTCAAGACAAAACAGGACCATCTATAAATGGAGGCTGCCAGTTCTTACAGAGTTCTGATCTCAGGGAGCCCAAAACAGGAAAAGAAAAAAAAGAGAAAACGAAAACCACACACAAACAATGCACGAGAAAATCTCCATAACTGCAAGACTGAGGCCTCCGGAAATATAACGTCTGGATATACAACCAGCATCTGAATACAAGAATACGAAATGCATCATTTTTTGCCTTTTTATTGTTAATTTAAATAACAAAGACAATAGGGGGGAAATAATTCCACAACCTCAAATCTCAACCCACAATTCTGCACATAATTTCTCTGAATTAAAACTCTTTGAAAAAATCTGGACCAACAAGGTTTCAAAAAAGTGAAATGCATTACAAAGCCTTGGCTAAGTGAATAGAACTTAACCCAAACCTGCGATGAAACATATTCGAATGTGATATGGGGAGAAACCAGGATAAGCACAGGAACATAAATAAGAGCAAAGATGTATGCGGGAGTCCAAACGACAGTGAAATTCTAGCCATTCGAGACAAAATGCTTCACTGTGCTTGAATGTAAAAAACGGGCAACCCTACTACAGCTGGCAGATAATCAGCCTAGCTTCTGTGTATTACAAAACTCAATGGCTGTTTAACAGTGTCCTGCATTTACACTGCTTATAAGATCACAGACATGGCAAAGCAAAGCTCAACCTCTGCTCAATCTCTTTAAAATCCCTTAGAAAGAAAGGGCATTACAATGAAATTCCTATGAACAAAAAAAAAATACAAAACTAGAAAAAACACATTGTAAAATAAACTCTGACCAAAATGTGCCAATCTCACCCTTTAAGTTACCCACTTGACATACTTCTGCGAATCAGTTCTAAACTGAGCTACAATTACAACCTCATGCTAAAATGAATTTACGGATAACTGGACAATTTTCTCTGACTAATATCCCAATTACTAGTGCATCTGCAGTCACCTGTATCTAAAATTCAGCTACCCCCCTTCTCATCCCCCCATTCATGGCCATACTGTGGAAGCTGAACCCCCCCCCCCCCCCACCTCCAAATACAAGCCCCAGCCAATCTCAAACTTGACAGGTTTCAGCTGACGTAGGATAGCGACACCAGTCAATTCAATTTTCGACAAGAAAAATGGCTGAACGATACGTCACACTCTTGCTGAGAGTGTAAGAGCACTTTGGAGGCGTGCGACAGAGTGACTTACCGTCTACCTTCTGATATACAGAGATGCAGACTGGACAGAACACTACCTTTAGATGACAACAGCACTGGATGCATTTAACAGGATCAGAACTTGTTATTGCATTCTGCACACATGCTATGCATCGTCGATAGGACTCCATGTACAAAACACGATGGCACGATTAAAAAGATCCTGAGAGATTAACAGAATAATTCAGTGGGGAAGAGGAAGGGATAATAAACAATATACTTTGTAAGAAAAAAAAAAAATCACAGGAAAGGGGGCGGAGTAATAGTGGATAGCTTGAAAGCAAATATCCCGGTCACATCTGCATATATACTTCCATCACTCACACACACACGCACACACACATACACACGCGCGCGCACACACACACACACCCCATTGGGCTCACATTAGAGCCTCCTCAAAGCCCTCTTCTTATCAGTCTTCTTCTTTCCAGCAGTGTTAGCATTAGCATTGCTACCGCTAGCATTGCCACCGCCCCCTCCCCCATTGCTGGTGGCCCCCACGGGGACGGGCCCCGTCACCACTGCCCGCTTATTGGGGTCTCCAGCATGTTTTTTGGGTTGCGGCCCCTCGCCAGGCTCCTGCGGTCCACCCGAGGTTCCCCCCGGCGCCCCCATGGCGTGGATTTCGGTGAGGAGTCTGGCACGAGAGGCGTATTCCGCATAGTCCTCGAGGAGCAAGCGCCCGGCCTCTTCGTTGAGAGCAGACTCAGGATTGGGGTGAATCAGCAGGCACTTGATGGTCTGCGGAGGGGGATAAAGGCGGCAGGTGAGGAGAGACTTCATCAGAACAGGGACGGTAAAGGTGTCACGAATAACATCACCCTTACGAGTAAGACATGTCTGAGGCCAAGCTCAGCTCTCCAGTCCCTCTTCAGGACGTTGACACAGATCTCGCCTTTGTGACCCACGTTGGGATGAAAGATCTTGGTCAGGAAGTACCCCTTGGGTGGCGCGGCTGGGAAATCCTTGCCGAGCACCAGCCGCATCCGGAACACCCCTCCGGCAAACGGCGTTCCTTCTTTATAGGGAAACCCAAAGACAGATGGGACTGAGGAGAAACTCAGCAGCTTTGGTATGAACCCCCCCCCCAGCCACCTACTTTCTACCAATATTTGTTTCTAGGGCTAAACCAAAGCTTCATGTCCATCTAGATCCTACAAACATCAGCACATGTTCTAGTCCTTTCCCCAAACTTTATTTAAATGCATACAATACAACTGGGTAAATTCTCAAAAGAATCACAAAAACCATCAGACACCCATCTAAGAACCTGAGGTACCCTCTCCAAATGGCCCATTTCTGCCTTAGGTGATGGATGGAAAACTCACAACCACTCAACTTGATTATGGCGTGCCCACCAACATACACCAACAGATTGACACTGCTATTTAGTTTTTCCAAAACAAGCCTTGCAGTCAGTTAAGAATGTTATATAGATGGACATACTGAAAAATTAATTGCACCTCTTACACTTCAAGATGACTGAATTTAGCTGAATGGCTCCCTGTGACATGTACTGTGAGACCATGTAGTACCTGGACCCTCAATGGCCGTGTGCAGCTCTGTGATGTCTTCTTCACTAGGGTAGATCTTGATACCCTCAGGAGGGTCAGCAGCCAGGGCAGTTACCTCCTTGTACACCAAGCGCAGAACCCGGGGGGGCAAGTTCTCCACATTTGAGTTCTGGGGAAAGAGGGGGTGTGAAATGCCATTACATTCTCAGCAAACAACAACACCACCACCTTTCATCCACACAAAACGGGGGATATAAATAATCTAATTGGTTTAAGAATTTTTCTGTGAGCCAGAACAAGGTGAGCAGAAAATGGATGGAGGCTGTTTGATCGGACAGATGTTTGGAGCATAAGCCAGGCTCATCTAACACGACACGTTCCCATGTGGTGTGGCACCTAATCAGTTTCTGGCAACAGCTACAGTCTGTTCACGCTTTATATACACATAAAACATCCACCCAAAACGGACAATCGCATCCCTAAAGCATAGACATTTCACTTCTGTAAGTTAGCAATACAAACTTCATACAACAGCTCGGAGTTTGACAGGAGCAGACCGCACTGCGCCCCTACCCGGCTCGTTAAGAGCGACGTCACCCCCATGTGCTTAAAGCCCATCCGAGCGACGCGCTTACCTCGAACCGGACCGCTAGCCGGCCGCTAAGCTACACGGAGGCTGATCGTCCGTGAGGACGAAGCGAAAACGGCCCATAACTCACCATGTCTCCGGACGGGGAGCGGATCCGGCGGGGGCTCCGGGCTCAGCAATCGGGGGACCGACAGCGTCACTGGAAACCGGCGGCGGGGCAGCTGGCGTGACGGCTAACCAGCTAACTAACCCACAGGGGGATGGCTGTAAAGCAGCCTTCGCGCTCCGTGTGGCAGGACTAGCAAGCGGCTAGCTAACTAGCTAGCGGGCTACGAAGTAACCCGGAACGCCGATGCGCGAAAGCCGCGCTAAACAGTTAGCCGCTGCTGATGTTCGCTTTAAAAACTGATGTATCATTCATGTGACCGTAATGATATATAAAATAGACGGACACCCCCTTTTTTATATTTGTGCGAAAATATTTGTAAGGAAATTAGCCGCTCGCCTACGGCCCGTATTATCCTACATTCGTTGACACAGGAACAAAAATACGGCCAGACAATTTAAATCGTAGACATCCTGGCCAATTGTCTTCTGGGAAACGCGTTACGTAATGAGCCGGGTAACCTTCCCACCAATCAGCTGGCGAGCTACCGCGCATCTGGCAGCGGCACCACCATCCCGAATGGAGAATGTGAAAAATGCTCGCAAATGATAGGCGCGTTTGAATAAATCGTATCTAACCAATAGAAAAATGTGTGCTTGTATATACATTAGCGTTCCCCGATTCCGGTCCTGGAGGGCCGGTCTGCGACACAGTTTGCAGATGGCCCTGCTGAGAGACACACACACACACACACACACACTAAACCTGGCAATCAGCTGGTGAGTTTGAGTTTGAGTAGGGAAGTGTGACCTTAGTGGTAGACTGGCCCTGCAGGAATAAATAAATAAGGAATAAATAAAACTGAATTGAATGGAAACAGAGCAAGTTACACATGAGTACAGTTAAATTAATATGGGGCTGATCGTGGACTACCGGAGGCAGCAAGGTGGAGGGTACACCACCATCTACACAGAGATGACAAGTGGAGAGGGTCGGCTGCTCCAGATTCTTAGGAATTAACATCAGCGAGGATCTGAGCTGGTCACACCACATAAGTAAGGTCACAGTCAGCAAGACAGCGGCTTTTCTTCCTTTGGCTAGTCAGGAGGTCTGGTATGGAATACTCACCAACTTTGACCGATGTATCATTGAGAGCATTCTGTCTGGCAGCATCATTGGCTGGTACAGCTGCTGGTGGTGGGCAAAATTTTAGCCTCCATGTGAATTCTTTCAGGAAAAATTGTAGCAAATTGAAGTTTGGCGACATTTACACACTATGTGCCTCAGTGCTCGGCAATCCTGCTCTGTTCCTTTATGCGGTCTGCTACTTTGTTGCTGGGTATCTGTTGTTCTTAAACGCTTCCACTTTGCAGTAATATCACTTGCAGTTGATCATGGAATATCTAGCAGAGAAGAAATTTCACAAACTGACTTGTTGCCAAGGTGGCATCCAATGGATAGTACCACACTTGAATTCACTGAGCTCTTCAGAATGACCCATTCTTTCACAAATGTTTCTAGACCTGAACTGCATAGCTAGGTGCTTGGTTTTATACACCTTTGGCAATGGGTCTCAATTAAACACCTGAATTTTATGATTAAGAGGTGTGTCCCCATACTTTTATCCATATAGTGTAACTCTGGACCTCATAAAGAAGGTAGTAGATGCTCATCTTAAGGGAAATGGACATACAGCCATCTCCAAGAATTTCAGAGTGTCTAGAACAGCTGTACATTGCATGATTGCAAAGTCATCCAAGATGTCAACGAAAACCCCTAAATCTCTGTAAAGATAATGATCTCTGAGCTGGCCTCTTTTGGTGAGTGGGTCTCATGGGCTAAGTCTCTGTGCCCATGATCAGAATGTCACCGGTTTGAGTCTTGGCAGAGCCGTCACATGTCCGTTAGCCCTTGAGCAAGCCCCTTAACCCCAAGCTATGGAGAGGAAGGTGGGGCAGTCAAAGAGAAGAATTCCAATGTACTTGTACTCATACTTGTGCAAATGGAAAATAAAAGATTTATTATTATTATTATTATTAATAAGTCTGAAGGAAAGACTGTTGTGAGTGCTTTTCATCATGGTGGGTTTTGACATCACTGCTCAAAGAAAACTCCATTGCTCACACAGCAGGACATCAAAGCTAGTTTGAAATTTTCTAGGGACCATTTGAAACATAGGGAGGGGTTGGAAGGCTGCCCTTTGGTCTGATGAGAGAGAACTAGAGCTGTTTGGGCACATGGATGTTGCTTTTGTTGGTTGAAGGAAGGTAGAGGCCCCAAGCGAGCTTGATGGGCCGAATGGCCTCCTCTTGTTTGTATAGTTCTTATGTTCTTATGTTCTAACTGTAATAATACAGTTCCCGCAGTTAAACATGGCGGAGGATGCATAATGCTGTGGGGCTGTGTTGCTGCTTCAGGCATGGGGAACCTTGTTCGGGGTCACGGAGAAAGAAGATTATGCTGACATTTTAAAGGATAATGTGCAGAAATCTGCTGCCAATCTGCCTTTAAGTCACCTTGGGTCTTCCATCAAGATAATGACTGGAAGCCTGAATCACCCGCCCAAATGACTGCTGTCCTGTTGCTGCACTTCTCTCGGCATTATGATGTGCTTTGAGTTGCTAGCCAAAGCACACATTTCCTCTTCACTGCCTACTACCCTGGACACACTGCATTTTGCATATCGGTAAAATAGGTCAGCTGAGGATACCGTCCCCACCACTCTGCATAACTTCCTTTCACACCTTGACAAATGTGGGACTTAAGTGAGAATGCTGTTTGTCGATTGCGGTTCAGCATTTAACACTGCTGTGCCTTCAAGACTTCAGAGCAAGAGCCGTCAAGCTCCAGAACCTTGGGCTGAACACCCACCTCTGTAACAGGTTTCTTGACTTCCTGTCAGAATGTGCCCACAGGTAGTGAGAGTGGACAACAACATCTCCTCCACCCTAAATGCATACAGGGGTGCCCTCAGGGATGTGTTGAGTCCACTTCTTATTCAGAGTCCACTCTGAGTCACCAACGAGGCTGCAGTGGACCATCATCTGTTTCAGTTTCCTGGGGCTCAACATTCCTAATTTTGGTCCGGCCATTTTAGTTTTCTTTTTGTTGCCTTAACTGTGCGCCAGTAAAATATTTTCATCAGACTGTTAGGGTTTCTCAAACCAGTCCTCAGGGAGCCCCAGACAGTCCATGATTTTGCTCCCTCCAACTTCCCTGGGAGTCCCGTCTGGGGGTCCCCTAGGACTGTTCAATATCAAACACTGCTCTATATAAATGATGAGTATTTGTAGCCAAGAAACTGCCAAGTCTGAGTGATTATCATCCTGTTCAATACTGTTACCACAGGATCTTGCTGTGCCAGATTTCATGAATGCCTGAAGCATGCTACAATGTGAATAAACGCTAGCTGCTTAATTTATTACTTTGTTTATGAGATTTAATCATGAATTTTTCTATATAAATTGTCTGTATCGGTTTCATGGCCTAGGTTTGATTTGTATTTATTTGTTAACTATAAACAATGTTTTTTCCTACTACTATCATCTTTGTTACCAGACCTATTATATGACCATTTAAATCTTACATTTACTCATATCCAGTCACCACTGACCCCTCTGTGCTTTACATAAGATAGATTGATTGCTTCTCCTTGGCAGGAAACCATTTCCGCTGGTGCCAGATACATGAAGTCCACTGGTGTTTTAAGAACATTCCTTTTCGATCTCACCACCATTGTCATCTGAGGTTTATTCCGTTTTAAATCAACAAACTGACTCTGTATCTCCATTTATGATTTCAATGAAATTTACACTGTGGGTAGCAACAAAATTAACTCTCAGGATTTTTCCTTATGAGCTGTAAATTTTATACTATTAGAGTTATATGGCTTCTCCATAGCTCATTGGAAAGCTCAGAAGAGTATTTTTTTCATGATATTAAACTTTAGCATAAAGTGTGTCTGAAATAATTATCCAAACTTCTTTATTTTAAATGTTTTGTGAACAGTTTGACCAAACTGTCTGATAACTTTATGCTTATTTGGCTTCTTGACAGAATATCTTTGGGGGATCTAAGCTGCTTTAAGCTATTCAAATGAATATTAAAAACAAAAAAAGGCTAATCGCTGTCTGATGAGGTTATGCCAGGTGTGTGGGTAGAATTGTGTAGAATTGTGAAACCATGTGCAATAATCAGCCTCTCAGTAAATGTAGTGTTTCATCCGCAGAACCTGTAAGAGTGTTGATGGCTTCTGCAGCTCCAGCTCCTTGGTCTGCTCTTTGAATGGCACCCCAGCCATGCCCTACACCTCTATTCCCTCAACTGTCTACCTTCTTTTGCTGTGTTTACCTTCATAAAGCTCAGAGGGATTCAGGTCGGGGTGAGGATGGTGGCCAAGTCATCAGCTTGCTTGCAGAGAGCTCATCTCAAGCTAGGAAGTCTGTAGTGCCTTGAGAAGGATGTGAAGGGGCATTGTCTTCTATAAATACAGTATGCAGTTCTTCTTAAGATCTCCTGTTGAGCTTTGAATGGCCCAAGCCTCTTCTTCACTGACAATCCCTGCCCAAATCATGATCCCACCACCTGCCTGTTGTCACCATAGTCTTCCTGGAGCTTCCCAGTCACACAAGGCCCACCACGTGGACCACCCATGTGGGCCATCCGGCATCACCCTTTATTCAGCAGTCAAATCACTTTACTAAAGTGTTCTCTGGCCACTTTAAATGCTTCTGAATGTGTGCTTTATTGAGGGCTGGTCTGTTTATGGATTTCCTGACTTCCCCTAGTGTTCTAAAGCTTCTGCATCTCTTGTCACATTTCACACCAGACACCTGCCTACTGAGCTTCACAGTATATGCCTGACAGGAGATCTCTGGAGAACACACAGCTGTCTCAGCCTCCACTCCTTTAAATACGAAAGCATGTGAAGAATGCATTATTCCCAATTAGGAAGAAAATGACCCATTCCCTTTAAGCCATTTTTGAATCTCACAAAAGCATTCTGGGGTACAAATCTCATGAATGGGACCTAGTAACAGGTCAATGCTTTATATCAGTAAATAAAGTAGTATAAAGTAGTACATATACATGTGTAGTTAATTATATAAAACAGACTCCCATTCCTTTGCAGTTTGTGAGGTGAAACTTACACAAAGTTAAAGGATATACCATGGAAAAGTAATCTTTATGAGTTTTCTCAACCATCTATAGCTAAGCCATATAACTTAGCAGCTCATAAGAAAACACTCTGAATGATCACTTTTTACTACTAAAGATTGAGGAGGTCTTCGAAGTATTCCTTCCACCGACCCACAATGTCCCTAGTTGAGGTCAGCAGTGCCCCATCCCCACCATAAACAGTGTTGATGCTGCACCGCTTTCCCACCCTGAGCCGCCAGATGGTGGACCAGAATCTCTTCAAAGCCATCCAGAAGTCGTTCCCCATGGCCTCCTCCCACACCCGAGTTTTTGCCTCAGCGACTGCCGAAGCCGCATTCCGCTTGGCCCGCCGGTACCCATTAGCTGCCTCTGGAGTCCCACAAGCCAAAAACACCCGATAGGACTCTTCTTCATCTTTACAGCATCCCTCACCGCCGGTGTCCACCAGTGGGTGCGGGAATTACTGCCACGACAGGGGCCGACCACCTAATGGCCACAGCTCTGGTCAGCCGCCTCCACAATGGAGGCATGGAACATGGCCCATTCGGACTCAATGTCCCCCACCTCCCCAGGGACGTGGTTGAAGTTCTGCCAGAGGTAGGAGTTGAAGCTCCTCCTGACAGGGGATTCCGCCAGACGTTCCCAGCAGACCCTCACTATACGTTTGGTCCTGCCAGGCCTGACCAGCTTCCTCCCCCACCAGCGGAGCCAACCCACCACCAGGTGGTGATCAGTTGACAGTTGACAGCTCTGCCCCTTTCCTCACTCGAGTGTCCAATACATGCGGCCGCAAGTCTGACGACACGACCACAAAGTCGATCATCGAACTGTGACCTAGGGTGTCCTGGTGCCAAGTGCACATATGGACACCCTTATGTATGAACATGGTGTTCATTATGGACAATCTGTGACAAGCACAGAAGTCCAATAACAAAAAACAGCTCAGGTTCAGATCGGGGGGGCCGTTCCTCCCAATCACGCTACTCCAGGTCTCACTGCCATTGCCCACATGAGCATTGAAGTCCCCCAGCACTCTCTCCAACACTCCTTTCAAGGACTCCAAAAAGGGTGGGTATTCTGAACTGCCATTTGGTGCCATTAAGCGCAAACAACAGTCAGGACCTGTCCCCCCAACCGAAGGCGAAGGGAGGCTACACTCTCATCTACTGGGCCTTAAACCCCAATGTACAGGTGCCCAGCCAGGGGGCAATTAGTATGCCCACCCCTGCTCGGGGCTTCTCCCCGCAAGCAACTCCAGAGTGGAAGAGGGTCCAACCCCCGTCAAGGGGACTGGTTTCAGAGCCCCAGCCACGCGTCGAGGTGAGCCCAACTATATCTAGTCGGAACCTCATAACCTCGCACACCAGCTCAGGCTCCTTCCCCACCAGAGAGGTGACATTCCATGTCCCTAGAGCTAGCTTCTGCAGCCGAGGATCGGACCACCAAGGTCCCCGTCTTCGGCCACCGTCCAGCTCACATCGCACCCGACCGCCATGGCCCCTCCTAAAGGTGGTGAGCCCATTGGAGGGGGGACCCACATTCCTTCTTCGGGCTGTGCCCGGCCAGGCCTCATGGGCGCAGGCCTGGCCTCCAGGCGCTCGCCATCGAGCCCCAACCCCCAGGCCTGGCTCCAAAGGGGGGCGCCGGTGACCCGCGTCCGGGCGAGGGTAAATGTGAATCCCTGATTGTACTCATCATAAGGGATCTAGTGCGCCACACTTTGTCTGGTTCCTCACCCAGGACCTGTTTGCCTTGGGTGGCCCTACCAGGGCCATAAAGCCTCGGGCAACTTAGCTCCTGGGATCACTGGAACACGCAAACCCCTTCACCATGATAAGGCGCTGGCTCCAGGAGAGGACATGCACGTGCCACTAATGTTAATGTGAAACAGCTGAAGGAGTCTTTCAGTCAAGGAAACAAACCAGTTAAAGTGCAAGAAGAACTGAACTATTTAGCCAAGCACTGGAGCCTTTAAAGTTTAAAGTATCCTCCCTGACATGGATTATCTATTAAAGGAAATACAGCCTGAAATATAGCGCTGGCTTAAGCGATGCATTCTGGTCTTGACGTGCTGCGCGATGCTTAGCTTTTCTTGTCCGACTTCAGTCGGCTCTGCGAAACGTCACCACGCATCACCATGTCACATGGTACAAAAATCTCACAAGGGCAGGAGGATTTAAGACAGGTTGTGCAGCACCTCTCGCCCGGCTAGTTTCCACAAACAGATCCTTTCTTTCTGAAAGATGAGTTTTACTCACAACTTTTCTCCCCAAGTCTACCCTAAGGAACAACAGAGTGGTGACAGTCAATAGAAAGTCCTTATTTAATAGAACCTGGTTTGAGAGGGACATCTTGTTTGTAACTGATTTGTTGGACTCAGATGGTGATCTGCTAGATTATATGTCCTTTTTGAAGAAATTTAAACTAGGTTGTACTCAAAAAGAATACAGGCAGGTTTGTCAAGCAATTCCATTGGTATCAAGACAGTTAATGTACAACATCATGTTATTGAAAAGTCAAGCCAGCATTGCCAAACTTAAAAATTGGTAATTGTGATCTAAATGATTATAAATGTAATAATAAGGTTATTAGAGCAAATTTTAAATCCATCCTTTTCCATGATTTTAACTCAGGACTGCATTTGCAAGCCTTTAATGGGGATCGCTCAATTACGGAAAATTTGTTAAGTGGCCTGTTTCCCCAAAAGTTAAAGAAACACATTTCAATATAATTAACAATATTTACCCAGTGGCAGAGTTTTTAAAAAGAAGATTTAAATTTGAGGTGGACCTGTGTTCTTTTTGTGATTCAGCTTGTGAAACACCACAACACTTGTTCTTTTCATGTCCTGTTTTGGCCAAATTTTGGTTAGAACTACATAGCTGGTTATCACTCAAGGTTAATGATATCCCACAGTTTGACATGTTCTACATGGATGCCCTATCTCCATCTATCTCTGATATGATTAACATAGTCATTCTCTTAGGTAAATACCATATACACTGTAGTAGTGGAGGGATAGCAAACCATCTTTAACAGGGTTCATAAATGATTTTAAACAATACTTCCTATCAGTAAGAAGGATTTATGACAACGTCTCATTTGCTACTGTTTTTATTTATGCCTCCTGCGTGCTCCCTATTCCCCTATTTGTGATCTTGCATATACTGTGAAATTTATTTAGCCCCCCTGTACTATGAATATTGTTCGCACTTTTTTGCATATTGAATTTATATCCTCTACGAGAGTTTATATTGTATTGTGTTTAGTTGATAATAATTATAAAAAACCTCTCGCCCGGCTGCACAAACTGGGAGTCGCCTCCGTGACGACACAACTGTGCATTTATTGGCTGAGGATTTTTGTGACACGTTTGACGTGGTGATGTTTGTATCCCAAGAAGTTCCCATCCGTTATCTGATATTTCTCCCGAAAAGAATTGCGAAGCAGTGAGAACTGGTTTTCATGTAATTTACCTTGTAAAATAAAGTTGAAATTAATTAAATAAATAAATAATACAATAAATCAAAGAAATGCCAACTTTAATAGTACATGTTAGTCAGATCTCGCGCACTAGGAGCAGTGAAAGTTGTCCGACTTGACGCCAGTCAGTTTCTATTCCCCACCCCTGCAGCCCATGTCGAATGCACCCAGTGTGTAGTTGAAAAAGCCTAAATAAACTACAACTCCCATTAAGGTTAATCGCCAATGCATGTGACGTTATCAGAACCCCTTTTGAGATTTATGAAACCATGAATAGCTATAGTTTCACGCTGGGCGACGTTGTTTTACTAACGCTTTGTAGAGTAATTAACAACTCAGTCTACAATTATATTTCTAAAGCTTTGCGGGTTTCCCACGCGGCCTCGCCCAATCATCACTGCTTTTATACGCACGCGCCACTGACTGAACTGTAATTGGTCGATATTTACGGGTTATGTGGGCGCGTGTATTTGACGTAATAAAAATGGGCGTCAACAATTTGCAATAAAAACAAGGCGACTTCCGGTTTCACAAGTCCCACAAAAGCAATCAGTAGTGGCTAATTTTAATACAATTATAGATCAGGTTAATTGTCAGTAAAAGATTCGGGTTTAATCATAGTTGCTGATGTTAATATTATCTATAGTATGAAAACTATTTAAGTGTCAGCGTGTAAGAATGAGATATTTGAGCTTGATTTGAAACTACCGCGTTGCACTGGCTTGGTAGCTACGGCTAGCTCGGCATTTGGTGCAGCTACAAACACGGTAATCATACTGTTACAACTGCAGTTATTAGTACTACTAACGGGCACCCAGGACGACCGCATATTTTCTCATAAGTTTGTTACATTTTTCATTGCGTTCTCTTGGAGTGCCCAGTTATGAGACCTAGAGAATGTGACAATACTTGTCGTATTTCCCCGAGCTAGTCCGCAGCTCCCTTTCTGCACGGCGGGGACGAGCATGAGCGAAGGAGAGGTCTTCCACGAGAAGCAGAGGCTGGAGCTGTGTGCCATCCATGCACTCAACAACGTACTTCAGGAGAAAGTCTTCACCAAGGAGACGGCCGACGAGATATGCAAGCGGTAAGCTGACGGTGCGGCAGCTCGGCGCACATTCTGGGCGATGCCGCTGCCTATGTGTGATCAGTCTGGCGTGCTTCATCCCTCGCCCTGCTTGTCGTGGTATTCCATCTCGGTGATGCTGCAGTCTCTCAGATGGCGCTCAGCCCATTGCACGGACTCGCGTTCTGTGCACCGCCGCGCCTCTGATCTCTCATCACCTGCGATTTGGCGAATTGCCTTTTATATTCCGTCTCCTGTAGTTTGGCGCCGCAGTGTGTCGTGAACCCTCACCGCTCACTGCTGGGGACGGGCAACTACGATGTTAACGTGATTATGGCCGCCCTGCAGAGTCGGGGGCTGGCTGCTGTGTGGTGGGACAAACGAAGGTAGGACCCGAACCATGTCGCCTGGCTGATCCTCTTACACCCTTACTCTCGGGTGCTTCGGATAAACCCGTGTCTGCAGTTTCTGTTGCAGGCCAGCTGACATTCGCACAGGAGGCTAACTAGTTATTGTAACATGTATTGTCAAATGTATTTAGGCAGAAGCGGGGTTATTTGCATTAGTTTTTATTTCTATTTAGTTTTCCATTTTTGTTTTCGGTTTTAGTTTACTTTTATGAATATAGAAATAGTTTTACTTTCGTTTTTATTTTATGAACGTTTCTAGTTTTTAATTTTTTTAGTTTCAGTATTAATATTCGTTTTCAGTACCTTGTTTTAATACCAGACTGTAAGTAACTTACATTCTTTCACCCTGCATATGAAACTACTACAGAGAAAGTGTGAAGCATTTTGTGTTCTTTCCTTAACATTGCCTTCCAAACCCTTCACCTTTTTCCTGTAACACCATCATGTTTTTATAACTATGAAGGGCCTGGTTTACTGATGCTCCAATTACCTGCTTATAATATGTGCACACTGGATGGGATTTGGCACTTTTGGAAAAAGTTTCCCGGGTGTCCCCCAGGGGGAATAGTGGTTGGAAAATGAAGTATTCCTAGAAATATTAAAGCAAAGCAATCAGTCAGTTATTGTACAAACATTAAGAGAATGCTGAAACAAGATTTAATACACAAATTTCAAACACTCTTAAGATGCTAAAAATGCCAAAAATCAATGACATTTCAGTCAACACTGAATGTGTAACAGATTCTAACAATAATTTGCCACTAGCCCTGTATTAACCTTGCCAATATGTATAATAATAAGAGGAAATAAGTATAAATCCAATGGCAAACATTAAACAGCTTGGTAATTTGGTTACATTTACCATGAGGCTGATATTTGAACAAAGGATTAGCCTGGAGGAGATTTTCTTTTATATAGCACATTTTATATAGCCACAGCACATGCATGTGTGTCTGTGAGAGAGAGAATGGAGAAAATGTGCAGCGGCTCTTACCAGATTCAATTTTCTCTCTCCTCTCTGGATTACGGTTATTTAGAATGTTTTGGAACCCTAAAGAATTGTTTACCTTTATTGCAAACACTGCTGTTAGTCCAGCTGAAAACTGCGCACACAACCTTGTTGAATGCAGAAAAACAGTATGTATGAGTACCTCGACTAGACGAGAAGTGCACCAACATGGCGGACGATGGTCTTTGCTTCCTGTGGGTGGTCCAGTGTGACGTAAAACCCACAACCGCAGTGTAAAGTGTGGGGATAAAAACTAGCTAGCTCATTTTACTGCATTTTTGTTTAATTTCAGTTCATGTTGCATTGTTCATTGTAGTTATTTTGTCATTTTTATTTTAGTTGACAGAATTACTTTGTCACTCCTAGTTTTAGTTTTTCATTAACAGTGAAAACCCTGGGCATTCATAACAGAGTCATATTGGTATGTTAGCTGCTTTTCGCTGTCAGATAATATTTGCAGCCTTGCCCTTCCTTCCATCTCTCCTCCCCCCAGGTCTGTACAGTGTCTGTGTGCAGAGCAGGTGCAGGGCTTCATCCTGAACGTACCTTCCCGCGTGTCGCTCGGGATGGTCTCGCTCCCTCTCAGGCGGAGACACTGGCTCGCGGTCAAGCGAGTTGCCGGCTCCTACTATAACCTGGACTCGAAGCTAAAGAATCCCGCTTGCATTGGAGACGAAGCTGAACTTCGGTGAGAGGGAGGGGCAGTGGGGGGGGGGCATGAGCATTGGAATGCTCATGCCTGTGTGATGTCATCCAGTTTAATCTCCTTTTGATTTTGCCTTCAGGATCAGATCCTCTCCACTATGTTTATAGAGATCATAAAATGAATTTCTACACCACTGAAAGGTGCATAAAGTGTATATATAGTTCCTGGAAGCTTTAAGGTAATGCTTCCTCTCAGCACTTAGCGCAGTGCTAAGGTTTTCTTTCTGTCGTTTTAGTACCTTCCTCAATGAGCAGCTGTCTCAGGACGTATCAGAGATGCTCCTCGTTGTCCAGAGGGAAGTGGAGGAAGACGGGAGCTGGCTGATCGCCGACGAGCGAAAGCAGTGATACTTCAGGGACAACGAGCTCTTTTATTCAGGACGGATCTCTTAACTCCAGTTAAAAAAGGCGTATCAGACTGAAAGCCTGTATAAAAGAACTACCCTTTGGAGGCACTACATGAGTGTTAAAACATTTATGAAGTCCTCCTCAGATGCACGTATACATAGAGAGAATGCCCAGGAAATGGGGAGATGTGAGTGGTCCTTTGGTAAGAGCTGTTACGGACCACCCAGTAGTGTTGACATTTTTATAACTGATGCATTAACTGTCTTGTCTATTTATACACCTATGCACTGTACCTTTGAGGAGAATGCATTGAAATCTATTTATGTTCTTGGACACCTATGCAGAGAACTGGTACAGTATAGCTACCAGGAAGTAGCCAAGTGGCATCTAGAGTCTGTGCTGTCTGTCTGTCTGTCTCTACCCATCCGACTATGCACATTACAGTGAATGAGACCACCCTCGCACACACTCACTCGGGCTCAGAGGAATTACAAATAATAACATTAAAACTAACTTGATATTTATACGAAGCGGCGATCCTGACTCTCATTTGATTCTGATCAATGGCGATGCCAATTAACAGACAGGAGGCTTCACTTCTGCATACTTGCCAAGACAAGATTTTATTATTAATTTATCTGTAGTAGAATCCGGGAATGAAAAACGATTCAAGAGGAGCATTAATACCATAGAAACGGGGTTTAAGGATCGAGGTGGCTGATGATAAAGGGAGTGCAGCATGCTATATATACAGACGTGGGGAGGAGAGCGCTCACGCACACAGACACGGTCCTGCTCTGCTGTGTTTGCATTATTGCTCCTGGCAGCATGTCTCAGGAAACAGAAGCCCACATCTCTCACCCACTCGGATCCCTCACACAGGTCCCCCCGCTCTCTGCTTCAGCCTGAAGTTATTGGGAGCAGCACCCAACACACATTATTAATGTTACAATAATAAGTTGGATGTTAAGAATCTGCATGTTATTTAGGTCTTCAGGAAAAAGTAAGATCCAAAAGTAGGGAAACTGCAAACAGGTAACACTGAAAAAGTGTAATTTCTAACAATATAAAAACACAAACCTGTCATCAGATAAAACATCACCCCCCCCCCCCCCCCCCCCCCCCCCCCCCCCCCCCACCCCCCCCACCACCCACCCGCCCTTCCACCCCTCCCCGCCTCGCCCCCCTCGCCACTCCTTTGCCGT
>JAODKM010000126.1:1918941-1937734 GCA_026780845.1 Petrocephalus sullivani | reverse complement strand
CGCATAACACAGGGAGAACATGCAAACTCCACATATGGAACCTCGCATAACACAGGGAGAACATGCAAACTCCACATATGGAACCTCGCATAACACAGGGAGAACATGCAAACTCCACATATGGAACCTCGCATAACACAGGGAGAACATGCAAACTCCACATGCAAACAGTAGTAGCAGGATTGCCAGACACGGTGCTACCGTTTTGCAATGTGCAAAATGTTATGTAAAACTTTCAGAATGGTAACGTACAGAAGGTTGGGTTCTTCACACAGCTGCCCAACCGCTGATGCTCCTCCTGCTCAGCCAGACTGCCTCCTTCTCAGACAAGCTGGGCCCCCTAAAATTTCACACACAAGTTCTGATTCTGCAGTCATGCTGATAACTTCCGTGCTGTGCAATGAGAATACTTTTTCAAACTAAAGGTCATAAAGTTCCAGATGTGTGGTTAAGTACTACATACCACAAGAGCATTGCACAACTATGCAGTGCATACCCGAGTGACATACCACTGACTCCTCACTTCATACACAAACCATGGCAACAAGGCTAAACCAAGCAAATATTTATCTGTCATACCTTACATAAACATTTTTTTTTCTAGAATGTAATACCTAATATAGAGATGCTCATTTATTTTTCAATGGAGACGTCTTGAAGATTATTTCTTGTTTGTGAAACTCTTACGCACATTTCATTTTAATCAGCAAATACGTCTAATGCTTAACTATAAGACGTAAATCCAGCTGGAATTCCTGTGATACCACTCTTATCTTATCGTTGACCAGAACGAAGGTTAAGTTAAACGAAGCAGAAAATAACATGTGACGGGCTGACCTCAGGCGGCCATTTTGGCAGAACTCGGTTTCCCAGAATGCCCCGGATATGTTGACGGAAATGCGTTTTACTAAGATGTCGGCGCCCGGCGAAGACACGTTTCCCACAGCAGCTGATGAGATGGAGGAGATGGCACAAAGTAGTAACGAGGAGGGCGAAATGGAGGAAGACGAAGAAGAAAACGACAGGGGAGAAGGAAATGAAAAGGTTTATGTGCCAGGAAGAGAGGCGTTAAATCCAGGAGAACAGCTTGAAATGGACCGGTCGGCTTATCGGCTGTATCACGAATGTCAGACGGGTTCGTCATGCGCCTTCCTTTCAGCCTAACATGAGGCGGTAAAATATAATGCTGTAATTTGAGGCGGCTTAGTACCTTTAATAATGCATTAGCTATGTTTTTGCCGGTTCGATACTTTGAAATTGTAAATGTTATTATTCAAATGTGCGTGTTTTTGAACTTTTCGACAGAGCTGATGTAGATGCGATACCAGCAATCTCGCCACGCCACAGTAACACTTATACATTCGTCGTGTTACTTCATACGGTGAATGAAATCATTTTAACAGGGAGTTTTGCTTGTTATGTTATTCTTCTCTTTGATTTACCTAGTGCATTCCTCCTTGTTTTTACCAGGCGCCCCGTGTCTTAGTTTCGATGTGCTCAGAGATGCGGATGGAGATGGCAGGGAACAATTTCCACTGTCAATGCTACTCTGTGCTGGTACCCAGGCTGACTCAGCCAATGCTAACAGGTAAATGTGCCTACATCCACCCGTCCGAGGGACACCCTGGATAGCATGGCACGCCACCACAGGGCACACACACACACACACACACCTACCTGCTCATACGTGTTTAGAAAAAGTGGGAGGGACCCTCTGAAGTCTCTGCCTCGTGTTAACAGGCTCCTTGTGATGCGCATGCACAACCTTTATGGCACGGAGAAAGACGGCCAGGAGAGCAGCGATGAAGAGAGCGAGGAGGAGGAAGACGATGATGAAGAAAAGAAACCCCAGCTGGAACTGGCCATGCTTCCACACTACGGCGGCATCAACAGAGTCAGAGTGAGTGCTTTGGTGACATTTTGAATTGTGCCATTTCCCATGGGATGTGAAGCGCGTTGGACAGTTTCTGATTTTGTTGTTGCCCTTCTCAGGTCACACAGGACGGGGAGCGATTCTTGGCAGCGGTGTGGTCAGACAAGGGGCTGCTCGAGATATTTGACCTCAAACAACAGCTGGAGGCAGTTCATAGCACAGCCGCAATGGCCACGTTCATAAAGCACCAGCAGGCAGAAGCCACGCCCCTGTTCATCTTTTCAGGTCACATGACTGAGGGTTTTGCTCTTGATTGGTCACCGAAAGTATCAGGTGAGAAATGTTATAAAAATTTATGATTTATGTATAGTAACAACATGTTAATATACACAGTATGGGTCATCAAAGAAACATGTATGTAAATTGTTGCATGTTTCTCCAAGTATCTTGCCTTATTTTACCATCTTGTTGTAGTGCTAATATGGTATTTTTAGTACTTTAACATTGTACTCAAGTTAAATAGTTTGAGCTATTCCTTTAGTGGTTGATGAGCTACAGTATATGTATTAAATTCTCATGTCTTATTCAGCTGGTAAACTGTAACTGCTTGTTGAATCCCTCTCTGAAAGGTCGTCTAATTAGTGGTGATTGCAAGAAGAACATTCATTTGTGGGAGCCGCGGGAGGGAGGGACCTCGTGGCAGATCGACCAGCGGCCGTTTAGCTCCCACTGCAAATCAGTTGAAGATCTCCAGTGGTCACCCACAGAAGCAACTGTAAGCTACTAGGGAAGAATGTTGCCAAGAAAACAAGGATGAATGCCGAATTTCTAAAGTCCGGTCAGTAAAATGTCTCTTGAATCCTCTTCAGGTTTTTGCCTCCTGCTCAGTGGATCAGTCTATCCGTATCTGGGACATCAGAGCTCCCCCTAACTCTATGCTCTCAGTGGATCAGGCACACTCCTCAGATGTCAATGTTATCAGCTGGAATCGGAGCGAACCATTTTTACTGTCGGGGGGAGACGATGGACTTCTTAAAGTGTGGGATTTAAGGCAGTTTAAGGTAAGGACTGGCTGGCATCATTATTTATTTAAGAGTTAGAGCTGACCCTTAAAGACATTTAGGTTTATATTATCAAGTCACATTTCCATCAGTTTACTTGCTATGCATTTTATTCGATTAGATGAGCTTAAATTAACGTATTGAATTTTTAGACTGAACTGCAGCCATGTATTACCTTAAACGCAACTGAATCCCAAGTAGAGCTGGGTGATATGGCTTAAAATTCATATAGTGGTATAATTTGAACCATAGACGGTATGTATTGCGTAATTTGGTATGTAAATTTCAACATAACTGTTTTTGAATGGGTAACATACATCCATAGCAAATGCGCTGCAGCAGATGTATTCTAAACTTAACACATTTCAAAGTAGTCCTGAATGTCACTTTAAGAATATTTATTGTGCAAAACTGCAATTTTAGGGGAAAAAATGGAAAACCTTTAAAAACTTTTTCGTGCTTTTATCACCAAAATATCTTCTATTAAAAAGACAAGTTGGTCTTGTAAACTGTAGGTAAGCAGAAAGCAATTAAGACACCGAACCGAAGGCTATAAAACTAATAAAATTAGGCTAGCTGCATGACTCCACCCCTATTTGGATAAAGACCATCCAATGTGCATACTTACTTAAAACAGATCCTGTTACCTCTCATTGCAATCACTGTCGCCCGGCATATCTTGCAGATTATGTTTTTCTGCTCAGTATCTGAGACCTTAAATCCAAACCATGTCCATATTACGGATGTTGCACCAGTCTTTGTAATGAGCTCGTCCTATTATTAAGAAATCGTTTACATTTAGCCTTGATAGTGCTGCCGATGTTTTATTACATTATTAATGTATACTTAGATCCATAGCGAATGATTTTATAGACTATAGGATTTTATTAGATTAATCATATGTACATTAGAGTCCATTTTATTACATTATTGACGTATATTCAGGTCTTTACTGATGTTTAACTGTCAGGGCTCTGTTGATTGTCACATCAGCATTACACACTTGCATGAACACGCCAACTAACTTCATGAACATTGCTACTGCTTCAGTCTGCATGTTATCCAACTAGCCCTGCAGTTAAATGCATATCAGAACTAAAATCCCTAACATTTTGGATTTCTCAAGGTAATAATTATTCAGTTCATGCCTGCTCAGCAAACACTTTGCTATGGAGTTAAATACGTAATTCGTGTACGTACTTTATATATGTTATACCCAATAAAACATTTTTCAAGTTAAATATATGTTTATAATCAACAAGACATGTCGCTGCCGAGCTAAATATACATAAACGATTCCTTAATCAAGAAGGATAAAGTTGAAACTTCCGGGGTGCCTTGAAGCTGCATCACCACATCGGAGCGCGGAGCGGAGTTTTATTTAATGGCAGGAGCGGTCGCCCTGTCTCACTCCGATACCGAGTCTGAGGCATGCCCAAATCGGAATGAGCGTGGAGCAGTTTCACTGGAGCGGAATAACATTTTAGTGGAGCAGGCAGAGCCAACAGCCTCGTGGGTGAGGAGCGGAAATTCTCACCGCTCCACTCCGCTCGCATGCTCTGGTCATCAGCAGCCACTACCGTGATAGGCCGGTGTAATCAAAATCAATCCCTTTGGCCAAATTTATACCGTAAACCGCTTATACCGCACACCCCTAATCCCAAGTATAGAAACCCCCTAGACTTTGTTTCCTGTGTTGTATTCTGTTACTCTGTAACTGTGCCTTCATTACAGTACACAGCCCTGCAGTAATTTGCTGTGTTGATGCATTGCCCCCTCACCCCCCTCCCCTTTAGTCCGGCCAGCCTGTGGCAAACTTCAAGCAGCACAGTGCCCCTGTGACGTCTGTGGAGTGGAGCCCGCATGATTGCAGCGTTTTTGCCGCTGCGGGGGCCGACGACGTGGTCAGCCAGTGGGACCTGTCTGTAGAGGCGTGCGATGGGGGGCCCGGTGCAGAGGACATTGCAGGGCTGCCCCCCCAGCTGCTGTTTCTGCACCAGGGTCAGACAGAGGTGAAGGAGATCCACTGGCACCCGCAGCTGCCCGGTGTACTGCTGTCCACAGCTCTGTCTGGCTTCAACGTCTTCAGAACCATCTCTGTTTAGTGGGCAGGGGCCGCACTCCCTTCTTACCCCACTAAGCCCTCTGCCGCCCCCCCCCAGCTCTGCCTTTAGTCACTATCTGCTGTCTGACTGTTGGACACACTGCAGCACCATCCTTTTCATGGCCTTAAACTTCTACTCACATCATTCAGCTGTGCGTGAAAATAAATACAGTTCTCAAGGCTTGTTCTTTTTAACTTTTTTTGTTCTTTGTCTGTCAGCACATGGCTTCTTTGCCTGTAAATAGAATAGTAATACTTTACTGCTCCCCCTGGGGGAAAACTACATTTTAGCTTCTCCAGTCTTGCTCTACCTGAGACACACAGATGGGTGAGCACAGGTTTGGAGGTGGGGGTCTCAGCACAGGCTTAGCACAGGCTCAGGGGGGGGGTCACAGCACAGGGTTAGCACAGGCGCAGGGGGTCACAGCACAGGGTGAGCACAGGCNNNNAAGCTTGCTCTCACAGAGAGCATGTTTGGGGGAGGTGAGAAGAAGACAATTTCCCCATGGGGATCAATAAAGTATCTCAAAATCAAAAACCTGGAAAATCACTGACGGATTATAAGGGAAAAGGGCACAAATGAGGTACAATTAAAATATTTATTTGATTAACCTGGAGATCTCTACATCTGTTATTAAAACACTACAAAGGCCTGTAGACACTATAAGGAATGCTGAAAGTGATTAAATAAACAAGAACAATTTATAAATACAAGCTCATACAAATATGCTTCATAGTTAATCTCATATATTCTGATTTCCATTCGTGTCCTTTAAGTTTTGAGTAAGATCATTTATGAAAACATAAATTCTGTTTTGAATGTGACTTTGTTCATGAAGTGTGGAGCGCTTTACTCAATTTGAAGGAAGTTAAAGCAAAATATAGCCCATAATACATAAAATCAAGTCATTTGGTAGTTTATGCCATATTTTAATGGGCATTCTCCTTTTTGGCAGTTTCCTAGCTAATTTTTACTGGAGATCTTTCGCATTTCCTTATAAAAATAAGTAATGAATAAACTACTTTATAAAAATGATCTTTTAGCGTAAGTATTTGTGTGTAGGCATTATTGCCATATCTAACAAATAAGATATTTTAGTGTACTATAGGGAATAACATTTGGTTAATACTATGGGTATAGTGATGAGCTGCGGAGATGTGGAACTTGGCCAGTGTTGTGAAAAACACCAATTGCCAAACGACATTCCATAAAGGGAGCCGGACAGCCCGTCTCATATATCTACTGGCAGTTGCATAGTCTACTTTCTGATCAGAACTGCTGAACGGCACTTAGAATCTGATTAGATTAAATCAGAATCCTTATATGTAAACATTCATTGTCTCTTTACTGACAGTTATATAGTTAAACTTCCTGCTGTCTGGATAAAATTAAACAAGGACAGAAAAACCTCGCCGAGATTTTCTCCCGCTGCCTCTGTCCACCTGGAGGAATGTCCTACACGTTTCTGCAATTCAGGGATTCATAAAAGCTCGCCGGAGCAGATGCACTTTGAATTGCATCGATTAGACGCGCGTATGAAAATGCTTCACCAAACAGGACGCCAGTCTGAAGATTTCGTTTTATCTACAAGAAAACATCACACCAAAATGCTGAAAGTGAAACCCAGAAAGTGACTCACACTTGTCCAGTGTGCAGTTCTGCTTCCAGTTGCAGTTTGATAGCAAGATATTCCCAGTTTAACATTTTCCCAGTTCCCTTTTACATGACCAGTTTTAAATAAAAAACTATACATGATTACTGAGGACAATCCAATAGCCACTGCTGCCATACGATTGGTCACTGTGATCTTGGCCACGCCTTTACAAGCCAATCTCATCATCAAACTCATCTTCAAATGTGTAGCCCTGCTCACTGCCTGCCATCTCCTCGTCGGACTCTGTCTCAATGAGATGGTTATCCTCCCTCCTTCTGTCCAGCGGCGTAACACCCTCGTATTCAGAGCTGTGAGAAGAGGCGGGGCTCGGGGGCGAGTCAGCCACATGATTGGTTGGTTCCCCCTCTCCGTCCTGCCTTCTGATAGAATAGCTACCAATAAAATTGCCTTTTTTATGCTCTTCATCTGAAGGGCTTATGCGCTCTAATTCATTCCTATCCTGATCAAATCCTACGCCATCTTGACCAATGATTTCCTCCCTTCTGTCGCTAAATCTCACCTTTGGTCTGAAGCCTCCCCCTTTCACTTCAGATATTTGCCCTTCTACCTGGCTCTTTAGTGAACTCCCATCCTTGACGTTTATGTCGTTTTTGACGCTCATTAATGACTCCTTCCCATTCCTGCCAATCTCCTGGGCCTCCATACTGCTCACTTCGTTTGTACGGCCAGTGGTCCAGGCCGAGTCCAGCATCAGTCCGTCCATGACTCCAAGAACATCTCCCAAGATGGACGGGCCCAAGTCTAAATCGAGGTCCAGGGACAGTATCTCGGAGGAATCGGACTGGAGGAGTTCACAGGGCTGTGGACTGGTGTCGCTGTCGATGGTGCTGTTCATCGGTGGCGCCGGGCTGGTGCTGGAGAGCGTGTCCCCTGCCGACTTGGTGCTGGGTGAGCTGGGGCCATGGCTGGAAAGGAAAGAAGTGTCCCCAAAGACATCCCCACCCCTGCCGATGTGCATGGTGTGACGGAAGTCCCCCAGAGGAGCAGAAATCATGGTGGGGTCCAGGCGAGGCCCCCGAGTTGACTTGTGGAGCGGCATGACCTCTAAATGACAGGGGGGGGGGGGGGATGCAGGACTGATAAGCACAGGAAGTGAAGCTCCCCCCAGCCAGCATGCCCTGCCACTAGCAATATCACTGTACCACACACCGGAAAGCTATACATTCACAACAGTCATGATGGGACATTCGGCTCAATTTACAGAACCGATTCTATCGAACATTTAAATGTGTTTTTATATATTAATATTTTTGGAATACGAGTAGTGTGCCTGTAAAATGCGTGCATCATCATAAAGTTCGATTCCTTTAATTTCTGGAAAGCGGTTTAAAGATTCTTTAAACGTCACATACATAGTTATACGGGTACAGCACGCAGTGAAATGTATCAGGGGCAGGGAGCTGCGGCTGGTGTGCCCTGGGTTTAAGGCACTGCTGGGATTCGAACCCAATATCTCCTGTTTACGAGACAGGCGCTTTAACCAACTAATACACAGCGCCAGGTCCAACCGAATCACAGCAAAGAACCGGTTCAAGAGAACGATTCGATCCCCAGGAGACAGCAGCCAGACAAGCCCGATTCGCACGCTGCGCAGTCTAATACCGATAGTGACAGGATGTTACGGCGATGCCGAGCGTGAGCCGTGCTCGGACATGCAGGCGGGCCGAACCCTCTCCCTCGGGGGTGGGGGAGCAGCTACGGCTCTCCGTAAGTCGGTAACGAAGGCCATGCATACGAGGCAGCGTTTCACTATGGATCCCGACGCAGATACGTCAGTGAATACAGGCTGCGGGGGCTTCGGTCCGTGCGCTCGGGGAGCCGAAGGGGGCCGGAGGCGCCAGCCGCTGCTCCCTAATAACTTTAATTCTGTAATTAACCATTAGACGCACGCAGAAGCGGTCCGGCACAGCTCTATAGCACATGGCTAAAATACAGCGTCCGAAACTAAACCATAATTAACACTTTCATTTTCTTTCTTTTTTTCCCGGTCCTAATGTTAATCCAGCTTGGGGCGAATAGCTGAATATCTGTAAGCACTGCGGTAATTAATATTTCTTTTTTGAAAAGCGAGAGAAAAGCGCATCTGTGTCCGGCCATATGAAAGGAGCCTGCCCCGTCTGTGATAGACGCACTTTTATGCGCCTATTCCTGTAGGGAATAGCGAAGCCCTCCTCCTGGAGAGCCGTGTCCCCCCGCTTGGCACTTTCCGAGCTTATAAAGTGTGCCCGGAGCCGGCTGCGGACCGCGGAGCGGGGAAGCGGCTGCGCTCCCCCGGCCGCGCCGTCCCAGGAATGCCGCCCGTCCAGCTCAGCAAACGCGCAAAAACACAGCAAACTTACTTCGTCTCACTCGGGCTTCTTTCCCGTTTTCCGCCGGTCTTTCTCTCTAAACTTCACCTTCTTGATCTTCACTTTTTGTGTTTTTTTTTTGTTTCTCTCGCCTTTTTTTGTACTTGGTTCTTTTTAATATTTCGCTTTTTCCCTTTGGGATGGGCGAGGAAGTGACGCGACTTTTATTTGGGAGTGTTTACAGGCGCAGAGCCTCGGGGAGAATGTGGCTATGAGGAAGACGGCGGGCTCGGCACATCCAGAAAGAACCAGACATTCACCATCTGGACGGTCTCACATCATAGCCGCGATATACGCTTATCAAAATCATGATATCATATCGACACCCGATATTATTTTTCCCTTTCTTATATGATGTAAATAAATTTTCACGGTCACCCTTATTTCACCACATATATATATATATACCCGGGAATGTATTTCAGCGGTATTAACAGAAACGATTTATTCCCAACAAAATGAATATTAAACCAATACATGGCCTGGGTTTTAATGGAAAAAAAAGACAAAAGTCCAGCCAGAACTTAAAATGTGACCCCGAACCAGACAAGATCAGTCACTGCATTTCGTGACATATATGCGACAGCTGTTATGTGAGGAATGTGCGGCTCCTTCGTCAATAATCTCCATGCGTCATACATTACACACACACATATGGCTCACACCAGAATCACTATCCTGGGATCAGTACATTCTGGGAAGTGCCCCCCATTGCTTAACTCTTATATGACCCTAAAACCTCACAATAAGTGGACAACATTCTGCGATCTAAAAGGCACATTCTGTTAATATGGGAGTATCTGCCAATCACCGAATAACCAAATGGTTGTATGCAGAGGAGTGTGCTGCCAGTACCGGGGCTGTTACCATAAAGCCAGTATATGGCTGGCCGCCCCGCCCGGCGCATTCAGCGCGCCCCCGGCCGACTCGCACGGCGCAGTTAACGCGCCCCCGGCTGCCCCGCCCGACGCATTCAGCGCGCCCCCGGCCGACTCGCGCGGCGCAGTCAGCGCGCCCCCGGGCGCCCCGCCGCAGTCAGCGGGCGTGCAGGATGCGCGTCACCCGTAGCGAAGGCGCGCATCCTGCGAGCACAATCGCTCCGTGTAACAGGAAGCAAAGGCTTAACGCCAAGCTTGCCATACACAAACAGGATTTTATCTTTTATCACAACAGAGAATTTTAACACAAAGCCACCATTTAATTCGTATCCCCTTTTTATAAAGCATCCGACACAGTTGGACGATGAGAATAAGAGGTGGTTTTAAACTAAGTCCGCTTGCTGACCGCAGATCTCTGGGATTCACAGCCCAGTCTCTCCCAGTACCGTGTATGCCTATAAACTCTCCCAGCCATGCACTGGCCGATCTGCACGGCGCTGGTGCTGGTGCTGGTGCCGCCAGGCGTGTTTTCGGGCCCCCGCGTATTTATCTCTGCAGCCGGTCATTCTCCTATCGCTTGCCATCTTTCCATCCATCCACCGGAGTACTATCCTGGAGACTCGGACGTCTCACACTGTCCTGGCGGCGGTGTGAGGCAGCAGCGCCGTGCCGCCCCCTCGTCCCTCGCGCTTTTTTTTGCATCTAATGGGGGGGGGGGGTGTCTCTCCATAATTTGTTTGTATTTAGTGTTTTATTTTATGTCGAGTAAAGGTGATTTAAAATAATGATAAAATAATTTTACGGGTTGAAAAGCGGCCTCCCACCTCCGAGGCTCGGGGCTGTCCGCTTGTGTGGAGCTTACGTGCCCCCCCGTGCGACCCCCGTGTCCTGTGGCTTTCCTCCTGAGTCATACGAATTTGTTTGTGTGTGAATTGTGTGAATTTGCCCAGGGGCGTCGGAAATGGGGGGGGGCGTCCACCCCCTCCCCCTCCCCCTGGCGTCGGAGATGGAAGATGGGGGGTGGGGTCCACCAAGATCAATAGAAGCCCCCCTTAGAAGATCCACTTCCTTCATTCCCTTCTAGATTTCTTTCCTGACAACTGTGGTATGGTTAGTGATGAACATGGCGACACCACCTTTGTGCAACACCCCAAAGTAAATTCCTTGTATGTTTTATGAAATGATCTTTAATTTAGTGCAGTACACACACACATGCAGGTAAGAGCAAGCCCGGGGGGGCAGTGCAGGGTCAGCCAGCGTGCAGCACCCCCGGAGCTGGGGGATAGGGGCCTGTCTCAAGGGCCCACAGACATGGCTATTCTGCCCAGGCTGGGGCTGGAACCGGCAACCTTCTGCTCACAGGCACAGAGGGAATGTGACAACGATGCACTGATTCATTGTTTTACAGGTTTTTCAGTCGCTAACGTGTTTCTTCGATCTGTAGTCACATTTTCAAAACCCTAAATACTCTCGGCACAGCATCGGTTTGTTGTGGCCTACCATTAACACATTCATTGTTTTCACAGTGCAGTCAGTGAACACATTTTTATACCCAAAACCAAAATTATGGATTGTTTTTGTCTTATCAATTACCAAGATCAATAGAAGCCCCCCCCCCTTTTTTCCTCGTGACACTTTCCTGAACAGCGTTAGTCTCATTCAAATAAATAATAAATAAATTTAAATAATACATTTTCATGCAGATAAGCAGCTACAAGATGTACACACAGGGGGGCGCCAGAGAGTTATAGAATTAAAATGCAGCGATACTCTGACCGCAAGTACCTGTATTCATGCATCTAGTCCATGCAGCGTCAGACGGCTTGTCCATTGTAAGGCAGCAGTGGAGCCTGCAGTTTGAGATGGGGACAGCCTGGCCAGGACGCCGGTCCGTCACAGGGCATAACAAAGAGAAAAACAAAATAATAGCAGAGAAGGTGCATTATAAAGTATAATGATCTACCACAGATTAAAACAATCTAACTGAAAAAAGAAAATAAATAATATCAGTTACTAATATAAAATGTTCAAAATGTGAAATTTTATTATACGGAAAATACAAGATATATACTATAGTATTAGCAACAGAATGTGGAGCGTTTAAAAACATACAGTGACAGTGAATAAAAATAAATTGTACATGATAATATCGAGAGATATATATAGCATGTGGGAGAGAAACCAGCAAGGTAAAAGGTCGTATATAAAGCAGTATAAAAAGCATGTACAGCTGCCGGTAAGGTGCACAGTGCAGTGTCTGAGGGTGGGGCACAGCTGGCAGTGTCACGCCCTGCCTTCCGGCCCCTCCTGTTTCCTCCCTAGTGTGCCTCTAATGAGCTACACCTGTTCTGTGTTAGCCTTACTTCTCGTTATGGCCCTCTTGTTAATTCACCCCAGCTGCCTATTGTTGTGATCCCTATAAATGCCTTCCAGTCCTGTGCTCCCCAGTCCAGTCATGGAAGTTATTCTGTCTGCCCTATTTGTTAACTGCACCTTCTCCTGTTAGTTGTTTCCCTGTTTTTTTATTTTATTTAAATCCCTCGTGATCCCTTCATTTTTGCCTTGCTCCTTCATAAAATCCTGTTTTATTTACCTCCTACTCCCACATCCTCACTCCTGTAACTCGTGATGGGTAGGGGGTGTATAAAATCCGAGCAGTATAAAAAGCACGTACAGCTGCAGGTAAGGTCCCCAATACAGTGTCTCGGGGTGGGGCACAGCTGGCTGAGGCTGTTGCTTGGTGATGCTTCTTTAGCCTGGGGGTATAGGCTGTTCTGGAGCCTGGATGTTCTGGTACTAACACTCCTGTACTGCCTGCCATTGATTCATTACTTAACAGACACTGGATGAGTGGATTACTTCAGTTGTATTAGCTAATTATTTCAGTGAGTTCACTGTCAGTGTATAGATTAATTTCAAAACCACAAACAAACAGCCCTTTTTCCTCCCCTGATTATTCAGAGTTGGCCCTTGGGATTCGGGTATCGCTCATCATTCTGCACGTGAGGCAGACAGCGCATGAATTTCCTTCCCTGCGGCCCTCTCTATGAGCTTCTCGGCTGTTCTGAAACCTTCAGAATGAAAGTAAGAGGGACCCCTGGGGACAATGTACTTCCTGATTTCAGAGACTGATTTCACATCTTTGTGCAACACAATATGCAGTCAGTGAACACATTTCTAAAATGCTTACATTTTCAAGTTACAAGTTATACCCAAAACCAAAATTATGGATTGCTTTTGTCTTATTTACAGATGTTTACTCACAGAATGCCAGAATAGAAAATAGAATATTCCAACCCTTGGCTACAGTATAAAAAGCTTGACTTCTGCAAAGACATCAGCTCAAAAACAATAGTAAAACAACTGATAATAAACCAATCACTGAATCACTGAACACAGAGCTAATTTATGGTGGGTGTATTGGACCAACCACAGCTGATTCCAGTCTGAATCCGACACAATGGCTAGTGCTGAAGTTCAAATAATGTCTGGACAAGGGAGAGGAAGAGTTGGCTGAGAGAGAGTAGGGGGCCAGGGAGAGGGACAGCTGGCCCAGGAAGGGGAGCGGGGTCAGGGAGAGGGACAGCTGGTCCAGGGAGAGGGACAGCTGGTCCAGGGAGAGGGACAGCTGGTCCAGGGAGAGGAGTGTGGCCAGGGAGAGGGACAACTGGCCCAGGGAGAGGAGCAGGGCCAGGGAGAGGGACAACTGGCCCAGGGAGAGGAGCAGGGCCAGGGAGAGGGACAACTGGCCCAGGGAGAGGAGCGGGGTCACGGAGAGGGACAGCTGGCCCAGAAGAGGAGTGGGGCCAGGGAGAGGGACAGCTGGCCCAGGAAGGGGAGCGGGGTCAGGGAGAGGGACAGCTAGCCCAGGAAGAGGAGCGGGATCACGGAGAGGGACAGCTGGCCCAGGAAGGGGAGTGGGGCCAGGGAGAGGGACAGCTGGCCCAGAAAAAGGAGTGTGGCCAGGGAGAGGGACAGCTGGCCCAGGAAGGGGAGTGGGGCCAGGGAGAGGGACAGCTGGCCCAGGAAGAGGAGTGAAAACCAGGGAGAGGGACAGCATCAGCCTGACAACCTTTGCTCGGACAATGTCCAAACACAAAGCTCGAATGAAGCAACTCTACACTTCCCTTTGAAAGGAAGAGTGAGCAGGTCAAGGAACTCCAGCAACAATATGTCCAGCTGTGGTGTATATTCAGTGTCCAGTTCTGTGAGCTTTGCACTTCGCAAGTATACATGCAGGTTACAGTACGGCAGGGTGTAATGAAGTGAATTTACATAAACTGTGTTTGTTTTTCTTTCAGATGGCTATAGATTTGGAGGCTAATGAGACCCCACATGAATTTATCTATGCAAACGAGGCTGGGTTGAATTTGGCCAAAAGGCATTGGCGAGGATGACGTATAATTGCCAGGTCAGCAGGGGGAATCAGAGAATGACAATGTGTGCTGCAACTTCACGCACTGGATCGGTCCTTTTCCTTCTCCTGGGCCTTTTTTCTTACCTGTTTATTGTGTGTACATTCAGAACCTGTGTTTTTCCTACTGTATGCAGCAAAGGAGCAAACGGATTTGTTTCTCAGTGGCTTAGAAGCTAAACATTAGGCTGGCATTCGACTCCCAAACAATAAATGTGGTGTATTGTAAGGACACTCAGTTATACAAATGGTGGATAATGTGTTTTGCATGCAGGCAGCTGTAAAACCGAAACATAAAAAATCAATGCAGTTTTTGTAACGCCAGCAATTCCTAGTACTCTCACAGTTGGGGCACTTTAACTGTATGTACCTTGCGAATTTAAAACACGTGCTATTCTTTGACGGAATGATTTCATTTTGAGTAAGATTTCCTGTGTTTTGATGAAGCTAGTGTGTAATTGTAGTGTGTGTATTGTATTTAAAAATGCAGAGTTAGTATTTAATTAACAAAATGTGTTTCTGAGAAGAAAATTAACAATTTGGCCAATTGTGTGATGTAGGTGTGCTGCTGTGTAAAGAGCTTAGAAAAATGTATCTTTAGTGTAGGTGAGCACTTGTTAGTAACTGTAAAAAACTGTAATTAGCATTTCACAGGGGTCAACGTAAATGTCCGGCTGGAGGGCCTCCGACGCTCTCCGCAGACACCCGCACACTCTGCCATTAATGTTCTCCTGGTGTATGATTTCAAAGTCTGCAGTGTAGTGCACAGTCTAAAGCAGGCTTGCCCCCCAGTGCCCCCCCCACCGCGGTGCCCCATCAGAAGGCTGTGCACCGGGCAGCCGCCTGCATGGGTCATGGGCCTGGCTGACATTGGCTGTCACACAGGCTGACGCTTATTTCCACCGGAAAGCCCCTTTGGTTTCATGTCTCTCAGGTACTTTATGCTTCTTTCTACTGCTACTGGATCAGAATATTAAACTGCATGTGACTGGAAACAGTAAAATATTTGCATGTTTCAGTTTAAATCTGCTGCCAGACAGAGGGAATCAGAACTGAGCTGCCAGAGAACCTGAGGAAGCAGCGTGTGTCCGCAGCTTGCTGATTGGTTATCGTTCTGGCCAGTAGGATTCCTCCCAGATGGAACGCCTTGTCGCTTTGCAGCTAAACGGTAACCTCTCTGTCTTCCTCGTGTTGTTATTTTTGATTATGCCACTCTGACTGAGATTTCATCACTTAATGAAATGCTTTGGTATCACATCTTGTTGTGGTTTCAGCTCAATTTGTCTATTTTCTAACAGTTTTATTGGCCTTCATATCTAATTTCTTCAGTGAAGGAGGTAAGACAATACATATGTCTGTGTGTGTGTGTGTGTGTGTGGGGGGGGGGGTCATGAATTCTTTTGACAGTGTGGGGACATTATTTTTGGTCCCCACAAAGAAAACCTTAATAAAAAAAAAAATCAAGAAAGTAAAAATGCTGGTAGGAGTTATGGATGTCATTTTTGGGATTAGAGATTTGTCCATAGAAATGAATGGACAAAGCTATAAGTACAAACATGCGTGCGTGCGTGTGTGTGCTTACCATTTAATGCTGCTTGGATATGCACTGGCTGTTGAGTCCATGAAGATAAAAACATGTTTATAATTCTACATACCTAAACAGACCTTCTGTGACCTACCATGTCTCTTCTGGTTCCAGGGTGCTTGTGCAGACTGTCTATTTTTCCTAATCAGACAGAGGTTTTAAAAGATGAATATGTCATGCTTCAGTGCACAACAAGTTGCTCACAGTCAATTATATGGACAAAGGACAGTGCCTATTTAGCTTCCACGCAAAATCAACAGCTCTTTATGAAAACTACAGAAAAACACAGTGGGCGTTATCAATGTCAGTGTGAAAATCATAAAAGTAACACTGTAGATTTAAAAGTCAGAGGTAAGTTTGTCATTATTGAATTCAGCTGCAAAGCCAAATAAAGCGTTTTCTTTGTTCACTGCAGACTAACTTACATCAGCTCTTACCGTAATTAAGAGTATTTAGCCATAGTTACAGAACGCAGCAGCTGGATGGCAAAAGTCAAGCGATTCTGCCGTTTGTTAGACAAAATCAGACCAAGCTATCATATTCATGTTTGTGCAAATGTAACCGGACATGTACAGTGTCGTAGGCTGCTTATGACAATTATGTTTAAACTAACTGATGTTAAATTTCATACTAAAATGTGTTAGTTTAGCCATTTCAAAACCCCAGCATTGGCAGTACCCGTCCAATGTACCCACGTATATTCAACCACTAGCATAATGTTGGACTACACTGTTAACTAACTTGGTTAACTAAGTTAGCAGGTCATGAATGTAACAAACTTTGAAATGTCGGGGAGCCCCTGAAGAGAGGTTTGTGAACTGAAGGGCTGCTCGTCCATCCAGCAAGATCACTTTTCAACGAAAAGAGGAAATTCTTCTTCATTTGCATATATTCCGATTTAATGTTTATGATGAAATACACACTGATGACACAGATAAATAGCTTTATACATTTTCTTTGATGGCCTAAGGCTTTTACGCAATACGGTGTGTATATATATATACAGTATATGTGTGTTTCTGTGTGCGAAACGTCTTTTGCAGAGATTGTCATAGAAGCCACATCCCAAACAGCGTCTGAGGGCGACGCCGTGACCTTTTATTGCCGCACAAGAACAAACTCACCGTACTTTTACATCTACAAAGGCGAGACACTCATGACCTACAGCAGGAATAGCATGATGACCCTACAAAATGTGGATAAGACGCATGAAGGGGAATATTTTTGTGTTTCCCTTCAAAGAGGAAAACGCACTTCATCCAGGATTCACCTCAGGGTGTTAGGTAAGCGCTTGGTCTGGCCTGCGCGCTGCACTCTGCCCCCTGCTGGAGTAAAGGCTTCCTGCAGTCACCCCAGGTCGCTGGAATTACCGCGCAGGCTTTATGGCTGCCAGCTCGTTACGGGCTTTATGGGTCGGCCTCACCAAGCCGTCTTATCTCTCTGTCCTCCCTTCCGCTCCTCCAGACTTCTTCCAGTCTGTCAGCCTGTCCCCTCACCCCGGCTCCAGTGTGTTCGACGCGGCCCCCCTCTCTCTGCACTGTGACTCCCGCCTCAGCTCCCCCTTGGGCCACACTGGGATCCTCTACACCTTCTACCACGGATCACAAATCCTGTTTACGACTCACCAGCCCTGGTACAACATTTCCCGTGCCCAGTACTCTGTGACTCATGGGAAATATTACTGTGTGGCTAGCGTAGAAGAGAAAAAAAACGTCAGGAAAGAGAGTAATGTGGTGAATATCAACATACAAGGTACACCCTTCTATTGTGTAGATGACTGCTTTAAAAATGAAGGTCATTATGTCTATGTCTTCTGTCCAATGTTATCTGAGTCGGGTCCACCTCAGGTGAATCTGCCAGCATACGATATCAGGCATCTGCAGGCTGTCCGTCTATAGTCATGTCTCCATTTAACCAAAGCCCAAGCCTTGGGATGCTGTGTGACTCAGTGAGTCAGGACACTGTACTTGTGTACAGAAGGTTCTTGGTTCGAATCCCATAGCAGCATGAGTGGTTTGGCTATTGATACCCAGAGCAGAGCTCTGACAGTCCCTAATGTGTCTGCTGTGTTCTATCGATCCTTCCTTAGCCTTCCCGCTCTCTGGCGTGGCTTTGCTAACATGGCCTCGGGATGGAAGAGTACCTGTGGGTCACAAACTCATCCTCGGCTGTTCCGTGGAAACCTCATCCCTTCCTGTGTGGTTCAGCTGGTACAGGTCCAGAAACAAGTGGAGTGGCTTCGAATCGGGCATTCTGGCCAGAAAGAAGTCATTTGAAAGGACAGCACAGATTGTCCTCCCCATGATGAATGAAACAGACTCTGGAAATTATAACTGCTTAGTCTCTTATGAAGAAGGAGTGGAGGTTCCCAGTCCTTCTGCTAACATCAGTGTACTTGGTAGGCTATGTGCATGTTTTGCTTTTCATTATGGAGTGTCACAGTGGTGTGGTGGTTAGCACCTCAGACCTCTGGGACTGGGGGTCAAGCCACTGCTGTGTGTGGAGTTTGCATTTTCTCCCAGTGTCACTTTGGGGTTTCCTCTGGGTGCTCTTGTTTATCAACACCCCCCCCCCCCCCAAAGTCCAAACACATGCTGAGGTGAATTGGAGTTACCAAATTGCCTGTAAGTGTGCAAGTGTGAGTGTGCCCTGCAATGGGTTGGTGCCCCATCCTGGGTGGTCCCTGCCTTGTGCCCATTGGCTCTGGACCCCCTGTTAAACCGAAATGTACAAGGAGATGGATGAATGTTTATTTACAGTTACATAGTTATCATTATATAACATGTATAGTATTTAGTCTATTCCTCACTTGTTACATAGTTATCATTACATAACATGTATAGTATTTAGTCTA
>JAODKM010000126.1:1900355-1912106 GCA_026780845.1 Petrocephalus sullivani | reverse complement strand
CCTACCTACCTACCTACCTACCCACCCATCCCACCCCCTCCCAACTCCCAGTACCCCCCGCCTCCTGGCCAGGCCACTTATAACCCCGCCGGTATGTCCTACCCCTCCGGAGATTCCGGCCAGATGAGGAGCTACAGCCACAACCAGGCGAGGGCCAGCTACGCCGCAGGGTACCCGGCTCAGGCAGCCTACGGCGGCACGCAGAATGCCGGCCAGCAGCAGCCGCCGGGCCAGTATGGGGGGGCAGCGGGGCGGCCCGAGCCCCCCGGCAAGAGAGGCGGCAAGGGGGGCCAGCAGCTGTGGCACCGCATGAAGCGTAAGTGGCCTCGGGCATCCCGTCGGCCGGCTCTGGGCCTGGCAGCCTCCCTCTGTACGCGAGGCTCACCCTGATCCTCCTGTCCGCAGAGGCCCCGGGAGCCGGCGCAGTCAAGTTCAACATCCCCAAGAGGCCCTATGTGATGACCAATCAGAGCTTCTCGTCCGACGAGCATGAGGGCGGGCTGCCCAACCCCTCGGCAGCGACTCCCCAGACCCGGTAATAAGCCTAACGCCCTGCCGTCACGTCGCCTGTGAAGTGGTGTGGGTCTCTCTCCTTTGCTGCTCCTCCTCACACCATAATGAATAAATATGTAGAGTCTCCCCCCTCCGCGTGCGGGGCTCACCCTGCTGTCTCCCTCCAGCCCCCAGGACTGGCCGCAGGCCATGAAAGAGTACGTGCAGCGGTGCTTTACTGCCTGTGAGTCAGAGGAAGACAAAGACAGAACGGAGAAAGTCCTGAAGGAGGTGCTGCAGGGCCGTCTGCAGGATGGCACAGCCTACACCATCGACTGGAGCCGCGAGCCTCTGCCCGAGTCAGTCCTCTGCCGTCCCGCCCGCCGTAAGTGGCCCCTTTGTCTCCATTGTCAGCTCGTCCTGACCGTGCGTCTCCCCCACAGGATAAAGACCAAGCAGTCCCGCTGGGAGGCAGTCCCTGCCCAGCGTCCCGCCGAGAACCCCATCGGCCGCGGCGGCGTGGCGGGCCGGGGCCGGGGGGCCAGGCTGGGTCACTACCGCAACGTCTTCTCCCAGAGGAGCCCCTCCTCCAGCTCGTCACGCTCCTCGTCCCGCTCGCCGTCCCCCACCTCCCACGGCAGGCACAGGGACAGGGGAGGCCAGAGGCACAGGCGCAGGTAGGATCGCCCAAGCGGAGCCCCCCCCCCCAAATCAGAAAGCCAGAGCCACCACCCTACCCTACCCAACACCTGTCACCTCTCGCCCCACAGTGACTCCGGGTCCCAGTCCGACAGCAGCATGTCCAGTGACCTCCGACCCCAGCTGTCCCGGCGAAACCAGAAGGGCGGCAGAGGTCGAGGGAATGACAGAGATCGGGCCAGAGGCGGAGCTGGGGGCGGAGCTGGCGAGAGAGGCAGAGGGAGGGGCGGACGGGCTAACAGGGGCCGCAAGTGAGTGTGATGTAGGCTGGCCTTCGCCTGCCGCCGCCTGGCTTTCCAGCTGCTGCTCTGTGTCGCTGGAAGGCGGGCGAGCAGCACGGGGCTTTGATCTTTATAAGTCTTCGCAGAGCTCGTGCAGTTTGGCCCGTCTGTATGCCGGCTCATTGTTAACCTGCCCTGTGCTTCAGGAACGCCGAAGATGCCGGGGGCATGCCTGGGAAAAAGCGCAAGGGGGGGAACGCCGGCCTGGATTTCCCGGATCCCAACCGGGAAGCGAAGAAGCAGAGCCGGGCTGCACGCTTCCACACCAAACTGCGTGCAGAGCCCCTGGTGCTCAACATCAACTCCCTGGACGTGCCCAACGGCAGCCAGGAGGGGCTCAGCTGGGAGGACTGCCCCATCGTGGGCACCTGCCAGGACATCACCAAGAATTACCTGAGGCTCACCTGCGCCCCAGACCCGGCCACCGTGCGCCCCGTGCCGGTAGGGCTCGCCCCGCCTCGCGTCCCAGGCCAGCCCGTCTGTCCCTGTGTGCCCATAACTCTGCTGCCCTCTCCCAGGTCTTGCGGAAGTCGCTGATGGCGGTGAAGAGCCACTGGCAGACTCACCAGGACTATCCGTATGCCTGTGAGCAGATGAAGTCCATAAGACAGGACCTCACGGTGAGTGAGTGTGGGCCTGGCACAGCCAGTGCTGGAGAGGGGCTGCAGGCTTCATGCCTACAGAATGCCAGTGCCATATTGAAAAGACACTCGAGGAAAAATAAAACATGCCTGCTTTTACATGTATGTAAGTATAAAACATGCCTGCTTTTACATGTATGCAAGTGTCAAAGTACCACAGAAGCAGAGCTGTTGATCTTGCAAAAAACAGCTTAAACAGATTTAATATGTAGAAGAATAATAATAATGAAAAATACTTTGCCCATGAGTTGTGAAAGAAAATCATGATCTTGGTTCTAAGTGGGGGGGAAATAGTGATTCATATTATACCAGGAATTGCCTATTTAAACTTAAAATATTGAGCGCAAATCACAAAAAACCTTAAGTACAGTACCCAGATATTTGTACTTCATTAATTTACACCTCTGGCGACCTGTGATGGAAAGCTGTGAGCAGACCCGGTCTCTGGAGCCCCCCCAACTTTCTGCTTTGCTGCAGGTCCAGGGCGTGCGCACAGATTTCACGGTGGAGGTGTACGAGACCCACGCCCGCATCGCTCTGGAGAAGGTAGGGTGGCACTTATGAGTAGCAGATGAGTAGCTGCTCAGCGTGGGCCTGCAGCGTACCTTTGGGGTGACGACCTTGCATGTCTTGTGGCAGGGGGACCACGAGGAGTTTAACCAGTGCCAGACGCAGCTGAAGGCACTCTACAGGGACTGTCCTTCCAGCAACGTGGGCGAGTTCACCGCCTACAGGCTGCTCTATTACATATTCACCAAGAACTCCGGAGGTGGGTCCCGCCCTTCGGCTCCCTGTCAGCACCAAACGGACCTTCCGGTGCTGGAGTCTGAGCCTGGTGACTGAGTGGCTGCGGTCTGTCTGCAGACCTGACCACCGAGCTGGTGTACCTGACCCCCGGGCTGCGTGAGGACGAGTGTGTGTCCCACGCCTTGGCGCTGCGTGCGGCCTGGGCACTTGGCAATTACCACCGCTTCTTCCTGCTGTACCGGAAGGCCCCGCGCATGGCCGCCTACCTCATCGACAAGTTCGTGGACAGGGAGAGGAAGCTCGCTCTGCGGGCCATACTCAAAACGTGAGTGTGGAATGGCCGGCGTGCGTCCGCGGCCCCGGCCCCACGCCCCGGCTCACCCGCCTCTCTCCTCCCCGCAGGTTCCGGCCAGCCGTGCCGTTCGAGTATGTACAGTCCAGCCTGGGCTTCTCCTCTCCAGACCCCTGCCTGGCCTTCCTCACATCCCTGGGTGTCTCCTTCCTGCCCTCAGATCCCAGCAAGATCGACTGCAAAGCCAGCTCTGCCTGCTTGGCGGCTTCCTGAGCACGGGGATGGGGGTCGGGGGGGTGGTGCCACTCGGGGAGAGAGCTCTGCGTGCCCAGTGGCCGCGGAGTGCAGCCGGTTAGCCCGGAGCTGAGGGAGACCACGCAGTTTCACTGGGGAAGCTAGGAAGAGGGGAGTGAGTCAGAATGATGCATACACAGAGCCTAGGGGAGGGTGTCCTCCACCCGTCATCCCTCTGGGGAGAGGGAGCTGTAGTCACTGTGGGCAAGAGATTATTAAACACACAGGCCATCCAGACATTGCTGTCAGAACACAGCATCTCTCCACTGAGCACAAGCAGCGCAGGCCCTGTCAGAGAGGAGAGCTTAGACGCTTTTACCGTGTGTGAATCCCAAAGAGGCTGCACACAGGACAGAGATGAGGGGAGCTCAGTGCGGGTGGGGGGGCCAAGCTGTAGCTAGTCTGTCCATCCCGTGGTTTTCGCAGAATTTTAAGCTAACAGTGTTTGTCATTTTTCCTTCAAGCCTAACAGGGGAAGATGTATCTGAAAACCAAGAAAAAATATGAGTCATGAGCAATTCGAGGCTGTCAGTGCAGACGGCTGCCCCCCCCAAGGCCGTCCCTCCACAAGACGGCCATTCCGGCCGCCCGAGGTGTGAGCCTGAGTCCCACCACCACATACTCACCCTCGCCGTGAAAGAAGGCGGCCACTTCCAAGATGCCAGTGGTTAGTATGTCCTGCTCCCCTCCATCCCAGAGACGTCGGTGCCCCTCACCCCTGGCACGCCTCTCAAAGTCTTGACTGAGAAAGCTGAGGATGAAGAGTCTCTGCTTTTAAGCCACCTTACTTGAGGCCAGTTGTGGCCCTTTTTCATTGTGCGGGGGAAGTCCTGTTCGTCTCCAGCCAGAAGCCAAGTGGTGCCCGCCCCGCCAGGTGGCTCGTGGCCGTCCTCTCCGAAAGGTATCCCGGGATTTGCCATCGCCGAAACCTCGGGAATGAGGCCGCCCTGCCCCCATGGTGCTGGGGTTCGCGAGGCGTTTGTGTGCCGCCCGGCGCCATGGCAGTGTGCACGTATGTATGGCTGGTAAGGGAGACGCGTCAGGCTGCTCCCAGCAACCAGCACCACACGATGGGGCCCTGGAAGTGCAGGACGTGCCGTGGGCTCGCGCGCTCTGGGGCTGCAGTGCCGTCTGCTCTCTGCTGGCCCGTTTTAGCCGTTTAAAGTTGGAGTCCCCCTTCATATTCGCCTTTGGTTGGAAACCTCGTGTCCATTTGCTGTGCAGCCAGGCCTAATGTGCCGTCTCCCCGGTCGTAGGTCCCTACATGCACTTCGCGTCGTGGTGAAGGGGCCGTTTTGCTGCGCTGCTCTTACTGGATTTCCGCAGCATTTTCCTCATGTATACTTTTTAATGACTCATTAAGTCGTTAAATGGAATCTGAAGCATCGGTTTTAGGTTCTATAATTAAACTCACTCTTATCTATATCAGCTAATGGTATCGGTAACCCGTGTGGAGGCGCGAGCTTCAGAGCCGTGCCCTCCCGCCTGAGCCCATTCCTGCAGTCTGCTTTTAGCGTGCATTTGTAAGCGGAGCCCCGTGCTGCAGGGCGCGCTGACGGCTCCTGCAGACTGAGGCCTCCATGCCAAGCACCCAGGCCCTCTTTTAAAATCCCTTTTTATCTCTCCTTGGGGACCTTTTAGAGCTTCATCCCTGAGCTATGTGTGCAGGCCTTCCCCACGGGTCGCTTTGTTAAGGGACCCATCAGGGCCACTTGTCTGATTACTGTAAATTGACTCCTCTCTGTACACTCGGCATGAATTCTCTTGTACAGCTTTGAATATGTTTCAGTATGATTTTTCGATTTACATTTTTACTTTGTATGCTGCTGGTAGGTTTTTGGGTTCTCTGCTTACGATGGGGTAAGTCTGAAAGGGAGTAGTTTTTTTTTCTTTTCTATGTTTTCTTTCAGTTGTAGGCAATGAATTCAGAAATTTAACCCTAACTCTAAACACCTGTTCCTGTATTTTTATGTGTACAGCCTTAGTTAACTTGTTACATGCTTTTGATATCCTTGTAATGTCAGCTGTGCCAAAACAAAGCCGTCTGTATCCCCGGTAACTGCTTTTAGAGCTAGTCAGTCTATGCATGCAGTACATAACCTACTGCATGTGTCACTTTATATAAAAGTTTTACCATTTCCATTAAGCTGTCACTCCTGCGGGAAAGCAGTCACCTTGATAGAACGGGTTAACATTGGTTACCTAAATGACTTTCCAGCTGAACCAGGCTGGCTATTAATAGACTTACCTGATGTCTGACTCTTCTGTTGGTCTAACCATAAGAATCGGAAGTGTTAACCTGCTAGTTTAGTTAAAAATGCAAGCATACCTGCCATGTTCCTCAGGGCAGTATGGAGGAGAGGAGACGGCCCTCTTGCCTCTGGCGTGCACGGCTTCTGTTCTGGTACAGTTGTCATAAATGTCCTGTCACTGAGTTTTATATGACCCTCAGACAGCCAAAGAATCCACAGGAGGTAATGTGAACTTTGGAGCGCCTTGCTTACGGCTGTGATGATGATGATGTGGCCCCAGGCATGTTCAGTTGTCCTGGGCTTTCTGATGTGATCGGTCACACACTGTAGACACACTGCACTCGGCACGGCACGTGACATGGCCCAGAAGCCCTCCCAGTCACACAGTCAGGCTCGCTGCGCAGTGCGCATTTCCCTCTCCTCCTCTCGGCACATACCTGAGAATGCCACTGCTTTCCCTGCTGCTGTACGTCACACAACCCAGCTTCCAAGCGCAGAAAGTCCTGCTTATTAGGCGTCCCAAGAGGAAGTCTGCCTCCAAAACCTGTGTCCGTACCAGTTGCTGTAGTAGCTACTTTGGTGAATACATGGTGTCCGGAGGTTTGTGTGTGGGTTTTTTTTTTTTTTTTTATCCATTTATTTTTTTCTTTTAATCTTTATTTTGGCTGATTGTTTTATGTGACTTGTGTACCCAGATATGTCAGACATTGGGTGGTTTTATCGATTTTGTGTTTGACAGTCATACGGTCGCACCGTCGACTGGTCAACCTTCATCTTCCCGTCTGCCGCATGCTAACCGCTTTGTGGTCAAAACGCCAGTGTGCCGTAGAAAAGGGAACAGAAAAACCTGTCAGGCTTTTCAGTATGACCCCTTGGTTTTTACGTACTTTTGATCAAACCTTATGTGAGGGTGTTTTGTAAGAGAATCCATGCGGCTCTGCAGATGCGAGTTCTGGCCTTGTGTGTCCTAGCAGTGTTTTGTGCAGTGCGGTGGTGCATATTGTTTCGGTGAGGCTGTCTGTTAGTCCGGTGACAAAGGCGGACAGCGGAGCGTCTTCCCTGTTTCTCATGAGCAGATGTCTTTTCTCTCCCCTTCCTGCAGTCCTGATAGCAGGAGCAAAGCGCTTGGCATGTATGGGGGAGAGAGCTTTTCAATGGCAAGCAGCCTGCTGGAGAGGAGACCAGGCCTATGAAGACTGGCCCAGCATACAAGTCGGCTGCTCTCGCCTGAACCGAAATGTCAGGCTTTAATTCCGCAGAGAAGCTGTTCTGAAGCGTTTCGGTGTATTCTCACTGCTGTGGAATGTGTACACATGTTAGCCAAGGGTGCTTTCTATCCCTTCTCATTGTGTGAGGAAGTGTTTCTGCTCAAAGTAGATCGAAGCATTTTACCAGCTTTGATGCTAATGTTATAGGACGTGGTCTCAACCATATGACGAGTCACACCTTAATAAGGCTCATCGTGTGGTTCCTTGTTAATTGGACTTGTGTTCAGTCATCCCGTGGGTTATACTGTAAATCCAGAGATATTTGGGGGCCTGTTTGAGTGTTGGCAGTATAAACTCAATGGCTCAATGTTGGAATTTCAATGACTTGCATATCTTTTTTTATTACAGGTTTAGGTTTTTTTTTTTTATAACTTTTGATAGGTCACAGCATTTTGTACAAATTAATTCCAGAATAATTGTGACCCATTCAGAGCATTGTATGCATATGCTTGTTGGTAGTGAATGTAGATTTTCCCATTTTCCAACTCATTTCCTCAAGGTAATTTGTTAAGCAAAAATCTAGTGGCATGTTTAGTTTGGCAGATAATCGCTGGAACAAAATTGTGTAATTGCTTAGCCACAGTTAAATGTTTTGGCCTCAAATATATTTGGATGTACAGTGATTTGTAGCTTGTTTTGGCCCTGACATGTGACACCCTTGGGTTTCTATGTGATACATGTTTCTGCATGTGGTTTATGACGGTTTTCTTGGGTTTTGTTTAATAGTTTAATAGTCAACCAAAGTAATCACTGCTGAGATTTTGACCTTAATATCAGTCTGTCCAAACTCCCCTTGTCTTGTGTGTTCCCTAGGATCTTGCATAGGCCCAGAATGTAAAGTTACAACTAAAAGTCCACCTGGCTTATGGGTGAACCATGCTTAGGGCACTTATGTGTAACCACAGAATGGTCCAGTTTGACATTTAGTCATGTTTTGTCAAGGACCTAATTCCCCGTCAGTTTTGATGGGGGGAAAAAAAAATCAAATGGTCCATTTCTCTCTTTATTTGTAAGGTTTGAGTTCCTCGTTTTTGTAAGATTTGATGAATTTGCCCAACCAGACACATCACCTTATCCCAGTACAGTGTAACTGTGAAAGTGTAACCCTACATGCCATTATGATGTGTGAATATGTAATGTTCCTTTATAAACCCTTGTAACTAACAGCCATTTTCTTTCACAAATGTTCTTCTCCGCATCTGTTTTATGTCCAAGGATTTACAAGCTCATTTCAGTTTTATATGCCATTCTTGTTCTGTTATGCTGCCCCCTGCCGTCTGCACCTCTACCCACTCCACTGCATTTTAAGCTTGGATAGATTTCTGTAAATTTTTTCCTCCAGTTCTCTCCCTTTCAATTTTTTTTCTCCCAAATCATTAAATGTTGCTTCCCTGTAAATTAACGATTTGGCAGCCTCCCCCCCACAACTGCTCCGTCCTGGTCTCCCCTTCTCTGCTCGCCTCTCCCCTTCTCTCTCCATTTCCGCCAGTCTGTCCTGTACCATCTCCCACTAAGCCGAATGTCGCGGCCACACGTTTGTTAGTAAGTATCATTTACACGCTGTTTTTACTGCCCGGTTTCTCTTGCAGCTCGTCAGCTCCCTCTAAAGGATGTGACATGTCTCCCTGCTCTCTTGCTGATGTTGAATGAGAAGGTATACTGCCATTTTGTAAATACTGTTGTAAATATGTAATTTAATAAAACTTGTTTTTGGAATCCGATTTCCTTGCTAGTTACTGGGAGTGATGTCCCTCAGATTGCCATTAGCTGGTTTATAACTGACAAAATGTACAACAGAGGGAAGATGAAACTTGAATTTTATTTTAAAAATTCACAGATAACAGAGGGTGCTGCATGATACAGATGTAATGAGTCATGTCGGGCACTCCAGGAAATACAGTACAGCTTTAAAGGCTGGGACACATTTTACGAGGCACAGTATAAACACTCACAAACCGAGAGCGAGAAGTGGGTGATTGAGTGAGTGAGCCCCTTGGAAGGATGAGAGATCAACATGAAGGAGAATTGGCATAGAATGATGTACAGAGAGGCAGAAATCTTGTGTGGACTACGGTGCATTTTTACTCAGAATTCACAGGAATCTGTTTGTTTAAACTGAATGACTTGTTTACAATCGTGCTGTGATAAGGTGGCCTACGTTTGGGTTAGTTGCATGTAGTGTTTTGAGTATAGTCCTACTAAACAGAATCCACATGTCAATGACATCCAGGTAGGTGCTGACAGCTAATAGATATCAGGGTTGAAAATCCCGTTTCATTGAATGTGCTGTTGGTGTTTGAAGTTTTCGGATGTGGGTTGTTTAATAATCACTGTGTCAGTATCATTTCCCTGTTTTGCTATAACAGGATTGCCTTCATAGGAAGGCATTTTGATTGCTGAGTAACGCACATGAATAATAGTATTCAGAACAGCATGACTGATGTGCCAGTTAAAAACGCGTCTGTAAGGAGGCCTACTGATGGCACGAGAAAGTAGGTCACAGCCAGCCATGCAAGTGGGAATATCTAAAAATATGGCATATTTGCCGTGAGCTGTACAGCGTGCTGCACCTTTGGATCCAACAGTTAATATTGTACTGGTGAACTAGGGAGAAAACTGCTCACTGACCGATGTGAATGTACTGGGACCCACTCCCCCACGGAGGCATGCTGCCGAACCATAAGCTGCTCTTTGTTTGTCTACGTGTATGAATGGATGGATGGAAAGAACATAAGCCGATTAGAACAGAGGCATCATCAAGTAAAGCATAAATCATGTAGTGAGGTGGCTGGAGCATCTAAAATACTTATATAAAGTAGAGTGAAGACAGAGGAATAGAAGGAGGGTAGGGTTACTGTCTGAAACAGGAGCTTACAGGGACATGGCAGGGACCAGCGCAGAAAGGGGATGTTCAGCAAGTAAGAACAGGTAGCTCAGCTAAACACTCAAAGTGACGGCACATAGCACAGCTAAACGCACAGGATCCGAGTGACAGCAGGCAGCACAGCGAAAAATGCTCAGGGTCCGAGTGACGGCAGGCAGCACAGCGAAAAATGCTCAGGGTCCGAGTGACGGCAGGCAGCACAGCAAGGAGGCCACTGGATTGAAATTAAAATGCCTGGGCAGTGAATAGGAATAAGATATTCCTTGTAATAAATATGAATTGTTTAAATGGAAATTAATTTCAGGTTGGTGGTGAAAAAAAAACAAATTTCAAAACACACAGGAAAAGAGAAAAGTGTCACAATGCCACACAGCTAAGTGCCATTACGATGGAGTTGGGGTCCGAACTAAAGTCAGCAATTACCAGAGTAAAACTATTTAGTTGGGATATGATACAGCCTTCAAGTGTAAGTCCTCCTCGGCATATCAAAGAAGTACCAGGTAGAATAGAAAAGGGTCTAAAGGGGACAGAATTATTTGATAGAAGGAACTGAAGTGCATTACGTTCAAGAAGCATAGAAAAGCAAAGCAGAAAATAGAGGAGAATGAGTGCAGAAGTAATTATACATGTAACTGGGAAAGAAAATGTTTAGATTAGTACACTTAAATAGCAAAGTATGAGTAGATATAGTTAAGAAGCAATAGAAAAGAGATTCGCACAATGAAAAACTGAAGACAAGAATAAAATGATAACAGAAAAGATACATTCATACAGAATAAAAGCAATGGAAGAGTATAGTGAAGTAGCAAAGCAGAGAGATGAATAGTCAGGAAGCAGGACAGGGTATATCTGGGTATAATTAAAAGGCTGGTACAGAAAGAAGCTTTGAAGAGCAAAGTATGGAGTGGTGCAGTGAAGTAGAAAAGTAGAGATTTTAATACAGCCTGCACACCAAGGGAAGACATGGCATCATTTCATACAGCAAAAGAGAAGATAGGTCAGGACAGAGAAAAGCAATGGGAAGGGAAATATATATAGGTTGGCGTAGTGAAGTAGCAAAAGAGGGAGGTTATTACACTGCAGAAGCAAGAGAGGGAATATAGTAAATATACTATACATTGTATATATATATATATTAGGGCTGTCAAAATTGACGCGTTAACGCGGATTAATCCAGCGTCGTGATTAATCTTATTAAATATATTAACGCATTTACCCCATCTGCAGCGCAGATTGACTCAAAATCCCTGAAATGCAGCGTTGTCAACTATTTCTTACCTGAACTTACCTCAACGCTGCATTTCAGGGATTTTGAGTAATTTGAGTCAGTATAAGTATAGTAAAGTAAGAAGGCAAAGTTATAGGTTGGGAAAGAAAAGGCAATGGAAAGGAAAGTATAGATTAGTGAAGTAGAAAGGTAGAGATTAATACAGCCTAGAAGCAATGGAAAACATAACTATAGTGTAGAAATAACGCAAATTACAGATTGGGACAGAAAGGCAATGATAAGCAAAGTATAAATTAGTATAGTGAAGTAGAAATATAGAGAGATTAATACAGCCTGGAAACAATAGAAAACAGAGTATAACTATAGTAAAGCAATAAGGCAAAGCTACAAATTGGGACAGAAAGGCAATGGAAAGAAAAGTATAGATTAGTATAGTGAAGTAGAAAAGTAGAGATTAATACAGCCTGGAAGCAAAGGAAAATAGAGTATAACTATGGTAAAGTAATAAAGCAAAGTTACAAATTGGGACAGAAAGGAAAGTATAGATTAGTATAGTGAAGTAGAAAAGTAGAGATTAATACAGCCTGGAAGCAAAAGAAAATAGAGTATAACTATGGTAAAGTAATAAAGCAAAGTTACAAATTGGGACAGAAAGGAAAGTATAGATTAGTAT
>JAODKM010000126.1:1873817-1886873 GCA_026780845.1 Petrocephalus sullivani | reverse complement strand
TCGGTTTTTCAGCGGATGTGACGTCACTCCGCGCGGCGAGCTCCTATTTTCGAGAGTAAAAGGAACGCACGATTACATTCTGGCAATGCCTCATCATTTGCAATCATTGTATTTCTTTTTTAAATTTTAACACTCTTGCTGAACAATTCACCAAAATACGTGTTGAAATAGAAAAATGTTAAATAGAATCTAAAATCGAATCTAAAATAGTTTTAGATTCGATTTTTAAACTTTATTGACCCAAGGGGAAACTCTTGAAATCCATGCTCCTTTTAACAATTACTATCATTAACCAAGGAAACAAACCAATCAACGTGTAGGAAGAACTTAACTATTTTGCACGGGAGCCGTTCAGTTTTAAGGTGGTTTGTAAAACCTGAAGTAGCTCAAAGTGTCCTTTCTGACATGGATTAGGTGGTGACCCTAAATTTGCGCAGTAAACCTATGAATCAACTAAAAACTACAAATTCCAACTTGTATTGTATCCGGGCAGTGCCGCAAAGCCTCACGGTAATTGAAGTTCTCCGGCGCTTTATAAAAGCTCGTGCTTCACCACCACGCGCTCTCTTTGCTGGACGAGCCTGTGAGAGACAGGTATGATGGCGCCAGTGAAACGTTCGGCTGTCTCCCCCTTTTAAGTGGAATTAAATTAATACTTATTTTCCACACTGCGTCTGTTTAATAGCAACCTACAATAATTTTATTCTGTGTCAAATGAAAAACTTACATTAAGATGGTTACGTCGCAACGTGGTAGCTTGCTGAGAGGATCGAGAGGATCCGATTTAATGCCCGGTATCCCTGTCAGCTCAATTGCTTTTAGATCGATGTGTTTGTGCCCTATTGTGTACAGTATTAGTCTAGAACGCGTTATTCTATATTTAACGTCATATTCGTGTAAAAAGTCCCACCTTTTCTGCCGTCACGCGCCGCCATTTTGCCTCATGGGGACTCGCCTGCAGGGCCGAGGCCGTCGGTGTGGTTTAATCTGCTCACTTATGCGACGGAGGGTCACTTTTTACCGGGTTGAGTCAAATTAGCGCTACCTTCCGCCTCGGCCTACGTGCTGGGACCTTTAGTGGCTGCTTACCGCGGCTCGGGCGCCGTCCTAAGCGCAGACTCGGCCCCGTCACATGTGCACCCAGTGCTGAGTCGCCCGCCTTGTGTTCCAGGCGCCTTTTGACCGACCATGCCGGTTGCCAGAAGCTGGGTTTGCAGTAAGACCTATGTCACCCCCCGCCGCCCCTTCGAGAAGTCCCGGCTCGACCAGGAGCTGAAACTCATCGGTATGGAGCTGCACTCGCAGCCGGGCTTTGGGAGCGCTCACTGCGGGTCCGGGCGGTGTTCTGACCCAATCTGAACGCCGTTTCAGGGGAGTACGGCCTTAGAAACAAGAGGGAGGTCTGGCGCGTCAAGTTTACTCTAGCCAAGATCCGCAAGGCTGCTAGGGAACTGCTCACCCTGGACGAAAAGGATCCCAAGCGGCTCTTTGAAGGTACTTATAGCCATTTACATTTGTTACTTGTACAAAATTATGGTGCAATTCTTTGTACAAAGTGTTCATTAGTGAATATATATTCAGACTTTAATTTCTTTTGACTGCATGTTGGTATCAAGTAGCCTGGGTGTTTGATGTCTTTGCATTTACTGATGGGTTAATTCTGGCCTGGCTTTAGTTTTCTTGAATTCTTTAATTGAATTGGATGAGAGTGAATTGTGGCTGAGCTACTTCTCCCTGGTTAACTAGCTCCATTTCCCATCCAGGTAATGCTCTCCTGAGGCGTCTGGTTCGGATCGGTGTGCTGGATGAGGGCAAGATGAAGCTCGATTACATCCTCGGCCTGAAAGTGGAGGACTTCTTGGAGAGGAGGCTGCAGACTCAGGTCTTCAAACTGGGCCTGGCTAAGAGCATCCATCATGCCCGAGTGCTCATCCGTCAAAGGCACATCCGGTAAGTGAGCCGGGGATGACGCTCAGACGGCCTGAATGGCGTTGCCCTAGATTTTGAAATCATTTGGCAAAGACCTGAGGATATTGAGGCTTTCCTTCCCTCTTGTTCGCCGTGGCTCCAGCAGTCTCGCGTCCGCCTGAGCGCTTTAAACTCAGCAAGGTCAATTCGGTGACAAACCGTATACCTTGTCAGTAAGACTGGTTGGATCCAATCCTGTCATTTGGGATGAAGTCCTTACTGCCTGTTGGACATTTGGCAGGTAATGTTGATCAAATGGACCTGAAATCTCGATGTGTGTATATATACTGGTGCATTGTAGGTCTACTGGTTGAAGTTTGAAGGGTTTTCTCAGGCCGATGATTTAATTTATATTCAGACTGTCAGTGGTGTCAAGAATTCCTCGTGAATGAGGCCTGAGTTGAACACATCTGTGTGGGTGTTTGGGGAGCAGGTTCTGAGGAGCGCTTCTGTAAACTTTGCCTTGTTGTTCTCCTCCAGTGTCCGCAAGCAGGTGGTGAATATTCCATCCTTTGTTGTGCGGCTGGATAGCCAGAAGCACATTGACTTCTCACTGAGGTCTCCTTATGGCGGTGGGCGCCCCGGCCGCGTGAAGAGGAAGAATGCCAAGAAGGGCCAGGGTGGTGCTGGCGGTGCTGATGATGAAGAGGAAGATTAAGCCCAAGGAAGCTGTCTGCAGTACTCCAAAGCTTTTCAATAAAAAATCTGAATCTGAGCTGTCTCTGCCTTTCACTTTCTGAGGTCTGTACTACAAAGATTTTGTTCTTTGGGATTATATAACTATATATAAGATTTTGCTCCTATGGTGTTTCCATGTAACTTATGTATTGCTCAACAGCCTGTTGTGCACATGGGTAACATTTGTCTGGTTATACAAGTGTTACGGTTGGGTCTATGGTACCTAAAGGGCTATTTAAGTATGATGTGCCAAGTTTTTGTGCAAAAACTGTAAAATGTTGGCACACAATTGCCTTCGACTGAGGTTCTTCGAGGCTGCCGCTGCTGACCGGAAGCGGCGGCTCGGTGACGTATATGTGCTGCGACGCGGCTGCGCTGTAGGCGCCTGCCGGGTCCGTTTCCGAGGTCTGTTCTGCAATGTGGTGCCTATAGACCCTAAGGACAAGTGCGCACTTAAATCGCAGAGGGTGTCCACAGTAGCGGTCTTCCGCGGCTTGGCGGGGAGTCAGGCTACGGTATAAGGCAGCGGGAATCCGCCTGTCAGGGCGCGCCGGTGTCATACGGCTTTACAGCCGATAAGCCCTCGACATGATGGCCGATATGGAGGCGAGCCTGTCCGTGTCGCTCGGCCTGTCCTCGGTGGTGGAGGAAGCCGTGCGCTCGGCCGTCTGCTCGCTGCTCTCCGAGATCCAGAGGCTGATCGGAAAGGACGTGGCCGAGCTGCGGGCGGCTGTGGCCAGGAGGGACTGCGAGAACGGCGAGCTGCGAGCCCAGCTGGAGTCGGCCCGGCGGGAGCTGCGGGAGCAGGCGCGCTCCGGACGGGGGCCCGGTGGGAGGCATCAGTACCTCGGTCACGGCTCGGTGGCGCTCGGTCATGCCTGGGACAGGGTTACACGGCGTGACTGTGCGGAGCCGCCGGAAAACCTCAAACCGGATCCGAGTCTGGAAGCAGACTGCAGTGTAGACGCGGCCGATTCAGGTAGGACGTTCTAAATATATATCCGTATATAACAATGAGGTTTAAAATGTAACTAGTAAACAGGTATCTCCTCTCCAACCTAAAACGTCATGGAAGTGCAGTATCAATGACAGCCATTTACAATAGTAATATATAATAGTTTCAAGTAAATTGCATCCAGTAAGCTTTTCTGTAAATCATCTGTAATACACATGTATTTGGATGTGAAATCCAGGTGTTTGGGTTTCTTTATCATTGAGGAACTTAATGAAATTGTCCCCAAAATCCAACACAGGGCCTGATTTGATCTCTGGCCCTGACTCGCTGGTGCCCGACCTCACACTGAGGACAAATCGGGACGCTGACCTGGACAACAGCAGCGCCGCTATGGATCTCCGAGTCATCGAGGTGAAGGAGGAGGTCGTGGCCGGGCAGCAGCTACATGCTGCCCCAGAGCCTGCCACCCCCACCAGGCTTAAGCCGTACATTTGTGGCGATTGTGGCAAAAGTTACCTCTGGCTGAAGAACTTGAAGAAGCACCAGAAGATCCACACAGGTGAGGCGCCTTTCACCTGTAAGGTGTGCTGCAGACATTTCTCCTCGCAGCAGGTGCTAGAGGAGCACCAGCGCGTGCACACGGGCGAGCGGCCCCACCAGTGCACCTACTGCCCTAAGACCTTCAACCACCAGTCCAACCTGAAGAAGCACCAGCTCATCCACACCGGGGAGAAGCCACACCACTGCAGCCTGTGCGGGAAGCGCTTTCGGCAGATCCAGCACCTCAAGGAGCACCGCAAGACCCACGAGGACAGCAAGCCCTTCCGCTGCTGGGAGTGCGGCTGGGGTTTCAACCACGGGTCCAACTTCAAGCGGCACCTGCTGGTGCACACCAGGCAGAAGCTGCGGCATGGCCTGCCGGCCTGAGCCCTCCGGAGCTGTCCCTCTCATACCCCTTTTCCACTGCAAAGGTGCCGGTGCTGTTCCGGTGCCGATCCCAAATGTGGAACCAGTGTCACGTTTTTCCACAGAAAAAAAAATGGTGCCAGTGCCGCAGAATCGGCTTGGAACTGGCACCAAACCTTTGCTGGTCTGGATGAAGCACCCGTGTCGCCATGAGAGGTGGGCACCATTGTTGCGCTGTGCAGTGGGCGTGGTTTGTGACGTGGGCGCAGTGTTGTCACCTGGTTCCCACTGGGCTCTCAAGTCCGTGGAAATGCAGCACGGCTCTTGCTGGTGTCCAATTTCAGCACCGGCCGAGCAGCAGCCCCAGTGGAGTGGAAAAGGGGCATCACTGTTCTCCTTTGTTGTTTAAGTGGTTCTAGGTAAAGGCACCTTCATCTTGGAACACCTCCATTGTATGAAATCATTTAATATTAAAGGACATCCTCGGAGCTGACAATGCGCTAAAATTATTTTTAGAGTGAACGCTTAATGCATCAGTTAGAAAGCTAATGATGGGACCTAAAGTTAGAAGTAACTGCATTTCATTTATTGCTAATAGTAATTTAATATGTTTATGAATAATATACTTTGTATAATTTGATAAGGTTCGTCATTAACCTTGAAAAGCAAAATGAATTTGTGTTCAGTACTGAATTTGATTTCCTTCATGCTCAGTGTGTACATGAATAATATGATACACATACATGGTCTTCAAAGGACTAGGAATATTTTGTAAAATTATAGGATGATGTACTAATATTTTAAAATGGTTTGCTTACCTGAAATGTGGTGTACTCTGAGATACCACCTTTTGTGTTCAAGAACACAGCAAAGACATATTTATGATATAAGCTGATGAGTGGATAACACGGTTGTCATGATTTACGCTTAGACTTACATTGCTGTATTTGTGAATAATTCTATGTATGCTTTATTCGTTTAAATTGCTTTTAACATATTGTTAACTGAATATTGACAGGATTTTGTCTGTGGGGCAAGACTCTAGTCCAAACATAACATCTAAGTAAGTGTTCTATGTCCTTTTATTTTTAACAGTGAGAGCTACTTTTAAAAAGAAAATTATCTTGGGAGTTACCTAGTTGCAATGGTATATTTCACCAATGGGGAGGGGTGCACGTGCGGGGTGGGGGGGGGGGGGATATGTGTGAAGGTGATGGTCTAATTGTCATGTTTTACTTTTTTTTTGGAAGACTGACCAGTCGATCTCAGTCGCTCAGTTGGTGACCATTATGACCATTACTCTAAATGAATTGTCCGTAATTTATGACCAAGTCTGTTTTCAGTGCTGGTTGCTTATTGATGGTAAAACACCTTGTTATCTGGGTTTCCAACCAGGCTTGGTTTAAAAAAGAGAGAAAGTGCAATTCATATCTGTGGGTCCCAGCAGGTGAAGTGAGGCCCAGTGCCACACGCTGATGTCCTGACTCTGCAGTGCTGACTCGGGCCTCAAGCTCCGACGGAATTGCGGAAGCTCCTCCAGGAATCAGAGTCTGTGCATGCAATTTAAAAAGTGCTTCATTTCGATTAATGCAGTCATACATTACGTTGTATCTTTGCATTTTTACATGTTTTATTTGAGGCCTTTTGTTCTGGATGAATGGTATTTTGTTTTAAGAAAAGGCGACTTCAAGGCACTTAATAAAAGCTGAGCTACCATCGTAACATAATATGTCTTTATGATGAGCCTGGGGGTGGGAGATGAATGAATGGGTGTTTTGAGTTTGCAAAAGAAGGTTGCTCTCTAGGTCAGGGGTGTCAAACTCCTGGAGGGCCGGAGCCCTGCACATTTTTGGTTTCACCCTCATTTTAACACACCTGATTCAACCCCTCGCAGCTCCTTGTGCTAATTACCACACAGCTCTTCAGCTCAATCATTTGTGGTGGAACAGGGAAAGAACTAAACTACACAGGGCACCGGCCCTCCAGGACTGGAGTTTGACACCTGTGCTCTAGGTGATAAACAGTCACTGGCCTCTTCATTAGGAACACCTGCACAGCTGCTCATTGGAGCAAATATCTGATCAGCCAATCATATGTTAGCAACGTGATGCATCATTCAGATGCAGGTCAGCAGCTTCAGTTAATGTTCACATCAAACACCAGAATGGGGAGGAAAGGTGATTTAAATGACTCTGATATGAGGATTTCAGGAATTGTTAATCTACTGGGATTTTCACGATACAACCATCTCTAGGGTTACAGAAAATGGGCCGAAAATGATAAAAGATCCAGTGAGCAGCAGTTCTCTGAGCAAAAATGTCTTGTTTGTGGCAGAGGTCAGAGAAGAGTTGCCAGACGGGTTCTGGCTGCTAGAAAGGCAACAGTGGCTGGAATAACCACTTAACGAGCAGTTAGGGTAAGCAGATGAGCTACAGCAGCAGAAGCCCACCCCGGGAGCCCCTCCTGTCAGCAAAGGACAGGAATACGAGGCTACGGTGGGCACGGGCTCACCAAATCCGGCAATGGAATTCTGCATCATTTAGATCACATTTAGAATTTGGCGTGAACAGCATGAAAGCATGGGTCCATCCTGCCTTGTGTCGGCAATTCCAGCAGGTGGTGTAATGGTGTGGGGATATTTTCTTGGCGCACTTTGGGCCCCTAGTACCAGTTGAGCATTCTTTAAATGCCACAGCCTACCTGAGTACTGCTGCTGACAACGTCCATCGTTTCATGACCACAGCACACCCAGCTTCCAACGGCTACTTCCAGCAGGATGATGTACCATGACACAAAGCTCATGTCATCTCAGACTGGTTTCATGGACATGACAGTGAGATCACTGTACTCAAATGGCCTCCACAGTCAGCAGACCTCAGTCCAATAGAGCACCTAGGTCAGGGGTGGGCAATCTTACCCGCAAAGAGCTGCTGTGTATGCAGGTTTTCAGGATAACCCTAAGGTCAACTGTTCAAACCCAGGTCTGAGGACTCTTCAGCCAATCAGTCCTCTGATTAGTGATCTAATTAGGGAGTTGCAGCGAACACCTGCATACACAGCGGTTCTTTGCGGATAAGATTGCCCACCTCTGACCTAGGGGATGCAGTGGAATGGGAGATTCGCATCATGAAGGTGCAGCTGACAAATCTGCAGCAACTGCGTGATGCTGTCATTTCAACATGGGCCAAAGTCTCTGAGGTATGTTGCAGACTTATTGTTGAATGTTTGAACCGCATTGCTGAATTGGTGTCACCAAGAATTGAGGCAGCTCTGGAGGCAAAAGGGGATCCAACCCAGTACGAGCAAGATGATGCTGTGACTGGTTGATGTGGAGATGATGCTGTGATTGGTTGATGTGGAGATGATGCTGTGACTGGTTGATGTGGAGATGATGCTGTGATTGGTTGATGTAGAGATGATGCTGTGACTGGTTGATGTGGAGATGATGCTGTGATTGGTTGATGTGGAGATGATGCTGTGACTGGTTGATGTGGAGATGATGCTGTGACTGGTTGATGTGGAGATGATGCTGTGAAACTGTAGGAAGAAATCAGCATATTTAAGGTAATGATATGAACAGGCTGGAATGATGCAGTGGAGTCACAGGCATGAGCCTGCCGTCAACCATTCTCCTCTAGTGGCTGAATCTCGCCTGTGATTGCTCAGCCCACATTGCTCTCTTCCATGATCATAATTTTATAGATAGATTATTTGATTGATTGAGAAAGAGGCAATGCTTTTTAAGAGATTAGCTTACATTTGGCCTGGCAATCAGTCTGATTTTATTTCGTACAATGTCTACCAGGAGTTTTCACGCAGCGCTTTGTTGTTTGTCGACTGAAATAATCTAATCAATCTGATGATGTAAATGTTCATTACAGAACCTGTCCATCTTCCAACCACTTATCTTGATCAGGGACAAGGGAGGCCTGGATGCTGTGCCAGGCAGCTTAGGGCACGAGGCCGGGGAATACCCTGGACGGGATGCCAGTCTGTCACACGGCAAAAGCACACACTCCTGGGGACTCCAGAGACAGGAATCTGTGTGCAACTACATGCCTTTGCGATAGCCAGCCCGGAGAGGACATGGGAACTCCACACACACACACATTTGTATTCCTATCTTAGTGAGGACCATCCATTCATACGTTTCCATGGGAAAAACTGTAATCCCAATCATCCTTAAACCTACCCAGTCCTAACCTTAACCACAAGTAATCAGCATATTTAATACAAGACTTTTGGTGGGGGTTTTCTTTTACCTTTTTGATTGTATTCAAAGATTTTTATTAAATAAATTCTGAATTAGTGAGGATTGAAAAAAATGACCTCACTAGTCACAATTCAAATACAAACTCTGTCAAAGATCATTTTATTAAGCGATTAAGTGGGGAATGTTCGTGTTATGAAATATATACGACACGAACCCTATACATATTTCCATGTATAGCGTACTCGGTACATTTGTATTGCCGTAGAGAGCAGGGGAGTAGCAGCCAAAGACACGCAGTTCTGAAGCAGTTTCGGTGCCACTGGGGTCGTGCCTAAGTTGTTCCGTTGGGTTACCGAAACATAAAAGATAATTATCATAATATCATCTGGGTGACCACACAAATCCGCCCGCCTCTCGGCGCGTCCCGATGCAAACATGCGATGCATTCCCGCGACCAGCGCCTAAATATTAATGTATCCTAAGCAGATATAATTTGGCAGCAGAAGCGCGGCGCCGTGGCCGCGATCGCGGCGGGGACCTCCGGGGGCCCGGGGGCCCGACCGCGCCGATCAGCCGGAAGGGGGGCGGAGCGAGCCGGGCGGCGCTGGCTAGAAAAGGCGGCGGCGCTCGGAAGCAGGAAAGCGGCGCGGTGACAGCGCTCCCCGGACGTGAGTACCGCCGCAGCCGGGCACACGGTCCCCGAGTCCGCTCTGCAGCGCGACGGGCGCCGGTGTCCGTGCTGCATCTCCCCGCCTGCGCAGCCGCCTGCTCGGCATTGTCACATGTTATTTAGCGCCTTATGCTGTTAATCGTGCCGCTCCGGTAGCGTTACGGAGGATCGCCGCCCGGCCCCGAGTCGCTGTGAGTAATCCTGCATGTATACGTGCCGTATTACGGGGCAGCGGCTCCCTGCCCGCAGACACCCGGACGTCTGTGATTCACCATCCTCCGCCTATGTGGCAGCCTTTTCCGGTGTCGGTCTGGGTAGGAGCACGAAGGGGGCTTCGATCTGAGGGCTTACGGCGTGTCTGACGGCGGTATGGGACGTGCAGATGGCTGCCTGTCAGCTGTCAGGGCGAAGCTTCGGCATGTCGCTGCGCCAGATGCATCGGAGCCCCGGGGAACTAAGCGGCGATACCCTGGCAGGCAAAGCAAATGGGAAGCAAGCGGAAGATACGGGCGGCTTTCTTGCTGAACCCATAAAATAGTGCAGCTGTAGCGGGAAAGGGGTTAAATCTGGAACAAACGTGTAAAAATGACAAATAAATTAGTTATATTTGTTGTTTCTAGCTTTCTCAGAAATGGGTACCCCCACCCAACAGGACATTACACACAAATGAATAATGCTCTTGTAGTAGGCCTGTCTAAGAAGTTTCCCCTCTGTCCCGGGTACTAATGTAATCCGTCACTTGTTCTGTGCCTCTGCTCCCACAGAGGCATGTCTCCAGACGAGATTGTCTATCTTGTCATCCTTGCTGCCTCCATACCTGTTGGATTCCTCTTCCGTCACTTGAGTGAGTGTGTGTCGGCAGTTTTGCATGGCTTCCGGCCTTCTACATATAATCATTTTCAGGAAATGATGTTTACCTGCTGTCCATAACTGTTCTGCACTGTTAAAAGGTCCATCGGCCAAGCAGTGGTCAGCTCTGCTCTTGGGACTGTCCGTCACCATAGCAACCTGCCGGCTTCACACTCTGCACTCGCTCGTCACTGTCCTGGGAACATGGATGATCATAAAGTATAACTGGAGGTAATAATTACAGAGGTAACATACAACATGTGCGGAGTGTGGCACACGCCTGTCGTGGCACACGCCTAGCACATGTCGGCAGTGTCTGGTTCTCCGTGTCGCCCCCTCAGAGCTGCGCCGTCCCTCTCTCTGGCATGGACCTTTCTCTACCTCCTCTTCTTCCGTCTGGCGGAGCGTTTCGGTTTGCCGGCCCCAACGCCATTTGCCAACGCTATCCAGCTCCTCCTTACACTTAAGGTACGCTGCATTTTCCTATACACTGTATACAGTGTAACAGCAGAGTGTAACTTTGGTTTGTACATGGGGGGGTGGGGGCTTATATCCTCCTCCCCTCCCCATAATCTACGCCCGTGTTGGAGCACCTCCAGCCGCTGACTGGGATGAGCTTAAATGCCAAGTTCTATTTTTGAAATGGGTTAGGCATTGTTCCGATGCCCTCCATTGTCAAAGCAGAGAGAATCCTGCCCTCTCTTGGATTATTGCTGTTATTACAGAGTTTGTATCCTGATTGGCGTCTGCTACGCATGCTATGGGAAGCCTTGTGTCCTGATTGGCGTCTGCTACGCATGCTATGGGAAGCCTTGTGTCCTGATTGGCGTCTGTTACGCATGCTATGGGAAGCCTCGGTCGGCTAACCTTGGTTGGTTTTGTTATGCAGATGGTCAGTTTAGCCAATGAAGTTCAACATTATCACCTGTCAAAGAAGGAGGATTTGGCATCATTCTCCAAGTCTCCCCTGATTGGTGGGCTGACACAGGAGCCTTCCCTCTACGACACAGTGTCTTATAGCTATTGCTATATTGGCTTATTAACAGGTATGTGTTTCTTGGTGTATCTTTTACAAGTCTGTCTGATGAATTTTGCATTTCATTCATAGAAAATCACATGTCTGGGTGTGTACACACATTTCCTGTTTATTATTTCATGCTAATTATTTTTGTAATTAACAAAGAAGAAATGCAGTATGACTGGGTTTTATTCAGTCCCCTTCTCTCATATCCCTCCCCGTCGGGCCCCTTCTCTCATTTCCCTCCCCGTCGGTCCTCTTCTCTCATTTCCCTCCTCCTTGGTCCCCTTCTCTCATTTCCCTCGCCGTCGGGCCCCTTCTCCCATATCCCTCCCCGTCGGTCCCCTTCTCTCATATCCCTCCCCGTCGGTCCTCTTCTCTCATTTCCCTCCTCCTGGGCCCCCTTCTCTCATATCCCTCCCCGTCGGGCCCCTTCTCTCATATCCCTCCCCGTAGGGCCCCTTCTCTCATATCCCTCCCCGTCGGTCCTGACTGTTATTTTGCTCGTCTCTCTCTTCTCAAACCCCGATGTCTCCAGGTCCCTTCTTCCGGTACCAGACATACATCGACTGGCTCCAGCAGCCTTTCCCCAGGGAGCTCCCGGCTCATGTCCCTTGCCTCCAGCGCCTGCGATTCGTGCCCCTATATGCAGTGTTCTTCCTGGTTGCCAACCATTACTTTCCTCTGGCTTTCGTACGGACCGAGGAGTACCCCGAGCGCCATTTCCTCTTCCGGTACATGTAATTCCATGCCTCATTCTGCCTCTTTTCCATCACCTGTCATTTAGTCCTGATATTAGTCGCGTTGTGCTTTGTGCAGCATCGGTAGATCATTCCAGAATGGGCTGTCTTCTCTCTGCTGCAGGTTGTTCTACATGACGGCAGTGTTCTTCGTGTTCCGGATGAGGTTTTATGCCGCCTGGTGTGGTGCGGAGGCCGGCTGTATCAGCGCAGGGCTGGGCTGTTACCCAGAGGGGGCACAATCCAAACCAGGAGGCGGGCCCACTGTTCAGTACAGGTTTATACAGAGCTCTGTAGTTATTATTCTGTTTGCTGGTGCATGTGGATCCTGATGGTGGCCGCTTTTGCCGTTATATGTGTATAAACATTCTTAAGCTTTTCCACCAAACGACTTGCTTCCCTTAAGCTAACAGTGTAATATGGTACTCCGCTAGCCTGCACATTCCTAATCGCTGTTAGTATTTTTCCCTCTATATGTTTCACACCCACAATCCTTTGATACGTGCCCATAACAGCACTATACTCCATAATGAATGGAACAATGCAGGCATATTAAAAAGTAGATCATTCCTATTTATGGCCATTCTGTCCCTCCGAACCAAAATGACAAAGTGACAGATGCGAAGACTCCACGTCTTTAATGCTCTAAACCAACCTGCCTTTGCTCAGCTCTGCTCCCGGCTCAGCCTCCTATGACTTCAGAACCATCCAGAACATCGACTGCTACAACACCGACTTCTGCGTCAAAGTCAGGCACGGCATGAAGTACTGGAACATGACGGTGCAGTGGTGGCTGCATCAGTACATCTACACCAAGGCGCCCTTCAAAGCGTACACGCTCAAGTAAGACCCCCACGTCTAACCGGCACCTTTGTCCTGATGCTGCAGTCAGTCTCGCAGTTAATGTTTGCACTGTGCATTGCTTATTTCGGCAGTTGGCTTTGTCCTGCGTGATTCCCTAATTTGCTTGGATGCACTAGAACAGGGCTGCCCAACCCTGCTCCTGGAGATCTACCACCCTGCAGAGCTTAGGTGCAGCCCTAATTTAATAGACATCAT
>JAODKM010000126.1:1842538-1863672 GCA_026780845.1 Petrocephalus sullivani | reverse complement strand
ATAAAAATCTGTGTCTGAAATCAAAAGACTAAAAATGCCAAAACTCTCATATTTTATTGTGTTACTTATGGTTAAGGATAGGGCTGGGTTGGGGTTAAGGGTGTCATGATTGGGATTAGGGTTTTTCCCATAGACATGAATGGAAGGTCCCCATTTAGATAGGTATGCCGAGGCTGTGTGTGTGTGTGTGTGTGTGTGTGAGGTGCTGATGCTCTCTCCCTGTGCAGCGTGGGTCTCCCTGGGTCTCTCCTTTCCTCCTAGCATCCAGTATCAGACTAATTAGCACCCCAAAATCGCCTGTAGTGTGCGACTGTGCATGTAAGTGTGTGCGCTGTGACGGAGCAGCACTCTGTCCAGGACATGTGCTGCTTTGTGCCCTGTGCCACTTGGGAGAGCCTTCAAGTTTACCCAGCTCCTATGTCGGAGGAGCAGTTTGGAAGACAGATGAATGGGTGGATGGATGGATGATTATGAAGGATAGGAAGAAGGATGGATGGCTAGATGGATGGATGATGATGGATAAATGGATGGATGGATGGATTATGATGGATGGATGGATGGATGATGATGGATAGATAGACAGATGGATGGTGATGATGATGCATAGAGGGATGGATGGATTATGATGGATAGATAGATGGATGGATTATGATGGATAGATAGATGGATGGATAGATGGGTGGATGATGATGGATGGATGGATGATGATGGATGGATAGATGGATGGATGATGATGATAGAGGGATGGATGGATGGGTTATGATGGATAAATAGATGGATCGATCGATCGATTAACACAAATGAACAGTAACAGACAGGAGACTGAAGCCCTCTTACTGTGTTTCTGTCAGGATCCATCCTTCCATGGGCTGTGGTCCATTCCGCATTCTCCCCATGATGTGGAGTGTTGTTCCCAATTCCTTGCACACACTCTCTGACTCCAGCAGGGATTTTCTGTACATCCTGGGCTCAGAGGCGTTCTGCATCCCCCTCTTCGTCGCGCTGTCGTGAGTAGTGCTCTCCTTTGTCTTTGTGTTTCTTTACCAGCACGTCATCTTCTCAGACCTGTCTGTTAAATTCTTCTTTATGTGACTGTTTGCGCCCATTGTGTCCATCATTAATGCACATGGCACCATCAATATCTCTGTTGACCAAAAAAGAGTGTTTGAGAAGGTCAGATTTCCTAAGAATTGTCCTTCTGCTCTTAATAGTGTAGTCTTGTGCTACATAGCTGCCCTGGCCTCAGTTTATGGAAAGACTGTGTCCCTGCTTCGATCACAGCTTAAGATGGTAAGTCTTCTGTCCCTTAAAGCTTAGTCATAATAGACTTATTATAAAAACATACAAATACAAAAACATTTCTGATTGCACTTTTGCCATTAAATGGTCATTGGGCAAAGTTAATTAAGACATTTACTGTTAAAACTGACAATTCCAAAATGCAATTTACATTGCTTTCCAACATTGTTATTTTTAACTCTACACTATTAGGAGACATTTGAATCCATGTATTTTTTAAGAAGTTCTTAAAAACATTAACAAAAGCTGGTTGAGTAAACCACTGACCACTTACCAAGAAAAGCAGCTAAACGATGGATGGATGGACACAAATCCTTTCATTCTCTAACCTTTCCATGGAGCCTTACGGAGGAGGAATACGGATAAGAACAGGAGTGAAATGCCAAAGCCATACAAAAAATGGATATTGTATTTTAACCATCAATTCTAAAAACTGTAATTTGTGTCGTTGGTAACTTATTTCAACCGCAGGAGGGACGTGACAAACAATTCTTGGTCAAGAGGATAAACGAGCTCAGTGCCACTAACAGAGGAGGAAAGCGTCAGGCCTGGAATCTGAGGAGCAGCGACTCATCTGGAATGAAATGATGGGGAGCATCTCATGGCAGCATCTTCAGAAAAAGGCTGCGAGACTAAGCTTCAGCATTACCATTTATTCAACATTGTATTATTTTAACAGACCACTGGGTTTACATCATGCAACAGTTCAGTAAATGTTATTTAAATGTTTTACTGTTACTGACTGTTTTATTGTTAGATGTATGATCATTTGCGACATTTGTCATGTTCATGGTACGCTGGACATTAGTTTGTGGATCACTATCGCTTATAGTGGCAAGAGAAAATCTCCGATTACATGCGCTTAATCCTTTCAGAAACGTTTTTCAACATTATCAAGTCAATAAAAACAATACGTATCTGTAAAATAAAATGACACAATTATGCAAAACTGTATTACAGATTTCAATGCACATTTATTTATTTTGGGATCATTTATGCATAAGTGGCAAACACGCTAATCAGTATTCAGACCAAATGCCCGCTGAGGCGAGTGTGACGTTACTACGTGTGACGTTTAGCGTTCTAACCAACCGCGTTGCGATATGGGGGTGGGTCTTAATTTCAGACCAATAGCGCGTTTTCTTACCCGGAAGCTCCGAGGAAAACAACGTTTTCAAAATGTCGTTCTGATGCCAGTGTGTTTGCCGTACATTAGATGTACAGCTTCGGTGCCAAGCGATCATCCGCAGAATTGCATTAATAATCGAAGATGAATATCTTACCCAAGAAAAGCTGGCATGTCCGGAATAAAGACAACATTGCCCGTGTGCGCCGAGATGAAGCGAACGCGGCCGAGGAGGAGAGGGAGGTTCGGAGGCGGATAGAGAGAGCGGAGCAGGAGGTAAAGAGGGCGGCCGGCGCCGGGCTTTCATCCGCACGCCTCAGCCCTGGTGTCAGTACCGGCCAGAGACCAGATCCGCCCCGCATTGGCATTGGCATTGGCAGGGACATGCCCAGAGCGACGTCCGTGCATGCATCCTCCATGAATCCGGCATCGCAGTGACCATAGTGCCTGTTCCAGGAAGCACAAAGCAGGAGCATAGGCCAGGATCCAGAGACACTCACTAAAGGGCCATTTACAGGCACCAGTACACCTAAACTGCATGTTCTGACATGCATGAAGACACTGGTGTACCAGAGAAAGTTGCATGAAACCTACTTCGTCTTTCCATCTTGCCAGTAATACAGTTTTAATTGTATATAAGCAGAAATAAATAGGTGACGGGCCGTGAGTGTTTGCTTAAATATCGGGTGCCTTTTTGTGGTGACATATCAGTCCTGATGTGTAAATAAGTGAGTAATTCTCATAAATTGTCTGTCTTGTCTTCCTCACCAGGCACGAACAGAGTATTTAAGACGCAAATCCCGGGCAGCCCTGTGTAAGGGAGAGGAGTACGAGGCCGCCAGGGGCACGCAGGGGCTGGACAGTGAGGAGGGGCGGCTGAATCTCTTCCCAGTCGAGGAAGCCGGGCAGAAGAAAGGGAATGAGGAGTATCTGAAGGAGAAGAAAGAGGAGAAGGTAATACGCTGCAGGTTATTGTAGCGCTTGCTTGGCATGCATGTCCTGCGTCAGGCAATGGTACCGTTTCCCTCAGATCAGGGACAAGGCCATTGCTGTGGCTGGGAGCTCTGATGGGCTGCTTGGCCTGAGACCTACAGTGGCTTATGAAGGTGATTAATCGTCATCGTTGACGCACCACAGCACGCGACAACGAAATGTGTCCCCTGCATTTAACCCATGTGACAACATGACACAGCAGGGGGCAGCTACGTGAGCGCCCGGGGAGCAGGGCTTGGGGACGGTACCTTGCTCAGGGTACCTCAGCGGTACTTGCAGGTCGGGGACTCGAACCGGCAATCTTTCAACTACACGGTTTCGTCCTTAACCACTACACCACCTGCCTGCCCCAGGTGTATGTAGGTCTTATGTAGGTCTTCTGGACGTTATGAGCAGATGAGAAGGTGAAGAAAGAGAAGACTGTTTGCTGCCTGCATGTCTGCTTGTGCGTTCATCTGAGCACACACCTCAGTCATACCACAGCAGAGAGCTCAGGACAGAGCCCTGGGGGCCCTGGTGTACAGGGAGGACAGCAGGGAGCTCAGGGGGGACTCTGTGGTGTGGCCCACTCGTACTACCTGGGGTCATGTAGTTTATAATTTTTTTCTGTAACAGAAGACAACAGTTCTGTGGTGTAATGACATGGCCACTGACAGCTGCTCTGTTTCGGTGCATCAGGAGCGACAGGAGCGTGCCATTGGCCTGCTGGTGTCACTTGGCCCCGCCCCTGGCACTGAAGCCACGCCCTGGTACCTGAAAGATGGGGGGAGTCAAAGCGAGGAGGGTGCTGACAAGGGCGTGGGATGGACGGAGGAGGAGAAACACAAGAAAGACAAGCGGCTGAAGGACAGCCTGGATCCCCTAAGGGAGATGAAGAAAGCGCTGGCCTGTAAGGATAAAAAGGAGAAGAAAGAAAAGAGGAGCAAAAGGAAGGAGAGGGCGGAACTAGAGGAGAAGGCGGGCGGGCAGAGGTGAGCACAATCAGCCAATCACAGTCTTGCATGTTAGCCGCGTGGGCAGAGGTGAGCATAAGCAGCCAATCACAGTCTTGCATGTTAGCCACGTGGGCAGAGGTGAGCCCAAGCAGCCAATCAGTCTTGCATGTTAGCCTCGTAGGCAGAGATGAGCACAAGCAGCCAATCAGAGTCTTGCATGTTAGCCGCGTGGGCAGAGGTGAGCACAAGCAGCCAGTCAGAGTCTTGCACGTTAGCTAGTGATGGTCAAATTTAGTTCTCGTCTGTTTTCAGAAAACCACTGTTAATGAATCACAACAGCTAAAGGAACTCAATGGTGCCAGATGTCGTCATATATGTTTGTTTGTAAGAGGACTTCTGGAACCTGCCATAGCTGTTTACACACATATTATAAATGAGCAGGGGAGTTGCTGTTGAAGAATGTAAGGAATTTCCTCAATATCAATTTTTTTTCTTTTTTTTTTCTTTTTGCACGAGACAAAATCCCTGAGCAAGTGTCCCAAATCTAGATGACTCCCAGATTAAATTAAACGCCTGCAGAATTAACCACCGATCAGACATGATATCTCCTATTAGGAACTTGGCATTGATGTGCCAGGCTTTAAAGTGCACCTTCTCTGCCTCTCACCCCTTTACATAGATCCTTTAAGCCCCACAGTGATGCACAGAGGGCTTGCTGTGGGTTGAAGGAGTGTGTCCTTGTCACACAAGCATCTCTGTGGGTTTGGACATTGTGCTCAAACCCAACGGTCAGCAGAGTGATTTCATCGCTGGGCCCCTGAGCCCTCTAACCCTTGCTGGCTCCAGGGACCTTCTCACCCAGCTTTCTCAATTATACCTCACTTTGGTTAAAAGAATCTGCTAAATAAATAAAAATGTAAAGCTACTTGAAGCCACTAGCAGCTCACAAGCACCTGTCCCTTTTCCTGGGTGGCCGAGGGCCATTTGGGGCCCCTTGTCAATGGGAGTGCATCGTGCTGGTGGTGCTGCCCTGACCCTGGACCGCATCTTGTTGGTAGCACCCAGTGAGTGTTGCCGCGGGGCTCTTCCCACCTGCCGATCGACACGCCACATCTAGCTGCGTAATATCCAGCTATTCCATCTCGCGTGGTGATGTCCTGTCCGTGTTTGACGCTGCTTTATAAGGTGTAAGGTCCAAAGAGGAATATTTTCAAATTGAGAGCACAAAGTAAAACTTGGCAGTGGTGAAGTTTTGTGGGTCGTTGACGGTTGGTTGCTGGGTAACCTCAACTCAAACCGGCACATGTCAGACCGGTCAGTGGATGCTGCCTCCCTGGTGGTTAGGAGACTAATGGGTGATTGTCCGCTGTTCCAGCAGCTCCATGGAGAGATTACGTGCGGAGCGGCTGCAGAGGGAGACCGAGGAGAGACGGCGAGCTCAGGCTCTGCTGGAGCAGAAGAGCGGCCGTGGCGGAGAGGCACAGGGGCACAGGGAGGTCCGGGAGAGAGACAGGCCCTATAACAGTGCCTATTTCCCCGAGCTGGCCCGCAAGAAGCCACGCAGAGAGAACTATGGCATATGGGCGAAAGGCATGGCGAGGGCTAGACCTTCTGAGAAAGGGGACATCGGCATTGGTCAAGGAGAACGACACTCAAAAAGGAAGTGTTAATTTCGAAAGACTGTCAGAAGCTGTGCGTGAGAATGTGTACACTGATTAATTTCCACAGCATATAAATAACTGTTTGCAGGAGCTAAATTTGTATGATAGTATATTGTCTGGAATAAATGTCTTATGTTGAACAAAGACTGCTGGATGTTTTGGTCTCCACACTGTTCAGGAGATGCTTCTTGGTGTTTTGCACACAGTGCCAGAGTGTGATAATGCAGGTGAAGGTCATCTTAGAGCTTGGTGCCAAAAGCCCGTGTGCTTTTAAAGTGCAGATATCTTTGCTAAACATTATTAACCAACAGTGTAATATATGCGGGGATAAATCAAAGCAGAGCTATAATTCAGCAGGAACGTGAAATGGGAGGCGAATGCATGTGTGTCATAAATTGCAGTCACAGCTGTGAAATGTCACCATGAAGAGTAATACTTTATATTTCAGTTTCCCAGGTACACAAAATTGCCTTATCTTATTTCAGCACTACATGATGTTCCTCTGTGATAATCTAAATTTCATATTCATTAAATACATAATATATATTTTCATTGACACTCAGTAGGTACTTCATTAAGTGCACTTAGTACCAGATAGGACCCATTTCTGCCTCTAGACCCACTTTCAGAGTAGATGAGTTGTTTCAGAGAATTCTTTCAGTATACTGCTCTTGTATTGACCAGTTTTTTTATATTAATCGTGACCTTCCTGTTACTTTTAACAAGTCTGCCCATTCTCCTTTGACCTCTCATTAACAAAGGTTTTTTGGCCACAGAAATGCATTAACAGGATGCTTTTTTCCCCTGCAGACTTTTGACAGTTGTCAGTGTGTGTGTGTGTAAGTGTGAGGAAATCCCAGAGACACTCTGTTCAAAATCACTTAAATCGCAGGTATTACACGCTGTCATTCCCGGACGGTTAGTGGACGTCCCGATCCTTACTCAGTGTTCTGTGTATTCAGTTGCAGGCCAGTGATTGGTTCTTTGGAGAAGCAGGCAGTTTGCATTAAGGAGCAGCTGTTCTTAAAGTGTCCAATGAGGTCAAAGAACCAATGGGCAAATTTCAGGTGCATCAGTCACAAAGAACTATACATAAAAGAGGACGAATGGTCAGATCTGGCCAACCGGGCCTTACGGACATGTAACAGTATAGCTGATAAACGCCACAAAATACAGGCTCAAAAATGACCACAGAAACCAAATACACCCATCTGTGCTCTGCTTTAAACAAAACCTGGACATCTTGAAGTTCTCAGAGCAGTTGTTCCTGGCAGGGCTGCCTTTCGGAAAGCTCGCCTATCCAAGGCTAATGGGTGAAGACGCATAAGCTGCTGTAGGGGACACAGTCCCTGACCCCAGATCAGCGGAGCAGAGTTAAGTGCCCTGATGATTCTTCGTTCACACATTCCCTTGCATCCAGGTGGGTTTATGGTTAGGGAAAGCCAGATGACGCCGTCTTGATGTCCCACAACGTCCACGTCTTGGGAGTCAGTAGGTCCAGCCATGGCCTGGGAATGTGAGGTCATTTTACAGGAGCAACGTACCCCATGGTGCAAACACTGTCCCATCTTGGTGTTCCTGACATGATGCACACTGCTAAACCAATTCTACAGCGACCACCAGCACCAAGATGCAGTGAAGCACCTTCCATGGACTCCGACTGTGAAGCTGATTTCTATCACCTTCTCGTCCCACAGGACGGTCCCATGTCCCGCTCCACAAATTTTTGGACTTGTCTGGTGGCATTCCAAGAAGCTCTGAAGCAACTGTGAAGGTCGAATGATGAATCTCCTCCCGTTTGCGAATATATTCTAGTTTGCACATTTTGTCTACACTCCATATACATCCAGTGTTACATCCAGTTAACATGGATCACAGAAAAATTACCAGACATTTGCAGAAATGTGTTTCGCACGTGCACTGACCCTTAGGCAGAGACAGACGGGCAGACAGACAGAGGGCCATCATCCGCGCAGCCTGGCCGTCTCTCGCGTAGCTCTTGTGCTGAGGAGACAGATACACGGTGATGCTCGGTGAGGCAAAGCGGTGTAAGAAAGCACCGCCGGAGCGGCTTTATTTTTCAGCGCGATCGTCGTCTTGGCTTAGGGCTTTATGTTAAGGGAGAGGTGAGCCTGGTGCCGCCTGCGACTGCCGCCGAGGGTCCGGACTACACAATAGAGCGTCTCTGGCAGCGTGTTTAATTGCGGATTAAAGACAAGCAGGCGGAGGAGGGGAGAGGAGAAACGGAACAACAAGGGGCCGCCTGATCGTTACCGCGGCTAGACGGGCAGTGCAGCGCGACATCGGGGACATCGCCACTGTCGCTCGGATGATCGTGCCGTGGATCCTGCGACTATGCGGCGACAGTGCTGGCTGATAGTATTAGCGGGGGTGATGTCCTACTTCAACCCGGAGAGAGCTCTGGGAGCCCCGCAGAGAGAAGGTGAGTTGTGTCGCTGGGATGGAGTGCATTTATTTGGGGGGGGTGGGGGGGTAGCCTGATATGGAGGTGGGAGGATGGCAATGTAGGAATCGCAATAATACGTCGGTACGGAGAAAATAAAGCACTCGGGGCCGAAACAAATGTAACCTTGATGGGAATATTTGCCTCGGTATCGGGCGGCCTATTTAAATTAATTGCCTAGGTGGCCATAATCACAACGATAGCGGTTAGGAGTAAACAAATACGATGATGCAGAATAACAATGGCTCAGTATACTCTATAAATCTCAGCGTAGGGGCTTTCATTAAACTAAATAATCATAATAATAATTGCTGATCTTCGGTTGGTACACATCCCGTTAATGGGCAGGCAAATAAAATATATAATATATAATAAATAAAATATATAGGAAATGCTGTAAAATAGGCATATCACGGTTGAGGGAGACACCAGTCTAGGTTTCGCCATGTTTATTATTTTTGTTTTTTCATAAATCAGTAAAGCTCCACATTGTGATGCTGCGTGCGGAAGCATTGCCTTTCATCTAGCGGCTGGTGGGGGTCGGGCAGGCCCGCTGTTTATGATGCTGATGCTGTGGACGGCATGGGATGGGGAGACGGCCGGCGTAGCATCCTAACGGAGCGGCATGTAGTAAAGCCGAATGCCCCCCGTCACCAGGCGTTTGTTTACGCCGAATGAGACCGAACCGTACTGGCGCTTTTCGTCTCGGCCGCCCTTTAAGATTTACTTATAGCTACGTCCGATCAAACAAAAGATCCGTCTCATTCTAATATATCATCAATGATGTTTTGATTGGAATAGGGGTTGTTAAAATATGTCAATATTATAATATTTAACAATCTAATTATATATATCTAATCTAATATATATATATACACCAAATCCTAGAAATATCCCTTCACTGAATTCAGTTCCCGTTGACAGAAGTGTTTGAGGGAAAATGAATCAGTCGTCTTTAACAAACTGTATTCCACACCATCATTACGAAGAGCATTATGACTCACAAAAGGCAAAGGTGAATATTTGGGGGAAAATGGAAAAAAAGTAGTTAATATCAAAATATAAATTACAATTCATCAACAGGTCCCGAGTTACCTGCATCTGTGTGCAGAGTGTGCTGTGCCTTTATTACATTTATGCCATTCAATAAAACTAATCTGGTCCGTGCAATAACAGCCAAGTCAATGTCAGTGTTCTGTAGTCTGCCGTTACATGTTCTGAGCATTTGTTCCTTCTCAGAGCAAGAAGTTTATCATTCCTTGCATTAAACGTTTGAAGTGACTTGCCAAGGAAGCATCTGAAAGAGATGCAAGCTTATGTTTACAGGGGATAGGTATAAATTAAATAAATGATAAATTATGCTATAAATTAGAAAAAATATATACTCCAAGCTTTGCTGAAGAACAAAGCAGCAAATAAAAATGAAATATCTGAATCTCTCCTTATTTCAGTCTGAAATGAAGTAAATAACGTTTAATGTGTGACAAGTCAAGACAAGTCTGATCTGAAGACCTTGGGCAGGTTTCAGGATGACTCACTCAGTACTGATCTAAACAACAACATTACAGTAAAGCCAGCGGACACCAGTCACAGATGCCACTGAAAGCTAATAGAAAATGTAAAGCTAATCACTTGGCTCCCTTGACACTTTTGGGTTGTGATGTTTCAGGCAGCCGACTGGTAACCGGTAACCAGGTTTATCACAGAGTCTTGTAACCACCATCCCTCCCCCTTCTCTTTTTCACAGATGGTTCGCTCCACAAAAACCGACCAATTTGAGGTACAATATTAAAGATGCCCACCCTCCCTTCTCACTTAGTACCTCCCCGGTATAGACAATAATAAACACTCCAACCCTCTCTATTAGCAGCTCCTCCTAAATATGTACTCCTTCTCCCTTCTCTTTTTCTTCCTTATCTTTTTAACTGTTTTTCAGAAGGAATATCATCGTTGATATTTCGATCTATTCCCTTTCCCTATTAAATTACACCCTTTTCTTTATCGAAACAGTGCTTTCCTCTGTGAGTTTCCAGACGGGTTCATAGAGCATTCCCTTTGGAAACCACGCTTCCGTGTGCTTCTAAAATCCTAACTCCCTTGCAACAGTTGCTCCCTGAGCTATTGCTTCAATGATAATACTTGTTCCCTCCAAATGTCTGGACTGTCCTCTGTCCTGCTGTTCACCCGACCTGAGAGACGGCGAATCCCGATCTCTCGCTGCTCGGCCCGATGGCTCATACTGACGTCCTGCTTCAGTCTCTCTGTCCAGGGGAGCCGCACTCTTTCCTCCACCCTATGTCATCATCCTCATCTCCTGCTCGGGACTGGTCTCCTTTGTCCTTCTCCTGCTGGCCTGCCTCTGCTGCAAGCGGGTGGGAGTGGGATTCAACGTGAGTTTCCCGCCGAGTTACAGCGAGTGCGCCCTGAATGAACACGGGGCTGGACCCGCGCCGGCATCGCTCCTGGCTGCAGCTCCGGCTGCCAGCTGACCTCGACTCTCCTCCCACCTCCTCCTCCTGCAGGAGTTTGATAATGCTGAAGGTGAGGAGTCCTCAGCGGCCTCCAGCCCACCTCCTGAGGACAGCTTCTCCTCACGCCCTCCCCTCCCTGAGGTGTACACGCTGCCCCTGCGAGATCGCCCTCTCTGCCCAGGTAAAACTCCCCTTTTCCTGGAAGTGCCTTTTGCCGGCGGGGCTTCCGACTCCTTCTGAGTCATGCGATGATGACCGGCAGCATCGATCTGACCGCCTTCCCTCTTCCGTCATCCTCAGACTCCGACTCCCAGCGCTTTCGGAGGCACACCCTCAATTATCTCCAGGAGATCGGCAATGGCTGGTTTGGAAAGGTGAGGAGTGGCCAGGAAATTTGCTTGCAGTGCTAGAAACATGCACAGTATGTCATGGCTGATCAAGAACTGTTCCGGTCCATTTAGCGAAGTTGTGCTGCTTTTGTTAGGCAGAGTGATCAGTTCTGCAGGAGACTTCATTCCTTAATGGTTTGTCTTAGGTGATCCTGGCCGAGGTCCTGTGTGACTGCAGCTCCTCCCAGGCTGTCGTGAAGGAGCTGAGAGTCAGCGCCAGCCCACTGGAGCAGCGCAAGTTCCTGGCGGAATCACAGCCCTACAGGTAAAGTTTGCGCAGCTGCGTCTGCGCAGCTGCACTCAGCCACGCACACCTCTTTATGGAGGATTACACCTGGGGAATACGTTTAGCTGAATCTCAGTCTTGCTCATCATGCTGATAAGCATGGTATTGTTGACGTTCAGATATGCCCACCAAGATGGTGTCTTAACATGACGTCTCTCCTGTATGAATCCTTAGCGGTGCTGAGAATCAGGCAGGCTCTGCTTCTTGACAGCACTGCTGTTGACCTATTTATTCTGCACGCCTAAGATAATAATTACACTTGCAGAGTCTGGCAAGACCCCCCCCTCCCCGAGTCTGCTGCTTTTGCTGAGCTGTGCAGTTCAGTGCTGTCGGTCTCTTTTCCCACAGAAGCCTCCAGCATCCCAACATTCTCCAGTGTCTGGGCCAATGCAGCGAGACCATCCCCTTCCTCTTGGTCATGGAGTTCTGTCAGTTGGTAAGGACCCAACTCTGTGGTGTATGGTCAATAAAGAAAGACTGTTTATTTATACACGTGTTTTGGCATGTGGCACTCAAATCCAACACGTAATTGGCGATAAAGGTGTCAGTTATCTTTGGTTTGTTTTAGGGTGATTTAAAGAGGTATTTACGAGCTCAGAGGAAATCAGATGGCATGACCCCTGACCTTCTGACGAGGGACCTGCTGACTCTGCAGCGTATGGCATTTGAAATCACCTCCGGCCTGTTGCACCTTCATGAAAACAATTACATTCACAGGTACGTTTCTGCGAGAAAATGCTGCTTTGGTATCGCTGCCTTTCTGATGGTGAACCATGCTGGACGGCTGCTATGAGGATTAAGTTCATTACGTTTAACGGAGGTTTCCCCCCCATATCCTGCAGCGATTTAGCTCTGAGGAACTGTCTTCTCACTTCAGACCTGACTGTCAGGATTGGAGACTATGGCTTGTCTCATAACCATTACAAGGTACAACAGATGCATGCGTCCTGACCATCCATCTGCCCTTCGGTTCCCAGTACCTGCTCTTACCGTATGTATGTGCTGAAATGCTCACGCGCATTCCTCTCTATCTTGTTTCTCGATGCCATGTTTTTAGGAGGATTACTACTTAACCCCAGACAAGCTGTGGATCCCGTTACGATGGATTGCACCTGAGCTGTTAGAGTTTCGGGGAGGGCTAATTGTTACTGACCAGACTAAAACCAGCAATGTGTGGTGAGGACATTACCGTACTGAATCATGAAATGTATTTGTATATATATAATTTAATTGTTTGTTTTTGTAGTCCCGGAGACAAATTTGTATATGTAAACATACTTGGCCAATAAAGCTGATTCTGATCCTGATATATATAGCTGCAGCTTAGCATTTTTAGCCTAAACAGTCTTGGGTGTGATCACTTAAAATCACAGAAAGTGAATTATTGGTTTAAATGGGCAGTTTAGTGCGCTGCACTGGTAGCGCGCTGATGTGTTAATGTACAGTATTATATAGGAGAGAGACAATGCGCTCCTTAACATCTGACTCCTGGTGCTGAGCAGGATGTGAAGCATAGCCTCCCGGTCCAGCGGCTTTTCTCACTCTTTGTCTTCACCTTCGTTTCCGCCTCTTGCCTCCTGTCGCCATGCTTCCCGCGCTAACAGACGTCTTCAGTGTAGCACCAGCAGATGTTATCATTCGGAGAAATGTCCCCCAGCAGAGGTCCTGCTCTCAGCCACCCTCTCTGTCATTCTGCCGCTCTGTTTATGCAGGTCGCTTGGGGTCGTGATATGGGAGCTGTTCGAATTTGGCTCCCAACCTCACAGACACCTGAGCGACGAGGAAGTGCTGACATTCGTGATCCGCGAGAAGAAGATCACCTTGGCTCAGCCGCGGCTGAAGCTCTCTCACGCTGATTACTGGTTTGTCTTGCCTGCGAATTGCTGCGTTTATTTAACTTCGTTGTATCTTTGGCCGTATTTTTACCCTCTTCTTACCTCTGTTTTCTTTCCCTTATCCAGGTACGAGGTCATGCAGTCCTGCTGGCTTCCCCCATCACAGCGCCCCTCGGTGGCAGACATCTTCCTCCTCCTTTCATCCCTACTAGCAGCAGAACGAGGGGTGACCCGCAGGAGTGTGGGGGGAGAAGATGAAGATGAAGAGGAGGATGAAGAAGAGGGGGGAAGGGGAAGGAACGGAGAGAGTGAAGAGTCCTTCGAGCGGCGGTGGGACTCCCTGCGTCCCCCGGCATTCCATGCCGCAGCAAACGAGCAGCGGCAGAGAGAGCGACAGGAGGAATGCTGTCGGGCTGCAAACGGCAACTCATTCCCGCTCTTAGACCCGGTGGGAAACACGATTACTCCGTCTACTTCTGAACTCGATGACATACTCACAGTCACAGAGACAAGTAAGGGGTTAAACTTCGAGTACTTCTGGGAGAAGGCGCACGGAAGGCGAGGATACAAGCCCCTTCCAGCATCTCAGCACATGCAAGCTGCCAACGCTACACACAGACATTCCCTGGACACGCCCACCGTGGTCCCCGTGATCAGCGCTCGCAGTCCGTCTTTAGCCAGCGAGTACTACATCCGTTTGGAGGAACATACTCCACAGGACAGATCCCCCACTCTTAAAGGGAAGGCACCTTCTCTACCTGCTTCAAAAGGCCATGTCTTGAGATCAGACCCTATGTGTCCTGGGGATCTGGAACTTGTAGAAATACGAAGCAGCACCACAGGAAAAGAGAAAGAGGCATTTGACCCCGAGGATGACTTCACCAGAGGGGGAACGCTTATTCAGACCGTGAGATCGAGCGAGGTTAAAGTTCTGTTGCCCAACACCGGTTTGGTGGAGCTCACTAGAGAGGGTTGCAGTAGGGTTACAGACTTTGCTGTTGTGGATGTTGGGAATAGAGATGGGGAACCAGAAGAATATGTAAAAGAGACATTCACCAGATCTTCTCTGGGAGCTCCAGCTATTTCTCTTCTCAACAAACCTCATTCTGTATCAACTTCATCTGCCAATCACCTTCAGACACGCCCACTTCCAGCCCCTCCCCTTGGATACCACAGAGCGTATGGATCGGTCCACTTTTCTAGTTCCTTTCCTACTGGGAAGACAGAGATTGCTGAGCCATCACTGATGGGAACAAGCTCTTCTTCAAAAACAAACTTTGATCACCTCGGATTCCATCGGCTGCCCGAAGCTCTCCCGCCTTCCCCCTCTCTTTCTCCTTCAATACCTACTTCCTCTGGTCCTATGTGTCCTCCGCCCCACTCTCAGCTTCCCCATCTCCCACGTCATTACAAAGTTCCAAGAGGTCTTTACAAGAACTTTCCTGAAGTTCATGGAGAAACTTATTTCTGTCAAATAAACCGCGCCTCAAATGACTCACAAAGAGACCCAATATCCTGTGATTTCACTGACAGTAGACCCTTCATAAGGCGCTCACACTCACTGGGTAATTCCAAGGAGCACTCGTATCCTCAATCAATAGACAAGGAGACCCTTTATCGAGGCTCATTTTATCCAAAAATCACACGTTCCCAGTCCGTGATCCCAAAACTCGAGAGCGACGGTTCCTCGAGCCCTGTGTACTCAGAAGAGGATGACTCTCCATTTTCCTCCCCCAACAAGGTGCATTGTGGGACGGCTGTTCAGCATCTAAGACTGTCACATGACACGGATCCTGCCGCCACAGAACTCTTTTCTCGGGGAATGAGGAGAACACAGTCACGCCTCGACACCATTCTCCCAGCTATCTGGCAGGAAGACGCAGAGCTGCAGAGGGAGGCAGCATCCACAACCAAAAAGTCCCCAATGCACCTGTTTCTGACTGAGATCTCCAATGTTAATGAATCTAAAGATGGAAAATTGGAGGAGGGTTCATGGGACTTGGAAGGTGGACTAAAGAGTGAACTTCAACCAGAGAGTGATGCAGCAGAAGATTTCGTCCTGCCTGCAGAAGGGACACGCCACTCTCCGTCGCCGATGACAGAGGCAGCCTCTGCGGGCCGCATTCAGTGTCCTGAAGAGACAAAAATGGGCAAAGATTATGTTGTCAGAAAGGGATCCTTTCAAAGGGAACTATTCCTTACTGAAATTGACACGGGGAAGATTGACATAGAGAGAAGCACAGCTGTGGAAGCAGACTCATTCCAGGATGTGCAGACTGACTGGGATTCCAAATGCTGCCCTGGCCCACGTTCTGCTAACCCTCCTACCTGTACACAAGCAGACCAAGCTTTCCCCAGAGAGATGGAAAGGTCTCACTCCTTGATCTCAGAAATAGCCCCAGACGGAGAAGCTGTTCTGGGGGACATTCAGCCAGCTGAGACATTTTTGACAGAGATTATGACAAAAGAACATGGATCAGTATGTGCTTCTTTGGAAAATGACTTTTCCCCAGAAACGTGCGATCCTCTTCCACCCGAATATGAATCAATATGTATAGTTCCTGGTTCATCGCAGACCATCATTTACCAGTCGGAAAGAGCCGCAGGCGCTGCGGATCAGCGCTCTGCAAATGCGACGGAGGCCATTTATGCACAAGTGACAAAGCGCTCCAAGAGGCCTGAGATTAAAGTTACGGTCCGGCCTGAAGTCCCAGTGCTGCAGATAGGATGTGAGAAGAAGGTAGCAGAAGCCCCACACCTGGAGCTGAGGATGCGCGCGTCTGAAGGGACGGCCGGCGTTTTCCCTCCCGGGACCTCACAAGCTGCTGGCGTGTCCGACTCAGCACTTCATCATAAAACTCAACCACAATGCAATTCCGATCCTCAAGCCCAACCTGACGACTTTGTATTCTCAGAAATAATGCCGAAGAACGGCCTTCTGCTGGAACAGATGACTGAAGGAATGAAGGAATATTTAGCACATGGCAAAGCCGGCCCTCCAGGGCCAGGAGAGAACGAAACCAATGCCAAGGTGAAATCCAGACAAACGGAGCAAGTACAAGGTGTACCTGTAGACTGCCCTGATATGAGTTCCACTTCAGGGCAAGAATTAACATCTCAGCAGAGAGTGGACTTTTTTAGAGAATCGGAATCAGTCCAGTCTTTGACGCAACGAAAAGTCAGTGAGGATCCCTCAGACTTGGAGGTTGTAAGCAATGATGGCTCCAGGTACCGTCTTTCCAAGTCAGAGATGGACTGTGGCAGAAACATCGCTGCAGAAAAGCAGAGTGGAGGACATCACACTGAGACGTGCAAGACCGGACCCGACAAGCAAACGCAAGGAGTAGAAGGCAAAGTTCTGCACAACCGAACAGATCCTCTCCAGCTGCATCTGAGTAACTGCAAACAGACAGGAGACAGTGACGATTCCCCATTCAGTGTGGACACTGCGAATGCCAGCTTGAAGTCCAATGATCCTGACATTTTAAATGAAGCAAAGTTTTTTTCACAAGACTCAGACACATCAGATTTGGGTAGAGCTGTGGAAAACAATGTGTTCTCAGAAGGGACAAATATACTGGACAATTCGAAACCCCCACAAAACGTCTCACAAAAAGATTCCGAAAATACCACCTATTTATCAGCCGACGGCAGTCGTCCGGAGGCGGAGTGTGAGATTACGAGCGAGCAGCATCGTACGTTACCACATGTGGCTTCGTTGCCCTTAGTCTGGGACCCGATGTCTGACCCCGCCCTTTCTGTTAATACTCCGACAGATTCTGCCATGTCACCGCTGACGTCAAGCTCACTGGATTGCCTGACCCCCGGTGAGCCTTGGGGTGGGGGGGGCGGTGGCGGGTGGCGAGCCCTGGGGCCCGAGACCCCTCACCGGGATTCCGCGTATTTCTCCGACAGTGACTGGGAAGCTGAGGGTGTGGGCAGGAGAGGCGGCGATGGGGTTATCCTGTCTAGACCTGGCAGTAGTAGAGGTGGAGACAGAGGAATGCTGATGGGTATAGAGGAGAAGACGGAGGCTGAAGAGGAAGGCGAGCAGAGGCGGGGCGGCCCCAAAGTGCGACAGAGCGAAACGGACGCAGTTCATAAAGAGAAGACTGGGCTGGAACGAGAGATGTGGAGGGGAGAGGAAAGCAGCTTGGCAGCGATAATGGCGATTTCAGAAAGTGCCCAACAGAAAGAATGTGCCCATGGTGGTGCTAATAGATCTCATCTGAAGGAATTTACAGGGCTGGATGTTGATTTTGCAGAGGAGATATGTGACAAAGCACGCTGGGCAAAGACGAGTGATCTCGGGGAGCTTAATTGTCACGCATCGCTGTGTAAAGCATCTGCCGGTGAAGAAAATGCTGCGTTTATAGCGAAATTCTTCTCAACGTTAGACGGTGAGTCACTCAAAACTTCCCCATACAGAGACGTAACTGATCCAGTTCCTCATGGAGACACTAAGGAAACACACTCCAAAGCTCCGGCAAACAACGACTCCGTATCAGAAGCCGATACCGTCGCTGAAAGGGAGAGTTTAGAAGAAATCAGGGATGCTGGGCCGTACCCCCAGATGTGGGGAAATGAGCCGAAATCAAAAGAAGATGCCCTAGATTCTGACTCGTATTTGAAATTTGTCGAGAATAAAGACGAGAAGGGTGCATTGACCGAATGCACTGTCGATGGAGAGTCTAGATTAAGTAGGTTCTATAGTGTTCCTACTAATGGCGTCGTAGCAGAGGACCAAGTGCTAGACTCTAGTTACGGGGAATATGCAGACAAAGCAGAGGCCCGTCTGACTCAGTGTTACTGGGAAGAAGGAAGTGCTGAAACGACAGTGTTAGAAATCGGGCACTCAGATGCCAATGAGCTTGGACTGAGGAATCTGTGCTACTCTGAAGACAGTGATGAGGAGAGAGCAAAATCAAAATCAGATACTGAGAAACAGCTGGCAGCTGGGGAGCTGATCTACACAGCTATGGATAGCCTGGGAGATGACAGGCAAGGAGGTACAGGGCCGAAAGCATCAGCAGGCAGGGCTCCGGAGAGCACCTACTCCCTTGAAGATGTTAGTACACAGTCAGGAGGGTTGGATCTAAAAGCCAAGGAGCTGTGGGATGCCATGGAGGATCATGAAGAGAGCAGCGGAGTGACTGTTACTGGGGAGTTGGACTGCTGTCGATTCCAGCAAGGAAGCCTGCACCTGTGGCCCGCGGAAAATGACCAGTGGGCTTCAGCGGAGACCCAGAACTCAGAGGCCGAGTTAGGCAGTGAACTCCTTCCAGGGGTCAGCAAGGAGGCCTGGGTTAGCAGAAATAAAGACATTAGAGGACATGGTTTCTGGGAAGAAGAGAAGAATGATCAGTTTGCAAAGAGTGAGCCTCACCCCGCCATTCTGGAGAATGAGGACACAGCCAATGATGAGCAACAGGGATGGAGGAACTCCCAAACACAGTGCCTACCTACCAAACAGGCTGAGGTCCTGGCAGGTCAAAACCAACCCGGTAATACAATAGGAGATATACAACAAGAAGAAAATGCTGAAAATCCAGAAATAAATTCTGGGAAACAGGACATCAGAGATGAATGTCTTATTTTAGAAGTAGAGAATCTGGAAAACCCAGAACAAGAGACACTGCTAGACATGAAGAGAGACTGTGGTATACATATGGATATAAACAGGGATTTGGAGATAGGAAATACAGGCATTAACTCATCCTTACAAAATAATCAGGAGCTAGACCTTATGGAAGAGAATTACAACTTCAATAGTCTACTGGTTCAAGAAAAAAAGCAAGACTTAGGCAGTGCTGGGCTGCAGAGTCGTCCTGCATTTCCAGATTCATTCATGACTCACACAGAAACAAGAAACGTGCAATGCTCTCAGATAAGTCATGGTGAAGCAAACAGGGATCAAACAGGAGATGTCAGTGAGAACTGTGAAGCTGTGATAACAAGAGAAAGTGCAATGGATATGTGTAGTAAAGTTAAACTTTTGGACTTGGAAGATCAACTTCTTCATATGCCAGAGAACGTGCATACAAGCTCAACTATTTTTACTGGGAATTCACTTCAGCAAAACGTCTCTCATTTGGGAGATAATGGTCTTAAAGCAGACAGTGCTCCGGGTCTCACTTTACAGGATTTGCTATATGTGAAGCCTGTAGAGGACAAATCCACTGAAAATTCTGGTGACAGCAAAACTCCAAAGGCTCACCATCTGAATTATCCACAAAGTCTGGAGCTGGTATCCTCCTTGGTCAGTAGTCAGTCACATTTCTCAGCAAGCATAACAGAGCCCCGGGCTCAGCTGCAAAAGAACATGTCACAGATGTTAGATAAAACTTCTGTTCCCGATTGCATTATCATCCAGAATCTGGCAGAGATTCCTTGCCCGCAAACTGAAATGACTTCCCAGTCGACAGCTGCACCCAAACACCAAACAGACAATGACAGATCTATGAGTGCAGAGAGCAGCATGGATGCTGAGCAGGATCCACAGCCTTTTAGCTCCAGTGCTGCCAAAAGGCAGAATTCCAGAATGTCTGAAGAAATAGACACAAATTTGGCAACAGACAAACATTCTGATGTGAATCTCAGCCATCCTTCAGGCTTGACCCCTGAAGAGTATACACCACATCAGCAGTCCTCTTCCAGTTCTTTCAAAGGAATATCTACACATCTGGAGCCCTCAACAAAGCATTTAGACCAAGTCTCTCAACCTGCATCACCTGATATTTTCTCCCTCTCTTTCTGCAATATGGATCAAGATAGCAAAACTTCTCCATCCCCAAAGATCTCCCCCCAAGCTTTGGCCCAGTGCTCACTCAGTTCAATCCCTGAGTTATTGATCTCCGAGTGGAAGGACTTGGATGAAGAGCCCTTAGAAGACTTTGAGAAACTGGAGCAGCTTTGTTGTATATCAGGTGATGAGGAAAGCCTTGGTGACCTCTTCTTAGGGAACTTAGAACTATTGGAGTCCCTTAAAAAGATTCCAGAGAAAAAGCCCAAGGACTTTGTCGACAAAGATGACGAAAAGATGATTAATTCTTTAAAAGAAGAAGACAGCTTGAAAGTAAGTAGAGAAGTTGATGCAGTCCCTGAAAGTTTAATGCCTACATCAGAAAGACCTGATCAGCGTTTGAGGTCCCGTATGTATCAACCTGAATCAAACCAGATTGTTTCAGATTCTCTGTTTATGTCTCAATCTTCTTTTGGACATGAGAAATGTGATCTAGTAGGTCAATCATTGGTATCACCAAGTAAAACGGGTGAAAATTCTAAGGGACCAAGCCAACTGTCAAAGACGCCAACAAAGAATGGCTTAATGATGCAGGTATGAATCATTACATTTTGTTGATTACAACATTAAACACAATGCTCAATAAAACATCCCCTTATTATATGGGACATTTCTATGATATTATATAATGTTGTAAGAATAACATCATGGCAGTCCAACATGTTGGTGTGCTTTGCCACATATGCCTGCTGGCAGTAACACAATAGTAACCCTGTCTCCTGCCCCCATGTGCACTCTGTCTCCTGCCCCATGTGCACCCTGTCTCCTGCCCAATATGCACCCTGTCTCCTGCCCCATGTGCACTCTGTCTCCTGCCCCATGTGCACCCTGTCTCCTGCCCAATATGCACCCTGTCTCCTGCCCCATGTGCAC
>JAODKM010000126.1:1807988-1830160 GCA_026780845.1 Petrocephalus sullivani | reverse complement strand
CAGTCTTGTTGCCCTTCCCCCGCACCCCCCGCACTTCTTTCTCTCCTCCCCCTTCCCACAGACTGCCCCCCCCCCCCCCCCACTCCCCACTAAGATTGCACTTCAAAGGATATTAAAAAAGAAAAAAAAGTCAATGACGCCACTTAAGCCTGAAATCTGGAAAAGGCCAATGAGACGGGCAGTGGCGGTTGGCACCAGCATGCCTGCATGAGCAGAAGCACCCCCTGCTTATCAAACGTGCCTCCGCTAGTGTAACTGATGGAGCACTAGGCACACAAACGGGCAGAAAAGCCCTCAGGGGGCATCATTATGAGCCTGGTGATGCACTGGAGCCTTACAGCTGACCAGCCCCTGGGAGCGGGGTGCACACTACAGACCTGCTATCCCTGGCCCTACACCCATTGCATAGCAGGTTTATACCTGGGTCGGCCTGAAATGCAGCTTGATGGGTACGGGCAGGAACACAGCCAGCAGTGAGGGAAGCTCAGAGCTGGTACCAGCAGGCACGCTGCACGAGCGCACCACTCACAACTGCGTCACCCATAACCTGGTCCCATATTTTTCCACTTCTTGACGGGCATTTCGCAGCATTTAAATGAGACAAAAAATACCATCTTCTGCCATTTAGGTCATACAGAATTTCACTTAAAATACAGCAAGGACAAGGCATGTGCAGTAAGAGGTGTCCCTCTGGAGGAAAACCCCGCCTCCAGTAGCATGCCGGGGTCACTAAGGAATGTCAGCTGTGCCACAAACCCCGGCCCCCGCCGCCATCCTCACTGCAGGTCACGGTCTTCCAGGTAGCGATACTCAAAGGTGAAGCCCTCCTTCTTCCTCTGGCCCCATTTCTCATAGTCAAAGTAAATGTAGGTCCCCTGGAAAGCAGAGGTCAGAAGGCAGCTTAGCCACTGCAGGCCTCTCCTGACAGACGGCCCAGCGAGCCTCGGGACGGGCCGTACCTGCTCAAACTCGTCTGTGATGGTCTTGGGCTCCTCGTGCCTCTGGAACCACATCATGTACTTGGTGTGGAACCTCCACGACTGCTTCTTCAAAGCCTTGGCTGCCAGGTACTGCGCCTTGGTGCCCTGTGCGGAGAACAGCGGCCATGAACCCGGTGCTGCCCCCCCCCCAACACGGTCAGGGGAGGGACGGGGGCCGTCGCTCGGCCTACCTCAAGATAGTAAAAGATGAAGAAGAGCGTCTCGGTGGAGAGCCTCTGGTAAAACTCCACAGAGTCCGAGTGCAGGGGGGGCACCAGCTGGTGGAAGGGCAGGGTAGGGCACGGGTTCCTCATCAGGTACTGCCTGCAGGAACACACAAGTCAGGCCGCCGCACAGGTACAGCCACCTGGGGTGCTCCCTAGCTGACAGACAGGGTACCTGATCCTCTCGGAGTCAGAGGGGTGCGGCATGTGGGCCCAGGCCGACTCCTGCATGGCCTGCTGGTAGAGCTGCTCTTTGGACAGCGGCACGGGGCCCAAGGGACACACGCCCAGCGAAGGAGGGATGCTGACCTCAGACAGAGAGGGCTGGGGAGCCGCTGGCAGGCCAGAGGTGGCCGCAGAGCTGGGAAAGAGATCTACAGCAGGCAGGAGAGGGCACTCGGTCAGATTTAGGAGGCGCAGGGGAGCCACAAGCCTTAGCCAAGACTTCGGCCTCATCCAAAGGTATTTACTTTACAATGACAATAAGCAGGCCGCCCTGACGGACCATCTCCATCAGCCTGTGCTCACCTCGGTCAGGGAGGGGCAGGCCGGATGCCGAGGCCAAGGCCGCTCGCTCCGCCATGGACTTCAGGGAGCTCAAGGGTTCTGGAGCCTTGTGTGGCCAAACAGAGGAGAGTCACAGCAAACCCAGCTCAGCCTTCCCTCCCAGCCATCATACTGCTCCCCATTTAAGACAGCGCCCCCTTGAGCCCCAGCTTCTCCCCCACACCTAACATGAAGTAATAACATGCGGCACTAAAATATGTAATTCAAATGGTATAAATGACTCGTTTCCGAATTCATAGAAAACAGACTCACAAGCCCGGCACGTTACACTGCACCTGCACGCACCCGCACGCCGACCTGCATGCCCACCCGCACGCCAACCTGTACGGCGCCCTTACACGTCGACCTGCGCAACGTCCTACACGCTGACCTGCACACTCACCCGCACACAGCTGCATGCTGACCTACACGACGCCCTATATGCCGACCTGCACGCCGACCTACATGCTGAACTGCATACTCACCTACACGCTCACCCTCACACCAACCTGCGCGCTGCCCTACACGCTGACCCGCACGCCAACCTACACGCTGACCCGCACGCCGACCTGCACGCTCACCCGCACGCCTATTGCTGGCAGCCTACCTGACACTGCTTTCTCTTCCGTGTGTTTGCGGAGGCTGCGATCGGCCCAGACTGCTCTCCGGTCCCCGCATCCATCAGGATCTGGCGAAGATCTGTGGCCAGCTGCAGGGCACAGTGGACGGTGGGGTTTGATACGACTAAATACAATTAAAACTAATTAACTGCCAACAAGACACTTAGAGAGTCAAGCTCGTGTATAGACTGCAGATACACTGCACATCTGGGTGTATTTTCAGGATCACACAATGCTCTAGTCATGCCTGCTAGTTTTGCCAACTTGGTGGTTAACTGGTAATCAGCAAAGGCATAAAGGCTCTCAGGGGAAAACCCCAAACTGACACACAATATTCCATATAAATGTTTCGCACACACAATGACTGCTAGGTTTTTGTATCTTTCAAGGTTTAACTCTATTAGAAAGCTGCATTTAATTAAGTGTTTCAAATTTATACTCTTGGGGGCATTTCCCAAATAAGAAAGTGGTTATCTGGCATCTCACCACTGGACAGACATCACTCCATCAGCACAGAGTAAGCCACAATAACAATAATAAACATCACACTAACAACCATCAAAACGACCCCCCGGCCCTCACCTTGATGCCCTCCGACCCCGGCGGGTAGGAGTGGGGCCCGTTGAGCAGACTGCCCCCTGCTGGCTGGCTCTCGCCGTAGGATGGAGGGGGGGAGCTGGAGGACAGGCTCATGGAGCCCAAAAGAGTGGTGCCACCCTCCTTACTGCAGGAAGGAAGGTGAGCAGGTTTAGAGGGGGGCCAAAAGCACAAGTAAGGAAGAAGTGCGACGGAACACTCACGGCTGATTGGCTGACGAGCTCAAGGAGGAGGGCTGGCTATCTGGTGATTGGCTGCTACTGTTCAGCGTGGCGTCAGACATGCTGTCAGAAACGACAGCGCTGTAGCCTAGAACAGAAGCAACACGCAAACAGTATAACTACTCCCTATACTACAAGTGTAAACACACATGTAAAGGATGTAATGGTCAGACACTGACTTGTGCCGCCGTTCTGCTTCTGTCCACTAGGTGGCCTGACAGGAACGCCACTTCCTGTGCCGCTGGCCCCGGTGCTCCCCGTGCCACCTCCGATCACCCCCACAGAAGCTCCCGGAGTCACACCAACAGGGCTCCCGGACGCCTGCGCTGAGCCCGCCCCGCCAGCCTGAGTACCGAGGCCCAGAAGCCCATTGCTGGCACCGGCGAGTCCAGGAGCCGGGCCCAGGAGGCCCACAGAAGCAACGCTGCTGCCGTTATTGCCACCACCGGCCCCTCCGGGAGAGGGGAGCCCAGCGGAGCCCACCGGGCCGACCGCCACCCCTCCCGCTGCCGCGGCCTGGGCGTATGGCGCAGGGGTGGAGCCGGACAGGAGGGCGGCCATGGTACTGAGAGACGCCGGCTTCCCAGAGAGGCCTAAAGCGGACGCTTGGCTTGTACCGTTTGGCCCCGGTACCCCATTTTTGGCCAAACCCAAACCCTGAGCCATCCCCACAGCCAACACGGGAGCAGATCCCAAGGGGGCCTGGGGTTGGGAGCTCCGGCCCCCGGAGCCGGCGGCCACGGAGCTGGGAGGCGAGGAGGCGGAAGACACGGGAAGGATGACGTGGCCGGAGGAGCCCGGGCTGCTGGCTGGGGGGACGCAGGCTTTGGGCTGAGACGCGGCCTGCGGGGGCTGCTGGATGACGGCGCTGAAGGTGCCGGAGGTGTGGCCGAGCCCCGAGGACGCCGGCAGCGAGACCAGCGAGGACGGCCCCGAGGAGGACGAAGAAGCCGACAAAGACAATAACGAGGGGTTTCCGTTCTTCACGGGTGACTGGAAAGGAGGAGGGGCACTTAGAGCATGTAGAGGAAACCCAGCATGTTTAAGATGGCAATTACAAAAAAGCAGACTTTAAGCAATTCAGAGAGTTGAGACATTAAAACACTCGGAAATCCCTTAAGCCATAGAGACAGGGTGTAGGCATGATGGAGACAGTGCACTCAGATCAGCCGCCTACCTGGCTGATGTCACTATCTGTAGAGCGCCCCCTTTTCTTATCATCTTCTGAGTTATCCTGAAACACAGGCTCCCACAAATAAGTCTTGGCACCATTTCCATAGATACTGGGCATGTTAGCATTAGCAACACTCATGGGCTCCTATAATGCCAACGTGTCATTGCAAAAGTCACTGGGCCCATTTCCTCAATTCATCTACGCCTATTATGAGTTTAAAACCTCTTAACTAATAAGACAAGGGCCTTACTTAAGGTACCAGAAAGTTTATGGGTGGACAAAACAGTTTTAGAGACACAACCTGGCAACCCAAGTATGACAGCAGAGGGGTAACGGTGAGATAGGGAAGGGAGCCGTGGCTTCCTCACCACAGCGCAAGCAGCCGGGGACGGAGGGATGGGCGAGGAGGAGGTGGTGGAGGTGGGGGTGCTGCTGGACTGCAAGAAGATCTCGTCCTCCATGTGAGAGTGCCCAGGTGGAGAGGTGGCCACCACAGACGCAGCTACGGGGCAACACAGCAAAGGTCAGCTATTGACTTTGAAGATCTTTATATAGACAGAGGAGACACAGTTATAGCCCTTCTCTAAGAAATTTGTATAGAAGTAGGGTACACCGTAATCCAGCACAGCCCAGACCGAGCATCACTGAGCAACTTCAGGAGGACTTACAGATGTCCTCAAGATCAAGGTCATCATAGAGGAATTCATTCTCCTCAAAGTCGGGGTCCTGTGAAGAGTCGAGATAGTACTCCACGTCATCCTTGATCTTGCGGATGGCGTCCACTTGCACGGAGTCGTTGTCCAGCATGCGCAGGATGGTCTCCAGCATGCGGATGTGGTACCTGTGCTTCTCGATGAAGCGCTTCAGCTCCTCGATGCGGTCCTGCTTCTGTTACGAGGGGGGAGAGCCAAGGCCACCGTTTGCGCGTAAGCCGGAAAGAGGCGCCCGTTCACCCGCAGGAGACCGCGGGAAGGAAGACCAACCTCTTTATCGCCCTTCTTCTTGCGGGTCTGAACAGATAGAGACTCCACTTCACTCTCAAACTGATCCACCTGCATATTTAGAGTGTCTATTGTGTTCTGGTAGAGAGAGAGAGTACAAGCAAACCATCAGACTGTTATATGACACCAATACTACCATGTCTGTCAATGGCTCACTGGGCGCCTACCGTTAGCCACTGGCCAACCTCCTCCTTCTCCTTCTGGGCCGGGTCCACCTTCTGGGCCAGGCCCAAGCCCTCCTTGGAGTAGGCCTTCGTCTTCGTCTCACGCTCCACGACCTTGAAGCGCTCCATTTGCTTCGAACAGAGAGAAAGTGAGGCGGGTCCCGCCTGCCAAACAAGCGCCAGACTCGGGATTCGGCACCGAGGAACACCCCACCCTACCGTCTCGATAAGTTTGCGGTTCTCCACCAGCTGCCTCTTGTCTTTGATCTCGCTGGAGGCCACCCATGTCTTTATCTGGTCTCGGAGTCGCTGGGGAACAGAGAGCTCAGTGATGAGGGACGGCGTGTAGAGGAACTCCACCAAATAGCATCACACATCCACTCAGCTTCCTAGCACTTATCCTAGTCAGGGTGATGGGCGGCTCAAAGCCTGTCATGCAAAGGTCATGCAAACTCCACAGACATAAAGGGATGCAGGATGCAAACCCCCAACCCTGGAGATGTCAGGCAATTGTGCATAAGTAGAACTAAATGCTGTTTCTTTTAACAGTAACTGATGCAAATGCATACCCCTGGCAAGCGTACGGTACCAAACTACTAATCCATGGGTTCATACCTGTAATTTTTTTATCTCTTTCTTGAGATCCACTTCATACTTCTCCTTCTGGTTAGCATTAGCCGCATTGTGAAGCTAGGAGACACCAACAGTGCTCAGCTGCAGAGGCGATCGCCCATACGCTGAGGCCCACAAACTGCACACCGACACCAAACACGCTCACCTTCTGCCAGATGTCTTCAAACTGTTCTACACCTTCGGCCACCTTCTTCAAACATCGATCTATTTCACCTGGGTGGAGAAAGGTGTGTATTAATCAGCGCCCAGCCAAGACTGCCCCATAGGATCAGCATCATTCTCAGCACTTATTCCGAGGAAGGGAGCAGTTAGATCTCCCTAAAGGGGTGAAATAAATGCATCCCCACAATCATGCATGAGGTCCCCAAAGGAGGGTACAGCAGTCCGTACCGCACGCAGCCTGATCGGCAGCGGGCTTACCTTGTAGTTTCCTCTTGTCTGCCATGACGCCGCCGCTATGACACGGTCTTCATGCCGTCCGAGACTCTGCTGGCCGGAGGACTTCTGGGGAGACCCGGGCGTCGCTTCTGCAACAGCGCACCAGAGTCAGCAGAGCACACGGGAGCCCTAACTACGTGCCCAGGAGAGGCGCCACTTATACCGGCGCGGCGCCGTGAGAATAAGGCCCCGGACACGGCGGCGGCGGCCGGGCTGAGGCGGCCACGTTACCGGCGGCTGCGGGGGGGTACGGCGGCCACCGGGCGGCCGCCCGTGCCAGAGCGGCGTGTGAGTGCGAGCGGCCGCGGGGCCGTTACCTGAATCCCCCGCCTTTCCCGCCGTGACCCGTCGCGCCGCGCTCTTATTCCGGAGCCCCCACTGCGCTTTTACTGCACTTTACGATACGCGCTTTCGGTAAACAATCGGCCCGCATATCAAAGATGGCCGCCAGGCGGCCCCTTTCCTTACCGCTGTAGCGCCGATGGCAGGGCGACCCGCCCTCTCGCCAGCCCATTGGCCGACCGATAGCAACGGCCATCTACTATTGGCCATTAGCCGCCGTCAGTCAGCGCCTATAGCGCTACTACTTCCGTAGAAATATGGCCGTGATTGGCCATAACGCTCGACTGAAGGGCTATAATGAGGGAATGGTGATTTATAAAGGGCGCGATGGCTTCGCGATGACGCGTATCTCCATCCTTCTTCATCAGGGACTCCGAGGCTCTGCGTCTTCTTTTTGGTTTAATGTTGGATTAGCCTACTCAGCGCTGAATGTTTGACCGTGCTCTGCATACCTTGCTGTACGTCCAAGAATTCGACCCCTGGGATTTTTAAAGTTTATCTAATGTATTTCATCTAATGTAATGTAGCGCTACATTACGTTGAAAACACGACCCTTAGACCAGTGTTTCCCAACCCAGTCCTTGGGGAACACCGGACAGGCCACGTTTATGCTCCCTCCCAGCTCCCAGCCAATCAGGAACACCCGAGTACCTGGTCCAGGTGTGCTGGTAGCTGAGAGGAAGCAAAAACGTGGGCTGTTCGGTGTTCCCCGAGGACTGGGCTGGGAAACACTGCCGTAGGCAACGTTGATTCAGTGGCTCTTTTTCAACATAGAAATTGTTGTTGCTGTAAAAATTAGTTGAATTTGTAACTTCAACCGTATAACAACCTTTCTAACCATAATTCAGTGTTGAATTGATAACAGTTGCTCTCTGGGGCGTTTTCCATTTGTGAAGTGCTTTAACCGGTCTTGTAAAATTGATATACCCCGCTACATTGAATTCTGGCATAAAATGACAAATATAAATTAAACCTGAATTAAATACTTGGGCATCCATCAGGTGAATTTCATATTTAAAGCCTTGATGGATGGCTGATTTGCTGAGTGTTGCCAAGCACAATAGTCCTGAATATCAGCAGGTTGGGTGGTGTTAAAAAGGCATGGGTTACCTGTTGCTTAACACCCATGTTTCTAAACATTTTCTCTTTCCTCTAGTTGATGTTCCCCTAGATTAGTTTACACTTGACTCTGCTGACAAGTTACTAGTACAATTAAGTCTGCATGACTTCCTTGCCTGGCTGATCATAATAGCTGGCTTGCTGGCTGGATATGCACGACTTACAGGGTGACTCATACTTTGGAAGAAGGGAAGCATCAAGTCAACATTTGCTTATTAAAACTTTCAATGAGGAGGTTTCCACCAAAGTGGGTGTTTCATAAAAATCATTTAATTTTAAATGCAATGAAAGTCAGTCAGCAGTTAATCTCAGAGAGCAATGCATTTAATCAGCAAACACGGCTAATATCAGCATATTGGTATCTTAATGTGAAGCCATTTTATTCATTTTAGTACTATAACCTACTATAATTTTGGCAGGAGGCTGTATTAATAATTTTCAAGGAATTAAACAAGATTCAAGATTCTTTATTTGTCACATACGTCGTTATACAGGTACAACACGCAGTGAAATGTATCCTGTATCGCTCGTGCTTCGTGCAAATAAGTCTCTAAATTAACTTAAAGATAGAACAGAAAATACACATAGTATTATGGCAAAGTGAAGCACAGCCTGTTTTTTTAGTTCTGCCTTGTAGGTCGCAGCAATCTTTACACTGCATGTAAGATTAGGCGTAAGGCAATTAATCATATTTGTCTTCTGATAACTGCAGATGGATCCCTGACTAGGCCGTTTTTCTGTTGTTGTGTGTCTCATCGATAACTATTCTGTGGAGCCAGTGTTATGTCAAGTAACTTATGGCGTAATACCTTATTTTACATTGAATTAAATTGAACTTTTATTTGTTGTTTACACAGGTACAGAAATACCAGGACATTGAATTCTTGCATGGTCCCTCCATCAAGGTTTACCATCAACAAACAAGCTAACGCCAAAATGATACATTAAATTTAAATTAAGTGATAAAAAATAAACAAGGTGCTATAGTGATGGACCAACACAGTTCCTTGAGGGTCAGAGGTAGCTGAGGGGGTGATAAACTGGAGATTTTGGACCCCATGAAAGCATTATATTGGGTACCCACCCCAGACCAATCTAGCTATGTCCTGATGCGAGGTTAGACCCTTTCAGCTGGACCGTGATTGTCCTGGTTGGTGGGGGTCCTTGATGGATGGCCCCTGCGTTAGACCTGAGACTCCTTTACAAAGTAGAATCCTTACTGATTCATTATGGAGACTTTGTGGGATGATACAGCTGCAATTGTGGTTCTGAGAATTTTCCAGAAAATTATAATGGTCACATTTCCTCAAATACCCCCAAGCAGAAATATACAGCACAATAGTATAACCATTTCATTTAATTAATTTTAGTTTGAACTCACCTCACCATAAGCCATTCATCCATTTTCTGACTATATTAGTATAGATCACAATGCAATTCATAGCATAAATTCAAAAAGTGATCTCACAATAACTGGTCTCCATTTTTTATTACAAAAGACAAAACCACTGTCAAACATTTAGATAAAGCATTACAGTTAATATAAATACCACTTTAAGTTTAACTTTATTTTAACTAAAATACAAAATAATGTTATAAACTATACTGTTATTTTATATTCAATTTTATCTTCCCAGTAAAACACACCATACCAATCAAATCTATCATTTACAAGTAAAAATAGTAAAAGAGAGCATTAACTAACATGTACATTGAAAGTTTTATTTAAACTGAGACCACGCTGTGAGTGAGTCCTACAAGGTGGAGGCACCATGTGTGTTTGATAAATGAGAGAGTGCCATTGGGCTGGGGAATCCCCTGCACTGGGCTTCAGTCAGCATGGAGAGGTCTGCTTCTGACTGCTGGGAAGCAGGAGATGATGAGGAAAAGGTTACATTTAATCACTGTGCAGATTATCTGAAGCAAGACGGCAAAGCAGCTCGCTCATAAGTAGGGACGTAAGAAGGCCTTAGGCCCCTCCCATTTTTGTGATGTCCACATAGAGCTACGGGAAAATGCAGTGGTGCGAGCCTGTCACACTCACCAAGCACACTGTGAAACCTGCTTTATGAGCTTCCCATGTCTCTTTAGGCATACTAAATCTCAAAATGATCTCTTCCCCGAAGACCAAAATGGTCAGCACTGATTACAAATTTACAAACTATTTGTTTGTTTTGACAAATGGCACCTCTCTGTCTCAGGAGTCCCTCACCTGTACTTCCCGGTCCTTCTCCTTGGGGACACGGTGTCTTTTCTTTTTGGGCCCAACAGCAGACTGCAGCGGAACAGAAGGTGAAGATCCTGCAAACCCATTTGGCCTGTTGTCTTCTCCCCCAGGCACAGATTCCAGATGGCCCCCACCCTCATCCTGAAAACAAGAGAGCTACTGATTAATCCTATGACACAGACATTCTATTTGCACCCCTGACTCATGTGTCATGGCGATACCCTATTACATCATAATCCTCCTAAAATGTCAGCAATCAATTCCTTCTTCTCACCTCAAGAAGTATAGTGAGATACGCACTTCTATAATCGTCTCCGTAAGAATCGAGAGTCTTCATCAAAAACCTGCATCAGACAGCAGAGTTTTGGGATTAAACTCAGATAGAAAATCCACATTTCTCTTCCCCCCAAACTGTCAATACTTATTCAAAATATGTGGAAGGAACTACCTTCTTTCCTTCTTTAGACGCCGTGTCAGTCTGTGGACCTGATGGAGGCGGCCGAGGATCCTTTCATTCACCTGGAAATAATATTATTCAAAAAGTTTATTTGCACGTCCTTTGTAGACAGTCACATGATGTGTTTTCAGTCAATCTCCCAATTCCTAATTTCAATAATGGATACTATTAACCATATGTACTAATTAGCCACACTTATTCACTGTGTAATCTTAACCAATTAAACTTACTTGTTCAATCTCCTTGCAACGCTTGCTTAATGCGAAATACTTCCTTTTCTCTCGCTCCCTCCTTTCTTCTTCCTCTTCCTCCTCCTCATCCTCATCATCTTCCTCGTGTCCAGGCCCTGACCCGTGCCCCCCACTGTGAAGAAGCTCGCTACCACCTGGCCCGAGTTCAACTTCCCCTGGTCCAAGCTCCACTCCCCCGGGTTCCAGTTCTGCTTCCAGAATGTGTCCCCCAAATAAAGGAGGGAGGTCGAGGCCAGAGAAATCTTCCATCATCTGCAAAAAAGACAAATGGGGTTATAGTCTTGTGCCACTGTCTAACATTAAAATATTTTGGTCGCAGTATTTTTTTTAAGACTTTTAAGTAGACGTCACTTTAATTCATCATAGAATATCAAAACTGGCTGTAGTTCTTAGACTAGTGGTTATTAATTAAATTAACATCATAATAAATGTGTAGATATCCAACCGTAACATAAATTAAATGAAAGAATCCGAGAAAATCGAATTGTCCTTTAACCGGATGACAGACTTCTCGTACAATATGTACACATTCTTCCTAAATTTACAACTGGGTTAAAGCACGCATAATTCACACTCCAGCGTTAACATGTTTTACCAAAACCATAATAACTGATACCTTGACTGAATATTGATGTCCGAATCCAGTTCCTACAGAACACAATAATAATTTGCGTTACATAAAAAACGATATATCCACTGAACAAAAATAGTATAAAGCACAATCATCTCACTGTTCATGCCATCAAAACATAAACTTACCACGTCGCTTTTATTATGCGTCACCAAGTTACCGTAAAATAACATAAAATGCGCAATGCTATTCAAGTAAGGAAATTGTGCTTTTAAAAACTTAATCAGGAACTGAAATGGAAACCTCATTATCAGATCTTCTAGCTCAAAAATGCATTTTGAGTTAGCTTTTTTCTTTGAATCTTCTATTTTTAAACAAGCCATTCATCAGCGCGCACTGATGGAATAATTTAACTACAACTCCCATAAACCCGCTGCGTGACATACTGGGGGAATCATGGCCGCGCGTAAGTATTTAGCTGAAAGCTTGTTATTTGGTATTTGACTTGTATTAATATACCTCCCGAAGCACGTGGGGCGTAGTGTTACTTATCTGGGAAAGCCGTCTCTGTCTGTGTTAGTAATCACATATACGGTGTGTCCCTAGCGCTAAAGGTGACCTTGTGTTAGTGTGGCCAGTGAGGCCGTCGGACGGCCGCGGGCTCTCCGCCTCTTTAAGGCCTCTTGTTTTATTTTGTTTTGTTGTCACTTTCGTTACGTGTTACATGCGGAGTAAAAAGCGTGCAGAAAAATCATCATTAAAACGAGCGAGCGTGCTTTCAGGGAGTCAGGGTCTGTAAGAATTATGCGCTGATCTATTAAAAAGACAAGCATCCTCACAGTGCTTAGAACCTATGCAGTAAACTTAATATGAAATTCCTCAATGTTAAGTAAACAAACTTAAATATACATTTTCGATTGTAAGACTGCTTGTTTACGGCAGAAGGTGAACATGCTATTTTGAATGTGGATCAAACTTAATGCAAACCCAAACAGATTCTCATCGATTCTGGCCCAGTTAAGGCTTTGGTACCGTGAATTGTTAAGGTATTTGCTAGTTTTTTTCATTCGGTTAACGGAATACAAAATGAATGAATACTCGTATATAAAGATCTTATCATTGTTATAAAGTCTGCCATTGCGTCCTTTGATCAAATGTAGTCTAACATCAGAGATGTTATGGATCCCTTAATCTTGTTTTGGTGTCCCTGAAGTTTATGTAAATTTCATGTCACGGGAGGTTTACATTTCTGCTTCATTACTGGTCATTTTTTTAAATGTTTCTTGATTGGGCCTGTATGCATGCCTAGAGGAGCTATTCAGTTTCATCTTAGATCAGTGTATAGACTTCAGTATTTAACTTTCACTGTAACCGTATTTCACTGACGGAAAATGAGCATTTACTGCTGTTAATGACTGACTATCGGGTGACAGCGCGCACAAGCTGACCAAGTCTTACTGTCCTCCTCAGGTATCGGATCCTTCCTGAAAAACGCTTGGGCCAAGGAGCCCGTAGTTACAGCTGCCTGTGGAATTGGGCTCATGGGTCAGTCTTCCTGCATCTCTGATTCTGACTGTACCTACATGTTGTGTGTCGTTGTGCCATCTGGCAGACGCGCTTAATTTGTCGTGGTGCTGAATGAATGTGCAGGTTTTGTGTCTGGCTGTGTCCCGAATCCCTCGCCGAGTCGCAGTAACCCTGCTTTCTGCCCTAGCCGTCATCCTGCCTTTAGTGAGTCCGTATACCAAGTACTCGGCGATGATGAACGCCGCCGTGCCCTACAACTACCCAGGTATCTGCTCCAGTCTTTCGACGTTTTGCTCATACAGCTCAAACGGTCATACTGAACCCCAAGGTCGTGCCAGTTTTACATAAAGCATAACTGCCACAATCTTTTGAGAAGAATTCTCAAATGAAAGTTAGTGCACATGTTTTTGTTGGGCAAACACTGACCTGTTTTCTCTGGCTCCTTTACGCAGTGCCTGTCAGAGACGACGGGAACATGCCAGAGGTCCCGAGTCACCCCTGTCACCCCGAGGGCCGCAGTCTAGACTGGCTGAAAAACCTGTAGTATCAAAGTGTCTTTGCTGACTGTGTCCCTTTGATTTCCGCGCTGTTCATGTGTAATAAACCTCTTTATTTAATGTCTTCTTTTACCTTCTTTATCATTCCCAGTTGGGAAGGAGTGTGTTTCCTATATTTACAAAAATGTTCAATATTTGAAAACATTTGGTTAAACTGCAATAAAAAGGAATTAAGATTTCAACTTGATGGGGACAAAACAGTCAATTTTATTAGTTAACATTTATTTCACCTTAAAAAAAAAAAATCAGCTTACATAGAAGTAAAAATTGTTTGGAGACATTTTACCAACTCAAGTGTGATAGGCCTTTCTGATGAAGCACAGGTATATCCAGTCGAAATCACTGCATAGCCTTCTTATTGCAAAACCACAGGGGTATTAATGTCAGACTTTTTAAAAATTGGTTCTGCCAGGCCAGAGGTTCCCACTTGAGCTGGTATCACAGTACAGAGAATAAGGGCTTCATGTCCTATCAACAGAGATCAGCCCTCCATCAGAATGAACAGAGCAGAATGGAAGGGGACCTGGTGGCCCCGGTGCAGATCATCAGCAGGGTTCCCTTAACAAAAAGTTATTTAGGCAGTGCCACCTGGTGTTGGAGTACGGTAATTGATTAAAAAAACTGAAAAGATTAGTATACAAAAATATTCAGGCTGTTTCATATACATCATTGCATCTTTCATTTGTTTTTTTTTTTTACTGACAAAATTTCTCCTGGCCCTTAGTTCAAAAGTTGTAGGCCACTATTGAACAGAATTCTTCAGTTCTGGTTCTAGGGGCTTAGAGCTGCACCTATCTATGTGTGACTTGGGTAAAAGTTACAAGGTTTAAGTATAAGATTTGTTTTGAGAAATAAGTCATTCCTTGTGTCATTAACTTTAAAGTTACACAATTTTCACGATTACAAAAATGTTACGCCCAGCATCATTCAAAACACTTGCTATTAGAATTACTATGGCACTGTCATGCCTTGTCTTTGACACAATTGCTCCAGTCTCTGCACAAAGGAGAAGGCAGATTAGTGGTGCGTTTCATTAGTGAAGGCAACTGCTTGGTTTGGAAATATATTCCCATAGCACACTTATATCTGACAGATTGTTTCAAACCCATGTAAACATGGATGAATGCCAGAGCATCTCCATGGGAACCTTTTAAAACCCATAATACTAAACCCCGATGTGGCTGGGAGCACAAATCTAAAGGTATTGAGACACATACTTTTTTAAACATCAGAGAAGCGATAGCAAGGGACACACAGAGAGGGATATCTCCATCGTTTGCCTCTCACACTCCTGTTCACACTTACTCGGGCACATTTCAACTTTCCGTGACCCTCTGACTCTCCTCTTACCGCGACGCCGTTCACACAGTCCTGCTCTCGCAGCTGATCCTGCTGCCCTCACCCCACAGTTGCCATGTCTCTCAGGAGTGCTGGCAACCTGATTTTCTAAGTGTCTGTAACTGGGCGAAACCTGAGTTCTCTGATAATATTCCAAGCCCTCACGCCCAGACCATCAGGGTTAGGGTCACACCAAGGGCTTTTCTTAAATTCAGACCCCTAAAGGACAAAATCCAACTCACCCAAAGTCCTTCATGTTTCCCTCGATTCTCTGCTGTCCTTACAATAAAGCAATTATTCTATCATTGCCACTAATCTGCTTCCATAAACATCTATAAATAGATATCCTTTGTTGCCATACGTGTCTGGCTTTAGAATAAAAACACCCTTTTCTGAACACAACACCAAAATTAAAAGAATACTAGTCATTCACTAACAACTTTCATTGAAATCACAGGAATATTGCTATTAAGTCCGTTGTTGTAAAATATTTAAACATCTGTATTCTGATATTAGCAATACAACAATGTAAATTATATTCATAGGCAAATAATATATAAAATGGCCCTGTGGGTCTATGATTTAGCACCCGCATATTTAATCCATTTACCCTTCACACACAGGACAAACATGTAAACTACTTTTCACAAAAAAAAAACCTAGGTTTTCTTTTGTAAAAGCCTAGATGACTTGTAAGCTTAACTTCTGTAATTATATAAACAAATAAAAAGCATTAGGTAATCTTAAAATGTTCAAGATTAAGTCATTTTGGGCCAGCGTTACTACACACGTTGCAATTATTTAGGAGAAACGTTATTATAGCTGAAATGATTTACGGCTCGTTAGCGGCCTCAGGTGGCCGCGGAGCGGAAATACAAGGAGCCTGAACCTCCTACACGAAACACGGGATGCTGCAATGCATCGATTCCTCAGGGGCGAGGTCCTATAAAAAAGCACTTCCCCATCCTGCAACACGTTTATGGCGTACAGAATGAATTAACATTAATAACAAAGGAAAGAAAAACACACTCCGACATCATAAAAATAAACCACAAAAGCAGAATATCAGTGTTCAGCCAAACAGGTCAGTGTTACAATATATCACTTTTACCCATAAAGTCATAAATGATACTGAACATTCTCAGTTTTTAAGGGTATTGATATTTCATTTATATTTTTATATATACCTAACTTTAATTTTTACCAGTATTTAAATAACATTTAAATAAACTGGACATTTTTTGTTTACCACTGCTACTGAGTATATTTATACCAATATACATTATATAATCTGGCCTGAGGTTACAGAACACTTTGATCAAACCTGCATAACATCTGGCCAAATGCTTACCATTAATAAATCCATTTTCCACTTCCAAATCTCAAAGGGAGCTTGTTATTTTGAACAATTTTAATGCCAGACTTTCCTATTGGTCAGTTCAGCAGACACCCATCCTATTGGATGAGAGGGGCGGAGCGATCGTTGGTTACTGTTTTTCGGAGGCGGATGTGGGCGAATGGATTGGTCCTGAGAGACACGAGAAGAGAGTCAGCTGAGCTGCCAGGGCAGAGGAACGTGAGCCGCTCTCTCTGCTGAAACTCTTACCTTGTTGGCGACGGCGGAGGGGAGCCAAACTCTGCTGAAAGCTGTGAAAAAAGAGAAAAAGCCAAAAAAGGTTGAAAATATGTAAGCAGCTTATAGGTCTGGGTGGAGATCAGAGTGCAATGAGGACATTGGTTGGCACGCATTTGACAGGAAGCGCTTCTTCAGGTCTTAGCACGCTGTCTGACCCTCCCGGTTTTGGATGGGCCGGTCCTGTGGCAGTCTGACCTGGGTGGTCTCGGGGTTGACCATGCTGTACGGGCGAGGGCGGAATGTGCTGACTCGCTGGCTGGGGGTTGTACGCTCCTCCATGGGCTCCGGGTTTGTGGCTTGTGCCCCCGGTGCGGCCGCCTTGTCCAGCTGCCCAATGCTGCTGCTGTTGGCCTTGGAGAGGAGGTTGGAGCCGAGGCTGGGAGGCGGAGAGGATGAGGGATGCAGGCCAGGAGTTTGCAGCAGCAAAAGGCAGGAGAAGAAGGTGGAAGTTAGGTACCGAAGCACAGTCTACCGTAGAGAAGCTGAACGGGGAGTGTGGCAGTCAGAGCCCTTCAGCTGCCAATGTCAGATGGATATGGGGCCACTAACAGCTCGAACAGGAAAGCCAGCTTCTGCTAGTTACTCGAGCAGCCATCTGCCATCTGCCATTGACACCAGGACTGGGCGATATATCGGTAACATATCGCATCGTGATCATGAACATTCATATCGTCATCAGTCTGAGTATAATGAGCATCGTGGTTTAGCCGAAACGCTTGTTTTCTTGCATAATGAACAATATTTTTAAACATATTCAATCAAGATATGAGCCTCCTCTCAGAGTCATTTATCATTATACCTATCATATGCTCCTTAACTACTAGCAGAACAATTTAGTCATAAAAATCAGAAAAACTCAAAACCATGTCATATTTTACCGTTTTCTACAAATGAATTTAAAAATATTGTGATAAACACTGGAATAAGTTACAGACACGTTTTGTTTCTGTGGAAAATGAAAGATCAATCTGTTGGCCGGGTTTGATAAAAATCATAGACAGACATAGACTTATATGACAGGTCATATAAGTAAAATATAAGTAAAAGGCTGCGTCCCATTTTGATTGCGATTGAACTTCGGTGTGAAAGCACCTAATGGCTCCATATTCCATATAGCCAAAGACCGAGAATAGTGTCCTGACTACCAGTAAGCACTGACTGATCTCAGAAGACTAAGACTCCTCTTTCCTGTGCCCACTCTGAGTTCTGTTTGCCAGAGTGAATTACAAACCTGTTTTCTGGAAGCTCTGCAGAATTTGGGTAAGGCTGAGTATAAGAGAACGGAAACCAGCCTTTCCTGAGTGGAAACAGAGAGAGACTCATAATTAACTGGACAGCCTGACATAATTAACAGTCAGAAAAGTACCAAGGGGACCACACTGCAAAGACAGATGGGCTTACCGGGCCGTCCTCTCATTCTGCCCGTAGTGCCAGCCATCGCGAGGTTCAGAGATGAGCAGAGTGAGTGTGTCGCCAGGGACAAACTGTAGGAGGCAGGCCCCCTCGCTCCCACAGCCACCCCCGCCTCCGGGAGCGTGGGGGAAGAGGGCTTCCACTCGGGTAGGAGGGGAGAGGGGGAGCACTCGGGGGAGAGTCCCTCCTGAGAGTGGCAAAGGGCAGGAATTACATTACCATGGTGATCCAAACAACGCTATCACGTTGCACGATGAGCGATGGGAAGTGTGCAGCAAGCATACCCAAAAAGCCCAGCCGAGCATCACTGACTGGTCTCCGCGGCAGAGGCAGAGTCGAGGTGGTGTACAGCTCGGTCGCTTTCAGCAGCAAAGGATTGTGGGATGGTGGAGAATTACTAGCAACTTCATGATGCAGGACAGGTGTAAGAGCCCTAGAAAGAGGGGCACTGTGGGGTAGAGGAGGGCTTTTGGGAGCAATTGGGGAGAGAGACAATGTTTGCAGGGAATTCTGGGACACTGGGGAACTATGACTGAGGGAGACGGTACTGGAGGTGGAGGTATTATGGGAGAGGCTTGACGCATTGGCAGTGGAATGATTGGCCGTGTGCTGGGAGCGGCCATAGCTGGAGGTGGGAATGTTGCCGTTGCTGTTGAGCGTGGAGGTCTGCTGGGAGGTCTGACTGGACTGTGCAGAGAGGCTGCGGAAGGTTTGGGGACCAGCACCGTGAGCAGACGTCTCACTCTGCAAAGACGGCAGGATGCGCTGCGTGCAAACAGCGCTGTCGCCGTTTAACAGGGGCGGGACTTCCTGTACGGACAGCCTCTGAAAGCCAAGCAGGAAGGACAGGGAAGGAGGAGGCTTAGGGTTAGGATTGTACACCTGAGGATTCACATGTAGTTACCTCTGCTGTAGAAGTAGCCTAGACGCCGACAGCACTTACCTGCTCCATGGCCTGGGGGGCGCTCAGCTTGGCCTGTCGGAGGAGCTCTGCAATGCCCGCAGCCCCCGGGCCCTGGGGGGCAGTGTGCCGCAGCAGATTGAGAGCCCTGTCTGGAAGCCGCGTTGGCTGTGAGCAGGACTGTTGCCACGAGGACAGCTTCTGCGATAAGAGCTCCCTGACCTGGGTGTACAGCAGCACATGAGCTGCATCAGCAATTCTCTCCAGTGTTCAGAACCTCTTTGAAGGAGTATTACTGTTCGTCACATGACACAACGCGCAGAGTTTGCATGTTCATCTCAAATCATACAGGGTTCCTCACATGATTCAAAGACATGAAGTTAACTGGCATTCTTATTAAACTGCCCATAATAACGATTAACGATTATGTGTGTCCTGTGATGGCCTGGTATCCCTACAGGGTGTAAACGAGCATGGTGTTATGTGTCGCTTGGGAAAGGCTCCATATCTCCATTACCCTGACTAGGATGACCAGATGAAAGATGTCAGGCAGGCTGGATTGATGGATGGATGGATGGAAGAAATGTACCCTTGTTGACATTATTAGTATTAACAGACAAATATAAAAAAGTTATTGGTCACCTGAATGAGATTTCCTACCGAATTTATATAAAAAGCAAAAGCAGAAAGAATGTATAGCTGGATGAATGAGGTAGGATTCCTGCCAGACTTCATCTTATACAGCACATACCGGGCTTTACCTGCAGTAACACCCCCGTCCTGCAGGGGGCAGTGTGCACCTACCTTGCAGTGGTAGTTGATGAGGAGCTTGGTGACAGCACATTGTCTGTCCACCAGGAAGCAGTACCTCCTCCTTTCCTCGGTGAGGGCGGAGCGGTAGCCCGCCGCCACCAGGCTGTCCAGCTCGCCCTGACGCCGGCTCATCAGCTCGACAAACTGAGAGGGAGCGATACAGTGAGCTGGGCTGTCAGGGGAGGGCGGGCAAACACAGCCACCTGCCAGGGACCCCAGAGACTGACTAGCATGCAGAAGTAGCAATATGGTGGGATCTTCATGTTCCACACCCACTCACAGCTCTAGACCTATCAGCAGACTCCCTCCGCTACCGGAGACAGATTTCAGCTGAAATTCCTTTTACTTCGTGTCCATATGCACAACAGGCAATGAGATTCCTGCTCTGTGATTTAGTACTAACCCTTTGTGGCTTCAGGTACCCACACAAAAAGGGATTAAAGGCAGCACCACCAGGAAATGTTGTATTAGTCCCATGCGACGGCCGTGCACACTCCTGTTCCCTGGTGCACACTCCTGTTCCCTGGTGCACACTCCTGTTCCCTCGTGCACACTCCTGTTCCCTCGTGCACACTCCTGTTCCTACTAACCTGCATCTCCCGGTCCCCATACTTGCTGGGCTGCCGGCTTCCCTGGCTCTTCCTCCGAAGCTTCTTCAGCTGCGACTGGCAGCGCTCGATGGAGTCCGTCTTCGACTTGCGCTCGCTCTGGTACTTCTTCAGGGTGGCCTTAGGCGAGCAGGACGGAGGGTTTGGTCGAGGGGCTGCTGACCGCACCAGCCTTTGGACACCGGGAGTGAGGCGGTGACACTTACCGTCAGGTACTTAACATCCAGCTCCAGCTTCTGCTCCAGCTGGGAGAGCAGCTCAGAATGGAAAAGCTTCAGCTGCAGGTGGTGAGAGGCGACGGTTAAATGCACAGAGTAGGGAAGCAGTGTCCCGCCCAGAGAAGAAGAGGCCCAGAGTTAGGCAGCTCCTCCTGGGGTCCCAAAGCAGCACTCACCGCATCTTCCAGCTGCACCTGAATCTGCCTGTGCACCTCTGCCATTTGGAACAGCGTGTCTCCTGGAGTTAAAATAGCATCTTCATCATTTTCATATATTATATACCAATAATACAACGTCAAGTAGGAACTGCAGTGTAGCGCTCTCAGCTACACTGCTTATGTCATCTGTCTGACTGTGAGCATCTGTCTGACTGTGAGCATCTGTCTGACTGTGAGCATCTGTCCCCTTACAACAGAACTGCTAGGAATCTCCCGCAAAGGCCACACTATTCCATCGCACCAAGTTCCGTACTCTCAGTACTTTCCGGCCGAGTACCAGCACCAGAACTTCCAGGACCAAAGTGCCAGATCAGTTGGGGTACTTCTTTGGTATTTTGGGTGTAACTTGAAACGCTTTCGTTGTTGATTGGTTATGCAAATAGCCCGATTCTGAAACACAACACAACCGCCGTCTCGGAAAAAAAGTCACGGACTCAGAAAACAACAACAAATCAAAAAGTTAGCTTTGCAGCTTTGTAAAATTGTGTCTGTGAAATTTTTCCCTCTGCCAGAGTAAAAATGTTTTAGCAAAATATGAGCCCCCAGCGCTCTAATGTCCGTACTGTATGAGTGTATGAAAAAGCTGATATCAGTGTAGCTGACTAGTGCTGTAAGAGCTGCGTGTGCGTAACCTGCGATGTTAGATTTAATATCGCACGTCGTCCAGCTGCATACTACAGCCATTTTTAGATTCCAGTACAAAGTGCCCGCCTTACGCAGTCCTTTTATTCAGTGCTGGTACCAGGTTTTATGCCAGTGGAAAACCAGCACCTCGAAGTGCCGTACTTCTGATACTGTCTTTACGTCCTGAAAGTACGGTACCTGGCGCCGCGGAAAAGCGACCGTAGGCCTTAACAGTAGAGGGACCTTTCATTTCTACCACCAAAGAGCGCGTGGCCTCCGTGGAGCCCCTCTGCATCTGGAGCTCGGGGGCTCCGGCTGGGATCCTCTCAGCTCGGCACAGGGCTCGCGGTCTGGCATCCCGCCCTCCCCCACAGCTCCACCAGCACAATAAGATCATGTGGTGCTGTTAATCTCACAACAATGGCCCCAGTCTCTCCTGCCCTCCCCGCGCCTCTCTTCCTCACCCTGCCTCGCTCTCGCTCACACGCTTGTCCATTCTCCCACAGGCCTCCGTGCTCATTCACACTCACCCAGTTCCTTGGAGCCCTGGCTGTCACTGGCCAGCTCTCCCAATTTGACCAATGCGTCGAAATAGCCCTTAGCAGCCACTGTCACTCCTGAAACAGATTGGGTGTGTGTGTGTGTGTGGGGGGGGGGGGGGGCAGATGGATAAGTATCTCTTTTTTCCACACCTGTGAGCCCGTGTGGTATCAGTGGGGCGGGCAGGTCCATGAACACAGGGAGCAGCCAGACA
>JAODKM010000126.1:1796207-1807888 GCA_026780845.1 Petrocephalus sullivani | reverse complement strand
CCCACAAATGTCACCCATGCGGCGCAGGCGCCGTCCGCAGCCCGTGCCCCTCCGGAGACGGGGTGGGTGTGGGGGGGTGGGGGGGGGGGGGGGGGGTCAGATGGATAAGTATCTCTTTGTTCCACACCTGTGAGCCCGTGTGGTATCAGTGTGTCGGACAGGTCCATGAACACAGGGAGCAGCCAGACAGGGCGTGGTGTACCTGTTAGGGCTTTCTCATAGTTCTTCCCCATTGTGACGAAATTCTTTAGGCTGGGGTTGAACTGGTCCAGGATGTTCTTCAGAAGAATGGAAACAAAACAAGAATAACCAAGCCGCCACACAGAGTCAGAACAGGGCTGACACCGAGTGCCACAGCATCAAACAGGCTTCCGCGATAATCTGAAACACATTTATCCTCAAGGAGCCAACTCAAGCCAGAACCGGCCAGCAGAAGCTGCTGTTGAAGGACGAGATGGCAGGAAAAAGGCTCCAAACAGTGGGGGTGCAGCTTCAGGCTGTGTGATCACAGAAGGCACCCCTGCCACGTCATACTAATGTGTGCTAAACGTGCTAGCATAACAGGATCGTGGTGCATTAACTAACATAACATGATCATGGTGCATTAACTAGCATAACAGGATCGTGGTGCATTAACTAGCATAACATGATCGTGGTGCATTAACTCTGTTGCTAAATGTAATAAGTGTCTAAAGTCATGGCAAACCGCTCCTCAGGTAAAAGCACCACCTATCAACCCAGCACAGAGAGGATGCAGTGCAGAGTAGCTAACAGCCTCACTGGAAAGAGCATAATGAAAAGTACGAGACTAAACTGTAACTGCTCACTGGTCCCAGAAAGGCCTACCATCAAGCATCGTGAGCGACATCATCATATCACAGTGACATCATCATATCACAGTGACATCATCATATCATTCACACTGTGAAGTACCAGTCCTGAGTCTTTCTGCTGGTACAGGACATTGATAACTCAGGCTTAACCCAACATGCACTTTCCCACAGTTTCTGTCCTGCAGCGCAGAGAAGCACAGCTGTCCACAGAAGCCGGGGCCATGTGCAAACACCCATCTCCACAGTACCTATGGAGTCTATTGTCTCTTTTCACCACGGACTCTGCAGCCACATTCTGAGCCAAGCTCTTTAATTTCCGCCCAAGGACTGTCCAGAAGGCCACACACCCCACTGCCGATGTTCATGAACATAATGCGTGTAAATTTAATGGCCCTGAACGTTTGTTTCTTAGCTTTTCTTACATATAGATCTTTCCTGATATTGTTAAAATGTTAGTTACTTAAATGTAAAGCAGCACGTGTCTCATTATGTAAATCGTACCTACCCGTCCCTTTTTATATATGCTTTAGTCTGATTTTTGCACAGTTGTTGCTACCAAAACATATATCATGGTCAGCCACCGATCAGGATTTCCAGCTACAAACCTTTAAAGCAAGAGTAATATTCACAAATCCAAAACACACAGGAAACACCAGACTACCTGGCAACAGCACAGGTCTCGCAGTCTGGAAGTCTCTCAACTCAAACAGTTCCATTGTAATTCCGGAAAATTCTTCTTATTCCCAAAGCTCCCTTCTTAAACCGAAACTTACACATGCTATACAGAAGCTGTCGCTATACACTATACACTTGCGTATTTTAGACCAGACTCCGAAAATCAGCTACAGAATCATTACCTTGTAGACATTTTCCGTCATCTTGTTGACCTCATCAGAGCGAGACATTCTTGTTTTCCCTGGGTGTTCGATTTATTTTGCTCCGAAGAATCTCAGATTGAATGATGGCCAGAGACACCCTAAAACGTAAAAACGAGAAACAGTTGAAGATAGTCCAGTGAAGCAAGCATCACAAATAGATTTTCAGGTGGCCAAAAAATGTGTTCCTTTACCAGTTGCACCCCTGCAGTGCGTGACTGTACTCCAAACACAACACCCTCTCGAAGGCCTAGACTTTTCCACTACATATTATATGGCCAGAGCTCGCATCTGAGTACAGCTCTGTGCCTGAATTGACTTTTACAAGGCTATTATTGGGGCGACAACCGCATGGAGCTGTTGTTAGGGTGCGCTAGACTCGAGACAAGAGGGCCGAGGGTTTGAGTTATTGGCGAGCCATTACTCTTCCTGATTTGCTACAGCGTCCGTCCGCAGGCCTGAATTGTCTCTGGAATTCACAGGCCAGTGAAAAGCAAGTGGTGGTGAGCAGATAAGAAAATGGTGGCTTAGCGCTGAGCTGCAGCACCAGGAAGCTGGCCGTCTCTAGCAGCAGAGGAAGGGCCCAAAGGCCTGGCCGTGCAGGAACAACTGGCACGTATGTTTTCACTGGGTGGTATCTACTCTTTCACAAACAGGAATTATTCAGGAGTATAGTGTTTCAGGAGAGATTAAGCGAAAAAAAAATCAATAATGGCAACTATTCAGTTAACGCTGTAGGACCCAGGACTCTAAACAAAGTTTTCTAAACATGCATGCATTTTAGAATGCACCTCCACAGCACAAGGCCCCATATTAACGATGCTGTTTCAGTCCATAGGACTCAGTCGATTTTTGCAACTACTGGGTTCTTTTTTTGTATTGCCTATAAACTTCAAATGTTATAAGACAGGAAAGTAAGGCAATATGTTTTAAGACTCAAAAGTTAATGAGTATCAACAAAAACGACTCTACATCGCATTTCGAAAAGATAATCAACTCTTGCCCATTAACTATATTATTTCACATCTTCATATTCTTATTCTACTGAAACAATTTTAAGAGCCTAAAACGCATTTGAAAAGCACAGACATCCTGACAAAGCACTCTGTAGATGTTGATTCATCAACCCACATGCTGCATCATCTGAAAATATTAATTAATGGCAAAGCACCTGTTGATCTGGGACTAATCGAGCCGTCTTTGCGATTCTCTTCTAGCTTTTTTAAGGTTGTTTAAGAAACATCTGCGGTCGCGGAGTTCATACCTTTTCTGAGATCATCCTCGGAAGATACATGTAAATCCGGCCGGCTTTTGTTCGGCTCCTCTCTCCGTCTATTATTAGTTTTCTGCCTGCTTCATGGGGAGGGGTGCCCGCACTAAATCTGCCTCTCGCCCCCTTCACTGGCCGCTGCCTTTCACTCGCTCCCCCCTTAAGGGGCGCTTCTCTGCCGCTCTCCCTATTTGCCCTGGCCGTGGGCAGATCACCATCCCTTTCCCTGGCGCCCCGGGCCGGCCGATCCGTGCGAGCTGCCGGTAAGTGTGCGCGGTGTTGCCGGAGCCCGATGCGCTTCTCCGTCACGGCTTAGAGGCTCGGCCGTCCATCGCCCGTCTCCCGCAGCCTTCCCCGGACAATGCCTCCCCTCTCTCTCGCTCCCTCACTCGGGCGGAATAACAATGAGCTAACGGGACCGGCTCTGAATAGCGCTGCTCACAATAATGACCTGAACTTTTCCAGCCAAAGGAGCCCGACCCCCTTATCACTGGCCCGCATCCCCCTTAGCATTCTGCCCATTTGCGGCAGGCAGCACGTTTATTCTTATTAACATAATTTAACTTACTGTCGGGTGGATAGTGACACAACTTAAAAGTCATTGGTCTACCTCTATAAAGTGAGAATTATTTAAAAACATTTTTTTCTACTGATTTGTAAAGCACTCTTTGGATATTTGGGAAATCCCTAACCAGCAGAAAGACTGAGTGGTGCTGTGTGCAAATGATCACAGATCCTGATACAAGAGTTATGCTCGCAGCGGGCCAGGGAGAGCATGTCCGATCACAAGGGGAAAGTCAAGGATAATAAGAGTCATTTTCCATTTTTAACATGGCTGTATACAGATGGAGAGCGGAGACACCTTGCTGCAGGTTTTCGTATAATTCATTTTCAAAATATGTGCCATCTGTTCCATGGGGTAAACTGACCCATAGGGCGTACAGCACAGCCTATTACCCCTAAGAAATACTGCAACTTTTAAATATATTCGGCCCAAAAATACAACTCACCTATTATTCATGGAAAAAACACAAAAGCAAAACATGCAGCGTACGCCTGCGAATGCAACGTAGGCCTACATTCCCTCTCGTTTACCATTTTAATAAATACATATGTTCATAAGAATGTTAAGACTTCTCACACCACCTCAACCAAACGCAACGTGAGCAAAATGTGAAAATAAGAAAAAACAAAGTTTCGATCAGCAGTACTTATCAATACGGTGTCAATTTTGATTCACATGGGAATAATATGCAAATGACCTGTTATTCGCTCATCAACGATCGATACGCACCCCCCCCCCAGGTCAGCAAAAAAGAAACAATAAAAATCATCGTTAGCACCGCCCCCTCCCCCTCCCCCAACCCAGAACCGAAACGAACGGGGGGGCACCTTGCTGTAAATCACACATTAGTGCGGGATATAAGGAATTATTAGGCAGAAGCAGGCCAACCTACACAAAGATTGCGTTTACCATTATTTTTTGCTAAATGCATTAATTGAACTGAATGTTGCACATTATTATTATTTAATGTTTAATGTGTAATTATTTAATGCTTATTTAAAGTTAGTTTCTTGAATATTCAAAAAGTTAGGCCATTTTTAGAGTATTTTAGAGGTGGACAGTAGTACCTGCGTGTATTAATGTTTAAGACATGTTTTATTGGCTTCCCCAACTAAGCCCGAACACCCCGAACCGAGCCGCCGGACAGCGCGGGCCCCGGGGCGGTGGGTGGATGGGATCGGCTTCGGGATAAAACAGCACCGCGATCCGGGCTGACCCAAAGCTCGCCGGCCCTGCATCGGCTGGATTTCTCACTTACATAATGAATGCGCTCTTTTCGTTCCGAGTATTAAAACAGAAGGGGATGATAATCGCTTACTGCTTTCTGTTCAGTTATGTTTTAGACGAAACACGTATAAAGATGTAAAGGACCGTTTTCAATACAATATAAATGATTTTATTTTGCAGCTCAGTGGAAAGGAAACATGCAGCCTGATAAGTTCCCCAAGAACTGCCAGGGAGCAAAGTACGTACGTTTCCTTCATATCAGACATTCTGTTGAAAATCTCAACATTCAAAATGATAACGATAATTTTTGTATCGTAAATGCCCGCGGAAACTAAATAAGAATGCCTGTTCATCCGATTTTTTCCAGTTCTGCTAAACGCCATTAACTCTTCTCGCACTGCCGTGCGTGTAGGACAAATGTACTGACTGAATATTTCGCGTAGTTACCATGTCAGGATATGACATTCTGCAAAGGCTATTATGAATTTTATATTAAACATCTATACCTGCTGTCGAATTTCCCTTTGGTGTCAATAAAGCTTTTTTTTTAACCAGTGGATACACACTGAGGGAATAATGATGGATACATATTTGTACATAGACCAAACCCATGTTTCTTTTTATGTTACTCATATGAAATTTCATGTTATGGTACAGAATGTTACTTTCAAATGAGTGACAGAAAATGAAATATTCGAATATGTATTATTATATATTATAATGTATTAAAAACAGAGCTGGCCTTCTTGTGAACATTACACACATGAATGTTAAATTCAAAATGAACTGTACTTTATGTTTAATTCTCACCCCATATCTAACCATATTATTAGCTCAGTAAAGACAAGCCTGACCCAGCAGTTTTATGAAAGCCAGTTGAATGCCTGTAAGCTTATACTCTGGGGTATTTCCTGACGTATGGAAACTGACTGTCTGCTGTCACCATAGCAAAACCGCACACATAAGAGGCCTGCGCTCTTGGGTTACCCTGTCCGCATGAATCAAACAGGGACTCACACTGGGATTTTAATGAATGTTGTCAGGCATAGTCCGAGCTGTGGTATGGGTCTGGTGTATGAAGGAAGAGTGTGGCATTCCCCACCCCCCACGGACAGAGACGAGACAGAACAGCGTAGCCCGAGAGGTGGGCTTTGCTTAGTGGTCTCCTGTCACTAGGTTTGGATTCCCGGGGTGATATTTGATTAATTTACATTAAGGCTTCAGCTTCTGAATACAGCAAGTACAGTTATAACTAGTTACAGCAAACTACTGCTACCTGTTTTCTGTACTGTGCCTCACGGACATGAAAGTGACTCCTGCAAGTAAGAATGTCGTCAGCCTTCCGGGACTAAACTCATTTAATGTGCATTTGATTCATCCCACATACTGAGCTTTCCGTACACTAATGCTGTCTGAGTGGCTAGACTTAGCAGCACATTGCTGGGAGGCATCTCCTAGGCGACCGGATTTGGCAGGATGTGTACTGGGGGGGGGGCATTCAGTGCCGCCTCACCATAATCGCAGGTGGGAGCTCTGGCCCCCAGTGGGAGTCTGCTGGCCCCTTCCGGCCTGCTCTCTGTCTGCCCGACTGCCGATTCCTCGTGTGACAGTCACTCTGCAGGCATGCAGGTGCTGTAGCAAAGTGCCGCTCACAGGCGCTGTGCCTTTTGTCCTGGGGACACGCCTGACCAAAGCCAGCGTGGACACCTGCCAGCTGACACAGAAAATCAGCAGACATGTAACACATTTAAAAGTAGGGCCGGCTCAGGCCTGGTGCCATGTGCTGGGGAGGGGGGCCATGTGCTGGAATGTCGTATAGCAATTAATTAGGCTATGGTTATAACATAAAGCAATTTATTAAGCATATCTAAAGCGTAATTTATTAAATATTACGGATTAGGGATGTTCCTCACCTATCCGTGAAGGAAGATTCAATGGTGCCGTGCATCCAGCCTCCAGCTGCTTATCTTGTGTAGGGCCTGGTGTCATATTTGTCATTTTCTATTAAATAGAATTTTATAGTTCTTACCTACGAGCCCCCCACCCCACATGTAAGGATCTGTGTGAATGGGGACGTCCCAGTTACAAGCCCGTTACAAACATGAGCATCTGAGATGCACGCGCGCTGTGGCTCGCTGTGACGCCAGGGGACGTCCCGTTACAAACATGAGCATCTGAGATGCACGCCCACTGTGGCTCGCTGTGGCTCGCTGTGACGCCAGGGGACATGCCAGCCCATTTTACACCGATCAACTAAGTTTTATTTTCTTTTTGTTACAAGAATCGAAACAGGTAACTCCTACAGTATTTTTCATGCTGAATTCAAATATCAAATTGCACTTTCCTTATCACACAGGATTTTTGAGTGATGCACAATTAAAGCTGACTCTGTAAGTATACTGACAGTACATGTGCGCGGTGGAAGTGTATGATGTGGAGAAGGTGGAGAAGGTGGCTTTGTGCTGCACTTGAGGGTGTTTCCTCTTGAGGGTCCAGCAGAAGTTAGCAAGCAAAACAGACATACTGTACTTTGTGTCATTACATTCTTAAAAAGGAATTATATACTTTCAATATCGACAAAAGGCAGCGTCACTCAGAAACGGTAGCTGGTGGCATTTCTGGCGTAAAAGACGCCTTAGTTGTGCTGTCACAAAATCTTTGTTGGCCAGTGTTATCTTTCTTTTGGTCAGTCGTATCCTGTTGCTCTGCGAACATTTTATTTTCTAACATCCACAAACATCTATTGCTGCGCTTTTAGGTCAAACACAGAGTGCCCTGCTTAAAGTCGGACGTTTTCTCCATTTCCTGCCTGACCTTGGTAATAGAGCCCATCTGCTCATTGGCACCGAGCTCCAACTGGACGTCCAGGACAGAGGGAGTTAATTAGGCCAATTATGAACCGGAGCTTCATGGGAACATGACTTGGCCCCTAATACTGATTTCCCTACTGCCTGCAGACAGCATGTTCCAGCACCTGCCCATCACCTGCTGTAACAATCTGCATGCTGGTACAGCCAGAGTACAGCATCTGAGATATGCAACTTATTTCATCTCACCTTAACCAGATAGTACTCACGCGGTACAAGTTAGTAGCAAGCTCAACAGTGCCAACAGGGAGATCAGACAGATCATATGGTGCAGCACAGTGTGTCTGTAAGGAACCATATATGTGTCTGATAAACAATGGAGAAGGAGCCGCAGATTGAGAGAGAGCGAGCGAGAGAGTGAGAGAGGTGGAAGGAGAGAGAGAGTGAGAGAGAGAGAGATGTGAATTTATCCCCAGAAACTAATCTCCCTCAATCTAATCGGCCGTATTTGAGATGGACTTACAAGCTGGAGGTTTCAGGAGCACTTGCCTGTAGGTAAGTGATTGGAAACTCGCTTAAAAGTTTACTTTTCCAAAAATAACTACTCTGCGGTTTTCGAACGTTTTTGGGTTCAGACAAGGATAGTGCAGTATTTATTTCTTGCAAAGAGTAATAATAAATGAATAAAAAAGTAACCCTATTTTGCTCTATACTATGCAATTTTTATTCTGCCTCCAAAACTACAGAAAATTAGACAAAATGAAGTTTTTACTGCATGAACATGGCAATTGGCCTAACAGACCTGGTACTTGTCAAGGACAAATTAAATATAGAACATTTCTTCAGTGACATAATTGAGCGGATTTGTATTGAGTAAGCGGCTGTAAACATGAACTCAGAGCATAAAGGTCCCTTTGTGGCTGTGCTGATCTTTCCACGCTGACCGGCGATCATCAGGGAAGCAGAAAATTCTATTGACGGAACAGCGCCGCTCTCCTCCTTTTATCATTCATTTCTGCTCAAAGAGACACATACGAAAATCAGGGGCTGCTCCCTAATCGCTAACGAGGGGTGTCGTCCTTCATAAAAGGACCTCCAGACCCTGTGGATGGCATTTTCATACCACAGCTGAAACAGAGTGATTTTCTCTGATTTATTTCATGTAAAAATGCCACTACAATATACATTTACATACAGTAATACATTCTAATAGCAGCTTCTTATGAATCACAAATGTGGTATAACTACGCATATGTAACTGCTCATTCTCTTTTCTTTTTCGTGTTAACTGGAGCTTTGGCTGATACAACGTAATACTGGAGGACTCAAATACTCTAGAATTACACGCTTGACAATTCAGAGGTATTAGCCTAATAGGGCACAGAAGGCACAAGAATTTGAATTTGACATATGAAGACTGATGCATTGATCTTTAAAATGCGCCACGGAGTCGGACAAAGTGAGAAGCCACATGTAGCTACGCTAAGCTCTCACACTGATGCTCATGTCTGTTCTTTAACATACTAATTATACAGACTGACCTGTATGTCCACCAAAAGGCATCCTCCATAAATAAGCAAGGCAATGTATATTATACATTCTTTCAGGTCCCCTAGGTCTAATGGTAAACATCTGACCTTCACAAAAAACTGATCAGAGGGTGACAAGTTGACAGATGGAGATTAATTCAACTGAAGGAGTGATTGCTGAGATTTCAGCTGCAGAAGGAGGATGTTTGCTAATTTGCAGGCGGAAATTCATAGTGTGTCCCTCAAGTAATGCAAAACACTTGCAAAGTCAACCAAAACCTGATCACAGCAATGTTATTTTGAAGTTTTACAATATATGTCAGTTTGTGGTGGATGATATTACTTAGGGTCTGTATAGCAGAAATCCCCCTGTGTGTAGGTCAGTACTCTAACTAATTAATCTCAAAATCCAACCAATTTGTCTTGCCTGTAAGACGGAAGTACTGTCACCCTGTTCCTTCATGACAGCACAGCCTCCAGGCAAATATATCATCATTATACCTGAAAAGAGCTTTACAAATGTCATATGTATAAATATATATTCAAACTTTATATAAACTTCCTCACAGGTTGCTGCTGGGTCAGCGGCAAGTTATATAACTCCATTGTTGACGATATAACCTAAAAACTGTCAGACATCTAGGCCGTCTGATGCCTGAAGAAAGTTTGCACCCTTTCTGACAATGTTCTACTGATGTGAGTCATTGGAGATTATGTTGTCTCATGATGCTGAGTATTTATGTATATACATCTACATTCTACATCTAAAACTATGGAAATCTAAGTAATAAAATAATAGGAACACAACAGAAGCCAAATCTTCTGCAGGGTGCAGGTGATGCCCTCACAGAAAGCCCAGGATGGTGTAGGAAAGCAGTGAAAGGTGCCCTACAGGAAGGAGACACGTGGCCACTAATCTGAATGACCCTCCACCCCGGAAAATCTTTATTGACTTACACATGGCTAAAGGCACATTCACTCCAAGCTACAGTCATATTGTGGTTTTAATCTCATTATGAGACCTAAGTGTTTGCAGGGATATCAGTTGTGTCCTGGCAAAACTATTAATTAATGATGTTTAATCAAAGCATGGTCTATTCATTAAATAAACCTTAATGTATGACAGGTGACTATTCTTTAAACACAAACCTGTTTCAGAAACGTATGTTTAGTTTCCTACCTGCTCAGCAAGCAGCCACCATAGTCTCCAGTGCTGTCATTGCTAAAATAAAAGTTCTGCTGCCAACGCTCTTTTCTTAATTTCTTTGTTTGGTGACAGACAGAGACGCCTCCAGTCACTGCCAAAGTAAATACCGCCGTGCCTACTTCCTATCGGGAGAGCCCTCAAACACAACCCGCGAGAAAGTCGCCATGCCTGGGGGCTGCTGAGAGCAGCACTATCTACCCTCGTCTGCTTCTGGCATAAACCCGACTTACCGGCAGATTCTTTACAAAGAGGATCCTTGACAATCTGCTTGTAGCATCGAGGACGCTCAGAAATATCTGCATAAACAGAAAATACATTTTGTTATGCTAACCCCAGCCTTCATGAATACATTCTCCATCCTGTATGGATGCACAATGGCACCTCTTTTCTGAAACAGGAATGGGCATCTTAAAAGCCACAATGCAACCTACTACTCCATTTTTTGTGGGATTGTTAGCCAGAAACATTCCCCTCTCTGTTCCAAAGCACCTGCTTCCCTTCATCCTATCTGTTCTTATATCATTTGGACCAAGCAGCAGTTTACCTGGGCCAGAGTATGACTATATTTCCCACCCGAAATTTGTCTGCACCCCTATCCCCGTTGACGCTGACCCCAGCTGCACCCCTACTGGTGAAGGACTGGGTGGGGCCGCAGCAGGACTCAGTGAGAATGGCCACCACGGGCCCTTAGGGGTGGGGGCCAACGGCAAAGGCTGGTGGGGCATGACCGAGGAGGCAAAAACGACCATCTTACACCTGCGCGAGAGCCTGGTTCGGCAGAAGGAGACCATCCTGGACCAGCGAGAGACCATTCGGGAGCTCACAGCCAAACTAACCCTCTGCGAGGGTTTTGTGAGGGGGGGGGGCAGCCACGATGACTCCCAGAGCCCCCGCGTGCCCCTCCATCTTCACCCACATCACCCCTATGAGAGTAACCACCACGGCAGTCACGCTTCTGAGCCTCACTACTCCATAGCTGGCCACCGTGCCGAAGTGCAGCGCAGGAGCAAGGCTGCTGCGGGCGGAGCTGAGAAGCACGGGGGGGAGCTGGCCTCCTCGCCAGAGCAGGCGGGCCGAATGCTGCAGACACTGAAGGACAGGCTGGAGAGCCTGCAGGTAGGGGAGGAGCCCTCAGTGCGCGCTAAGGGGCAGCAGGCTGACCCCTGTGTGGAGTTTGGCACCTCAAACACATTTAATGGGCGTCTAAAGATACTTCTGAGATACAAACCCTGAAAGATAATGTCTTAGCAAACTTCAGGCATGGTATCAGCACGCCTGTCCCTAAGCGCAGGGGGGGGGGGGGGGGCGAATCAGCGGAGGTCAAAAATGGTTAAAGGAGAAAGGGGAAAGCCCCGACAACAGAATCAA
>JAODKM010000126.1:1757228-1781525 GCA_026780845.1 Petrocephalus sullivani | reverse complement strand
CCTTGCGTGGGGGGGCGGGGCCCGGCCCCCCCCCCCCCATGAAGCCGTGCCTGCTTGGGCCACTCACTGGAGGTAGATCAACGAATCACTGTGTACTGGCAGCCTTGGGCCAATCACTGGAGAGAGATCAACCAATCACTGTGTACTGGCACCCTTGGGCCAATCACTGGAGGGAGATCAGCCAATCACTGTGTACTGGAAGCCTCAGGCCAATCACTGGAAGGAGATGGGCCAGTCACTGTGTACTGGCAGCCTTGGGCCAATTAGCGAGAGATCAACCAAATGGAACGAAACCCTTAGCAGGGTCACTCAAAAAGCAGCTTCAGATGACCTCCAGATGCAGGTGGTTCATACATCAAACTTAAGGACCACATGCTGGTCGTTTCTTTGGTTATTACAACTAATACAATATTATTTTTCTTGAAACTCATTGTTGCCATAAGATTACAAAAATAGGAAGGAACGAGTTTCTTTACTCATTTTAAAGTGAAATACAATGGCAGTGGAATAAGTGAATTTACAAAATAGGTAGTGTACAGATGACTAAGCATCACTCTATTCTAAAGTCCAGTCCTATAGATCACTTGAACCAAGAAAAACATTCAGTGCTAAAACAAGGAGCATTCAAACAGTAGTACCGGCCTCCCACCACAAGGTGGCTGTACCCCATCTCACCCAGTTTAAGGAGCCAGCCCTCTCTATCAGGGTTGAAGAAAGTATGTGTCAGATCATTTCCATCGTCTTCAGGAATCTTGAAGGGCTCGTTCTTGATGCTCTCATAAAGATTCTGAGAAAGGGGGAAAGATTGTGGTTAGAAAGTGAAAAAACAGGTTCTGAAGACTGAAAAGCACTTGAGCCACAAAAATGTACTGGAAGCAGAAATGTATCAAAAATGTTGCTAAACTGTTTAGAATACAACACCAACAACAAAGTGTAAACAAATTATTTTCAGCACTTTATGAACTTTAAATGAAAATGGAATGCCCCAAATTTGCTTGATTGTGTATACATGTTTTTTTAATTGGTAAACAGGCACTCATAATTTGAAAACACTCTTAGCACATAAAGCATCAGTGAAGGGCTTGTCGAGTTTTATACTCTCCCAAGATGCCACAAAACTCAATCAAAGAGTCTGGACTATATGAAGACATCAAGAAGTCATCCAGAGAAATACAGATAAACAAAATCACACTGAACAGGTAATGTACATATTTTTTGTTTGCAGCTGTGAACAGGCATGCATATTACATTTTAGGCAAACAACATTTCAGCGAACAATATATGGCCTCAGCATTTGTTTGTTTGTTTGTTCTCCTGGAATATTAAGCACATCTGGAAACCTGGCGTAATAGCTGTGAATAAACCTCCATCTCTCTCGCTGTCCATCTCTACATTCTCAATGTTCATCTTTAATTTTTCACTTTTGTGACATTTTGAGAACTTTTGTTAGCTGCCTTTTGACAGTTTATCTAGAGTTGTTTTGATAGTTTTACTATTATAGGCTACCATTCAAAATGTCCTTGCTAACTTAACAATTAGGACTGGTCCCAATTGGACTGATATCCAATCGAGTTAAGCAACCAAGATGAGCATCACAAGCCCCCAATAACAGAACTGCGAAGTGATCCGGCTCACTTACCCTCAGCAGCTCTTCGGGGAGATCACCTCCGTCATTGATCCCGCGATTCATGGAGATGAATCTGTCCACACCGGGCTTGTCTCTCACGTTAGGGTTGTGAAGACTAGTGTTCAGCATGATGATCGCAAATGAAAGCACGTAGCACGTGTCTGTGGAAGAGGGCAGGGCTTAGTCACTATAAAATAAACAAGTCAATCGTCAGTGTACCAGACCGTACTAAACCAAGCTAGATATAAGTTGATCATATACTGTTATTTAGTGAACTTAAGTTTCCTGGCAGGCAGTAGATGGTCTGAGGACTGAGTCACATGATTACAGCGGTGGACGTAACACCTGTGCTTTGGAAGACTCCAGGATTACAGTGACAGTATCTCTGAGCAAAGGCCTCCATCATTCTGTCGATCTTCTGAGCTTCTCCTGGCAGACGGAAACTCCACAGGAACTGCCTGGGGAGACGAGTGGGGGACAGCGCTGGGCTCGAGCAGCTCAGGGCCACGATGCAGGGTATTTCTACAGGGCCAATGGATGGACCCCTACTGTCACAAACTAGGTATCCATCACCTACATGTATAACGAAACCATTACCAGAACGCTCACCTTAGAGCCTGTACCAGGTTCAGGTCTGTGAACTCATGAAGGTCAACAAATGCTTGGAGGACTTTGATGTTGAAGTCGTCTCTGTAACAGATAGACAGAAGGAGGCTTCCAGGTGCACTGCCTTAGCTTGCACTGGAAAGGCAATGAGACCTTCTGGTTCTGAGCTCACCTCTCGCCCAGGTAATCCCCAATGGCCGTTTTGTTCAGCCCCTCTCCCTTGTACAGGAACTGGGCAATATCCTCTGGTGTGTGCCGGAGAAGCTCGTTTTCCACCAAGAACACAATGCCCTGCATTTGTACAAACATCAGCCAGCGCATCAGAGCAACGGCAAAGGGAACCAGGTTTCATACAACACGTGCTTCACCAAGCCCAGCACACGCATGAAGCACACATGGAGCATGCAAGGCCTGCGATGCAGACAGACAGCACAATAAGCAATGAGTAGAGTTTACAGAGCAACACACTGTATTCTTCTGCCTGACGACTGGCAGCCTGCTTTGTGCAGACAGCATTCAGTAAAATGAGCAGATGTGAGTGTGTCCCTCTGGGCCTGGTCTGCAGCCAGCAGCAGCTGCTAATCTCACCTTCTTAGGGTCCATGTTGAACTTCTTCCTTCCCATAGCAACATGCCTGCTCTTCTGTAACGTTTTACTGCAAGAGACACACAGCCCAGCATTTTCTTACAGCATTAGTACAGCGATAACAGTGAGTTTTATGCATTTGACCTGAGGTGCCCAACAAATGACTCTGCAGGCCTGGCTGGGGGGGCGGGCTGCCGGACCTGCCCTCGGTGCTGGACTCCAGGCCTTCCACCTCCATGATGGCCTCCCGCAGCTCCTCCCGCAGCCTCTGAATCTCCAGCAGGAGGGCTCCTTTTCTCCGCCGGATGTCCTCCAGCTCAGAGCGCTCCTCCGGGCTCAGGTCCACGGGGACTGCAGTAGATAGCAAAGGCTCCTCAGGCTGTGTGTGGCTCAGCAGCTTGGCAAGCTCTCGCCGTGTGGTTGTTGGTTCAAATCCCGTGGCTGGCAGAGTAACCAGAACACTGCTGGGCCCATGAGCTAAGCCCTAACGCCCGCTGCTCTGACCCTAACCTGTCCTCACTCTGGACAAAAGCATCTGCAGAGTAAATGTGATCCCAAGGAGCATAGAAATATGCAAAAATGGAGAGCAGAACAGCTACTCTTGGTCCTCAGGTCTTCTGTAACAATTTATTAACAATAATAAGAATAGAACATGTTTTAGTATCTTTTCCCATATGGCATTTTGCACCATTACATTAACAAACCAAAACCGTATAACCCTAAAATGTGAGGTAAAATGTCCTTAGGCTAAGGTTTTCCCATTACACAAACAATATTTTAAGTTTATGGTGCCCCAGTCACAGGCATGTTAAAACAGTCCCTGTAACAGACGGTGCTCCAGGCCACCCTAGCACATGCCCCTTTAAGATAATAAACCACACATCAATCATTGATCAGTTATTAGATCCTTCCTCTGCCGCTCCTATCTATCAAATAACCGTATCCGACGTGTTTATTTTCCCAGTAAGCGGATACAGGTGCACGGGAGCCAGTGACTGATGCCTGGCAGCTTTGGGGCGCCCGAAGACAGTGCGGTGGGAAGGGCAGCGAGCGCAGCACGCCCGGAACGCCCGGCACGCCAGACAGGCAAGGGCAGCGCGATCGGGGAGATACGGCGACAGGGGGTGAGGGGGGGGGCGCCGGGATGGCATTCCCGCGGCGAAGCCGGACGCGCGCTCCCGTGGTGCGCGTCCCCCCGCCAGGCCCACGTGACCCGCCCGGGGCTCCACGGCACCGAAACCGGCGCTTTGCTGCCCTTCGGGGCGGCCGATACGGCGGCCGCTGGCGGCGTCCTGGTGCCCGGCGCTCCTTATGCCACCGTTATCCACATGAACAAAGAGCAGCGATATTAAGCGCGCAAATGCCGCCGCGCTCGCATCATTAACGCGAACCTGCACTGATGTGCAACCCCGCCCCCCAGCAATGAAGCAGCGACGACGCGGACGGCGAGTGCCTGCGGCCAGACGCGCCATTCGCACAGTAACGCCGCTGTCAAACGATACCCGTGTGCCTAAGCGCCTCGGCGGGACAGTTACAAACAACAGCACCCCGTCAGAAGGTCCCCAGCCTAACTGCTCTGTGCGTCCGACCCGCGAAATCAGACGCCTCGCTAATGTGCGTGTACCTAGCTAGGTACTGGGGCGACCCGCGGCTTTCTGCCTATGTTGTTAAATAGCTATTTTTCAGACGGATGTACTTACTGTAGTCCAGATCATCCATTTTTGGCGCTTTGCTCTTAGGCATATATGTATCAGGCTCGAATGTCATTCAATAGCCGTGGAAATAATGGATATACAAAATATCCTCTGGCCAAGAAAATCAAATAAAAAGAAATAAATAAATATTCCGTCCGCGTCCAGATAACGAGAGGGGAGACAAAGGAAGGAGCAAAGACGGAAGTGACGACATGGACTTGCTGGGCAGCGGTCTGGGGAGGCGGCCATCTTGGTAAGGGCGGCGGAGAGCTCGCGCGTGCGTTTCTGAAGGATGCCATTTTGGAAACTTGACCCATAATTTGAGCCAAGATGGCTACTAAGACATTTGCCACTAGATATGTACGTGGCTTTGCTTTTTAAATGTATTAATAAAACCGCTAACTGAGGATTCATATGATTATGTGGATACATATGTATTACAAAGAGCTTTATACCTGGTCATTAAATAAACGTAGAACCTGAATGTATATTCATTTGAGGCTTACAAATATGGAAAATCAATTCAGGTGTATCTTTATTGCCCTCTGTACGATCACAAAAATCGTCCCTTTAGTGCAGACGACGTTAGTGAACGTTACGTGGCTGTTTATAAACTTTGATATGGTGCAACATAATTTTAATCTACATTTTGTATACAATTAACCCGTAGGCGTACAAAAATAAAGTTTAGACAACTTAATTTCGAAGAATATTAATTACTTTAATTGGGCAAGTCAGTCCATCGCGATGCGTGCAGCAATAGTGAGTGCAATAGCAATATAACAAAGCACTTCAACTTCGGAAAATATTACAAAATTTCTCCACCCTGTATTCAGTTCAAAAGAATTGCCGTTTCATGTCTCCGGAAGTGTGTAATGCTGCTGGATTTATTCCCGGGGGCGTGCTTATGCTACTTGAGGTTAATGTCCCTGCACAGCCTGTGTAAATTATTAAACAAATAAACATGACCTCACTGGATGCGTATGTTTGGATGAAGTCCTGTATGAAACCTCCATAGTAAAAACAATCATCCAACAGTTATAACTATATATAAATATAATATAGTCACAGAATATACCACTCGATCATTGCTTAACAATGTTCCATAAATGAGCTATTTCAATCGTATTCCTATTTCAGTTATCTGATAGAAATTAAGTGCAGAATTATTAGGCAAGAAGGCCTGCTATTTCTGAACATAAGTTTTAGCGAGAATTGGGCAGACCTATAAAAATGAATTCAGAAGTTTTCTTTAATCGTTCCAAGTAAATGCATTTAGAGAGAAAATATTACATTAGACTTTCACAAACAGAAATAAAAGCACGTCATTATCAGTGTGCACAATTATTAGGCAATCAGCCTTCTGCAGAAATATTAATAAAAAACAGTTTTAGCCCTGCAGTCTATATAAGTAATAAGAAGCTATCAGCCACTCTGTACAGTCCACTTAAGCAGGTTTCCTGTCCTGTACAGCCACCTTTCTTCTCAATGACCATCACGTTTTTAAATTTGATTCTGGCCTATATTAGCTGAGGCAGCTATGATCGCCTCCAAGATGCTGCAGCTCTCAGAAGTGTACTATTTGCTGCCTTGGTAATTTTCATACTTTAGTAAGGTACAATCGTTCTCAATGCGAGTTTAGTCAGGCGATGAAGGGAACCTGGTCATAATTTAATCACCTTTCTAGCCTTTCCTGGCCAATCTATGGAACACATTGTTGCATGGGAAGGGGAATTGTCCTGCATAGATATCATAACCTTTTTGAAAACAGATGACTTCGTCCTGTGCCAGTGTTTGAAGACTCTATCTCCTAGAAATTGGCAGTAGATCCTGTGGTTAATTTTTACATCATCTGCAAGTCAGAAAGGTCTGATAAGTTCATCACTGATAACAGCAGTCCACATCATTGCTCCTCTACCACCTTGCTGGTGCTTGAAGAAGGTGTCCAACCACTGGCCCATCCACCTGCTCCATCAATGGTCCCTCTCACCTCATCTGTCCACAAAGCCTCTGTATCTGTAGCATTAGTCTTGAGACCTGTCCACGCCCATTCTTGGTGATTAGCTTGAGTGCCTTCGTGACCTTAGCAGTGTCACACAGCACTCATAGTACTTAAAGAGTCCATTCAGATTGCAATGCTTCCTCCATACCCTTTTCTGTTGGCCATGCAACACTCAGTTGTACAGTAATCACGTTTTAAAGGCTTAGCAGTTTACGTTGTTTTGCATCCCTCTGACTGGCACTTTACTATTTAGTTTTTTTTCTCCTCTCTGCAAGGTCCTTTTTTGGCCCATTTTCTTAGTAATAATAATGTGCTGGATGATTCTAAACAGGAAAGTATCGGTTTTCCTGTTTTTCTCCAAACAGAAAGTACTCAGACCAAATACAAAACGTGCCGTCATGACAAGAGGAGTCATGAAGTAAGAGAAGTAGAGTAATTCAAAAACAAATCTGAAAATCAGATATGGTGATTAGCAATGCTGCCAACGGCTAGCCCCAAGGAGTTTCACAAAGCTAATCAGAAGGGAGGAACTCCAATGGCTAACATCGCAAGAGCAGCGGGGAAAGGCGGCCCAGTGCTCATCAGCAAGCTCAGTGGGGCACGGTAAAAGATAGCGAGCCATTTGAAAGGAATGCGGCCGAACACCAAGACGGCTGCATTCCTTATGCATGGGATAAAGGTAAGAGGTGAGTGTCTGAGAGGAGAAGGCGGAGCTCGGCACTAAAGGGAAAATGAAAGCAGGGACAGGTATGGAGACTCAGGACAGAGCTGGAACGGAGGACAGAGCGGTCCGCTCAGCTGCAACCCGCAGCTAGTTTCATTATTATGCATACATTCATTATTATATGTGACAGAAAAAAGAACAATGATTCTTCATTATTAAATGGACTCCTAAGAAAGAAAGGCAAATTTATTTAGCCGAAATCACAAAATACACTTTCCAAGTTAAATTTATTAAGAAGAAAAAAAAGCTTCAAACTTATAGAACTATAGACTTTACATAAGAGTGATTTATTTTTTTATTACAAGCATCAGCTATAGACAAGACATCTTACTGGCATTATTTAGAGATGGTCACACTTCATTATTACTACTATTATAATTATCATCAGTGTTGTAATATCAAATTGTTCTAAGACACTGTCTTTGCTCAAGGATGAAGTTAAAGCAGGTTAAAACTCCTCATGTAGGAAAACTAACACTGGCAAGTTGCGAAACCGAATCGATGGCTACATTAGATGTCCTCGCCACCTTGATCGACTGAAACAAAATCGAAATCATGACCTCACATGACCAGAAATGTGCAGTTAAGCTCCGTCAGCAGTGAAAACACGATAGGCCATGACCCGATTTCATCCGAAGACGAGGTGATCCAAGAGGAAGGCCACGGCTGGCTTTGAGCTGGTCACCGTGTGGTTACAGGACTCCGTTTCTAGCCTTGCTTAGTCAGATGAGGCCAGCTCAATAAGACAGAGGACACAAGCTTATTCCAGCACCACCAGAACTATACAATTATGACAAACGATCACTTTTTTGGTGATCTTAAACCTACTTTCTTCTGAAATACAGAAACACTCCTTTTTACAGCCCGGTCATCTGTGTGATGCCGGCGTTCATATTACAGCAGGTCACGTCGTAAGTCCTCATCAGCTCAGCATCCAAGGCTGCCCTCGCTAACAGCAGTAGTGACTAAGCAAAGTGCCGCATGTGGTCATATGGGGATGCAGGAGCCTCACGTACACGCTGGAGAGAGCTCGTTTGTATAAAGGAGTGTTTCTCAGTGCTGCTCTGTCACACTCACTCCAGCTGAAATCCTTTGCGCTTAGGCGAGACTGAGCTATTCATTTCCTGTATCACATGACCATGTTCTTGAGAACTACAGAATCACAGAACACCAAAGAACAAAGCAAGTCTAATGAAGGTGCCAATCAAATGCATATCTGTTAATCAGACAAACAGACATGAAAGGCATATGTTTGGCAAATAATTGAAACAGCTCGTCTTTGCGGGGGCAAACATTACTTTTTTAGGAGCATAATTATTCCTAGTTTGGAAAACAATGCGTACTTCGAAATGTGACTCATTCACTCAGTCCGTCAAAACATGAAAACCAATATATGATGAGTTGTTTGGACCAGCATCGAGAAACACTGGAATGCCTCTATTTGGGAATTCACTATTATTATTACTTTTACACTTTAATCAGCAGGGCAAAGACTTCTGAGGATAGAACACTTCACAAGTGGCCAAAAAGTGTTTTAACTGCTGAACAAAAGCTTTCACGACGGGTATGAGCTCTGCGTTATGAAGCAGTACAGTTCAGGCTCCCTGACTGTGCCGTGGTAAATACCAGGATCACAACATTCAGCGATCAATTTATTGTTGTGAAAATTGACAGAAAATCAAGCAAGCATGAATGTTTCAAACTGCACTTTCCTAACCAGCAAGAAAAAATAATATATAGGTATAATTTAGATTTTCTTTTAAGCGCCAGGAAATTACTTCTGTAGGCAGGACTGGGCAGGAAGATGTTCTGTAGTATGTATTTATCCTCACATCTGCTGTAATTCTCAGCTGGGGAGGGGGGGGGTGGGGGAGCACGTGCCCCCAAGGGTGCGGCTTTCGCTGCAGCTCACAGAAGGCAGCTTTCTCTGATAAGGCAGGGACGCGCTGCGTGATGACGCATGTGAATATACTAAAATGTATACACACAAGCACACGCGCATTTGTTCTTCATTCTTAGAGACATCCGGCTTCCAGCCACATCGACATGGGATTCAACACAATTCAGCAGCGACGTCAAAAGTCCTACAGTGATCCCTTTAGCAAATGCACCTTAAAAGCCTCAGACGTCCAGAGCAGTAATCTATAAAGTGAACCGGAAACGATCCATTATTGCAATCCAGGCAATATTAACAACAATTAAAAAAAAAAAAAAAAACACACACACACACACACACACGCGCACACACACACACACACACACACAAGCACAACAAGAACAACAACAACTCCTCTTTCAAAGTGAAATGCTACATTGACGGAAATCAGCATTCAGAGTCTGGTGATCTTCACTCCAGGATCCCCTACGATGAGTCTGGCCATGGAAGGATGGACCTGGGGTACAAACAGATGGGTTTGGGTGTCAGACGGTGTCCATCTGAAAGCAAGTCCATACAACACAGAATCGCTGGTTGGCCACAGCAGGATAGTCAAGAATGGTCACTCAAACTCATTAGGGCCCTCCAGCCAATGTTTACCATGAGAGGTGAAAGTTCATATACATCTCTGTGGTAAACTCCTGCTCATCCTCGCTTCACATACTACACATTTTGGTGATGCATGTTGCCATAAGCGACCAAGTGCGCAAGTGCATGTAAGGAGCACGAGTGAAGGCACACGAGTGCCCGGCCGTTTCTTGAAAACAATGGGACAGAACTGATATCTGAAGCAGTGAACAAGAAACACGCTACAGATATGCTGGCATATATGCTCCTGGGGTTGGGGTTGTCCTTCACTGTAGCCTAGGCTATGCTAAACATTCCTCATACGACTCTGCACAATTAAGTTGAAGCCTCTGAGGAGACGCTACGCACATCGTGCTACAAGTACTGGTGTGATTTATTAAACAAAAGGCACCATGAATACAGTAAGGCAGTGTTTCTCAACTTAGTCCTCGGGGACCCACAGACAGTCTGCATTTTTGGGGAGCTGGGAGGGACCAAATACGTGGACCGTCCGGGGGTCCCTGGGGCCTGGATTGAGAAAGACAGCAGTGGGGGGACAGGAACAGGACACGCGTGACACTGCGGCTGTTCCCACCTGTGCCTGCAGGGGTCCATAAGGCACCAGCTCCCCATCGACGGTAAGGGTCCCGCGGGGGGAGAGGGGCTGCAGCCGGAATGCCTGGGCGGAGACGTGACTCACGTAGGGGGACGAGAGGCTCAGGTGGGCACCCCTCTCCATGGCGAGGAAGAGCCGCAACAGGGTGGCCCTGGAGATGCCGGCCCGGACGAAGGTCAGGTGGATGAGGCCGTCGTCAAAGCGAGCTTGGGGGGCGGCCAGGAGGTCAGCCCCCAGGTGTGACTGGTAGATGGCCAGCACCAGGACGAAGTCACCCTCCACAGTTACCCAGTCGCGGGCGGGCAGCGGCTGGTCCAGCGGCGGAAGAAGGCCATCTAGGGGGGGGGCGTAAACCTCACCAGAGGGGGGGTAGGTCTTCACGGGACCGGCGGGTTCGGCGACGTCGAATGTGAAGGAGGGCGACAGGGAACGGAGGGAAGGGGAGGGGGACGCCGAACCGGGGCTGCCGGGCCGGGGGGGGGCGAGGTAGGTGGCGGCTGGCAGGGACGAGGGGGGCGTGGCCGGGGACAGCGACAGGTTCGGGGGCAGGGACCTGGAGTTAGCCTGGAGCAGAGAGACCGGCCGCGGTCTGGAGGAGTTCTGGTTCTGATCCACGGATTTGAGCTTGTAGGAGCGGGAGGCGTGCCGGAAAGGCGAGGAGATGGTGAGGGCGCGCTCCCGCAGGTCCGGCGCGTAGGGCTGCCGCGGGAAGACGTAGGTCCCGTTCAGCTCCGCCTCCTCAGCACAGTAGGACGAATCACACTGCAGCTGAGGGCCTGGGACCCCTGGGGGAGCGCAGATGGCACTGGCTATCTGGCTGGATGGGGCAGAGTTCTTGCGCCGCCCCTGGTAGCAGCCATCGCACTCGTCCTGCCCGCTCCCAGCCACGCTCCGCTCGCTCGCCTCCACCGCCTCCAGCACGTCCTCCAAGCTGCCGTCCCTCCCGTTCTCCCTGTCGTCGGAATCGGCGTCTTCCGCTCCCTCCTCCGCCCTGCCGTCCCCCTCAGGCGCGGCTCCTCCTCCTTGGGTATCACCTCCCTCCCGCTCCGCCTCTCGTTCCCGCTCCCTGTCCTCCGCCAGGCTGCTGGCCCGCGTCACGCCGCCGCCCCTGGCCCTCCCGCGCCTCCTCTCGCGCCTCCTCTCGCGCTCCTTCTGCCTCTCCCGCTCACCCTCCTCGTCACCCCTCCTAAGACTCCGCTGCTCGCTCAGGCCCATGTCGGAGATGGTCCGGTGGATGGGGGTCCTGCAGAAGGCCTCCAGGCCCTCGGTGACGCTCCGGGAGAGCGGCCGCTTCTGCGGGGGGGGCGTGGCGTCCGGCGAGGTGCACACAGCCACAGGCGGCAGGTAGGACAGGCGGCCCTTGTAGGACCTGAGGGAGGCCAGGCGGACGAGCGTGCCCAGGGTGAAACGGGCAGAGCCCAGGCCGCGGTACCGCTCGCTCTCAATGTCCACGTCAGACACGAAGCCCCAGGCCACCGACAGGAAGGAGAAGAGGCGTCTCTGGGTGGGTCGTCCATTCTGAGGGGAGGCCGGCCGGCTGGTCGTCACAGAGACCAGGTCCATGGGGCTGACACCCCCCCGGCAGAGCAGGAAGCAGCAGTTCAAAAGGAGGGGCTCGCGGAGGCACATGTCGTAGCTGGGGGGAGGGGGGAGGCAGAAACACTGCTGATTAGGGCAGGAAACGGGGCACGAGAAGCTCTATGACTTGACATGGAGGGGGGGGGGGGCAAAGCCAGACGGGGGGCCTAACGGCTGACTGGGACCCTTAAGGGGCCAGAGCCTGAAGGACAGACGATGTGGGGAAAGAAAGGTGTTGCTATGGGATGCCAAGCGTGTCCACAATGTTCTTACTGTGTGTTATTACAGAAATGCTGGAATAACTGGAATAAGTGAGAATCACATGACGATGTGAGAGGGTCACATGACGACGTGAAGGTGAGGTAATCACCCTGCATGGTGGTTGATGGAGCCAGCGAGGGCATTCCCAGAGCCGCAGGGCAGGACCCCCACTGGGGTTTTTATCGCCTCCTTCCAGTCGGGCCGTTCCATCAGGCCATTGATTACCTGGAGGGGGTGAGGGGGGCAAAACAGGGAGACAGGTTAAGCTCCTGGCTGGATATCCACAGCTGGTGACCACAGCAGCAAAGCCCTCTGCTGAGAGAGGCGGGATTGTGGGGCCAACCTCATGCAGCAGTCCATCGCCGGAGACTATGACAATTCCATCCCACTCGGCCAAGGAGATCTCCCGAACCAACTCCTTGGCGTGATTTTGACGTTCTGATTAAAAAATAAAAAACATTTCTTAACCAGAATATAACATGATCTACAGTGAAAGGAGCTAAAAAGGTCCAATGGACAGTGAGTGGCTGGCTGAGGACCCACCTGTCTGGATAAGGTTATAGCTGATGCTGGCCTCCCGGATCATAGGCAGGATATGACTCTGACACCACTGCATAGCCTGGCCCCGCCCACTGAAGGGGTTAACCAATAGCAGCAGGCGTCGGGGGCGGGGCAGGAGGCTTTTATTAAACTCTGTTGGAAAGAGGGGGACTATAATTAAACCAGGAAAACAAAAAAACAGAAAAGAGGTGAGCATGGAGCTAAAGAGCAGCCCCCTGCTGAACTAAGGGAAACGGAACGTTCTGCTACACCACGCACAAGGCAAGAGTGCCAAACACGACTAGCCAGGAAGACCCAGGAAGGCCCAGGAAGAACCAAAAACCTAAAGCACAAGTAAGATGTTTAGCACCAGAAAGAGCAACAGGCTGACCTGTATTCATCCAGCAAATTAAAGCGACACAGGGGGTGGAATGGACGGGGGGGCAGGCCATTCTAACTGCCACACTAGGCTGAGCATGGGGCCTAAGCGAGGCAGGCATACGAGTGATGCGCAGATGGCGGGACACTGACCTGTAGCTGCGCAGACAGCCACGCCCCTCAGCAGGCACTGCACAGCGGCAGTCCAGCGCTCGGCGTCCGCGCGGCTCTCTGCCAGGTAGGCCCGCACCTGCCGCCGGCGGGACACCCCCTTGCGGCGCCGGCCCGAGGGGTACCAGTAGAGCAGGAGCAGGGGGGGCGCGGGGAGCCGGGGGCAGCTGCAGCCCAGCAGCTCAGCCAGGGGAAGCAGCAGGCGGGCCTCCCGGCCCGAGCGGGCCGACAGCCTCTGGACGTGCAGGTGGGAGTGCGTCAGCGTCAGCGCGTACTTGGGCCCGCCGGCCCCCGGGCTGCTGGGGGGGCCGTTACCCTCGCTACTCCCGCCCCCAGCGCAGCTCCAGCCGCCAAACTGGCCGTGCAACAGCGCCTCGGCAGGGTCAGGGGGGGGCGCGTCCGGCGAGGGCATCCTGGGCGTGGGGAGGGGGGGCGTCGGCAGCGGCCAGGCGCGCCCCGATTCTCGCTGCTCTCACTTCCTTGCAAACGAACGGGCGCAAACGGAGCCGACCCTAGCGCTTGCGGGGGCTGGACGGGCTCATCGGTGCCGAGGTGCGGGGGGGCACTCGGCCGGGCGGCACATGGCTGGTGAGTGGAACGCGGCCGACGCGGGGGGCACGCAGCTCGGTGGGCAGCCCTCAGCAGCTTCGCGCCAAAACAGCAGGTGACTGGTGCGAGTTCCTCATCTCAGAACTGAGTCCTCAGGACGCGTGTTCAGAAGATGCACCCTTCTGCACAGCAGGGAGGCCTCTCGGGTTCACACCAATGCAGTCCGCGACTATCCCGTTCACAGTGTCATAACCTGGTCCGAGTCCAAAAACTGAAACAAAGGCTGTTCAGCCCTACAGATGTTTTTCGGTTTTCTAAAGTGCTTCAAGTGTCTTTAACCTGACTGATTTCTGATGGGTTGCACAGGGTGTAAACATCCCAGTAGCTCTGAAAGGACTGTATTGCTGAAGATCACCAGTTCAGTCAGGAAAAGATTGACTTTCAACTTCCCTCCAACTGCTTCTGCATCCAGTTATTTTTCAGCATTATTTACTCTAATGTCACAGATGCACCAACTCAGGATTTACCATGCAGGCAGATTTAAAATAAACGTTCCAGCTGTAGTTTATATAGTGTTGACCTTTAAACTATACTGTAGTGCAGTAGTCAGCAACTAGATATTCAGATGACAATTGGGGAGTGTTTTAAACTATCACATTCACTGAAAATGAAGTGAAATAAGCTTCAATGGCATTACACGACAGACATTTCATAGGCTAGTCTTGTCAGTAGGCAAAAAGACACGTATCCATGTCCTGCAACAAGCTGCAAGTCCAAAAGTATGGGAATGCTGGAGAAGGTGAGGGATTTCTGGAAATGAAGCAGCCTCTGTGGTCCGGAAGGCTGACATTTACGATTTCCTTGTATCTAACAGGAAAATGCCACAAAAGCAGTTTTAATTAAGATTGGCTTGGCTTCTTTTCTTTTTGCCGATACTCTCCTCTAAAAATAGACTGATTTTTCTGTGTTAGTTAAGTCATGTTAGTGATCTTCAGTAGGAAGCATCTGTTCCACTGGTATCCTTTCCAGGTGGCAGAATAACCTATGGCGAAAGAGAAATGTAATAAATCATAATTACACACCTATAACCTACAGTTCATCAAGGTAAAGAATTAAGCTAAAAGACTTCAAATATCCATGCATCAGGGAAATTTAATAAAAATAAAAGCCCAAACTCTTGCAAAAAAATTAAAAAAAAAGCACTGAAGAAACACAATGGGAATTTGAGAGAAATTAAAACAAACTGCACAGAACACAGCAGCACGGATCATCCAGCAGACCTGGCACTTCACATTTCACAAGACATTTCTTAATAATTATTAAATCAATTTAATACCAGGATATTTGGTTAACTTTTATCAGCAAGCTACCCTCTTTCATTTACTTTAACTCCTTAATATAAATTTTCCTTCAGAGTTGAGTGTCTCACATCACAATGAGGTAATGAAGGAAGACGAGTTTCCATGGTGCCTGCTTTGATTCTGTAATATATAATGATACATTAAATGACTTTGATCTTCTGTTTGAATGACTTGATATAGAGCCCCAGGCTTCTTCCCAGCAGAGAGCAGGGGTGACACCAGCCGGAAACGCAGGCACTTTCACGGTAACTGCAGAAAGGCTTCGAGTGCAGCAGATGGATCTGCACCCGCCAGCCCCATGTCCAGGAGACTGAGACTTTCTTTGAAGCGGTGTGTGGATTTTTCAATTACTCCGGCAAAAAATAGACGGATTAAAAGGTCAACATTTCCCAAGTCCCGAAAACTCTGAGGCAGTATATCAGGCAGCCGGTGCCCATTGTGGTCCTTTGTTTCTGAAGCGCTAGACAGGGCCCACATTGTGCAATGCTTACTTAGTCACACAAACTCGATGAGTGATTCATGGATAACTCCACAAATCTTACGCTCACCCACAATCATCTATTTCCCCCCCATTTACAGCCAAGTACAAAGAACCAAGAATGATAAAATGTACAGTGATGGCAAACATCCCTGCAAACAACAGGTCGCCATAAACGCAAACTTGATAAAGTATCTACAGAGCTGAGATTCTGAGACTGAGACTGAGACAAGCATAACAGGGTCATGACTTCAAGGCCTATGGACTCACTATCACACTCGTCACTGCCATGCAGGCTCTCCAGATATCGCGGACAGAGCACGTGAATACAATTATAGTTAAGCCATGCGAAAACAGGCAAATAACTAAAGTCATAGAAGTATGGTTCCTGTTTCTAGAATAAAATTAGAACAGATGTGAACAGGGTCCTGAGATGAATAAGCCCCCTGTTTGGGCGCATACCTCATAATCAAGGAAGAAATTAAACCAATTAAACCAAAAAATAAAAATCACACACGTACCAAAGTCCACCAAAAGCCATGGTCACTTTAACAAAAGTGATGAAAAATAAAAGAATACACACATCATTAACTTGGTTCATGTATACCATTTATAGGAAGCAGCCAAGAACAGGAGGCCCCACTCACACTGTGAACAGACACCCACACAGTGCCTGCAGCGTGATCCATCCATGTGGCTCCCGTAATTACCCTGGATCATGGGCAGTGCAGCGACTGCACGCAGCAGCCAGACCAGAGCAGCCTGGGCCGGTTTCTTCTCAAACACTACAGCCACTGAGCAACAGTGCCAGCAGGGCGAACATCATACATATATGCACATAAATGCCGTGGCCGAAAGTCCAAAATTGACAATCTGTTTTAGTTATACGCCAAATACTTACATGCTTAGTAGCCCTTGACAGTCATATCCACCAATTCAGAAAAATAAATGTAACAGCAAGTGTTTAACAGATACTCACTGACAGAAAGACAATACGCTCATTGAGTGGATTCACTTCCCCCTGCTTAGAAAGGAACAGAAGGCAGTTATGTCTGCCTGCTCAGTAACAGCTCAGCCTTTGGTTGAGACATCCCAGCCGTCTGAGCTGCACTGACCGACAGGGTCAGGCGTGTGACAGCACCACCAGCCACGACCAGAGCCTTTAACAGCAGCCCAAGGCGCTTCCAGCAACATCAACGTCTCAGATGCAAAAGGACACCATGCTCCCTTAGAGCCACTCACAGGTACATGAGAATGGTTCAGGTTTCTAAGGTTGCCCCTAAAGATCCCCATCCCAAGCCCTGCAGTACCCTAGAATGAAGAAAGCATCAAGAAAAAACATCCTTCGGCCATCAGTGACTAAGTGCCTGTAAATCTGAATGGACCATGACTCAATACCCAGTCAGTGTTGATCAACTGGCCCCTGGAGAAATCACGCACATTACCACGAGAGCTGACTCAGCTCTGTCCCCACTGGACCGTAAGCGTCTCCCCTCCATCCCACGACACTACTCGGCACACCAAGATCCAGACACCGATACCCGGAAAACAGTCTGGATACAAAACCCAACCAACAATCTGGATCAGCCCAACAAATTATTTAAGGAATCACGCATATGGGGGTAACTCAATCTTTGGGTGAAGTCCTGAGCCGTGCACAACAAAACAGATGTACTGTGGCACAGAGCTGGCTCTCACATTGTTTTATGTAAAAATAAGAGCCATGTAGACAGGACTTATCACAGAAAAATGATAATAATAGTGATAGGAATAATAATAATACAGAAAAGACGTCTCTCATGCCACACAACATTGAAAAAAATATACAGTACATCATTTTATTTAGAGCAGTGTTGACATAACTTGTGGGACACTTTATTCTTGACGGACTACCGCTGAGGCACGTTATTACGCTCCATCCCTATTAATTACCACTTTAAATGATATTATTGTGCGGCCCACGCGAGCTCAGCGGGCAATAAAAGCGCACGAAGGAAGAAGGAGCCGGGCTGAGCCGTACGGCGCACGCTTTTATGGCGCCTTTCCGCAATTACACGCACTTTGAACGATGATCAATAGGCAGAAGTTAGAACAGGACGGCGGTCACGGCTCGGGCACCTCGGTCCGCCCGCCAGGCAGGAGCGGCCGGCAGAGCCCGGAGCCGAAGGACACCGTCGCTGTAAGGCGCTATAGGGCTCCCTTTGCGGACAGCGTCCTCATTAGCCCGCTGTCAGCCCCGCCGAAGTGCGGCTCCAGCCCGGAGCCGCCGCCTGACACACCGGGGAAGGAGCCCGAGCCGCCGCGCCTCGGCTCGGCGGAGCAGGAGCGGCCCGTCTGCCGGCCTGTAAGGGAGCCGCGGGACGCGTCCCCGGCATCGCTGCCCGGGCTGCCGGCGCCAGGAGCTCCGGGGTGAGGAGCCCGCTCCCTGCCCGCTCCCACCGCGGCCCCGTCAGCGCCCCCCGACGAATTACCTCACGACCGCTTCCCAGGAGCGACGCGACATGCGCCGCCGCCGCCGCGTCCGAAACCCTCGCTTCTCGCCGGAAGTCAGTCCCAACTGTGTACGCGCTGGGGGCGGGGCTGCCGCGGGGTCTGACGGACAGGCAGCGCGACCAATAGGAGTGAAGAACAATGTATCAAAGGCCGCCTACCACCAACACGTACACCAATAAAAATAAAGCTAGGGTTTGTTTTTTTTTACTGGCCGATGCTGAAGAAACCAGTTAAATAGCCGGTCGGCGTCCGCCGCCCTTCGTGCGGCCCCGGCGACGGAGGGCTTCTCGTGGCTCTCGCGAGAATAGCGCCGGGAGCCGAGTGCGCAGATCCGGGCTGCCGGCTGGGCAGCGTGCGGCCTCCCACACACCTCCCTGCGTATCCCGAAGCCGAACACGGCGAAGGTGCCGTTTGCTCCCCCAAGTTGCGCGTCGCATCTCACTACTGCAGCGCCCCGGTCTGCTTCGTACGGGCTCCCAGGCCCAGCTCCTGCATGCCAGCCGCCTTCTCCGATATGCGGCTATGGATACGATCATGCCGCGGACTGTCACACCAGCACTCGCTGTGTGGGACGCTAGCGAAGTGGGCGGCAGCAAAATATCCACAGGACAAAATATAAGCATAAAATCGTTCTCTTTAAGGCTGATTTTAAAAAATAGTAAGTTCAGCGTTGGTCACAATCACGCAGGTACATTTGAAACCGTTTTCATGTTTTTTCAAATACATGTCGTTACATCTTATGTAGATGTTCAACTGTACCTCTTTGAGAATGGCTAGTATCTCAGCTTGGATTGCCAACTTTCACCTGAAAGTTACTCTGCTCCACAAAACAGCCTCAGTATCACGAAATCCTTGGCTTCACTTTGGTGGACATCCCCCTCTTCCTTCCTCCCAATGCCCTTTACACAGCGGACCAGGATATAATTAATACTGCTGAAAGAAATAATGCTTAAACCACAGCAGGTCAGTGATTTCCATACACTACCCAGAACGGACCATCCCAACCCTTCTGATAGTCTTCAAACTGTGGCTTTGGTCTCCAAAATACCTTTTAATTTAGTTATGCATTGAGCTATGCACGATATAAACGATCCCCGTACAGTTTAACCCCATAAAAGCTATGGAGGAAATCACACTAGATGTTGATTAGTATAAACGTACAGCCTATTTGCACATATGATGTGAAATGCTCTTCATTGACATAACAGTCAGACACCAGGGGCGTTTGTCATATTTATTTGCTACAGACTCCAAGCCAAAGAGTTCAGCAGAAATCGTTCTAGTTCTTGTATCCACAGCTGGCTCTGCGACCACGAGCACGCTCGAACTTCCTGCCCTTGGAGCGGACATATGGCCTGCGGACGGCATCAGAGAGTTAACATGATGGAAGCTAAACATCACAATATTAAGTCAAACTCATATCAAAATATCAGGGCATACAGTGACACGAAATGGCATTTTCTGAGACAATGCGAGAGCCCGGGAAGACGACAAACGGGACTCACTTGGTGTGGCTGTGGGGTGTTCCGGTTGCTTTCCCGAAATGCCTGTACACCCGCCTGCTCTTCCGTGGTCCTGAGACAGACATGCACCATTAGTTAGAACAAAATATGCTACCTGCTTGGCGTCACTAGACCTACAAGCAGATCACAAGCAAGGAGGAGTAACTGAAGCCCAGAATGCAGACAATACCCTCACAACTCCACCAAAAATAACCAAGCATTGAAAAGTTTATTTGCAGTTTGAAAAGTTTTTCCACAACTACAATTCCTCCCCAACACTGCGCTCCCAGTAGTCATGGCAGCAGAGCAATGGAGCCAATTAAGCAGTAACAGAGTGAAAGAAGTGATTAATTTTACTGACGAATAGCCAGTTATAGGTTGAAGTGGAATCAGGTGCTGGGTCACATAGAAAATCCAATGAGCTTCAGCAAAATGCTTAGTTCAATATTAAAATACAAGGTAATCTGGACAGCTAACACCTTCTATACATCTGAATGTGACAACAGAAGTCAAAATGTATCTTGCAAATCATAATACTTTTGATCCAGGCCTTACAGTCAGAGAATCCTAATGGCACCCCATATAAATTAAAGGTCAGAGTCAGTGTCAAGGAGGACAGCTTAAGTTAGGATTTTCCAAACCACCAGAGTAGCACAGCCCTCTGCTAAATGCCCCCTCCACTCCTACATCAGAGATCACCAGACAAGAATGGTGCTTCATCACAACCAGCAGCCCACAAACACCAGTAAATGCCGCCAGAGTCCAGAACCTCACCTGAAAGCAGCACGGTGCTCTGCCCTTTGGGTGCGGCCAGGGCCAGCTGGTCAAAGGTCATGACCTGTCCCCCAGACGTCAAGATCCTGCGGCGAGCCCTGTCTGTCACTCTCAAGGCACATACCTGCGAGAGAGGGAGATGGGGGCCTTATAATTCAGGTGTCATGTTTAAATACCACGTGAGTGGTATTAAACGGATAAGCTAGTCCTCATAAAAAAAATGCACTGTGCAATTCATGTCGTTATTACCGTTTTAACAACATAACTCTGAAATAGGATTATGGAATCTGTATTTTAGGCCCCTTGTGAATTATATACCATGGAGACCTTGACCCAGCCCAGAAAGTCAATCGGGCTCATCAGTAAATTAACACAAAAGCTCACTGGAATTTAGTGCTCAGTCAAACTGCTAATAGTCAGTCACATAACAGGTCAACCAATTCTCGCAGTTCAAAGTGAACTTTCCATAAACAAGTATACAGAAAAACGAGACAGCGAAGCTCAGAATCCACAGAATTCACTGTTGCACAAGAAATCAAATCCATCTGAAAACGATAACACGCTGTACCTTGAGTTTGGGGATATCCTGGATTCTGACATCATCGGTTACTGTTCCCACGACGACAGCGGTCTTGTTGTCACGGCCTGGCAGCTTCATCTTACGAATCTGAGAAAGAGCGGCACAACAGAGTGATACAGACGGGCAAAGGATGGAGAAAATGCAGCGAAATCCCAAGCAGCACCTACAGTACAAGGGAAAAGTCTGAACACCTACTGAAAATTACGTTTTCAACAGGATAATGACCTGCATGCTTATGTATAATAAACAAGGAATGAGATGGAGTGCTGGGACAGATGACCTGCCCCCACAATCCCCCCCACCTAAACACTATCGAGCTGGCCTGGGAGGAGTTGGATTGAAGAGCAAGAAAAAGTTAGCCAACTTGTGCCCTGATCTTATGGAAATTCCTTCAGGCCAGTCGGGGAGGCATTCCAGGTGGCTATATCTAGAAGCTGGTCATCAAAGCAAAATGGGGCAGTTTTAAAGCATCTGAGATTTGAGAACACCAAGATGCTCTACACTTCTCTTGTTCGTCACGATATCAGATAAGCATTACTTCACTGCTACAAAGCCTTTTACGGCAAGATGGAATAATATAGCTAAAATGGAGACGGATGCTTTAAAAGCAGAAGCATCCAGACTTCTGACATTCTGACATGTTATAAGCTAAGGGGCATTTACACGGGACTGTCATACGCACCAGGCGGGACAGGGAGAGCGGCGGGCGGTTGGTCTTGCTCATGAAGAGCCTTTTCAGGACGACCCTGTTGAAAGGAGCAGTGGAACGACGAGCCAGGAACCTGTAGAGCTGCAGAGCGAAGACGCGTCAGGTGGCATTATTCTCTACTGCCTTCCATTTCCCCATAAATGACGGCACCACAGAGGCGCTCACCTTAACCAGGAGCCTCAGGTAGATATCCTGGCTCTTTGGCTCCTTCCTGTGCACCTTGCGGTCCTTGTTGTGTCTGATATCAACTCCCTGAAAGAAAGTGAGTGTTACCGTCAGCAAGGAAAAGGAACTTACGGACCCAAGATATCACGATATAAAATACTTGAGTACTAGGAATACTCAGCTTTCATAGTCAGCCCATCCGTCACTTACAAAGTCACAATAACACTGAATTCATACAACAGTACTTAGTAACGAGGAAGCAGGTACGCTGCGGATGGACACGTTAGCCGTCTGCCAATATAATTATATTACTGTAAAATCGCGATCTCTGCAGAGCGACTGAATCTTAGACACGTATAGCGAGGCTAACGCGCGGCCATGTGTAACACAGCCGGCCTGGATACTCCCAGTGTAATGGCAGCCGCATACAACTCTTATGGCAAGGAAACCAAGTGATATTCAACGCGCAGCTTTTTCTGGTTACCTGCAAACGGGCTTCAGAGAAATACCCCGAACTGGCATTAATCTGTACTTAAGCTGACGCCACGTTTACGCGGCAGTACGAGCTCCTTAGCGAAAGCCCCCATTCCGCTAGCGGCCGGCTGAGGTGTATGCCCAGTTTCTCTCCGCATACCGCCGTACGTGCAGATAATACAGATTTATTTTTCAAATTAGAATTCTACAAAGCCTCGGCGGGGGCGCGCGCGCGGAATATTTCACAGTTACAGACCGATGGATGTGGATTTTAGAGTGAGCAACGCTGGGCACCTACCATCTTGGACACGACGAAAAGGGAAAAGGAGCGAACGCGTTCTCGCGATAAGCGAATGGCGTGTGACTTGGACGCTGCCTTGTGTCATGTGACGCCAGTGCTCTTTCCTGATTGGGTGCTCCTGGGTACGCCATTATTGTAGGCTGCTGGAGGAGAAGACGAGCGGGTCTGGCTGCGTACGTGCTCTCGGATGATGCTGAAGCTTTGCTCATATAGATATTTCATTGATTTGTTCTGAAATGTACTATTTAGATACTTCTTCCAGAATAGCGCGAATGGTTTGTATTTGACGCCGTAGTGTCAGTATAAAAATCGTGGTATGTTTACGTGCCGGATTACAAGCTGGTTAAACCTATTTTAAGAAATATGATAATGGCATCGTAGCACAGGAGGTATGCCGCAGATATAAGGATGGCAGTTTTTATTTCAAAGTTCAGTTTAGAATGGTATATTATGCGTGAAAAAATATAAATGGACCTTACGCACAACACTTTTCAGACCAGCAGGGTTGTACGTCTCCAGCGCTGTAGAGTTGCCGTGTTTTCTGAATGTTTTTATGTACGATTCCTCCTTAAATCCAGAAAAGTGTGGTTAGGTGAACTGTTGGCTTGGAATTGCCCATAGTATGTGAGCGAGTGTGTTTTGCAACGCACTGCTTTGCCATGCCGTGCCTCTCCCAGCCCTGTGCCCCATGCTCCCTGTGATAGGCTCCAGGCCCCTTCACAAACCTTACTGGCACAAGCGGTTAAGTGGACAAATAGATATGGTACTGCATGTTAATATTATAGTATTTCACTTTAATGAAATGATTGTACAATTAAATTTGTAAAATTAAAAACACTATGATATAATTGTCTTTACTAAAAGTGAATGAAGAGTTTGGGCTTGGACAAGTGCAGCACTCAGCCTCTTTGCTGTCGAAAATGACAGAGAAAAACTGTCCAGACGAGGGCGACACCTCCTACAAACACCGTCCGCACCCCTGGGGGGACCAACGAGAAGTTCACTGCCTGGAGGGAGAAGAAAGATGGTGTCAAATGGAATCAGATGCAGTTTGTCCCAGACCCAGATTTCCTGCTGTACCTGCATCATGGACCAGTATACCACTCCAGTCTGGAGAAAGAAGAGAGAGCACCATTAATACTGGTTATCATCAAATGACTTGTGGTTCATGCCATAGCATTCCTGCCTCTAAAAGCCTCTCTCCCCATTCCTGGGCTTCACCTTGTAGGAAGTCCAGAATTTCTCTCGCCAGTCTTCAAACAGGTCCCGTCTTCCCTCCAAGGTGCTCAGTCCTAAGAGAGGCAAAACAGTGTGATTGAAGCATTCGAGACCAGAAAAGCAGACTGAAATCATATATGGCCAGAGCTGTCAATTTCAGGTCCAGAAAGTAAAAATCCAGACCAGGATTTTGTTTCAACCAATCAGTTGAGAATAAAGAGTCACAGTCACAGAGTGCTCAACAAGTTGGTTGAAACAAAATCCTGGTCTGGATTTTTACTTTCTGGACCTGAAATTGACACCTCTGTATACGGCTAACCATAGACAAAGTCTCCTGCACTAAGCGGCTCCATCTTCTATAGATATGTAGATGACACTGATTGTGTATGTTTGTGTGTGTGTGTGTGT
>JAODKM010000126.1:1728507-1757128 GCA_026780845.1 Petrocephalus sullivani | reverse complement strand
TGTGTGTGTGTGTGTGTATGTATGTATGTATGTTTGTATATGTGTCTCCCACATTAACAGGCTCTGTCTCATATAGATATACACACCAATATAGAAGACACCGATTGTGTGTGTCTCCCAAATTAACAGGCTCTGTCTCATATAGATAAACACAGAAATGTAGAAGACACTGATTGTGTGTGTATATATGTGTGTGTCTCCCAAATTAACAGGGTCTGTCTCATATAGATATACACACCAATGTAGAAGACACTGATCGTTGCAGGAGCTGCGATCACTTGATCTAGCAGCACTTTCGCTGATACTCTTTTGACTCCCGTCCCAGGCAACATCCTTTCCAATGCTTTGAGCCAATGGTAGTTAAAATTGGCATGAAAAGAAAATCCAACAAGAGCCACCCGGGCTGTCTGGTTCCAGTTAATGTCACACCACGTCCCCGACTTCATTTCTGGTGAGGATTCAGTCTCCTGTGAGATCAGGTTCCCCTTTGCAAGATGATTGCTTCTGCTCTGGTCTGACTGCAGCCCTTTCTGTGGTTCCAGTGAGCTGTCCATCTTCAGCTTTAACTTCATGTCTGGGGTCACATTGCTGCTCTCACTTGCTTCCATTGCGGTCCCTTGGTTTCGGCCCGACTGCATCAGATCCGTATCGACTCGCTGCAGGTCGAGCACGCGCTGTTGAATGAGGTCTGCAGTGGCGAATAAGGCCGTGTATCCTACGACATTGGTGACGTACGGATGAGACCTGAATGTGGACCAGACTCGGTTCATCATGGCTGCTTCTGAGAGATCCAGGAGATGGAGGAAAGAAAGAACAGGCATTACGCCAAAGGATAAAACACATGTGGAGTCAATTTTCTAGGCATGAAACTTAAAGGTGACGGTTTCATATTTTGCATTGCATTGAATGAAAAAAACGCACTAATGCATTATCCTGTGGAAGTATTGCAATAAGAATAGTTCTTAGATCTCTTGCATACAAGAGAACAAATTCATATACAGAATTTAACAGATATAGGGTTCAATGAGCACCGATAATTATTTCATGTAATTGTAAATGTAAGTAACTGAAATCTAAGAACAAGTTGCACTCTGATTACCTCAGAAATAGCCTTCAAACATACCTTAGCACTCTGAGCACACATTTGCCAGTGGTGAAAGCACAAGGTGAAGGTACACTATCTACACCCTCACTGGCTCTGCTGAACACATTGGGGCGGAGTCTTTAGGTGCCACTAGCCAGTAAGAAATCTCTTTGGTGCCAAGAATCTGCAGGTCAAAGTTCAGTGTTCAAGAGTACATGTGACACCATTGATCCATCCGCTTCTTTTAGATTCTTTTAGTAAAGATGTGTGAGTGAATACACAGTGCCTGTGAGAGAGGCACAATCTATAAGCGCTTATATGGATATATAAGGCACTATACTATACTGTTGATACATTTAATATGTTACCACCAACACTAGAAAAATACGTGCATTTTTAACAGTTTCATTTGAAGCTCAGAAGTTTTTCCTGGGAATTAGATAGAGCTGTAGACTAAACTAGGAGAAGAAAGTCAATCTCAAATGAATGAAATATTATCCACCCTTTTTTCATATTTCACCAGGCACGTCACCAGAGAGCTATGTGTTTTGTTACTCACCGCAGTCAAGACCTAATCCGAGATCAACTGAATTAAACATGCATCCTCCAAGTGTGTAGGAATTAAACGTATCCAAGTCGCAGTCCAGTTGCTTCACTCCTTTGCCACATGTCGGCCTGTGCTAAATTTAGGCAGCTTCCATTGCTGCCAGCTCCTCCCGCAGTTACCAGGCTCTGCATTTCACGCTGCTCTCCACACGAGCAACCTGCTACACACATGAAGCTCCACGCTGCCATTCTGCCAAATTTGCTCAAGCTGGTTATTCTGTTAATTGATGGGCACCTTTATTCTGCGTGGAAACATACAGAATGATTGTTTGCCTTGAACAGTGTTCAGTCTTTTTATTCCTATTCTTACACAACCTCACAAAAGAAATCAGATATATAATACAAGTCCTTTAAGACACCAATGGGCCTATTCATTTATATGCCTTAATTGACGTTTAAAGGGGGTTCTGGGATGTGTTTATATAGACATCGGCAATTTCTAAGTAGCAACAGGTTGAACTCTCAGACAGGAGAATGTGCTAATTAGGGCAGAGATTAAGTTGATCAATTAAAGGCTTGTTAGAAGCTCAAAGGCCTGGCTTCTGCCGCTCACGCTTAATAAGCTGCCTTTAGTCTCTTACAAAAGACATAAAGCCTCAGTGTCTGTACCAGTTGACTTTTTAAAAATAATTGCCTTTATGTGCTCCCTCTGTTCCTTTTCCCTTCTCAGTTTGTCCTATAAACCACTGCTCTGTCATCCTCAATTCTGTCTTCTTAACCTTTGGCAAGCCCCGCCTCCTTTTAAATTCTCCTCATTCAGCCACCCGTCCCATCAGTACCTGAGCACCTCCACCAGTGTCATTTCTGGGGTCCGAAGAGAGAGAAAACCCAGGTTTAAGGTGAGTGAGGAGATGCTTCAGCCTGGTGTGGCTTTGTTCTGAAAGTGGCTACCTCAGAAACTCAAGATATATGAAGCTAAATGTCTGCTTTAGGACTTCAAAATCTTAGAACACCCTACTAGATATTAAGCTAGGCTCTTAAATCTGTGCACTTTGATGAATGAATAAAACTGGTTTGGGTGATTAAATCATGATGCTGAGGATCTTCAGTTCTCTTTACAGCTGTAACATGAGAATGCAGAATTATCAGGAGGGATTTGGAGCGCAGTCAGCAGAATGTTAAGGAGCGCTCGTACCACGCAGCGCATACAGAAATGCAGTATTTAGGTCTGTCAGTGAATGAGTGTAGTCACACTGAATGCATTCAGTGCTGAGGATTCTAAAACCACAGCAAAGGCAGTGAAGAACAGGAGAACAGAAAGACTAAAAACAAAGATTACTTGGGGAACTTTTGTTAGATTAGCAAAATGTGTACAGCACTGGTCCTGTGGCTGGCTAGGTATGACTTTTTCAGGTAAAATGTACATGGTTTCTGTATGAAATAACTCTATGCTGCTCTCTGTAATGTTTTAGATGGCATGAATGATCTCCTTCCATCTGTGTGCTTTGCTTCCTCTCTGATAACTTTCTGCTGCTTTGTTTTGGTAGTCTTAGTTTTGAAATTTACACCCAAATCCAAATGACCCCGTCTCCTTCTCTGTCTGCCTTAGTCTGTCCTGTAGCCATGCGTCCGTCCAGCTCCTTGACGTGTGAGCCGGGTGCAGAGAGCGTAATCCCATGGGGTCGTGACCTCTTTACGTTTGTGACATCAGCAGCCGGCCACATGATGAGGACACTTCAGAAGCCGCGGAAAAACCGGCCCTCGAAACGACAAGTTAACCATCGGCGATTTTTGCATAACATGATATACAGGCACGTGACACTGCTGCGTCTGCATTGCGAGATGCGGAGAACCGGGAGCGCGCGAAGCATTCTGACGCTTAATCTCTACCTTTCAGGAAGCTCGCGGAAATTGAAGCAGCCAATCACCAGCTTGCATCTGCTATTTGTCCAAGGGACAGCGAGGTTGGCCAGAGCCCGTCCCCATGTCAGGCAGGAAATCCGATAAAGCAATCCGATGACACACAGATAGAAGGTACATCTTTTAAAATTCTTTATACGGGTAGCAGATGCTATTAGATCTTGAATGTTCTTCCATGATTCACTATTTCCTTTCACACAGAATCCAGCAATGTGGCTCTGAGGCTACCTGTCGTATCTCTCGATGGCACAGCCCCAGAGAGTGTCACAGTGGAGCACAGCGGCCCCTGGACGATCAGCGGTCACTTGCACGAACATGACTTCATCACTGGAAATGGGAATTCAGAGACGGCAGCAAACCTTCTATCTTTACGGAAGGAAAACTTGGGGAGAAGGGAAGAGGTTGGAGAAGCCACATTTGGGGAACTCGGCTCATTCAAACAGCACAATGGCTTTGATCCCTGCTTTGACTGTGAAGTAGATCCCATAAAAATGGACTTGATGAGATTCCGTGAGGGAGTATCAGGTGAAGATGACGAACAGAAATATGTTCAAAGCTGTAATAGAAGCCAGGACGCCCTGAACTTAGAGCAAGCAGAGGCTGACACTGATGCCACCCAGTGCCCCCTCCTCAAATCCCTGCCAGTTTTCCCTTCCGACACCCAGTCACTGGATTTCTGTGATTTTGCGATACCCAGCATCACTGATTCCCACTGTTCCAATAATGATCTTACCAGCATCATGGAATCGTCTCAAAGTCACACACTGGATGATTCTGGTTTGATGGACATGAACAAATGTGAGGAAGACTGCATGAATTTGCAGTCCCTGTCAATATCATTTTGGGAAGCTCAGGATGAAGGTGAGGAAAGCTGCAGGCTGAATTTTGGCAATGCATTTCTAACCGGTGCCAATAGCGATACCCTTGATGCCATCAAAAGCCAGCAGTTCAACAATAAACCCGTCTCTCTTAATACAAACACGGGTCAGTCAAACAGCTCGAGCTATGATTGTATGGAGAGCTTCCACAGAGACAGCAGATTTACATCTGATCAACATCTAGACACCCTTAGCAACACAAGTTGTCACATAGATAGTAGGAGACCCTGCAAACCAAATTATTGCTGCATGAAAACCAGGGAGCTGGTGATCCCCTATAATGAAAGCTACAATGCAGATTCTTTCACAACTATATGCCCTGATCTTGCCAGCTTCAACCCAATCAGGAGGAACAGAGAAGGCCAGAATGATGCGGGCAAAGACCTAAGTAGGCTGAGATCCTGCAGCTATGAACCGGTAAGATCGAGCACCAGCTCTATGTTGTACGATGACAATGAAGAACAAAGTGCTCCCAGAGAGCTCAGAGTAGACGGCATCTCCACACTAGAAGGCAAATGCACTGGCTTTATTCACACTTTTTCTAATTTGTGTCACAGTGGTCAAGGAGCCTCAGAATGTACACAAAGGGATTCCGAATACCAGACTGGGCTGCAGGGATCAGGATGTTGGAAACCTGTTTCAGACATCCGAGTAAGCCATCTGCATAACCATTGTGGTGCTCTGAATCCAGCCTCCATCCAGAACTCCTGTGGAGCTCACCAGAATCAGAACCTCTTTACTGGGGTGGCCAGAGCTTTCCCAGCCTCATGTGCAAAAAGACACCTGGAGTGTATATTAACCCCGCCTTCGGAAGAGGACTGGTTATTTGATGAGATTGAGTTAAAATAACAGGAGGGTTAGGGCTATCAATTTATCATATGCATGAAACTATCTCTGTCTTGTATATTAAATATATTGTGAGCAGTGATGGATAAAATGATGCTTCATGAATCATTTGCTGTATTTTTTGACCCCACTAGATGGTGCAAATGGTTCATGAAACATCGTTTTGCTCTTCACTTATAATCGATTATAAGAACTTACGGTAAAAAAGAAAACATTTTGAAACCCTCAATTTGCAATTCCGAGGGTGAGCATTTGCGTGTTCAATATTCAATATTTATGGGTGTGATAAAATGTGATCCCAGGTCCTTATAACAATACTGAAAATGTATTAAGCAAATCTGCTCATTAACCATCTTAAGTTGACGACCTTACAGAAAACAGCCTTCTCAATGTTCAGTTCTGTTAAGCTTGGCTTAATATTGCAGTATATGTACCAATGCATTTATTTAGTAGAACAGGATTTTTTTTATATCATTTATGGTGCCGTGCAAATGTACGTAACACATTCATGTCAGGACATCCGGCATCCCCATCTGTGATCAACGAGATAAATCTCACCGAGTTCTACAAACCGACAACGTACTAAAATGCGTCCTAAGTCCGATATGGTTTAACAGCAAATAAAACAATCAGCTGTTCTACAGAAGCAAAAACGAGCCCTCCTGATCCCGTGGGCCAGTCGGCGTTATGGGATCTGTTGTCACATTTGTTAAAAATCAAATGAGTACAAACCAGAACTTAAATAGATTGATATTTAATAAAGCATAAAACAATATCTGATGCACATCAGAAGTATAGAAGTATTTTGAAATCAAAAATTATTATTATTAGGACAAAGGGTTTAATGATGTAGATGAGAATTTGTAAGCATACGAATTCATAAAACAAACTTGGTTTGCGGGCCAGAGAGGGTGAATAGCTGGATTTTGTTGCCATCTACTGGAATATAAAGTGCACATTTACTAGAAACATTTCATGTTTTGCCTGCGTCTTGTGCAGGTTCAAATTAATATTTGTTACATTACACAGAAGAAACATCGCAATTTGTAAAATGAAATAAAAGAGGAATAGTTATTATTGTCCACATGAACCCTCTCTCAAAATGTTTAACGCAGAAAGCAAACGGAGTGCCACGGAGAATGAGAGCATTCCGAGTAAGACATGGGTAGGAATACTGAAGCACCATCCTTGTACGATAAGTTAACTGCAAATTTGCAATGAGTACGGTATTTACAACCCCCAGGATATTCCCTCTGTTTCTTAGAGGGGGTGTGAGGTTAATCTGGTTTTTTAAAAAGTTCTGGCTACACCCCAGTTACGCTTGCTATACTACGTGAAACACATGGAGGGGTGCTGGCAGATGACTTAAAAACTTTTCGAAGGAGGATCTGTCCAACATACATAAACTCGAGGAATAAAATGAAACAGCGGTGAAGGACTTGGGGTGGGGAAGTTAAACGAATAGCGACTTGGAGACCACGATAATGATCCGCAAGTGAATTAAGCCACTTAGATGGGTTATGATCGTTCACGACGGACGTAAATTCTGACTGGGGAGCTAATTAGGAAACGCTTTTTAATACACTGACACCTTTCTTAGTCTTCATTGTAGCTAACTTCGCTATATTTACTGCATATTAGAGGAGCTGAAACCCTGATTAATGCATTTCATCAAAGAGTAAATCTCTGCTTCAAACACTGCTCAGTTTATCATGTAACACTTGAATAAAGTTACAGAAATACAATTTAGGGCATTTCAGATGAAAAGGTGTCCTAAAAATATCTGAGGCAAAAACCTCTAGATCCCAGAAGAAGTACATTTTTACCCTTTATTCCACTCTCAGAAATACTTCATTATTTGTTAAATTTGGTTGTATTAAATATATCCTAAATTTTGATAACCTAAACATTCCCTCCATTTATAAAACACCGAGCATCCCTTAACAAACACTGTACACAACCACTAAAAAAGACATCGTACAATATTTCAGCTGTCAATGGTTCTGATATGAACATACTGAAAGAACCACAGTAAAATGGAGGCTCTCTCCCGCCTTTTCGGGATTAAAACTATTTTAAATCTTACAGGCAGCCTGGCCTTCGGAAAAACCAACGCTAATATATTAACCTATGAGCCTACGTCGCACAAGTGCCTTGGTCAGTAGTTTTCATATGCATCCAGTTTAAAAAGCATTCCAAACAGGACTCCCTCCGTGGCTTTCTGGTCCAAAGTCAAGGCTGAAGACCAGGTTTGATGTGAGATCACCATGGCCGTGTTTGAGAAGAAACATCTGTACTGACAGGTTTATGAAGGCGAAGAACATGCTGACCAATAAATAAAGGAGGCGATGGGCAGCTGTGACACTGATACTTCAACTGTAACAGAAGCAATGTGACCAAAGTGCTAAACACGGAAAGCCTCTTCATCAAGCTCCATGTAGGAAACGTAACGAGGTAACAAAAGTGGTAAGAAAGCAAATTGTGTTTATCTAGCTCCATGTTCCTATCGATCACGTAAGAGAGCTTCATGTCAGCTCCTGGACAGAGCACGGCACTACACAGAGAAGGAATTCACCTGTGAAAATCTCAGTACAACCTACATGTGCATCATGAAAGTGTTTTTAATGCTGATCGGCTTGTAAACCATGAGTCTACCTGCACACTGCAGTTTTAGGCTGGTCTTCACTGTAATCCAAAAGGCTGATTATGCAGACTGTGTAAAGCTAGGCATTTCCCCCAAAACACTGCAGTCATTTTTTTAAATGCCAGAGACATGGACCAATCATTAGATGTAAATAATTGAGTAATTTAGTAAGAAACCGTTAGATATAGTCAATCATTGAAAGAAATGTGATTACAATATCAGATTAATAATGGCAAAATAAGCTGTTTTTAGTGGGGGGTAAAACAGCAGACCAAGGCTCAGGTCCGGATTCACGGGGCGGGGAGGGCCTGGCCTACCCAATCACAAGGCCGGCCCACCCAGTCAAAGCCTGGCCTACCCAATCACGAGGCTGGCCCACCCAGCCAAAGCCTGGCCTACCCAATCACAAGGCTGGCCCACCCAGCCAAGAGGGCGAAGTGGATTTTTTTATATGTAATTGCCCCCCCCCCCCAAAATCTTCCTGGCCCACCCTGTTACCGAGAGCTGGAGCTGAGCCTGCCAAGGCTGCATTTTTACGCCAGTTGTGAAATTCTCGCATAAAGTCCATCCATGTAGGTATTTTACGAAAGGGTTACTTTCAGGTAAAACACATTCAGGTCAAACCAAAAAACATGGCATTTCACTCTGCTGGCTAGCAGCAAACCCTGGGTGAAGGACATCCACCTCAGTCAGGGTGACCGCATCTTAGGTGGTGACCTTACAGTCCGGCGCTTCTTAAAATGTCAGTGAGTAAAAGCAGATTTCCTCCAGAAGGACCGGAGCATATTAATATTCTTACTGCAGGTGGTGAGGATCCATCTCGCACTTGCAGAATCAGTGGGATTTCTATAACATTTACATATAAAGTTACGCGTCTTTCATTATTTTCCTCCGTTCCTGTCACCATTGTTTTTTGCAAGCTCATGCAAAATGCCTCAACCAAACCTGGCTTTGGAAAAAAAAAACACTTATTTTGAATAACCATCATGGTACACGCACTGTCACATTAAGCAGGATATATTAAGAGAGATTTGCGGATTGGTTAGGCCTCCCAGAGTGTACTGGGATCTTTTTTCCCCCCTTTCAAAATAAAAGTTCTTAGTCTCTCTCCTCTCTCTCTCCCCATCTCTGAGTGCAGCAGTTCTTCATTCTGATGTTTAGTGTCCAGTCAGTCGGTGTGGGTAACATGTCCTTCCTCCTTTCCGTCTGCTCCTGGAGATTTTGTTGCTTGCCTGATCCCCCCCCCCGCCCCCCGCACTCACTCAGCACCAACGCCATGGGGGGGCACCTTGAGTCAGTGAGTCGGTGGATCGGTCCATCAGCCGTGGAGCGCCCACAGCGCCCCCCTTCACTCCGCCTCTGTCAGGCCGTATGGGAGCTGCGGCTCCAGGCTGTGCTCCGACGGGGTGGGCGTGGCCGGGAGGCCGGTGGACGGGGACGGGGAGGCCGGGGGCTCCTCGGAATCGGAGTTCTCCAGGGAGAGGTCATCCACCAGTGGGCGGCGGGCAGCACGCAGGGACAGAGGGAGGGGGGCACGCCTGTGGGGGACAGCCGCCGGAGGAGTGCAGAGAGGGACACAGAGGAGAGCGGGCAGAACGATCAGCATGGTGGGGGCACAGTAATGCAGATACAGCAGTGTTACGGCAGTCGGCGGTACAGGAAGGAGTGCCGGGGTCCTGAGCCAAAGCAGCTCGATGACCCCATCCAGACAACACGCTAAAGCTCATCGCAGTCAGACATGCTCTAATCTGCATCTTCACCGGCGCCTAAATCATGCAGCTCTGTACCCACTCACAGGGTGAGAGGGAAGAGGGCGAGGGGCCAGCGTGCTGTACACTCTGCTACCAAGAGAGGGCAGACGGGAGCCCAGAGCACAGCACCAGGGGGCGGAAGCACACGGCACACACACACGGGCGCGCGGCCAGACCTACTTCTCATCTCTCCTCTCTGTGGCACTAAATGGGGGCATGAGAAAAGGGAGGGTTCACAGACAGGCCAGGACGAGGCTCGCACACAAGTGGAAAAGTGAGAATAATGCTCACAGACAAAATACAAAGACGAGACATAATTACAAAAAACACACAAAGCAATGACATGGTGGCGTATGTCGGCCCTTTACAGCTTCGTGCTTAGAACCTCCCACAGTGCAGACCAAGCTGTGCGATATGCCGATATACAAGATCATGTGGCAATAGAAACATCTATTATTGCGTTTAATCAATTTTATCATATCACACTCCTTACTGCAATATTTTACATAATTTGGACTTCGGGCCTGTCACTCTCCAATCCGTACCACCTGCCCAATCTGTACCAGCCTGTGCATGTGCAGCATTTGCAAGCATTTTTAGGCACGGTGGATCCGTTCATATTTAGAGTAAACTACATTTACAGCAAACGACAGCAGTCGCTTTATTGTTTAATGAGAACAGGTGCTAACGATTCTACTGACTGCAAAAAAAGCTGCTCTGGTATGCTTATAGTTTTCACTCTGATCTGAAATATGAAGTAAGGAGACCCACAAACACTCAGACACAAGTGCAGGTGCCGGGCAGAACTTTGATTCAACAGACAGAGAACAGGAAGAATCCAAGATCAGAATATCTGGCTGAATATGCTGCTGAAGTCGTCTGAACAATTAACCCTGATGTTGTGAAAAGAAATTTGAACGGGATCAGGTTGGGTCGTGAAAATGTTGTGAAATGAAGTGATAGAAATCGCTCACCGCTGTAAAATATGCCGTAAAGTTTATCGCTAGGTATGCGCAGATGAGCGAGGTACAAATCGAGCTAGTGGCATGGATCGTACTTTGCTAATCATGCCGCAAACCGGTCCCCACTGCATACTCAAACACCACTAACCTGAAAGGTATTTTCTGGTTACTTTCTCATATTTTATATCTTGTTACATGCTTAACTGAAAATTTGAACAAAGGTTCTAAATAAAAGCAGAAAACTATGAGTAAGTACCTTTTATTTCTAAAATATATATTTCAAAATGTAATAAATAGGCCTTTGCATGTGGTCATTATATATAATCTAGTTATAATTTATAATCTAGTAATAAGTTATAAATGCAAAATAAGATGATATTCATATAACATGAAATGTGCTATATCGTGGAATGTATCATTATTGGAATATGAAATTACCTATATTGGGATAAGACGATTTTGGTCATATCGTACGGCCCTAATGCACACACCCCCATCATCCCAAGTACTGTATACCTTTGCGGCATCACAATTTTGCCTTTTGGATGCACAGACATGCCGATGCACACACAACCACACCCACAGACACACCCACACGTGACCACTCCCAGGGACACACCCACACGTGACCACTCCCACGGACACACCTACACGTGACCACTCCCAGGGACACACCCACACGTGACCACTCCCACAGACACACCCACACGTGACCACTCCCAGGGACACACCCACACGTGACCACTCCCAGGGACACACCCACACGTGACCACTCCCACAGACACACCCACAAGTGACCACTCCCAGGGACACACCCACACATGACCACTCCCATGGACACACCCACACGTGACCACACTGACATGTATAACCACCCACAGTCAGCCATACCCACACACAGCCCCGCCCACAAGCGGAGCCCCGCCCACCGCGTAAGATCACCTGAGCTGGGTGCGCAGGGCTGTGATCTCCCGGGTCATGCTCTGGCTGCTGTCTGCCATCTCCTCCAGCTCCCGCTGCAGTTTGCGCCGCTGCGCATTGGTGCGCGAGTTCTCTTCCTCCACCTCCTCCAGCTGCCTCTTCAGTTGCCGCAGACGGCCCATGGACTTCTCCAGCTGACGGCGGGAAATGGGCAGATGAGACAAGCGTCGGCCCTTCATCCATAACTGCCCGCCCGCCCAGTACGCGCTCGTGGTGATGAGAAAAAGCCAAAAATCACGAGAAATTTTTATAATATTGATATTATTTCTCTGAATAACTAATTATCCTTAATAACCATGGCCTCTCCATGGTAAGTACAGGCCCATTTTTTTGCTCACTGCAGCCCCCGGTGGCCACAGGCCACGCCCACCTGCTCCTTGTACTGGTCGGCATGTCTCCGTTCATCCTCCGCCTGCATCAGCACCTCCTTCAGCTTCTTCTCGGTTTTGCGCACCAGCTTGTTGGCAACTGCCCGCTCCCTGGGGGGGTGGGGGCAGGGGGGTGAGTCCAAGCTGTGGCCCATTCAGGACCTGCCAGGATAAACTGGCCCTCACAACTCCTCCCCTCCATCTATACCTCTATCCACTCCTTCATCGTCCCCACTGTCTCCCACTCACTGTCTCTCCTGCTCCAGTTGCTCCTCCATGGCATCAATCTTGGCCTCCAGGGCGGCGACACTGAGTCTGTGTTTTCCCCGCATGGCTCCCTCCATCTCCCCCAGTCGGACTTTCAGCTCCTTGTTCTGCCTCTCCAGCTGCTCCCGGGCGCTGTCGCTCTTTTGGGTCAGGGTGCGCTCCCCAGCTAGCTGCACCGTCAGGGTCTCCACCTGCAGGGGGTACCAGAGTTCATGTAGGCCAGATCTTTTAGTGCACTGCAGCTACACTAGGATCCAGACCAGCCCGGTGCCCTATAAGAAAGACTCTCCGCCCGCTGGGATGACCTTCTTTCAGAACCGCAGTTGGCTGCCCCCCCTTCGGCTTCCATGCCTGCCGCACTGCATCACCTGCAGAGCGTGCCCAGCCAAGTCAGAATCACTATCCTGGGTTCTGTGGAACTGGGCTGATGGCTTATGGGCCGACGTTCTGTCCTGGGTGTACCGCAGCCTGGGAGAGGCTCCAGGCCCCCTGACGGGGATAGGCGGGTGGATGGATGGATGGGTAGCCGGTACCTGAAGGACGGCCTTCCTGTGCCGTTCTGCCAGCAGCTCTGCATTGCTCTGTTCCTCTTCCAGCTCCTCCTCCAGCTGGATCACCCTCGCTTCCAGCCTCCGCTTCTCATCGCACAGTGCGGACCTGGGGAGGCGTCAAGATGGGGGGGGTCAGCCGCGTGGCATGGAGGGAGGGGCATAAGCAGGGAGGGGCATAAGGAGGGCGTGGCATAAGGAGGGCGGGACATGAGGAGAGTGGGGCAAATACAGGGAGAGGCATAAGGAGGGAGGGGCATGAGGAGGGTGGAGCATATAGCGTGATTGGCATGAGGAGGGCAGGGCATAAGGAGGGTGGGGCATATGGAGGGATGGCATGAGGAGGGTGGGGCATATAGAGGGATGGGCATGAGGAGGGTGGGGCATATGGAGGGATGGGCATGAGGAGGGAGGGGCATATGGAGGGTAGAGAATACAGAGGGATGGGCATAAGGAGGGTGGGGCATATGGAGGGAGGGGCATCAGGAGGGTTGGGCAAAAAGAGAAAGGGGCATGGAGGAAAGACATAGACAGGTATTTGTAGAGCGATACTCACTTTCCAGTGGAACTGTTGAGTATCTCATCGGCCATTTCATCCCGCTCCTGCTGAGCCTGTCTCCTCACCCTCTCAGCATTGGCCAGTTCCTGGGGAGAACACAAGGGGGCGCCAGTTCAGGGTGGGTTTTAAGAGGATGACTTAACCTCCCAGTTTTCCCTGAAGGAAGTACAGGACTCTGTCTATGCAATACCATACATTCAATATCGCACTCTAATCATATCATTATTAACCATACAATTATTCATTACAAATTACAGACGGACCTCGCTAAGTCGAACTCAAAGGGACCAAAAAAAAAATTCGACTTAGAGAGTTTTCGAGTTAGGGAAAACGGCGTACAGTAATAGTAATAGTAATAGTAATAGTAATGGTCTTAAGGGAATTCGGCCGGGGACTAACGAGTGATTCGACATAGGGAGGTTTTCGACTTAAGGAGGTTCGACTTAGCGAGGTCCAACTGTATAAGGAAGATTAATCTGACACATCTCTGTTTTTTTTTTTTTTTTATGAATGATGACCTCTGACCTCCGTCAGCTGCAGTAGCTCCGCCTCCAGGGCCTGCAGCCGCTTCTCACTGTCCTTTGATTGGGCAACCACCTCGTCACGGGCCAGTTTGGTCTCATCGAGTTCCCGTAGCACATCCTTCATCTGAGTCTGACAGGGATCACGCCACACACATACACGCGATTGTGACGTCACAGCTGCGTGGGGCTGTGGGTGTGGCTGTGATTGTGGGTGTGGTCATTGCTGTGGGTGTGGCTGTGATTGTGGGTGTGGTCATTGCTGTGGGTGTGGCTGTGTTTGTGGGTGTGATCATTGCTGTGAGTGTGTCAGTAGGTGCCGGTATGTATATGGATGCTCACCTGCAGACGCCGCAGCTGCCTCTGGGCCTCTTCCCTGCCGCGACTGGCTGCCTCCACCTGTGCCTCGGCCTCCTGGAGCTCCGCCTCCAGCTGCTTTTTGACGGACACAGCCTGAGCTCGCTGGCTGCGCTCCTCCTCCAGCTGCGACTCCAGCTCTCGGACCTGCTTGCTTAGCGCCCTCCTCTTCTCCTCGCCCTTCTCCTCCTTGCTGCTGATCTCCCTCTCAAACTGGGCCCTCAGCGCCTGCAGCGTTACCTCCAGCCTCAGCCTCGAGTTCTCCGCCTCGGCCAGCTCCTCCTCCAGCTCCTGGGTCTGCACTCGAAGGGACTGCGCCTCCGTCTCCAGGCTCCGACGGGACCGCTCCAGCTCATGGACCTGCCAGGGGTAAGACGAGCCACCCCGTTACCGTTATTCCGGGCTTAGTGGAGGGGGAGGGGCTCTGCTCCGCAGCTCCCTGCGCACGCCGGGGCCTCACGTTCTTGCCCACGTCGTCCTGGGCGTTGACCAGCTGCTCCATGTCCACCCGCAGCTGCTTGTTGACACGCTCCAGCTCCTCCTTCTGTTCAGTGGCCTCTTGCAGGGCGCGGGACAGGGACAGGGTGCGCGTCTCCTTCTCGCGGTTCTCCGCCTCTGCTCGGTCTCGCTCCTCAGCCAGGCGGGCGCTGACGGCCTTCTCATCCGCCAGGCACTAAGGGGCAGGTCGATGGAACAGCAGTTTGGCCTGGTCCGCTGTCACGGCAACCATCTCACTTTCAATCCCCACTGCCAGCCTCTGCCTTCCAATCCCCTCAGACCTCTCCTCCTGTCCGCAGCGCCCCCTCCCTCCCCTTTCTCCTTGTCTTCCTCCCTTCCTCCCTCTGCTCGCCTCACCTGGTCAAACTTCTTCTGCCTCTTCTCCAGCATGGTGCAGTTCTGCCGCTCGCGCTGCAGGGCCACGGTCATGTCTTCGATCTCCTCGCGCAGACGCTCCCGCTGCCGCTCCGCTCGCTCCTTCTCCTCCTCCCGCGTCCGCTCCCGCTGGCACGCGCCCTCCAGCTCCCGCTGCAGCTTCCGCCGGCACTCCTCGCCTGCCTCCGCCGCCACGTTCACCTCGTCAAGCTGCCGACGCAGCTCGGCCAGCTGCGGGGGCATCGGGGGTCAGCAGTCAAGGGCCAGGAATCAAACTTTATGACAAGCAAATGATACAGGCAGAAACAACCAGGTAACCCCAACCCGACAGCTAACCCTAACCATACTGCTGTGTTAAGTTAACACGACGCAGCCAGGCAGCGGCGTTCAGGACCACCTGCTGAATGTGAGTCTGGATCTGCCTGTTCAGCTCCTTCACTCGCTCCTCCTCCTCCTCCACCTTCTCCATCAGCCCGGCTCGCTCGTCCTCCAGGGCTCGCACTCGCGAGCCCAGCGCCAGCTTCTGCCGCGTCTCATCCTGCAGAAGCTCCTGCAGCGGGCAAGGGAGGCGCACTTGGCAGTGAGTGGCGGAGGAGAGGGGCGGCGGGGGGGCAGAGGGGTGGCGGCGGGGAGGCAGAGGGGTACCTGGGCGTCGTGGAGCTGGCTCTCCAAGCTGCTGACCTCCTTACTGAGCCGCAGGGATTTCGACTCGGACGCGGAGAGAGAGGCGGAGAGCGACTCTATTTCAGACTGCGGGCCAGAAAGCAGAGGTTAATCCAGGCAGTAGGAGGCGTCTAACCCCATGGACCCTGCGGCCCCCCCCCCCCCCCCCCCCCCCCCCCCCCCCGCCCCCCCCCCGCCCCCCCCCCCCCCCCCCCCCCGGTGGCCTTTCCCATCTCCCTTTTTTACGGCGGGGGGCCAAAAAAGCAGGGTTTATCCCGGCCGGAGGGGGCGTCTAACCCCCTGGACCCCGCCCCCCCCCCCCCCCCCACTCCTCCCGCACCTGCAGCTTGTGCAGCTGCTCCTCCCCCCTGCGCCCCTCCCGCACCTGCAGCTTGTGCAGCCGCTCCTCTCTCTCCTCCCGCTCCCGCTCGCCCTGCGCCAGCCGCGCGTTCAGCTCCTGCAGCTGGCCCTCCGCCCGCTTCCTGCCCCGCTCGCTCTCCATCCTGCTGCCCTGCAGGGTCTTCAGCTCCCCACACAGGTTGCTCCTCTCCTCCTCCAGGACCACCTTGGCCTTCTCCAGTGACTGGCGTGCCTGCAGGGGGTGACAGAGTGCCAGATTTACATGCAGGAAAAGAGAGAGATGTAGCAAAAAAGCGATATAGAAGTGGCCAGGAGCTTGGAACCAGTTTGAAGTTTGGAGTGAAAGTGCCTCATGAAACCCATGTAAAGCACAACAACAGCCTGAAGCAGAATCTATGCAGGTACAGCGGCTGACCACAGACCTTACATATACACACATATATATATATACAGTATATGCTTATGCTTATATATATACATGCTTGTTCTTCAGTTTGTTCAGACTCTTCATATATATATATATATATATACACACACACACACATACATATACATACTTATACTATAGATTTATTGTTTAAATCTACTGGCGCCCTTGTGCTCTCCCCAGTAACTGGCTAATGCAGAACCATTTAACTGTAATATTTCTTGTAAGCACTATGTACTTTGTACTATGTGACTTTTTGCTTTAAAATAGAACATCACCTTGTTATTTCTGTAAATATTTCCAAAGCATTGCACTGCATGTTGATTTCAGTGGTGCTGTGTACATTGTTTTCTGATGCTCAGTTTTCAGTGGGAACAGTGAGTGTGGAGCCCTGCCCCCTGCTGGAGCGTTTCAGTAAGACAGGCACGCGTGCGGCTGTGAGAGGCCCCGCCCCCCGCACCTCCTCAGGCTCCCCTCTCACCCGCTTGCTATTATCCAGCTGCTCCTGCAGCGAGTCGATGGCTGCGCAGTGCCGCACGCGCATCTCAGACAGCTGGGCTTCGTGGCGCCGCGTTTCCTCTTCCAGGCAGCGCTGCAGCTCGCCCAGCTCCGCCTCCCTGCGGGACCTGCACTCGGAGGGCGGGGCATCCGGATGAGGCCACGCCCCCGACCCGACCCACATACACAACCCCTGCCCTGCCCCAAGGCGGCCCGGACCTCAGCTCCTGCTGGGCGGCCGTGGTGTCCAGGGTATCCTCCAGCTCGGTCCTCAGCGCTTCCAGCTCCTCGCCCAGATCGCGCCGCTGTTTCTCTGCCCTCTCTCTCATCCCTCGCTCATTCTCCACCTCCTCCTTGAGCTCCGACACCTGCGACATGGCTTCCCGCAGGGCTCTCTGTGCCTCTGCCCGCCGGGCCCCCTCCTCCTCCAGCCTGGGGGAACACGGTGACAGGTCAGGGCCTGTTTGGGGTTTACCCCCAGGTGGCGCAGTCTTCCTGGCCCTCACCGGCCCTGCAGGGTGGTGATCTCCTTCTCCCGCTGGGTCAGGCTCCCCCTCAACTCGGCCGACAGGAGGCCCAGCTCGGACAGTTGCTCCTGCGCCTCCACGGCGTCACACTCCATCCTGCGCCTCCACTTCTCCTGCTCCATCCGGCCCTGCTCCTCCCGCTTCAGCCGCTCTAGGGACACACAGAGGAGCTCACAGTGAGGAGCTCATGCTGCCAGGAGGGGCCCCCTGCTCCTCCCCGGGCTGTCGGCCGCCAGACGTACCCTCCAAATCGGCGATGACCGCCTCCTGCTTGTTCTTCAGTTTGTTCAGACTCTTCACTTTCTCCTCTTCCTCTGTCAGCTGGTCCGTCACTTCGCTGAGTCGCTCCTCAAGCTGCTTTTTCTCCTGAGGGAGTGAAGTGGGGAGGGACTAAGAGGGCTGTACATGCCCCCCCCCCCCACCCTCCACGGGCTCTCGCAGTGAAACGTGGCGACTCTCCGCACCTTGCTGAGCCGATCTCTCTGCTCACTGAGGTTCATGGTCTCCGCCTCCAAACTCTTCACCTTCGTCTCCAGCGTCACCTTCTCCAGCAGAAGGCGCTGTCGGGCTGCCTCTTCCTCCTCCAGCTGTTCCTCCAGGTCCTGAAAAAACAACACGTTGAAATGAATGAATATCAGACAGCAAATTAAGTAAAGTTTTTAAGTTTGTATTTCCACCATGTGTATTCTCGGGCTTCAGTTAATCAGTGCCGTCTCTATTTTTATCTCTGCTGAAATCACCTGCACGTTCTGTTGCAGTCGCTTCTTCTCATTGGTCAGCTGTACGCCCCTCTCCTCCTCCTCCTCCAGGCGGCCCTCAAGTTCTCCCAGCACTTCTTCCAATTCTTGCTTCCGATTGGCCAGCCTCGCCCTCAACTCCTCCGCCTCTGCAAAGAGCTCCGCCTCCGCCTGGAGCTGGTCTGTGAGCACCGACTTCTCCTCGATCAGCTGGGGGTGGCCAGCCAATTGGGAATTGGCGGAGTTCCAAAGGTTTCACTATTAACAGGCTCTGACAGGACACCGGGGCGCTCCGTACCTGCTGATGTTTCCTCTCCAGGTCGCCGAAGTCCTGCTCCACTTTGGACAGCTTGTCCTTGGCCTTCTGAAGCTCGGCCTCCTTGGCCTGAATCTCCTCATCCTGACGTGTGACCTGCAGGAGGGGCTTCACCTGGGGACACGAGGGGCGAACTTTGAGAAATACCATTACAAACATGTGCATATATACTGTGTGGTGGAGCGGAGGGGCAGGGCCGGGGAGGTCGTCTGGGGTACACGGGCATATATACAGTGCCCGGGGTGGGGAGGGGCAGGGCCAGGGAGGGCGTCTGGGGTACACAGGTATATATACAGTGCAGGGGCGTGGAGGGGCAAGGCCGGGAAGGACGTCTGGGGTACACGGGCATATATACAGTGCAGGGGCGAGGAGGGGCAGGGCCGGAGAGGGCCTCTGGGGTACACGGGCATATATACAGTGCAGGGGCGGGGAGGGGCAGGGCCGGAGAGGGCGTCTGGGGTACACGGGCATATATACAGTGCAGGGGCGTGTAGGTCGTCTGGGGTACCTTGGTGAAAAGTCTCCACCACTGCCAGTTGCGTAGCTTGAGGTAGGCGGCACAGTTCCTCTGCATGACCCTCAGGGCACTGAGCTGCTGCTGCTTTTTCAGGAACGCCCTGGGTGAGAACAGGGAGGTCGATGTTCAGGAAGCTCAAGCCCTGACAGTGTTCAGGAAGCCCAGCCCTCACAGTGTTCAGGAAGCCCAGCCCTCACAGTGTTCAGGAAGCCCAGCCCTCACAGTGCTCAGGAAGCCCAGCCCTCACAGAGTTTAGGAAGCCTAGCCCTTACAGTGCTCAGGAAGCCCAGCCCTCACAGTGTTCAGGCAGCTCAGCCCTCACAGTGCTCAGGAAGCCCAGCCATCGCAGTGTTCAGGAAGCCCAGCCCTCACAGAGTTCAGGAAGCCCAGCCCTCACAATGCTCAGGAAGCCCAGCCCTCACAGTGCTCAGGCAGCTCAGCCCTGGCTGTGTTCAGGCACCTTGGCCCCACCACGTCAGGAAGCACATGGGCGCCGTACCTCCTGGCTAGGTAGCCCCTGGCCACACTCTGGAAGCGGATGATGGTGTCCGTGATCTTCAGGTCCCGCTCCTCCTCTAGGTGGGCCAGAACCCCGGCTCTGAAGAACACTTTGCTCTGACCCACCCTGAAAAGGTTCTGATCCAGTTCTAGGGCACAGATCTGGAAATTGAGACTTACACTGAGAAACCCCGAGCTCTCGATCTGCAGTCAGGGAGTGGAGGAGAGCCAGAAAGCATAAGGAACGAGGGAGGGGAGTCTCACCATGAGCTCGCAGGCCTGCTTGCCATCCATGAAGGTGCGTGGGATGGCGTTGGGGGTCAGGATCTCATACCTGGGAAAGGAGGGGCGGGAGTGAGTGTGCGTGGGTCACATGGCAGGTGATGAAGGACACTGGAAAAGCTCAGGTACCTCTGCCTGAATTCCTGGAATGGGATGCGGTTGGGGAAACCCTGTCTGCAGATGCGGATGCCCTCCAGGACCCCGTTACATCGGAGCTGATCCAGAACCAGGTGAGGGGTCAGCTTCCCTGCCTGAGGCCATGAGGACAAAAACACACGTGGAGAGACCCTGAGTTTGGCCCTGGGCAGGACAGGGGCTCGACGGCCAATTGGCTCCGCCCCCAACATGCCCCCTGCTGGCTCCGCCTACCCTCTTCTCGTGGTTGGGGATGATGCAGCGCAGGAAGTTGGGGTTGGTGTTCCTCAGGGTGGCCATCAGCTTGGTCAGCGACTCCTTGTACAGCTGTCCCACTGTCCTGAACATGCCCTTCTTGGTCTTCAGTCCCGCTGCCCCAAAGGTCACCCCCCCGGCCCCTTCACCCAGGCCCCCGGACGAGACCTGCTCCAGGCCCACAATCCTCTCCACTGCTCCACCAGAAAGGTTGGGGTGGGTGGTGGGATACGGATAGCGTGACAATGAGAGAAGGCTAGAGTGACATACAAGATTCCACAAAGGTACAGCAGAGCCCAGTACAAACAGATCTATGCTGTGACCTGACACTGGTAATGACGAGATCTCTGATTCGCTGTGCAACATACCTTGATTTCCACATAATAAATACAAATAATAAATTAACAAATCATATCTATTCTTGATTATCAATAGCTTTAAAACATCTATACAAAAACTAGATAGGCAATGTGCCCACTGACTAAGTTCAGACAAGGGGATACAGATTATAATGTTATTTGACTTATGGGGAGAGAGGGAAGTGTGGAGGGAGGGAGGATGGAGAGAGTAAGGGAGACACCTACTGTCAGAGCCATTGGTCTGCAGAGTGGCGTAGGAGTCGAAAAAGTAAACACGAGGAAGAGTCTGAATATCTGAGGAAGAGGAGAGCAACAGATACACGGGGTGGGGGGGGGGGCAGGGTGTTACCAACAGATGGGAGGACAGGATGTGGACAAACGGGGAGAGAGCAGCTGTTAGAGGCTCAGCAAACAGCCGGGCATTAGTACCAACAACAAAGCCGTAAGTGAGAAGTTAGATGAATCCGCCACGTTTAACTGCAGACATTCATAACTTAAGCTTCTGTAAAAATGACCTGAATTCGGCTCAAGTTTATTAATCACTTTAATCCCCCTTTAATGTTTAGAAAAATGTTCTAATGATTCATGACTATAAAACTGTACTTTGGATAATGAAACTAATCTGATTGAATCAACATTCCTTTCTCATATGACTGAGGTTCAGCACCCTCCTAACACACACCGCCCAGACCTGAGGTCCTGTACCCTCCCAACACACACCGTCCACAGCTGAGGTCCTGTACCCTCCTAACACACACCGCCCAGACCTGAGGTCCAGCACACTTCAAACACACACTGCCCAGACCTGGGTCCTGTGCCCTCCTAACACACACTGCCCAGACCTGAGGTCCTGTACCCTCCCAACACACACCATCCAGAGCTGAGGTCCTGTACCCTCCCAACACACACCATCCAGAGCTGAGGTCCAGCACACTTCAAACACACACCGCCCAGAGCTGAGGTCCTGTACCCTCCTAACACACACTTCCCAGACCTGAGGTCCTGTACCCTCCCAACACACACCATCCAGAGCTGAGGTCCAGCACACTTCAAACAAACACCGCCCAGAGCTGAGGTCCTGTACCCTCCCAACACACACCGTCCAGAGCTGAGGTCCTGTACCCTCCCAACACACACCGTCCAGAGCTGAGCTTCAGCACACTTCAAACACACATCGCGCAGAGCTGAAGTCCTATACCCTCCTAACACACCGTCCAGAGCTGAGGTCCAGCACACTTCAAACACACAGTGCCCAGACCTAAGGTCCTGTACCCTCCTAACACACACTGCCCAGAGCTGAGGTCCTGTACCCTCCCAACACACACCGTCCAGAGCTGAGGTCCAGCACACTTCAAACACACACCGCCCAGAGCTGAGGTCCAGCACACTTCAAACAAACACCGCCCAGAGCTGAGGTCCTGTACCCTCCCAACACACACCGTCCAGAGCTGAGATCCTGTACCCTCCTAACACACACCGCCCAGAGCTGAGGTGCAGCACACTTCAAACACACACCGCCCAGAGCTGAGGTCCTGTACCATCCTAACACACACCGTCCAGACCTGAGGTCCAGCACACTTCAAACACACACTGCCCAGACCTGAGGTCCTGTGCCCTCCTAACACACACTACCCAGAGCTGAGGTCCTGTACCCTCCCAACACACACCGTCCAGAGCTGAGGTCCAGCACACTTCAAACAAACACCGCCCAGAGCTGAGGTCCTGTACCCTCCCAACAAACACCGCCCAGAGCTGAGGTCCTGTACCCTCCCAACACACACCGTCCAGAGCTGAGGTCCTGTCCCCTCCCAACACACACCGCCCAGAGCTGAGGTTCAGCACACTTCAAACACACACTGCCCAGACCTGAGGTCCTGTACCCTCCCAACACACACTGTCCAGAGCTGAGGTTCAGCACACTTCAAACACACACCGCCCAGAGCTGAGGTCCTGTACCCTCATAACACACACCGTCCAGAGCTGAGGTCCAGCACACTTCAAACACACAGTGCCCAGACCTAAGGTCCTGTACCCTCCTAACACACACTGCCCAGACCCGAGGTCCTGTACCCTCCTAACACACACTGCCCAGAGCTGAGGTCCTGTACCCTCCCAACACACACCGTCCAGAGCTGAGGTCCAGCACACTTCAAATACACACTGCCCAGAGCTGAGGTTCAACACACCACCCAGAGCTGTGGTCCAACACAGCATCCAGAGCTGAGGTCCAGCACCCTCCTAACATGTAATGCCCAGAGCTGAGGGCCAGTACCTTTCCAACACACAACCTTCGGAGCTGAAGCCCAGCAACCTCCTCCCAAAGCACAGAGCTGAGGTTGAGCACCCTCCCAACTCAGTGTCTGGAGCTAAGATCCCACCTTCACGCCACAGCTCAGAGATGAAGTGATCAGAGGACTGATGGAGAAGTGAAGCTACGTTGTCATTCAAAGGGTCCATGTTCTTCACAAGCCACTCATCTGCTTTGTAGTCCACCTGCCACATAAGGAAATGGGGTCAAAACCACAACAGAGTCAAGCTAAAAGCAGTTAGCCCAGGCTCTGCTGCTCAGGGAGGGAGCAGGAAGACTCACACACCCTTCCAGCATAGTGGATGATGGAGAAGTCGGCCTCCTGTCTCAACTGCCGGGGCCGATGGAACTTGGGGTGTGAGCCCTGCTCCCCTGAGAGCTTGTCCACGAAGGAGCGGTCCGTGGCACGTGGAAACCAGCACTCCTCGTCCAGCAGAGCCAGCACCCCTGGAGGGTGAGCCTGGCAAGGAACAAATGCAGCTTAGCACTGCAGGGGACCTGGGGGTGGACTGAAGAGAAGCCAAGTCGTACCTAAAGAGCACAAGCCCCGAAGGTCCTCTCGGCATTTAGTCTACCTGTCCATCCATCCATCCATCTAATTCCCTTCTATCCATCCATCCTTCATGTATCTGTCCATTCATATATCAATATATCTATCCATCCTTCCAATTATCTATCCATCCATCCTTCCATCCAGACATTCACCAACGTACAGGCCGTTCTATGAGGTCGATGCAGGGCTGCAGGTCCAGGCCAAAGTCGATGAAGTTCCACTCGATGCCCTCCCGCTGGTACTCTTCCTGCTCGAGCACGAACATGGTGTGGTTGAAGAGCTGCTGGAGCTTCTCGTTGGTGTAGTTTATGCACAGCTGCTCGAAGGAGTTCAGCTGTGTGAGAGAGGCCCATGGTCAGAAGCGGCTCTCCCTCACGTGGCCCCATTGCAGCAAGGCAAGAGCATGAATAACGAACAAAGAGAAAAGATCACGGGGTCCTGCCCGGCGTCCTTTACTGTCATTCACCTGCACCTGCACTGAACATCTCCGTCTTTAATATTCCCAAGCACCAAATCTGACAGGTTACTCTCTGTTCCACTTAATAATCACTCAAGAAACATTACCAGCTATCAGTACAAAATAAATGATCTGAGCACGGCTACCTGTGCCCCTTTGAATACCCATAATCCATTAGGGCCTGTGCTGCCAGATCTCCTCTAAGTCTGAAGGTTACAGGGACATACCTCCTCATATTTGTCCCCAAATGGCACCCTAAAGTGCGGAAGTAGCTGCACCGCTTTTCCCGGAACCTGTTCAGGTGCCTGTGTTCTTTTCTTTTTAATGAACTCCTGCTTTTCTGCACCTCAGCACACCTGATACCACAGTGTTACACACAGCACTGCATGCTGGGTACAGTTTGCTGCCTCTGCACTGGATAACCCCCTGCGTAAGCTTAACGCTGGGCGGAGCCTGAATGCTTCTTCGCGCTTGTCCTGTAGCTGTTGTTCTCCCGGCAGGGCACACACCCTGCACACTGCAGTTTCAGTGCTTTTCCCAAAAGGTCCTCCTTCACGCCTCTCTCTCGCTTTGTCTCCTCCATCCCGTTCCACGCCCCACACACCTGAAAGATCTCAAAGCCAGCAATATCCAGGATGCCGATGAAGGAGGCCCCCTGCCTCTGCCTGCGGTCCAGGGCCCGGTTGATCCGGTGGACCAGCCAGCGGAAAAGGCGCTCGTATGTGGCTTTGGCCAGTGCCTCTACTGCGAAATCGGCCTGGGAGGGGAGAAGGTCAGACGGACGGGTCACACGGGATCTCAGGCAGTAAAAAACACTGTAAAAATGCCCGAAACCCACTGAGCTCAGAGGGAGGCGCTGTGTCCTCAGGGTTGGGGGTACGAATCCCAGCCCTCATCCTTGTACTTGCATGTTCTCCCTGTGTCACATGGTGTGTGTGGGTGTGTCCTATGACGGGGCTTCCCCAAGCAGGATGGGAACTTTGGAGGCGGTTGGCTGCCCACCTGCTCCTTGGTCTGCGCTTTCTGCACGTACTCCCTGCCCACTTTGATCCGGGGCGTGAGGATGGCACGCGTGAATTCCAGTACGCTGATGCCCAGCAGATGACACAGCTTCTGGGCCGCGGTGTCGTCCGGCATGGAGGCCTGGTCCGAGTTTTTCTCCTTGTGGAAGGAGATGTTTCCAAACTGCAGCACAGCCGAGATCACCTTCATCATGGCTGGAAAGTGAGAGGAGGCAGAGAAGTGGCACAAAGGAAGACGTGAGAGGAGACCACTGAGCGGGGGGGCATCGGAGCCTGGTCTGCCCGTCCGGCTTCCTCACCCAGTGCCTCCTCCTTGGTGAAGCCCATGATGGTCATGGAGTCCATCGTCTGCGTGAAATTCTCAGCATCGCTCTGACCCGGCACCGGGATCGAGCCACCGCTCAGGAAGCGGTACTGATCAGCACCGCCCAGGAGCAGGTCCGCTGCGGAGAGAACAGACATCAGCGCCTGTGTCCGAGCTACTCAGCTGGCTCACTATTACATCCATCCACCCATCTGTCCATCTACCTCATCTTCCATTCCCACTCATATAGACGAGGTTTACGCTATACCCTGAGCTTCAACAGACTTGGACAGTCAGCAGAACTTCAAGAAACCCGTAAGAGGCCCTGAAGGTGATTTCTGAGATTCTGACCAGACCCTATGGTCATATGGTCATCTTTGGACTGTACGATCATGAGGACCAGGCTGGTTCTCCAACCGCTTCTCAGAGTCAGCAAGGCTTCAGCAGGCCTCGTTTGGGTCATTCCTGCATTATACTGAAGCTGAAGTAGCCTTCACAGATGACCTTCACAGACGACCTTCACAGATGAAGGTTACAGAGGCAGAGCATGCTCACCTCTCATGCCCTCCGAGGCGCCACAGAGGAGCTGGTAGAAGATGTGGAAGGTCCTCTCGTCCTTGGCCTGCCGGATGGCGCGGGACTTCTCCAGGAGGTCTGATGGAGGAACGTTTTAAGGAGAAACCCGACCCCAGCCGGCAGGATGGAGTTACTGCTGTGGTGAGTAATGAGTGCAGCCCAAGGAATCGCCGCGCCATGAGTGCTGACCGCTGTCACCCAATCTACCAGGTCACTTACTAATTAGTCAGCCACTATGAAGTCTTCTGCTGATACATAACTGGACAGAATTACTATATTGCTGGGTGGCTTAAAGTGCCAAGTCATTAGACGTAAATATTGAAGGCAAATGTCCAGGATACAGGTCTCAATATTGGCTCCGACGATGTACCCAGCCACATCAAAATTGATGCGGATAAATTTACCCTGGAACGAAAGTTAGGAAGGGATTTTAGATTCAAAATACATTCAAATCCCATTTTAAAATATCATATCAAAAGGTGTCAAAACTCAAAGAGTGAAAACATACAAATCGAGAAGAGTTGTCATTCTTGACGGTCTTGGCGTTCCCAAAAGCCTCCAGGATGGGATTAGCCTGTAGAAGCTGCCTCTCCAGCTCCCCCTGGTGGACATGCAAGGCTCAGCGTCACGGAGGAACATCACGGACAGGAGCAAGATAGTGACCTAGTGGTTCTCAAACGTTTCCACCATAGAGAGGAGCCCCAGTAACAAAACGATGTTTAAATTAAATCAAAATTATTCAATAAGAAATGGCTCAAAATTCTCATGAAATTTAATTAAATAAATATTCTATCATGTCATTGTAAAATGCCAAAAGTAAAACGACGTATGGCTGACAGAATAATGTAGAATAATAAAGTAGTATTCCTATGGTATGGTTTCAAGCTTTTTCCAATCATCTGGGGTCGTTCATCTGGGATCGATTCGCATTCCTCTCAGTCAGGGAAACAACCTTTAGCAGGTCGGGAGCCACAGTTTGAAAACCACTGCACAGCTCAGGAGCAGGCGGGCAGACGACAAAGCCTCATAGGATAAGGCAGCAGCCCACACGGGGGCAGAGACAGCCACAGCGCAGACGTGCACATACTGTCTCCGGGGACTGTGACCTAGCTGAACCACTGCCGTAGCGGTTAGTGCTAGCGTCCCGCGGCTAACAGGCATAGCTAGCAGGGCAAAGCACACGCAGCATCTACGCTTATTTACTGACAGAAACGACAGGAAGGCTAACAGGGCACACTGCGGAGCGTCGAGACACCATCTCCACACAGAGGACGAGTTTACAAACATGTACTCACATACTGCTCGCTCTGAGCGTTAAGGAGGGGTGGTGTACAGGTGGGGGGGGCCAGGCAGACCAACCCGAAAACCAAAAAAACAATAAAACAAAACATAACAGAAACATACAGATGGACATATGAGAACAATGAACAAACACAATGCAATTAGAGAACATCTGGTTCCCCTCGATCAGAGCTCACTCTCTGCTGCTCACTGGACCCAGAAACCACCACCACCATCATCATCATCATCAACATCATCATCATGGGTGAAGGTCATCCCACACCCGGCGTCCATCATGAACTGAATTATGAGTGCGACCCTCCGTTACGTAAACAGCCTTCTCAGATGCATCTAACAGTGAGTCACGGGCCCGGTGAGCTACGCCGGCCCTGAAACGGCGTCGCCCTGCCGCTGGCTGATTCATAATTCAGCCGGTCATGGATGCATGGCAGAGGTGTGTGGGCCATGCTCTCACCACCCCAAGGAACCGGGGTCTCTGATTGGTTTAGGGCCTGGCGCCGGTTGCCACGGAGTCTTAGAATGATGTGACGCCCTATAAACGAAGGGAAAGCGAGAGGGTGGGGCGGGTGTTTGTGGTGAGAAGCCCCTGTAAGTGATGGACACCTCCCACTCACCCTGCTGAGCAGCGCAGCGGCCCTCTGGGCGGCTTTGGAGCTATCCGTCTTAGTGAGAGGGAGAGAGCGAGGGAGCGGGGAGAGGGCCAAAGTTAGGAAGCAGCGAGCCGGAACCGTCCGCACACAGACAGGCCAGTGGCTGGCCGGCGGGCTCCCCACCCACCCCGACCCGGAAGTACCGTGTCCTTGCTTCTGCCGAGGGTCCCCGTCTTATGCGAGGACGCCACATGGGCCAGGTACTGGATCACCTTCTTGGTGTTCTCCGTCTTCCCGGCTCCCGACTCACCCCTGGGAAGAGGGGAAGGGAGCAACGTGGGCACCAGACCCAGGGCGAATCAACACGCCAAAGTGTGTGAACGATCATGGCTGACAAGACGCAGTTACTCACGTGCACAGTATAGACTGATCTTCTCTATCTACAGTGAGGAGAGGGATAAACAGGAAATTAGCGGCTATAGGAATCTCCCCGAGGCAGCACTGACAAAGGAGTCATTACGGACAGGTAACGCGAGCTGGCGTGTAGCTGTTTGGCGTCCAGTGGCGAGTATTGTAACATAATGTAACCTACATTCAGAACAATATGAAGCCATTAGCCTCATTATGACACTCAAGTGCCTTGGCTCAGAAATACCTCCCCGTTTCCCCAACTCCAAGAGATATGCGGCTGGCGGCTCAGAGACACCTCCCTGTTGCACCAACACATGGAGAGACTCGTGGCTCAGAGACACGTCCCAACACATGGAGAGACTCGTGGCACAGAGACACCTCCCTGTTGCACTTACACATGAAGTGACTCGTGGCTCAGA
>JAODKM010000126.1:1695657-1706576 GCA_026780845.1 Petrocephalus sullivani | reverse complement strand
GGGCCCCACGGGCCCCCTGCACCCCAAGGGCCCCTGGGCAGCGGCCCCGCTGGCCCGGTCCGTAATCCGTCCCTGCCCAGCACCCGTCTCATTCTGCTCCCCTTCTGCCCCTGGAAGATTAATATTCAGATCAACTGCGATTTCAGTGTCATTCCAGCCACAGGATAAACTTTCCACCTCTGTCTCTCTGTGTTGGTCACATCCGTTCCCTCCCCGGGAGCACACACATCACGGCCCCCCACCCTCTCCAGCGATGTAATACTGCATTCATGGCTGCGGGCACATTTATCACACAGGTTTCACCATGATTAAAAGCATTACCAGATTATTCTCCAGGAGATACTGTCATGCCAAACATCAAACAACAAGCCAAACATTTTTAATAGATACTCATGTGTACATAAATTTTTTAACTAGATATCCAACTGATTCCTGGCTCACTAGCCTGAGATATTGAGCCACCAGTAACAGCATCTTCAAAGATCCTCCACATGTCTCCGGTTTGCCCTCACCTGGTTTATAATGACCACCCATTAACAACGAGGCCACTGACAGAGGTGGGTAGTTCAGGTCCAGAGAACAGAAGTTCAGCTACCCTTAGTGTGAGTGATGAATCAGTGGCCAAGTTGGATAATTCAGCTCCAGGGAGTAAAAGTCCAGGCCAAGATTTTGTTTCAACCAACCAGTTCAGCACTATGTGTCTGTGACTTTATGCTCATCTGGTTGGTTGTAACAAAGTCCCCACAGCTAACCATGAGCTGATAAGTATGTGAATCTCTCTGATGCAGACAGAGATCCTGCCCAAGGTCACAGCTGCCACCGTTTCAGGTGCCAGGAAAAGTACTAAGAATGTGACTGGAATCTTCTCTCCTTACTGCAACCATCTTATGCTTCTGTTCCACATTTACAGGTGTCGGATTTACTACAGTCCAGTGACAGTAACAGCACCCAGCACTGGCCTTCGGCCTCCAAAAGTGTGTCATCCCAGATGTAAGATCGATAATCGCATCGATCAGCATGGTGTCAGCAAACGGGGACACAAAGCGTGTCCGTGTCCAGCACTGCTCGGCCCGGATAACCGCCAGCACCACTCACCCCTCCCAGTAACTGCCAGCACCGCTTGCCCCTGGTAAACGCCAGCAGCACTCGCCCCTCGAAGTAACTGCCAGCACCACTCGGCCCCGGTACCTGCCAGCACCACTCGCCCCCGGTACCTGCCAGCACTGCTCGCCTCTCCCAGTAACTGCCAGCACTGCTCTCCCTCGGTAACTGCCAGCACTGCTCGCCCCCGGTAACTGCCAGCACTGCTCGCCCCCGGTAACCACCAGCACCGCTCGCCCCTCCCAGTAACTGCCAGCACCGCTCGCCCCCGGTAACCGCCAGCACCGTTCTCCCCTCCCAATAACTGCCAGTACTGCTCGCCCCCGGCAACCACCAGCACCGCTCGCCCCTCCCAGTAACTGCCAGCACCGCTCGCCCCCGGTAACCACCAGCATCGCTCACCCCTCCCAGTAACTGCCAGCACTGCTCGCCCCCGGTAACTGCCAGCACTGCTCTCTCCCGGTAACTGCCAGCAGCACTCGCCCCTCCCAGTAACTGCCAGCACTGCTCGCCCCCGGCAACCACCAGCACCGCTCGCCCCTCTCAGTAACTGCCAGCACCGCTCGCCCCTGGTAAACGCCAGCAGCACTCGCCCCTCCAAGTAACAGCCAGCACCACTCGCCCCCGGTACCTGCCAGCACCACTCGCCCCCGGTAACTGCCAGCACCGCTCGCTCCTGGTAACCACCAGCACCGCTCACCCCTCCCAGTAACTGCCAGCACCGTTCGCCCCCAGTAACCGCCAGCACCGTTCGCCTGGTAACCCAGCCACGTCCACGTCAAGTTTCAGTCCAAAAATGCTGTGAATCTGATCCATCGTCGTTATTCGACAGGAAAGCAATGCAGAACAGCTAAGCACACGTCCTGCACGATCTCTTCACGGGGCCAAACTGCTCCCTAGGTGCACGTCCTGCTGGATCCCGTCACGGGGCCAAACTGCTCCCTAGGCGCACGTCCTGCTGGATCCCGTCACGGGGCCAAACTGCTCCCTAGGCACACGTGTACCCAGAAGGCCGAGAGCGTGTGCTGCTTGGAGACTACGCAGACATTCCAGTGCGTATAAATAACCAGTCCAGCTGATGCTAACCCCATTATGGTCTTATCGATCTTCACAGTGGTGTCACGCCGAAAATGTGAATGGCATGCCGGGGCTCAGAAACATGTCATATGCAGCCAATTTAACTGCAAAGTAATTAACGCTGGCTCTAGGTTTGTTTACACACAGAGTAGAGGTATACTCGCAGTCAGAGGGGACATGTGGCTACTGAGGAGGTCTCTGTACCCTGTGGGTGCAGCCCCTGGTCCTCATTCCCACCTTGGGGAGACACCCAATGCTGCATTTTTGGTGGCCGCTTTGGGCAGACCTGTGACATGTTTTCCCTGTATGACTGATGACTTGTGGACAGGGCTATTTCCCGGCATTCCTGAAGGTTGCCACTGCTTGCAGCTCGCTGATATTTGCTGCTCTAGGCACATGGTTTTGTCTTTGAGATCTCAGCCGTAGGGGACCCTCACATGGGTAGGCTTTGAAAGCAGCTCAAGAATATACAACCGCAGATATTTTCTAAATGCATTCCAGATTAGACCATAGAATTAGTCATTTAAAACATGACTATTTTAGGGCAGAAAACTACACTCTGCAGGCTTTAGTGTCATCAGCACTGTTTTTTCACTTTCTACACAAATCAAGCATAGAAACTTGAGAAAGACGACTCAGTGGCACTACAGAAAGCATCACAAATCAATAATGTCAGCTCTTCCAACGTTCAAATGTGACGTCGCACCACGTGACCTCTCTGCTCTTGCCTTATAAGGGCTTTTCCATATCATGCGGGGTTGGCGAGCAACGTGCCCTGCTGAGCAAATCTCTCGCTCATGTTATCGGCGTCTCTCTCAAATCAGCACAGCTTACATTCGGATCATAACCATCCACAAATCTCAGGTCACCTTCTCTTTCTCTCCCACTCTTTTGTGAAACTCTTGTGCGCAGGTCTGATAACAGCAGCAAAGAACAGAACAATTGAAAGTGTACAAATACTAAATATACAACACCGTAACAATCAATAGTGTGCAACTTTAGAGACAGATAATTACATTAAAAGCATTGCATAGTAATTCAGTAATAGGCAATAAATAGGTTTATTGGCCAGAGTTCAGCATTCTGATGGTCTGGTAGAGGAGACTGTCCCAGCCAATCAGAAGGCTAGGCATCGCCCAACAGCGAAAGGAGCCGAGTCGAGCGGAAAAAGCCGAGTGTGTTGCGCCAGCGGGTCGCCTGGAGGACAGCGTGGGTTTAAAGTCACACCACTTAAGAGAGAGTGTGTTTGAAACAGCTTTCTGCACATCGAAATACAGTGCATTTAGCTGTAGTCTGATTAAGACAACAGTGATCAAAACATTGTCTATATTCTGGGTTGATTCAGTGGGAAACCCAAAAACTGCAAAACGTGAATCTAGAATCCTGAACATTCTGAACGTTGTTCTTGCTGAAGTAACTATTTTGATTTTGCCCTTGCATCTTTTTGATTGTACAGCACCTATATTTATATTGACCCACCATCTGATTATTTATTACACTATATTATTGCGGCATTAAAATAACTGCAATCAACACTGACTATTTAAGCAAAGACACGGGGATTGCAGCCGACGCGCTGTCGTGCGCGGAACAGAGCTGCTCCTGGCCACGAACAGCCCGCACTAACAGCCCTGTCACCTACGAGTTAGCAAGGGGATTTCAGAAAGCTGACTGCGTCATGCGGAATATTAACTGGCGTCACCATATGGTGTCTATACGTGATATACACCAACTTAGTCCAAGTTAAAATAAACACAGTGATAAACGTTATTTAAATACACAAATAACCCCCAACAGCGGTCGTGAAACAGGTTTTATTTTAACAGATCCTAGACCAAAAATACAAGAGATGAGTAAATTTAATCCTTTAAGAAATTAAAAAAATAAAATGTGCATTGTCTTAATATTTTAAGTCACTGATTAGCGAGAAAAAGTTTGGTCTTGTTGGATTTTAGAGGGTTTTACAATATGCGTACACATCGATATTTGTCATACAGTTCTAGGCTAAACGCAGGCCCAAAATGTATATAATAAATAGACCTATATACATATTTGCTGATAATTAAAAAAATCTCAGTGAAATAATTTGCAAAATTAGGCCTATTGAAAATCAAGTTATGCATACATTTTATTTTAACCAAACCCTCCGGTAAAAGTCAAACAATACTTACCCGTGTTATCTGCGTTCAAAATCGGTAGAAAGAATAAACTGTAAATACCACAACAAATACCCGGGCGACACAGTTCGCACCACTGTTCCGTAAACTACATGCCAGCTGCCTGAGGATATTAATTTGCAGTCGTTCATGTCCATGTCCCTCCCTCCCCCTCTAACATCTGACCTTAACATTCTCTTCGGCTGTATCCAGTGCTCATGTAGCGACGTCAAACTTAAACAGCACCTTAACAAACAGCGGAGAGAGCCGCTCGGTGCACCGCGATCTCCGTCTTTGCTTCCATCATCAGGCTACACATTTGAAGGAATCAATCAATGAAAACTGAAAAATGCCGATATTATATTTTCCATCCATGTTCTACCCGCCTGTTTGGGACAGGGATACAGTAGGAATATATTTTATAAGATGATGTCTAAAGAAAAGTTGGACAACAGAGAAAATATAAGAGAATATGGGCAACAGTAATCCAAAATGAGTGATAACAATACAGACTACATCCATTATCCATTAATCAACGGAAATATCTCTGGGGACACGGGATGCGACAGGGACGCAGACGGATAATGATCATTTAATTTACTAATAATTAAAAAATTTTAATCCATCCTTCCGAGTATATGCTGGGTGTGCTAGAAAATGTCATATAAATGATAGGCAAGAAATGTCGACAGACAAATAGCAGACAAAGCACATAAAATTAAAATAAAGAGGCATTACGCCAGCACACGAAAGACCCACATCAGCACCTGATTCCGCTAACCGTTTGGCGTTTGCTTATCAGCGAGCTAATTACAGATGTACAGTCATGCGCCGCATAACGACGGTTCGGTCACCGACCGACCGCACATGCGCAGAAGGTCCCATGAGATTATGATAGAGCAGGAAAATCCCTATTGCTCAGTGACGTCGCAACGCAACGCATTAGTCACGTGTTTGTAGTGATGCTGGGGTAAAAGTATAGCAGACACAATGATGTACAGTATATAATACTTGATAAGGACGATAATATCTGGGTTAATAGTTTATGCATTTACCACACTGTACTTTTAATCGTTAATTACGGCTTCCCATGCACAGGGCCCACACTGACAGTCACACACTACGGGAGTCAGTAATTTACCACACGGTAAATTACCTGGAGGAAACAATAGCATGCAAACTGCCACCATACTGAGAGAGGCCCCGAGCCTAACCGCAGGCCGTAGATGTGTGAAGCCACAGCGCTACCCGCTCAGCAATCCTGGCATGGAAGTCAAACACGTCTGTTAAATGTACGTATATCCACCAGATGGCAGTGTTGGGTTTCACATAACATGAATCACCAGTCTCCAACTACGGTGATATAACATATTCAGGGTTAGACAGTAATGAATTGCATGTAATCAGGATAACGTAATTAGATTACAGAGGATTAATAACTGTGGTTTATAGTTACTTATTTTTGTAATCTAATTACGTAATCCCGATTATATGTCACCTGTTACTACCCAACCCTGAAAATACAACTGAAACACATATTTGCAAGGATATGGCTTGTTACTGCAGTTAGTCAAATCTTCCACAAAAAATGTGTTCATCTAAAAATGTGTTATATTTCAGAGATACATTATTGTAACTAATGTAAGCTGTCCGCAAAAACGAAAATAAAGTTGACTCAACTGTAAGACGAGCAAAGGGTGGAGTTGAGTGGGCAGCACAGATGCAGTACATTTGTGAAGTAAGCATGTGGAATGGGCATGAGGTCTGTTTCTTTGAGGGAAGGTGAGACCGACATGATGGTGAACAAGTGTGAGTTCGGGCACCCCGGCAGCGAAGGAGACAACACTGTGAGCCAGCTCGCCCGCTCCTGCTTCCCGGAGGCTAAGAGCCATCCTCCTTCTGCCCTCATCACCAAAAAAAAATCATTAGAGGAAAGATATACAGCTTTGAAGTCTCCACCTTCTTAACGTTTTTACAGCTGGTAATTCCGAGAGTCACATCTTTGGAGGTCGCCAGTGCTGCCCCCTTCAGTCGGTGGTAACGTTTTTTTAACTATAGCAGGGGGTAAAGAATCACTGAAGCACTGATATATGCTGGCTTTTTGACTAAGAGATAGAGTCCACTGATGTTAGCTTGACGACACCCTTTTTCCAGTGTTTCCAGAGTCTGTGTCTGGAGCATACAGTGAGACACATGGGTTCCCGATAGTCTCTGGACATCTGTGCTTCATTAAGCCAGAAATCAGGGGTCAGGGGGTACAACGCCCCCTTGTGGTCGATCCATCCGCGGTGATTCATCTATTAAAGGATAATGCTTCATATTAAGACGTTTATTCCTAAATGTCTGAACATCCTTACTGTAACGGCACAACACCCCAAAGTAAATTCCTCATATCTAAAAGTAGGACCTGGTGATAAGTAAACGATTCTGATTCAGGTTAAATGCATTGTCTGGAGAACAAATGATTAAGTTTAAGTGTAACACACAGGCAAGTACTTGGATCCAAGCTGCCAATCATCAAACCACCCACGACAGTGGATTCATATGTGCATTGACAGTAGAATTAATTGTGAAAGCTTTTTCAGGGACAGAGCCCAGCCTCAGGTGACACTGCTTGTGTAGAAAACTGCGATGTCAACAGAAACCCAGAGACCGGGTGACCTGGTGAGATAAAGCTCTCAATGAGGCCTCACAATAAGCGCCCATCTATTGGATCAGCTGTCACACTCACTGAGTCCTTTTATGGTCCAATTTCTGACACATTTCCTCAATGACCCCACCTGACATACAGGTCATGGACCTGTGAAAGCCAGCGCCAAAGTGTGTACACACACACACAAACATACACACATACACACACACACTGTGCGGCCAGCAGGCTGTGAGGGGAAGGATAGATCGTACCTTAAATTAAACGGCTTTGAGGCTTCAATCCACCCAGTGCACTATGGTAACAGCTGCATTTTTACAAGGTGCTTGGTTAGACTACTCGGTCACCAGTCAATCACTGTCCTATAAATGCGTTTGATGTTCATAACGGTTATTTCACATTTACATATATGTTTACTGGGAAGATCTGGAACCTGGCGTAAATCTCACACGTAAAATTTCTTATTGAATCTCCCAGGCAAAAGAATAAAGTTGTAACCATGAGGGAGCGAGCTATGGACTCCGGTGGATAAACGAAAGTGACAGGAACATAAACATCGCCTAGATGGAATCAATAACTCATTGTGAGCGCACCTAATCAGGCGGGGGGAAAAAAAGGCATTTGTAACGCGAAAAACGTCCGCCCATTTAATTAACTCTGCAGAGCGCTCCGGCACAACAGGTGGCTAATTCGTCAGGCGGCATTCAGACAGAGACACTTAATTAACATAATGAAGAGAGAACACGGGGAGAAAGGACGGTCAAAGAACTATTTATGAATGTTTGCTCACTTTTGTTTATTATTTTTTTCCCGCTCATTTTGGATGGTTCGAGTGTAGATCCCAAGTTGTACGGTTCTGTGGGTATTAATCTAAGCAATAGTTCATGCACAAAACGGTATATAGGCCTACCAAAGTTATGTCGCATTTTTGAGTGCAGATCATTCGAGGCAAAAAAGGTATTGCAGCAATGGCCTTGTTAATATTAATAGCCACAGTATGATGGTGGTGATGCTGATTAATCGTTGATGGAGATGCCATTTCTTAAATGGCTCGAAATGTCACTAGATCGGAAGCAGGCGTGATGATTGTATCCAGGGGGATATAATAAAGAATGTAATATCCGCGGCATCTTCGTGAGAATAAAGGATCTATGTAGCCCTACATAGTGTCTTTATGCTCTTGCTATAGCGATGCGCCCCCTCCCCAAAGCCCACTTCCCGCTCCTGCTTTCCTATTTTGGCATGACCGTGCCAGGTATTTGTCCAAATTCCTCGCGCCCTGCGGGGATAGGTATGCCCCCTCCTCTTTTTTCCGAATTTTAATGGTTCACTCCGTCTGCGCTACCCAGCACACAGAACCCTAGGATCGCCCATTTATTTGCAGCCTCACCAAGCCTCTTCACAACATCAAGCAAATCATTTCATTGCCATAACACATAAAACCAGAGTATCAGAAGTTTTTACAATACTCTAAACAGTAGATGCAAAATATTGTTTTATCGGTGACTTATGCCCGATACGTAGCGCGTCGGGTATGGCGTAATTGCGAAAACATTGGCGGCTTCAGTTGTATTATCGTTGGGCGAAGTCGAGACGCTTACTTATTGCTGCGGTTAACGGAGCAGCAGAAAATGTATGAGGGCCTCCGCGTGCGCTTTGGCGCGGGACGGGACCCCTCCGGACGGGACCCTCCATGACTCATCCGAACTGCGCCTCCCACTTTGGATCCCAGGGACGCCTTATACCGTGCATAATTTGCTAATAATGAAATTCTTTTTGACACTCCAGCTGCGTGAAATTAAAATAAAAGGATAAACAATAACGGCTTGTTTAATGGTAACTTTAACAATTAGGTTATATTTAACAAATATAAAATAACTCAAGGTTTAAATGTCTGAGTTCGCAGTTCTGATATTTTAAGGGTTAAACATTTTTTTGTTCACATTAGTTTAATTTTGATTAAATCTGTATACCGAATATGTGCTTTACATTTATTGATCTATAAATTGACTCGTATTGTCTTAATTGTATGTGTTTAAATTTGGATTAACTATACAGAATTATATTGAATATTATGAGCCGCAGAGGTGGTTTGGGTCTGCCGTAAAATTGAATCTATTCAGTACATAAAACACAGGAGTGGACACATTTTAACAAACCAAATATTCAATGTTTCAGTTTTAATCTTGCAGTGAATTTTAATTGTCTCACTTAATTTTACATAAATAAAGAATTTAAATAAAGATGTACTTGTGGTAAACCGCCTTTAACTCTGGCTTTTAATATGCATTTGTGGGAGCTTTAGTATTTGCTGTTATATTATTAATTATTAAGTAAAATGTTTTCCCTCACCTGTACGTCACTTTGGCTAAATAAAGAAAAATACAGACCAAGTAAAGGTTCAATAAAGAGGCTCAATAAAGTATATATATAGGCTGATGGTTAAATAATTAAATTCACGAGATTATGACCATATGATAAATAGGAAACCGAGCTACATAAGAAAAATAGTAGCATATTTAGGCCTGTTATACGTGCATTAAAATTACATTCATGATTAATATCAATAATGCTACTAGGTTATGAATGCGAATTTCAAAAGAGTTTAAAGACTGTCATGTAAAAACAAATGTCTATAGAAGCGTAAGAGCAAAAAAAAAACGCATTTGTATAAGACAGAATTAAGTCAAACTAATAGAAATAGGCTAGATGTGTTACATTTTAAATGTGGTATGTAATCAATTAATGTAAAAGAAATGTATTTACTTGTACTGAATATTAACCACTTAGGTAGGTCGCTCACGCGGAACCTAAAACGTGCTTCAGAAATTAGTAGAAGACTGACGATTTTATTGAGGAACGAAAAATCAGCCCAGTGGTTCTGGGCCAGATGAAATAGTTACGGTAGATGGTATGCGGGCGGCTTCCCGAAGCGCTGGGCCGCGCGAGCGCTCGCTCCTCCTGCCTCTTACGCACGCGGCAGATGTGGGGCGGAGCGGCACGCGCACCGGAGCGCACGCGACCGGACGGCTTCGCGGGACTGCCTGTGCAAATGCATTCATTACCAGGAACATTTACCCGAACCTGATTTTTTCACAACGCCCACTTGAATATTGACAAAAATATTCTTGCATATTCACTTTTGCTTGGAAGATGGAAGTACGAGTATCTACAAGACGGCAGCGCGACGCAGAATTATATGGATTATAATGCTGCATGTCTATCTGCTCCAGGCTGCATTTAAAGGTAGATTATAATTAATATTGTAGTCACATTTCGTGTAATTGCTTAATTATACTTAAAGGCATTATTCGGCTTATTGTTAATCACGCACAAGCCGGCTTTAGCGTCATATTTATGATATATATGTAGACCCTACTGTATGTGTAATGGTAAGAAACTGAGATTATTGCACATGCAGGAAAGTGTTTAAGTTGTGTTATCAACATGAAAATCATTTAAACACCACATTAATGGAAGCAACGTTACTTGTTTGCGTGCGCTTTGGGCCACCGGGTAGCTCCGATAATTCTTAATTGGACAGAATGAAGTACATTTAAGTAAACTGCAAATTTACGCATACCAATGAGCGCAATTTTATTTGTATTAATGTAAACAGTTAATGTCGGCACGTTTTTCTAATATTTGGTCTTACAAATTATACAACAATATCTGAATACGAAGCAACCATACGGTTTAAAATATATCGTGTCACAAAAGGATTCGTCCCCTTTCTCGTGTATTAATGTAAGTGTATATGTAACAGGGAAAGATGCATGTCTTCCGAATGCAGCGAAGTGTTACTTTGGTGATTTTGGGCTCAGCGGGCAGCCGCTTTGCTGCCCCCCCCCCCCCCCCCCCCCCCCGTCAAAGAAATTATGCCTTGTTTCCTTTTGAATTTTTTTAAGTTAAAATCTGCTCTAGTGCCCCCGTTG
>JAODKM010000126.1:1683609-1694897 GCA_026780845.1 Petrocephalus sullivani | reverse complement strand
GTGGGGGTGTAGCTATCTGTTCCCGGGTTTTGAGGCGAGGTTGGAGTTTGCGGGTGGGGGGGGTAAGGGTTTTTTTGGGATTTCGCCCATTTTTTTCGTCTTGGGCCCCCCCCCCCCCCCCACCTGGTCTCCCTCTCCCTGCTCTGGCCCCCCAGCTTACCCCACTCTCTGTGCCTGTCACCGGCCCATTGCTAACTGTCAGGACTCTATCTGACCTTCACACTCCATCAAACTCACTGACAGCTCGCTCTCTCGCTTTCACTTTCACGTAGGTCTTCCCAGCCTAATACTAACATAGTCACTTTCCGGCAGTATGGACCCCCCTAACTCCGTCTCTCACCCCCCCTCCCCCGGACCCTCCCACACGCACCCTCTACTTCCCAACGCATCTCTGCCCTCATCCTCGCCATCTCTTTCCCTGTCCCCAAGCCCGGTCTCCACAGCCCTCTTCTGCTCCCTGCTCTCCCTCATGGCCTTCCTGGGTATTTGTGGGAACCTGTATGCTATGGGCCTCCTTGTGCGACACAGAAGAGGGAGGAGACGACATGGCAGGTCCTGCTTCTGTCTGGGGGGGCTCTGTCCCGCCATCTTACCCCGCTGCTCCCCGGTCTCCTCACTACCTTCACCTTCCATGCCATCTTCCTCCTCCTCCTCTTCCTCTCTGTACCGCCAGGTCTTGAGCCTCGCTCTGGCAGACCTTCTCTACCTTTCTACCTCCCCCTTCATCGTGTATGACAGCCTGGCCGCTGACTGGGCCTTCGGGGAGCTGGGATGCAAGCTTTTGCTCAGTCTGGATCTTCTCACCATGCACGCAAGCATCTTCACCCTCACCGCCATGAGTCTGGACCGCTACAGGGCTGTGGCGGACCCCCTGGCCACCTCCTCCTCCCCGTCTTCAGGTCTGCTGAGGGTTGTCCTGGCTTGGGGGTTGGCCATTGCATTGAGTCTTCCCATGATGATCACACTCCACCTGGAAGATGGAGGCAACCATGATGGCAAGTTGTGTGTGCCTGCATGGGATGAGCTGAGTTCCAAGGCCTACATGAGTGTCCTCTTCTGCACCAGCATCCTGGGACCAGGACTGGCCATCGGTGGCCTGTATGCCGCTTTGGGCCGCCTCTACTGGGTGTCGCAGACCCACCCTCCCTGCGCGACCACGAGCAGCTCTCCCCCCCGCGCTCCCCGCCCCAAGGTGCTGCTCCTGATCCTGGGCATAGTCCTTGCATTTTGGGCCTGCTTCCTGCCCTTCTGGATCTGGCAGCTCCTTCCTCTCTACGGGCCAGACGTGCTGAGGTCTATTCCTACAAGCACTCAAGTCACGGTCAACAGGATCCTGACGGGGCTGACCTACGGGAACTCCTGTGTGAATCCCTTCTTCTACACGCTGCTGACTGGCAAACACCGGCGCTGCCGACAGACGCTTACCGCAGGAGCCCAGCTGTGCCGCAAGGGCAGCCCGCTGCAGTGATGTCCGCTGACCGCAAGGGAGAACTACTCAGTAGCAGCTTACCGGGGAAGAAGAGGGCTACATCTGTGTAGGAGCCTCCTCGCCGCACTCGGCAGTACTCAGGCAGAGAAGCTGGCAGGCGGCGCGTTGCCTAGCTGGCCGTCTTTCTCCCGCCGCCACGGGGGTAGATGAGGGCGCCCTTGTTATTCTTTCACTTTACCTTCCTCCCCGAATCCTTGGCCATTCGGCCCCAAAAAAAGACCTGCGAGTCAGATATTTGGTCATATATTCTTGTTCTCTTGGCCTTGGAATAGGTTACAGCAGTGCTTAGTTTGCTGATTAGCTTGTATTGGCCTGAGCACGGAACAGAGAGGGAGAGAGAGAGCGAGAACAAGTAAAACCAAATCCTCCATTTTTTCAGAATGAAGGTGCTTATTCTGGGTTTTAACTCAGTCTGAGGTTGCACTGAATTTCCCTCTCACCTTTCCCTCTTATGGCCTTGCCTTGTGCTCTTTAAATAACACCCATGAAATGTTCTTAAAATATTTTGTATGCCATGTAATTTATTTCCTCCTTAAATATAATTGTGTGGTGGTCATTGCTTGCCTTCTGATTTTATTGTTCTGTGCTCTTTTAATTAGCCTATAAAAATCACATAGCACACATTGTGCATAATATTAAATCAAAAAATCAGAACATTACCATGAAGGGAAGGTGACAGGGGTGCGTGTCTCAGAAAGCAGGACTTGGCTGGAAGCGTCAATATGCCTCTTACACTTCTGCAAGCCCAAATGTTAAGTCAGATTTTATTGCTTCTGTTCAAACCTCTGATTTACGGTAAGGGAACAAAAAAATGTGCAGAGTGCAACAGGCAAATACCAGCAAAAGTCTGGGCGATACACCATGTATGTCTAGTGTGTTTTATTTAAGGCCCAGAACTCTGTCCAGGACTCAGCAGCCAGTTGCCTGCAGAGCTGTTCTGCTGTCTTTGTACACCAGCGCCCGGGACGCCAGAGAGGACAATGCAGACTGTTACAGAGTGAGGTCACACCTGCTCACACACCGTGCTGCAGCTCGCTGAAGACTAGTGCAGACAAGGGCTATATTTCTCCTGTTCGGTATTAAATGGCCGAACTCCTTGTGACCAATGGCATCTCCACAAGTACTGAAGCTATAGATTTTAAAGTAGAAATATATTTATATATGTGCATGTGTTTTACATTTTATTTGCCATGCAATATTTTGCATGGTGACTACATTCTGCAACTATCTTTGTAAAGTTTGACGTACAGTATATAATGTACAATCTGAAATAAATGCAAATTAAAACAAAGCAGGCCCTGTGGTACTCCCTGGTGGAAACGGTGTTGCTGGCTCTCTGTTGCTATAGGGCGGGGTGGCCAGGGTGTTGGGGGCATTTTTACAGGGAAATCCAGGAGCCAGAATCAAGGATCAGTTTAGAACTTTCAGAACAGTGTCGTTACAGCACAGTGGGAAAGGCACAGATGTGCCTCCAACACGCTCTCCCTTACTGATCCTGCACTTCACATGTGTCCTGCCATGTTTGTATCCACACGTGGGACGGCCCGTGCCGTTACGTGCCGTCTGCATGCGCCTGAATGCTCCTACTGTACTGCACAGGGGAGCCCCCTCTTCTGTGACGCAGATGAACAAATAGTGGTGTTTAATGGAGAAGAGGAGTGGGGAGAGGTGGAAGGAGGTAAAGAGCCAGAGTCAGCGATACGAGCGGGCGAAAGGGGCAGGCGCGGAGGAAGGACGTGGCAGGAAGGAAGCTCGAAAATGCATCTCACAAGAATGCAGGCGGAATGTCTCAGCTCTAGTTTAGCACCTGCGTTTCTCAACCATTCTCCCAGTATACAGACTTAGTCACTGATTTGTATATAGTAAAGATAACCTATACAAATATTTTTTGTATTAGAAATATCAGAACTAATGATCAAATAGCACAATTAATTATGGCATATGTAATAGTGAAGGTCAGATAAATACTTGGCAGTGTATTAAACTTGCGTGACACCCATATGAATAAGGATGGTGTCATGAGGTCGATTACCTCCCACCAACAGGCCAGAAGATAAGCCTGTTATTTTGCTGAAGGATACTAGACCCCCAGACCAATGAGGAAAGGAGGCTGATTTCAGGCACCCGGGACGTGGTAAGCGGCCAGGCAGCCGCGACTCGGAGATCTCCTCACTCTGCATTTCCCCCAGACCTGCCGTGTGAGGTGAGCTGTCTATGGGCTATTCACACTAAATAAATGCACTTATTCAACACGAGCAAGCAGGGGAAGGTAACATTTTAAAAGGTGTTTTGCCGACATTCTTCTTGTCAGTTTATGTTCTCAGTTTCTGTGCTCTGCGCTAAGCTGGTATTTTTCCTGTTTAAGGCTACAGAATCTTTTTCTGCGTCATTCAGTTGTACCTGTTTCATAAATCCTCCACTAGTTTGTTTCCAGGAATCACAAAAGTCTTCACGGTGTATTCTCCCTCCCTCGCTGTGCCTCCACACTTCCCCCGCCCTCTCGCCCTCCTCCTGTCCAGTGTTTGTGGCTAAAGCAGGTGCCCCTCCCCTGGGCAGCCTGCTCAGGAAACTCCCCTGCTGGGCAGACGAGACTAGGCCTCCAGGTCGGGCCAAGGACATGCTGGGAGAATATAAGGGACTCTCTTTCTTTCAGACACAAAAAAGATCCTTCCACTCCTCCTTGGTTTCACTCTGTCCATCTGTTTTCTCTCTCTCTGCCTCTCTCCTTACAGACCAGCATCTCATCCTGCTAGTCTACAGTGGCCTATTAAGATTTAGTAGTTTAAAACACAGCTGTCTCTGTTGTGCTGTTAAGTTTGTGAAACAGGTATAAACAAAACAAAGAAAAATTATCAGCAAAACGTCCAGTGGCATTTTGATCATTTATATTTCAACTAATGCTGCTGCCCTAGAGTAGATGCAGCCTAAGAAGCAGAACACAGGATTCTTACACATTGTGTTCCTTTGGAACGATTATTCCTACTAGTATAATACATAGAGAGGGTTTTTTTGCCCCCACAGGTCAGGTAAAAGCCCTTTCCCGATGCTACATAACTGACAGTACTGCAAATGCTACCCAAGCTGGCTCAACAGAGCCTCTTTGTCAGCCCAAAGCCAGCAGACCTGCAAAGCAGCTTTTCGCCGCCGCGCACCCTGCCTTCACGCCTCGGTGCGAGCCGCCAGGATCAGACACGGCCCTGGTTTGTGTGTCTTGAAAGCTGGAGGTTACATAAACCTACAAACATAGGGCACTTCACACACAGACCATTACTGGGAAGGTTTTAGAAATCCCTTGTTAGTACCCCCTCGCACACTCTGCCTGTCTGTACGCTGCTGTGTTCCGCACCGACATTATATGATCTGAATTTCCCCATAAATCCCCAGTTGGCCACTCAGCTCCTTCTCACACCTTCCTGCCAGACTCCTCATTCTAACCCATCACACAAATAACGATTTCCTTTTGTTAATTGGTCAGTTTCGTAAGAAACATTCAACAAAATAAGAAGCCATACTAAAGGCTTGGCCATATTATCCAAGGCCTTAAAATATTCTTTAACTGATATACTTCACCACTCATGCAATACGTCTCAACATACGATTCTATATAAAAACCGCTAATCGTCTATTCGATGCATCACTTTTGCGTCAGTTACGATTAACATTCTCCAAAGGACAGATGTGCTTCAGCTGTGCACTGGCATTTCTTCACTGTAAAGTGTCAGCAGAGAGCCGCACTGTAGTTTAGAATGATTTACACTGCCGACAAATCACTGTCGATGTGGATCCTGTGTATCGCATTACAAAAGGTGACAGTATGGAGCAGTGGGTTTGCTCTGCCGGCACCGTGGCAGGGCATGCGGCGTTTAGGCGATGGAGCAGTGGGTTTGCTCCGCCGGCACCGTGGCAGGGCATGCGGCGTTTAGGCGATGGAGCAGTGGGTTTGCTCTGCCGGCACCGTGGCAGGGCATGCGGCGTTTAGGCGATGGAGTAGCCGAGCACATCTCCGCAGACACAGAGGCCACTCGCAGCTTGATATTAGCCTTAATAGTAATAACAGATACGACGAGAGGCATCCCAGCGATGCACAAGTGAGACTGTGGTCTAGTGAACGCAGCCTACCCAATGATAGCAGAAGGACAGGGGTTGGAGACGACTCACCAAGGTGCAGGCAAACGAAACACCTGCAGGGCCACTGTACCCAAATTACTATGAAATGCTAAGAACACCAGAATCTAGAGAGGTGTGTGTTGTGGCTGGGTGAAATTGCGTGTCTCTGCGATTAACAGGGACTGCTGTTTGCATGGTCTGTACTTAGGAGATCTTTTTCTGTGGTCAAGGTCCATCTACAAAATGAGACTGCTGCTTTGTTTTAAATTCCACCACATTAAAATCAGAGCAGTTATGTTTGCTTCTGGTTGTATTTTCTGATGTTATTCAACAAACCGTAGATATAAGTGACATATTATCATGGGTGTTTTTGCCGCAAAGATAATTTTAATGGTGACAGTCTAAGTCTGGAAATGCACAGCAGGCATTTATGAAATGGTCGAGTGGGTCCAGGTGTGGCTGCAGAATGATAAAAGAAACACAGAGACCTTACAGGGGATTCCGGTCACAGTCTGCCTGCCTTTACAATATGCCACGTGGAGAGCTGGGTACTAAGCCCTTGTGAGGAGCCAGGCCCATGGGCACCTTCCATCTGCATTCAGGTTTCATGCTGAGGGCCAACGCAAAGTCAATACTGAACTGTGATGCTTCCACAAATGCCTCTAAAGGCAGCATGAACTGTGTGCTCCTCATACACGCCCTCCATGCATCGGCATACGCACTTTACTAAATTTCCATCAACAGGGATGTAAACTCACCAGGAGCTACAACAAAAATTTAAAATTATCGGATTGGATTTCAATCTGCTGTGTTTTTGACCCCACTGTTCAAACTATGGCCCAAAGCATGCCCCTGGGACAAGGTAAGAGCACCATCTAGTGAGGTCGCAAAATATGGCCCAAAGCATGCCCCTGGGACAAGGTAAGAGCACCATCTAGTGAGGTCACAAAATACTGCAAATGGTTTGTGTGACGTTGTTTTAGCCATCTCTAGCAAATGAGCATACAGCTAAGCAGAAGTGAGGCGGAGCTCTACTAACCGCTGATAACATGTAGTGTTTTTACATGACTGAAAGCTTCAGTTTACATTACTGACAAGCTATTACCAAGTTTGACAGGCAAACCATTACACTTTCCCCATTCTGAAGTTCCAATATCATGAACTGAGCTACAAGTTACCTTACATTCACTATGAAGTAGTGGGTGGTGGTCATGAAGATTACAAACCAAAACCACATTTCAGACTTAGTTTTATCAGGCTGTAAAATCTCCAGAGCGCGGTATCTGCCTTCTGCCACGTTCTCACTGACACAGAACCAAGCCACACTGCACGCTTCTCCGGCACGCCTACAGCTGGGAGACTGCCGCTAACTTTGTTCGCCGCTGGACAGTATTTACCATCAGTACTGAAAAGCCAAGTCATCCACCACAGTTTTAATGATGATTAAAATTTGAAATGGTAATATTTACCACCAGGAATTGTGCCGTGGTTTACCGTGAAACCAGCAGCTGTTTCATCCCCAACCTCGACCCTCTTCGGTCTTGAGGTACGCTGCAGTTGCAAGTGCCAGTTGGAAGCCAGGAGCTTTTTTTTTGTTTTGTCTTGTTTTCCCAGAAGGCCAGGTTATTATTTCATTACCTGTGACTCTGTTTTTGCAGACCCTGACCCTCTCATTTTAACAACTCATTGGATCTACACAAATCACACAAATGACCTACTTTTGGGTCAAAACACTGAATTTTGTCAAAAGGTGGTAAGTTCGCATCCCTGATCAAGGTAGGATACATAAGTAATAAGTGGTGAAAATGAAGAGAGTGTAATATATGAGTATATGAGATTATGTAATCAGGAAAATCTACAGTGAGGACGCAACCCCTGTGGACAAAATCTAACCAGTTACACCCATACATGTACCCATCTACAGTGCTCCCAGTAAATCTTGGGACGATTGCAGAATTCTTCTACAAAAACATTTCGTTATTATCAATTTTTTGACTGACTCATTCAATTCTGTTCTTGCAATTTTGCTACTGATTGTAATTGCAGTCATTGGCTCCCAAAAGGGGGGTGGCATGGTGGTGCAATGGTTAGCACTGTTGCCTCGCACCTCCGGGACCGGGGTCCAAGTCTCTGCCCAGGTTCCATGAGTGTGGAGTTTGCGTGCTCTCCCCGTGTCGTAGTGGGGTTTCCTCCAGGTACTCCGATTTCCCCCCACAGTCCAAAGACATGCCGAGGTTAATTGGAGTTACCGAATTGCCCATATGTGCAAATGGTTGATGTGTGAGTGTGCCCTGCAATGAGTTGGCCCCCCCATCCTGGGTTGTTCCCCACCGTAGCTTCCGGGATATGCTCTGGACCCCCCCGTGACCCAGAAGGATAAGCGGTTTCAGAAAATGGATGGATAATAAATGTTTGGTGTTTTATGATATTGCAAAAGTATTACTAATTAACAAGCACCAAATGAGACTGCTTGTCGAACTTTTTAACTCAGAACAGCTCTTTTAATTTGGCATTCAATTTATTGCTACTTGAAATTAATGCTTTACTTAAAAGTATTGCTTCTGATATATATTAGTCGTAAACATGAAATGTTACAAAACCAATACATTTCCAATATTTTTACTGAATTAAGCAGACGTCGCAAGACATTCTGTGAGCACTTAATAGACATAAACAAAAAACCATTTGCATTAATACACAAAAATGAAGTTATTAAAATACTATGGGTTAAGTCTATTCCCTTTTATCATTTACACCTGTATGTATAACAAAATAAGGCCTAACAGCCTGTGGAATTAAAAATGAAAATTTGTCACCATCTTGTGGTAAGAGAAGACAACTACAATGGCAATACTGTGCTAAATAGGGCAGGGCATCATTCCATCGTCAATATACAGTCTGCAGGGAATACTCAGAGACCCTGTAGCCATCTCAAATGTTTCATTTTCTCTGGTGCAAAGGGTGTGTTAGCTGGCAGCTGCTACATAAGCAGGCAGAGGGGAAGGCAATGTGAATTGCTAGTAATTACTTTCCATGCAATGGAGAAGAACTAGCACCCCCTGGAGGAAGGGTGTGGATTCCACCACCGGCCGCAGTGAAGGATGCTGGAGTTAACCTAAAGATGAAGACACAAAAAAAACTGCTTGCTTTTTCTTGATTGACCATATTGCTAATATTAAAGCCAATGACGGGGGCAGTGTGTGACAGAATCGCATCATGTCCGGGGTGCCTTCAGTAAGGCCCTTAACCGCCCATCTCCCTGGGTGCTGCAAGGTGGCTGCCCTTCGCTGTCACCCCCAAGCCTGCACTCACCTGCATGTAATGCGAGGGAGCCAAAGCGAAAAAGAGAATTTCCTCATGGCGACTATTACATCATCATCATTCTGCCCAGCTGAGGACAACCAAAGCCACCATTTATTCTAGGTAGGTTGCTGGGACACTCGCAGGTCCAAACAAACACTAACCTGACATCCACCGGCTCCATCAGCTCTGTCTGCGGTGTCCCCCCCCCCAGACCGCCGGACCCGTGCCACCGAGCCATGTGACCTGGCATCGCAGTGGGGGTCGCAGGAATCGGAGAGGACCGTGAGGGTGGAGGGAAGAGCGCAGCCATGGGCATCTTTCAGTAGCAGTCTGCTTAAATTGCCCAGACATTATGAGTATGAGCTCTTTGCCAAGCGGTACCATAGCCAGACTTACCTCTGACCCAGCAGATTTTCATGACTAAAGCCGCAGCTACCATGCCAACAAGCAGCACCGCTCCGAGCCCGGCTGTCAGGGGGACTGTAGGGTCTGAATGGGGGCAACAAACGGGACTCCAGCTCAGCCCACCCGGCTGCTAGCTCCTGATCGACGCCCCAGCAGCGGGGCCACACACCCTTATAACACCAGCATTCGCTAGGATTCGCACTCACCCACCACAAGCGAATCACTGGCTTATTCTTATCATCATCAACATTTTTGGAAAGGCGATGAAAGCCTGGGAACTCTCCCTGTTCACTTCACATCTGAGCAAATCTCACATAATTAACCGTGACAGACAATAGACGTAAGTCTGATTTTCGATCTACAGAGCAGCGATTCCCAAACTGCATATGCTAGGCAAGATTAACCCTTAGCTGATTAGCCTTGATCTGGTCTAATTTCCTCTCTCATATCTGACCATTTTATTTAACTTTTTATAGGACATGTTTCTGGAAAGCCTAAAGCTAATGCCCAGCATACTGCTAGCTGATGCTCTGACACTGTGGTGGTTATACTTACACCCAGGGCAGTAATATTAGGCAGGTGTGCATTTTGCCTGTATTTTCTCTTCTGACCATTAGTTTCGTTCCAGATTGCTCTCCATATTAAGAATGCAGCGTTTAAAAGAGAGCATGCTTAGTATCTGCTCTGCGTACTTTTTCTGTTTGTAATAAAATGCGAAACCGTAGATACTTCCCTGTGTAGAAGTATTAGGCAAATTATTACCATTAAAATGAGCAGAAAAAGGACCGTACAGACAGCGGGAAAAAAACTAAATGGTTAAGTGCCAGGCAGAGGGATATGAAACAATCAAAACTGCCAAACTTTCGAAACATGATCATCATACAGTCAAACATTTTGTGGCCAACAGCCGAAGATAATGGAAGAAATATGAAAAGAGAAGGCGGCAATTAACTGCCAAAGATCTGTGTCAAATTAAAGGGGGAGACTTCCAGTAATGTCACCATTTCTCAAAGCTAACCTGGACATAATCACCGGAGGTACAAGGTGCAGTGCGGTACATGACACTGTTAAGGTCGTCTAGGCTAAAACGCCACCTCCACACAAAACATCAAGAACAGGCACGGAACCAGGCGCATGACGAACACCCTGGGGCCCCAGGCTGAAGCACAACGGCGGCCTGCATTGAGGCTGCTGATCCCGGCATTGCCCGTCCGCCATAACACTCACCGTCTACGGAGACGAGTACTTCCCTGCTGCGCTTCTCTGCCTTTCCGGAGCTCGCACTACAGGCATATCGTCCGGCATGGCAGCTAAGCATTTCGCCGATGCTGTAAGTCCTCGAGTCCAAAGAGCTGGTCAGGGATTCGCCGTTTCTCCAGAAAGTGAAGAGGATCCTCAGTTTGGCAGCAGTGCGGGGTAGGGCCTTCTGCCTTCCGCTCAACTGGGCCTCACAGGTGAGATTCAAAGGCTGCCCCTTCCTCAGCACTGTCCCGGGGGACACGGCCAGGGCCACGCTGGTGAAGAGCTCTGCAGCAGGTTGGCATGAAGAGGCAGCATAAGCAGGAAGGGGACAGCCTCTCAGTTGCACACGAAAGGTTCAGCTTCAGGCTCAAAAGGAAGAGTATAATTTAGCGTCCTCGATGTCCCACCAGCCTCCCAGGGCGTAACAAAAGAGGGACGATCCACGAAGCGGCTCTCAACAAATAGGGGTTCATTAAACGGAAAAGAGTGCAAAGGGAGAACCAGAAAATAATCATTGTGCCACAAACCCTTAACCTAGTTTGTGGTCTAGCCTAAGATACCTGCCCTGAGAATATGAGAATAGTTATACACATGCACTATGTTATAATTCGTTTTACCCCGCCAGTTATTCACATTTTCTCGCTCTCCCTGTTCTGAAACAGCCCGCTTACCGGTGACATTAATGAAGAGAGGCTGGCTGTATTGTGTGTAGAAGACAGGGCTCCCTCTCCCTGCTCGGCAC
>JAODKM010000126.1:1638467-1659196 GCA_026780845.1 Petrocephalus sullivani | reverse complement strand
GCGGGGGGCCGCACCGACGCGGGGGGGGGCGGGGGGGGGGGGGGGGGGGGGGGGGGTCAGGTAGACGCGCCGTGACGTCAGCGTCGCCGCCATATTGGAAGGGTCTCCTGATCCTACAGCATGAGCCTACGGTTGTAAAACGGATCACGCAGATTACCGAACAGTAATTTTGGTTGCGTTTGGCCATTTATAACGCCGTGTAATTTGGCCACCAGCGGAATGCTAACGTGGCCAGCGGCTAGATTAGGCTAGGTCAGGTTACTGATAGAGACAGCTATCAAAGCTGAGAATTTATGAATCATAAGAACCATAATTGAGATTTTCATTAACGTTACATTCGCGTTATTCTCCATGCCGACTAAGCGACTCTCACTATGAATGTGGTTCTAGTTATTAGCTGGCTCGTAGTCTTGCGCATTTTACCAAGGGGGGACAAAACTGTTCTTTCCATTCACAACAATCTTTTTAACATTTTATTTTAATATGTTAATATCTTTATCTCATGTAGAAACACAGCTACTAAGACTATTAGCCATGTGTGGTTGCTGATGCTGCCATTTGTTTACAGTATCACTGAATGATAGTTACAGCGTTTAGGGCATTCCCTCAGAAATCAGACGCCTTGGACCACCCACCTTTTTAGATTTGAAATACTGTAGTTTTCCCTCATACATATTAGAACTTGGGTTGTTCAGTACTGTTCAAGAGACAGGGACTGCCTTGACCCATTATAACCTACACAGAAAAAATAACAGTATGGTTCTCTATCAAAAAGTTTCCAAACAATTCCAACATTTTGCATTTTGTTCTTTACCTTAACGTCTGTAGAGTAGACCTACAAATTCTAATATGTTGTAAACAATATTATGGTGTACATTTGGAAATGTAATAAAACTCATTCTAATCCATAGCCAATGTATGTTTTTTTTCTGTGTACAGTTAATGTTTCTAATTCTTTCATTTCATGCTTGTGTCATAAGTTGTGTCTGTTTCACAAAATAAGGCTGCACCACATTGCAAAATTAACTAGCCTGGAGTTACAGAGTGCCAATACACAAAATAAGCTCTCCCAAACATTTCTTTTTCAAGGGTATTAGTGCTTCTAAATTTGAAAATGTACTTTTCCAGGCCTGGATAAATATTGTCCTTTTGTATATAATTGTATATAATTATTTTTTGGTCCATTTTACTTTCGATCTTAATGTCATGATTTTGAAGGTATGGAAAGTCCTGTAGTTGTTATAAAGTCCCCTTGTACATATTGTGAGTGGGTGTGTGTGTGTGTGTGTGTGTGTGTGTGAGAGAGAGAGAGAGAGAGAGAGTGAGAGAAATAAACTCAATAAACAATCAAGCTGTTTCTTCATTAAAAAAAGTCTTAATACATTTATTAATATGCTATATTATGTATATTGTATATATGTGTATATATACACACACACACACATACACAAAGTATGCATTTTTAATCTACTAAAGCATCCTGCATCATAACTATGCCAAACCGCATGAAAATCGGTTGAAAATTCAGTGAGTTATGCATATTTTAATTATGCACACACCTCCTTCCTCAATAGGAATGAAGGCACTGGAGGCGAGGCGGGTACCTCCCCAAGATGGCAGCCGCGCTGCACATCAATGCGGTGTCTATGTATTTATGTCTATGGGGTCAGGGGCTGGCCTACGTTGCGGCAGGAGTGGGGGGGGTTAAGGGGCCGGCTTATGTCACAGCGCGCGGTGTACTAGGGGGCGAAGGCTGTCGGCTTCCCGCCTCGGGGGGCCATGGCGTTACGGGAATATACGCATTCCTGAAATGTCAACGAACTAATTCCACTGAGTTTAACCCGAGCTGGAGCTGCAACTATTGCTGCAACTATTACACATAATTACTCCAGTTTTAAAAAGCATCGATTAAGATACCTATAATCTATGTGCCCTTAAGCCTCATGGGTACCAGTACCAAAGAAACAAGCCCACTGGGATTCTCCTTGGTAACAGAGTTGGAAGGTTCAGGTCCAGACTAAGATTTTATTTCAGCCAACCACTGATTATTCAGTGATTCAGTTATGTTCAACTGGTTAGTTGAAAGAAAATCCTGGTCAGGATTTATACTTTCTGAACCTGAACGTTCCACCTCTGCTAGGTAGGCACTGTTTGAAGTACCAAAAGTTAAGAACCTGATGCAATGGAATATTTCCCTTGGTGAAGCTAGCCTAGCATCTTTGTCATCACTTTGACTTAAATTATTTGTCAATTTACTTTCTATAACTCTTTTGCAAAAAACAAAGGCCCTTCACACATATAATGTTATATATCAATGTAATATTGATTAAAAGACTATATATGACAGCTCTGTATAATTTTGTGAATGTATTGTGTGTCTATAGCTGAACGATATTAGAAAAAGTTCACATTACAATATTTATAAAATACTAAGGAATTAAACATTTACCCAAAATGAGCCATAGCCATAAAGAATCTGTCATATAAGATGATGCAAGGTGGACTCACACAAAACACTGCCAACAAATTTTAAAATCTACACATTAATACGTCTTCAAACTAAGGATAGAGTATGTGTAATAGTTTCTGGCGGCACTGAGATGTTTTGACATTGACAAGATGAATTGCTGTCAAAATGTTAGAACATGCATTATATCGGTTTGAAGTGGCAGGAGTCTTGCAAATAAAAAAGCTCTAATTAATTAGTAAATGACTTGATGTCGTGCCCAGCCCCGCCCTCCGTGTCGTTTCCCCTGTTTTGTCCTCAGGCGGGGGATTCGCCGCACCTGTCCCTCGTTGTGCTTTGCCTCGTGTTTTTCTCTTGTTTGCCTTGAACAGCTGCCTTGTGTTTGCCCCTTGATGTCCTGCCCTATTTTAGTGAGTCTGCGTCCTGTTCCCCCTGTCGGGTCTTGTCAATGCGTTGTATGCTTGCTGTCGCTCTTGCTTCCGTGTCTCCCCCTGTTCTTGTGAATAAACGCACCTTGGAGGGGTTCAGACTCAACAGCTGCAGTCATGGGTCGTGCATCTCGCCGCAAGCGTGACACTTGATCTTTGATACAATTAATAGTGGTGGCCCTAGAAATCGCACCAACAAACCATGGAGTGGGTGACTCCCCAGTTTAAAGTACTGTACTTAGCTCCAGTAAATGATCCCTTTGTTTTCCATATAGTTTAATGAAGTTTTAAGTCCACCAAATACATGTTGTATTTACGTCAAAGAGGTACACAATTTTATGCAAAGAAATTTAGAAAAGAAAGATTAATAGTCCTCACCGCTTAAATTTCTGAAGACTGCTATTGTGTCACGTTACTGTTTCGACATTCCATTCCATCCATTCTTTCTTTTTGATCTCGCATACCTTTCAGCCTGGGGTGCAGACGTTGGGGGTGCAGACGTTGGGGGCGCTCCCCAGTACTCGGCTTCATTCACCCACCCAGTAAACAGACATTCATATTTAAATAATTATGTTGCCCCCATATCGCATGCTGTTTTTCATATGAGCTGTTATTTATTATTACAGCTATATGGCTCAACTATAGCTTTCTGGAAAGCTGGACTGTGGGCCGAAGTCAATGTTCAGAGGGAAAATATGTAAACTTCACACACTGAGTTATGGTGGAATTCACACGAGGTCCATAGTCAGCAATTCCACGCACAGGGCCCCTCACAGACTGGGGCTGGTCCCCCCTCTGACCCAACCGTGAAAACACGCACCTCCACAAAGCCAGCTAGTGCACTAATTAAAAACTGATGCAAAACATGCCAATCTGCATGTGGCTGCCACCGTGACTCAGTAAGCCGCGCGGGACTGGCTCCAGGGGACCCGGCCCAAGGGCCAATAGGTGGTGGCTCTCAAATTGATGGCTGACAGAACTTCACTGAAAGATTTCAAAGAGTACCAGAGTTCAGTGCTTTCTATAATAGCTGTAGCTATTTATTTAAGAAAATCAATTACATCTCAAGTCGCTTAAGTTCCAGTGCTTCTGCTGGAACTTTCCAAAGCTCTCCATCACAGGACGGAAGTGTCAGATGAACGCCCGAAAGTGGCTCAGGGGATGGATGGATGGATTAGCAGTCAGCACCGCTGGCAGAGGGGGTGCCATCATTCTAGCGTGACTCCATCTCTCCCAGGGACTCAGAGCTTTCAGCCGTCAGACTAACCTGTTCAACCAGATGTGGACCTCTTTGCGAATACTGTTCTGTTTCCTGGTGTTTCATTATGAATACATCACACGACATTATGTCAAATCCCTCTCCGCTGGTAGCGTGCTGTATCTTACAGCATCACTCAACTAAAAGAAAGGCATCTTTCAAGTATTATAACTTAGTCCTTGTCCCAAGTGATACATTTCCTACCATAATCCACTGTATACCTGGGTTTGTCCGAGCTCGTATTCCGCAGCGGCCATCCTGGAGTGTACACATGCCTTTCTAGTTGCTAATTTTACCCTGCCAAATCTCCCAGGAGATCAACTATTCAAATAGCAATTTTAAATAATTGATAAGGTACAGTAACTAAAAACAGATTACCTTATTGCTATCAAGCCCTGAATCTGACACTACCTGGCACATCGCCCCCAGCCTACACTTTTTATCTACACCCGGCTTTCCACCAGCCCCCATTAAATAAGCTTTCGATCCGAGCAGAAGCTATTTTTAGCTCTCTCACTTCCTCACCTGTACAGGCCAGGCAGCTCGTTCACTAAGGGCACATATTGTGTGTCCCTCGATCTCTATGCTAATCACCTAAATCATGTTCATATCACATGTCTGTGCATCACCCTGCGCAAACTGCCTCATGGCCTTAGTCACCCAGTCTACTCCCTAATATAAAATGGGGATAAAGGACAACAGAGAGTATGTACAGGCGCATCCTGAATTTCCAGTTACGAAACACAATGATGGTGTTGTTGGATGTACACACATGTGATCAGTGTAACTGGTTTGCCACATTAATTGTGCATTTATCCAGGCAAAAAGAGATGAAAGGCAGAAACTCAGTTCCTAACCCTCCCTGTAAGGGGGGCCCTCCCACACCTCTCATGTTTGTGAAACTCAGACAGGAAATGGCTACCATGTTAGTCTTCATTAGCAATAGTTGTATAATATAGCTGGCAGTCTACCATACTAATTACACAACTTTATATTACTTATGTTCTTGCATCCTGGACCCAGTCACACTTAAGCACTGTAGCTTGACTTGTTTTGAAGAAAAATACTGTTTTCTTCTTTCGTTAATGTACCACCCAGCTACTATACAATTTCTCTGGCAATACAAGCATTTGACTGCATATGCAAGTCAATGAAAGAAAATGGGCATGTCCCTCATTTACATATTTACCCATAACACCCTGCGGCAGCAGCATCCAAGGCTGTCTGTGTCTGGATGTCAGACACCGTATGACCAGCAGTACATCAGACACAGGGCGTAGGAGGACAGAAGAAGAGCATCATCCAGGGACAGCAAAGCACAGAATCATAAAGGAATCCATCTTCTAGTCACTAATCCTGGTCAGGGTTGTTATCGGCGGGGGGGCAGAGTTTTTGTCTGGATCCTGTCCCACGCAGCAAAGGGCACAAGGCTGGGATACACCCTGGCTGGGGAACACCTTGGTTGGGGTACACCCTGGACAGGAGGCTAGTTCATCATAGGATGCAGACACGCACCATGACATGAGATGCCAGTTCATTTAACTGCTTGTCTGTGGATGTGGGAGGAAACCTACCCATCAAGACTAGGACTGTGTCTGAATTCAGGGGCTACATCCTTCGAAAGACATGGTCCATGTAACCTTTGTAGGCTGCATCCTTCAAAAGACACAGCAGACATCCTAGGAACATTTAAACTGGGCCCAGGTTCCAGAGTTTAAGTGTGAAAGTGTCTATACAGACCCAACACAAGCCTGAAAGCCCCAACCCTGGAGGCCTACGAGAGTAGTACAGAATTGCACAAGCATCCACCTGCCTGTCTCTCTCTTAGTTGTTTAGATGGAATAAATATCTCCACCGCAGTGCAAGGGTTGTTGTCATCATGACCTGAGATACCAGATCCCAGAATTCCTCTCTCCCAAATCCCTCTAACACAGTAACTGTCCACGGACAGCCGAACACTCCTAGGTAGCACAACAGAAAATGTTGCAAACAATGAACAACCCACAAGCAAGACTGAGGCAACTGTTTATTTCCACAAATAGATGCCACCTACTAGTATATTATTTATTATGAGACAGATCCTGAAGACCAATCCCCAGAAAAACACACCAGTCCCAGCTCTGGTTCATCAAGGTCTCCTGGCGAGGGAGTCTTTAGCCGTGCCTTGGCCTGCTTGCCAACTGAACTATGGCTAATCATCCCGTTACCAAGACAGATGAGAGCAACACCAACGTGTCCCTTTCAATTTAACTATGATTAGCAAACCTCTGCATGTCTGTTGACAATTCTGTAGCAAGCATAGCTTGTTAAAACGGTATTATTGTTAAAAGATCAACATCATTAGAAAACAATCTTGTTCGAGCTAGGAGATATACAAATCTGTTGCTCTGTTGATAAAAATCTTATGCATGGTGAGAAGTTCATTACATTGATGCCTGTTATTGAGAGGGTGAAGTATATTTGTAAATAGATCATGCCATCATGCAGTTAGATCTCTCACTCACCGGATCCTCTCCCATCTGCTCTGAAACGCCCTCAGAACACCCTCCCGCTCACATTCAGGGGTACCGTCAAGTCCCCAAACAGTCAATGTTACGTAGGCAATTTCATGGCACATCCGAAGTAAATGCCAATTGTGCATTGGGTTCACTGTCCTGGTCAGTCTGCCAGTGATCACGACGCATTTTGGCATATCTCCACATAAAAACAGGGTTCTTTTTTTTTCTTTTTTGCTTGTCTGTCAAAGTCCATAAAATAAAGATCAGAATAATTAGCATTTTGGAAAACAGACGAGAAGCATTCAGACTGGGTTAGTGTCGGGAATTACTTGGTGCTTCTGGCCAGTCATCAGTCTAATTTACATTTAAACTACAGGCCAAGACGCAGCTACTTCTCGAAAGGAGAATCGAGGCTACTCTACATCGTATGACTAGCTGTGACTGGTAGATGGTCTCAGTTTCCCCCCCCAAAATATTTACTATGCTCCATTATACAGTTTTTTTTTTTTGGGAAATAAAAGGGAAACGGCACTTGTTCCTATATTTTTATATTGCAATTTTATATTTTTTATATATATATATATATATGTATATAGCTGGTACATTTGTTTACGCTCACCGGAGTAAGAATTATATTTATACAGCAAAGGGAGCAGGAAAAGGCCAAACCACAACCCACCAGCCCATGGAAGGAGTTTCATGTAGAAAAACAGCCGTTTGGAAACTGCACATTTTCCCCCCACAAGCTTCCACAATCACATCTGCATATAAAAACACTTCATGCGGAGTCAGATAACTAGATTTATTCACCTGTTTTCTTTGTATCAGAAATAAATGCTGGGAAATTATCAATGAGACAGTCACTAAAACAGGAAAAAAACAGCATTAATCCCTGAAAAGGGGTCTCACAATCCACGACCCCCTCACCCTTCACCCCAGGCAAAGCAAACAGCACAAACAGTCCAGACATTCTTTTTTTCCCCCACAACTGGCATCAGTGGATTCTCTGCATTCCTACCACTGCGTCCGAAAGGCGCTGACACCCATCTTCTGAGAACATTCGGTTTTGGTACGCTAAATATGACCTCTCAAAACTCCATGAAGTTACACCCCAACCACCCCCAACGTGTCAGGAAGATGAATTCTGTACAGATTCATATCTCAGTTAGTATGCCAATATTAATGATCATCTGAGGAACGACTGCAATCCCCTTACACATTTGGTCAGGGTTTGGTCGCTTCTGATTGTACTCCACCGCGTAGTCTGAGTGGCACTCCTTAACCACGAGGATGTGAACACTTTCAAACACATTTGTGTAAAAAGACATTGCTCCATAGGTTTTTTATTGCATATTCACTCAGTGCATTGCCCAAGATTTCCTGAGAATAGCTGCAAAAGAGTTCAAGGCAGGGTGAGACCCTTTATAATAAAAACTCCACACTATAACAAGGACTGTACATCTATGCAGTAGAAAGAATAGACAACATTTGTTTCTCAAAGAAATAGATCTATATATATATATATATTTATATATATATCCTATATATATTTTTTTCCTTTACAATCAAAATTATTTTGTGCAGTCATGGAATGGAGATTGGCAGAAGAGAAATAGCAAAGCTCTTAATTTAGTGCAAATAAACCAGAAAGAACAGAACCCCTTTCTAAACATTACAGTACAGACACCACACAGCTAGAGAGAGCTGGGCTTGCTTGCAGGCCTGTTAGTTGTTATTCATATGACTGGCTACCATCCAAGTCGTGCTTTGTCAATACTTCACAATATACGAGGAAGTCATGTATTCTACCCATAAGCGACCACCGACGTCCCCAAGGGACCATGGCTTCCATAATGCATAAAAAAGAGGAGTTTCTGAAAGCCGAGACAGACTGGAAACCAGGAAAATGGTGGTCCTTCTAAGCATAGTTTGAGTAGCACAGCATACGTATTCCTTCGCTTTTATTTAAGAGCCCAACCTTAACCTCACTGTAACGTTCCAATTACCGTCGACATTGTCCAATGAGATTATTTCTACATCTTCAGACTGCCCCCCCCACCCCGTACTGCCAGGCTTCTTGGGTCATTCCAGGGGATGGTGCTGGTGCGGGAGCACATGACTGATGTGGCTGGGGGGGCAAGATATAATGGGAGAGGGTGGGGGGGGGGGGTTCAGAGGACCAACAGCAGCTGGAGGAGAGGCCGTCGCTGTGGTTTCCAGCTAAGGCTCTTGATGGAGAGTAAGCATCAGGAAAGCTGAAGAGGTGGTGGTGGAGGTTCTCAGAGTTTTAACTGGAAAACCACAATAAATATTAATAAATAAATAAATACCGTGCATTCTCTCTTTTTCCGTGAAAACAATGAACACAGGGTGATTTGGAAGACTGAGACAGCAGCGGGGGACCGGGACTGAACCACACAGAGAAAGCAAAAGGGAAATAAGCTATTCTCATCAACCCACTGCCAGTGGAACTCATATATATATGTCAGACATTCAGATCATCGTCTCTGCAGATCAAACTCCCCCCCCCCAAGGGGAGGTGCTCGAGACCAAAAGCAGTGCTTTCAGCAGCTTTTCACAAGTCCCTCTGCGTCCTCGGCTTCCTCCCCACGATGTCGCACTCACACTCACTGGGTTCCACGCCGAACTCCCGTCTCGGAAGTGCTCGTCATGTGCTCCTTTAGCAGATGATGTTATATAGGCAGGCTAAGTAGCAGTTAAGTATTAAACTTCCAGTTAAGTACCCTGCCTAAGGCTCCAACCGCGGGATGCTACCCAGTCCACATGACGGTCGAAGGATGTCTTACAAGCTATCAGCTACAAGCTAGGATACGGCATCCAGATAATATAGATGGCTCCATTGAGAATATAAAGTGATTCCATTAGGGTTTCAAGCAGAAAATATCCAGAACATGAGATTTTGAATCAGATGCATAGCTGTCCAGAGGCAATTCTACTTCTGTTCCACTAGGTGGCAGTTTTACAAATAGACATCAAGCAGAAGGCCTTTGCATAGTCCACACCTTTGAACTTCAAAGTATTCGAGCCGTCAGTAAACAAAAATGCTTGAATCCAAGCAACTTTTTGGTCTCTCTTTCGTAATGGCTTGATTCATCCCAACAGCAGTGTTACAACATTGTCTCCCATTTGAACACAGCTCTCTTTGGTAGGTTCAAATTTTCCAGTTTTTTCTTTTTTTTTCTTTTTTTTTTTTTCTCTTCAAATTCGGCTATATTCTCGCGTTATTGCTTGGTGACAGGACCGACTCCATCCCACCCCACCTTAGGTACCCAAACGTCAACAAAAACAATTAAGTAATATACAGTCTCATTTAAGGATCTTTACAGTACAACAGAAATCGGAATAATTACATGAGAAAATAAAACAACTCAAAATAAAATAAGAGAGAAATAAAGAGACAATCAGGAACCCACCCCCCCATTCTTTAGTTTTCTTGTTCTGCCCCCCCGAAGTTTCGATAAGTGCCCCAGAATGTGATGGGCGGGCCCCCTGAAGCCAGACTGGGAATCTCTGGGGGCCTGACCCTCCTCCCGCAGCCACACCAACGCGGCACACGCAACTCCCATCTGCGCCTCTACTCCTCATCTTCCTCCTCCTCGTTGTCCTCCTCCTCCTCCTCCCCCCAGCTCACCTGCGGGCCCGGGGGGGCGTGCGTGGCATTAGGGACTCCCATCTCCTCGATGGGGCCCCCATGCACCCCAACCCCTCTGAAGAGGAGGGCCGTGTAGGGAGGCCCGCGGGGCCCGAGTAGCGGCATGGCGTGGAGGGGGATGGGGGGACCGTCTGCGTCGGGGGGGAAGAGCAGGGGGCGGGCTGACGGGGGCGAGCGGGAGAAGGCCGGGGTGTGCTGCAGGGGGAGGGAATCCAGGAGCGAGGGCACCATGATGGTGTCACCCACGGCGCCCCCCCCGCGGCGCGGCCGGCGTGTGCGCACCTCCAGGCAGCTGTGGCCCTTGCGGTGCCGCTGCAGGTGGTCTTCGCGCACGAAGGCCTTGTGGCAGAGTGGGCACTCGAAGGGCCGGGCACCGCTGTGCAGCGACAGGTGGTTCTTCAGGTCGTAGGAATGCAGGAAGCGGGCAGGGCAGTGCGGGCAGGGGTAGGGCCGCTCGCCCGTGTGCTTCCGCATGTGGATCTTCAGCTTGTCGTTGCTGTGGGGAGAGGGGGCAGAGCGGACAGCGTCAGAGGGGGAGTCCGATCCCCCCCACACAACCCCACCCCCCCCCCACCCCGGACGCCCACCTCACCGAGTGAAGCGCACTCCGCAAGCAGAGCACTGGAAGGGCTTCTCCCCCGTGTGGGTCCTCATGTGCCGGGGCAGCTTCCCCGCACCATGGATGATCTTCTGACAGACTGGGCACTGCTGGGGGGTCTGTGACTTCCTCTTCCTGCCCCCGCCGGCGATGCCCCCCCGGTCCGGCAGCGGAGGGGGGCCCACCTTGTCTTCCTCTTCCGAAAGGCCGCACTCAGCCGACACCTGTAAGGGGGTGTCACCCGGGGCCCAGTGCTTACTCCCATTTATGACGGTGGTTTCCCAGCCAGCGTGCTGCCCCCCGCCATTCTGACCCCCCGGAGGCGAGTACTCGTCGTAGCCGGGGCTGGCGGGGGCCTGGGGGCGGTCTGGCGTGGGCGAGCTGGAGGGCGAGTCCAGCCGAGGCTGCAGGTGCGATAACCTGGATTTCAGGATGTGCTGCTTGTCGCGCTTGCGGCGGGAGCCTTGCACGGTGTCCTCCACGCGCCCCCCCACCGCGGGGCCCCGCTCCTCCTCTTCCTCCTCCTCTTCCTCTTCCTCCTCCTCGGCCTCAGCCTCGCCCAGGATGTCCCTGCAGGCGTCGGCCACGCACTGGATGCCCAGCAGCTGTGCTGCCTTCAGGACCTCCCGCATCCCCGAGCTGCGGATGGTCAGCGTGGCCGTGTAGGCGAACTCCAGCAGCGCGTCCAGGGCGTCTGGGGCCACGCAGTCCAGCTGGCAGACGCTGCAGCCACTCCCCGCTGAGCCGATGTCCCCGGGGTCCCCCTCGTCTGCGCCGAAGAGCTTGCGAAAGTACAGGCTGACGGCGGCCATGACAGAGCGGTGTGTGGAGTAGCGGGCTCCTCGGGAGGTCAGGGTGAGGTCACACAGCAGCCCCGCCCTCCGCTGCGCATTCAGGCAGGACAGGAGCTCGCTGCTGTGCTCCGGGAAGGGGATCCCGATTAAGCCGTCCTCTCCTGGAGACATTGCCACCTGCTGGTTTGGAGGTATAAAAACAAGTTTAATATCCCTGCAGCTTCACTTCTTTCACAAAGCAAAAAACTCTGAATCAAGGTATGAAATGATTCCCAGTTCCATAACAGAAATGGCTGACAATGGCCTGAGGTTGGCGTCCGGTCCCCCGCCACCCGCCACCCCCTCCTCTAATTCAGCCCGGACTGCATCCAGCAGGAAAGGGGACTCAGAGGATGAGGCGGGAGGCAGCTTTACGGCTTTATCTCCCCCGGTAAAAATAGCAGGATCACAGGGAGCGAGAGGGCCCGTTTGAGGCGTGAGCCGCACGCTGGCGAGTGGCAGCGCACTTCGGGAGAACCTGTTCAGCAGGTTAGCACTCGGGAAGCAGCCCAGAAGCCGGCAGAGGCCGCGGGGAGAGGGCGGCTCTTCGGCTAAAACAAAATGGCTTCCAGCACTCGGAGGGCGGGGGGGCTCGGCAGAATGGCCTCCATTTGGGGGGTGGTGCGTGGAGGGGGGGGGGGGAGAAAAAAAATATTAAAAAAGCTTTAAAAAGTGTCTGGTCCCTGCCTGGTGCTCCTGTACACCTCGAGCAGCTGCTTCACACTCTTTCTGCTAAACGTGGTGGGAGGAGTGAGAGGGAAAAAAAGAGCACATGAAGGGGGAGGAGGGTGGTTTCCGAGGAAGCGTCCAAACCGGGCCGCCCCCCCCATCAGGGCCTAAGTTCTCCCTCCATTTTATTGTCAGATGCCACGAGTGCATAAACAAAGTCTCTCAGATAATTCATGTGCCTAAAGACTATCCCTGAGAATCACCAGCCCCCCGTCCCTCCCTTTTTGTCTATATTCTGCCTCCTTTTATTCATTTATTTAGCTACAATCACCCCCCCCCCACACAGGCTCCCCATGTCACTCCCTACCTTTCAGCTCATTCATGACTTTCCCTCTTGATTTTTTCCTACACAGCGCCCCCACACCTTGCCAGTATCAGCCCTGCCTCTGCTAACCGCGCTTACGGCTCGCTGTGACTCCGCCATCCGCCTTCTAGGCCATCCTCACATCGGCACTGGCTTCCTTTAGCTGCAAAATGTCCGTTTTGCTGCTGCACACAGGCAGATCGCGGAGCAGACACTCCTGCCATGGCCAGGAGGCATTTCCAAACCCACTGCCCAGGGGAACATGCCACACTTCTCATTTAAAAAAAAATGTCAAAAACTGAATATTCATATTCCTACTTGGTAAGCAGATTTTTACAGCCTGTTGCAAGATTTTCTACACAATATTAGGTACAGTCACCGAAGACTACATAACCCTCCTAATTCTTACTTAATTCATACATCATGACAAATAGACTTATAAAAACAGAATACTGGACAATGCCAGCATTTGGATGCGACTTTTGGACTCATATTGGCAAACAAAATGCCTGAGAGCCCGGACATGCTCAGTATCAGTGACCCAATCTGAATCTCTTTTCATCTAACCGCTTTGGTTGAATATAAACAAATCCTCAAAATTCATATATAAATGTATATGTTATAAATATGTAGCATTTTCTCAGCATTGTGGACCTTTGCATGGAAGGGAGCGTCTAAACACACCAGGACACACACAACCGGCACTATGAGTCTCCATCACCCACCATGAAATGATACATTTGGGAAATTATTTAATGACCCTTCTACCTGTTCAGTCACTCACACCTGGGGCAATTTCCAGTAACACCGCCCCCCCCCCCCACTCCCCATAGTGACTGGCTGCCCATTTACCATCTCATAATAGTTGACAAGCCCTGCCTGGAGGTGCAGCCTGGCAGATGTAGATCCTTTTCAGCTGAAACCTGCCACACAACCTCCCCCCGCAGGTATTCATGCTGCTGGGATGAAGGAGCCTGAATTGGTATCAAAGTACAGGTTCCCTCTATTATTAAGGGCTATTTACTTGACACTGATCCCATAGTTCAAAAGGTCAAAGACAGTGATCACCGAAGAAAGACCGAGTGGATCACAAACCATCTACTGACCAACTTTCTGCTCTCCCCCCGCCTCTCCCATCTTCGTTTCCTCTTAAATGAGCCCACGGGGAGCCTCCAGCTCTCAACGACCTGCGGGCTACCCCCCCTTTCCAAGAGCGTCTACGTGAACCCGTACGGGGAACGCTATCGACGTTTACCTTGCCAATTCTCAGCACAGAGCGAGGCGAGGTGGGAACGAGCGCAGCCTGGGTCATAGCATCCGTCTCGCGGTGCCCCTTTCGCTCCGTCACGCTCTTTCGCTCCGTCAGGCTCTCCCTTGCACCCAACTCTTCGTCTTTGAACGACTTTCAATGACTCTCGTCTTTTTGGGGGTTCCGTCACCTCGCTACTGCTGCCTTCGAAAGTGGGGTACCACGCTCATCCTTGGGGATCGCTACCTCGTTCTGTCTCTCGCTCGCTCGCTCACTCAGTGTCTTCCTGTTTGAATATAGGGTGCTCGGCGACAGAAAGATGGTGAGCGAGAGACCCCTCCCCCTGTGCGCCCACATGCCCGTCTCCCCGAATGCGCATCGCCCATCCCCTCATTCTGTCGTCCAGTCGTTCCGTCATCACTGATGCTGTTCGGCAAAAACGTTAGCATGACCTCCGAAAAACAGAACGATATATATATATATATATATATAAAAACTGGTCTGTCACTTAGCTTCGCCCAAGGAGGCACCCAGCTCACTAGAAAGCTAGGCCTTACTCCTGTGACACTCAACCAACCTCTCAACCAACCAACTTAACCAAAGTTGATAGAGGACCTTTTAACCTGTCCAGGAGAACTATTTCTTGAACCAGTGTAACACCTATGGACAGGGTTTTCGCCAAAGATCAGAATCCCCAACGTGACTGGAGTCCCAGTGAACACACCTGCGCCGTCACGAGCAGGAACCCCATAATGGTCAAAGAAAGTCCTGGAGGACGGCGGAGCTATTGGAGGGAAACCTCCGCCCCAAAACCAAACGAGCCAATTAAAAATGCCTCCAATGACACTCATTTATGAGGAATGATAACAGACACTACATTAGCGTACAGAGGACGGGGCAGCCAATGGCTTTTTAAGACCCAGGTCATGGGGAGAAAGTTGGGGAGCTCTGGAAAAACAGAGCGAAGAACATGCTGAGAAATCAAAGAAGCAAAGAAAGCTCCGTGTGAAAGTTCACGCATCACGTTGTGACACCAAGAAGAGCAAACTGGAAGGGAGTTTGGGGCGTCAATCACATTTTTTTTTTTTTTGAAAAGCATGCTTGAGTGTGCACGTGTCACACTTCCTGGTGAACTTCACGTTGTGAATCTGTAATGGACTCAGCAAGCAAGATGAGGGACGGCAATACAGTGCGGAAACAGCGCCTAGGCTACAGTAGCATTTTCAGGCCTGAGACGGAGGACTCCGCAAGCGAGGTCTCAACCTAGGAGGCATGATAAAAGTCAGCAGCGTCTTTTTAGAAGAGAAATAATTTTTTTTGTAAGATTATCAGAGTAATGTCCTTTTTAAGGTTTTAATGCCATAAATTACATTCCCATGTAGGATTAGATCTCACAAGGATTCAAAGAAATAAAGAATTCATAAATGACATTTTGTTCCCTGTAATTTAGCTTGACTTTATAAAACTGGAAAATATATTTATGGATCTCTCCTTGTTTGTATATAAAACCGACAGCAGAGTAAATAAGACTATTGGTTTTATTGATTAATTAGCAATTAACTCAAACCAAAAATGAACACAATTACATAAAAGTGGCCCCCAGTTACTGGGGAGACGTTGCTGGGTTTTAAGCCACTGCAGTCAGGTTTTACACAGTCTTACGGTTCCTTTAGCAAAAAGGCCGTTCGATAAGCATTCAGGTGAATTAGCGATAGACAGGCAGAGCGAGATGGAGGGATAGGAAGAGGGGGCGGCCAAGTCGCTTCCGGCAGAGACGAAAACCTCTGACTTCAGCGATTTGACTTTCTCTGCAGGTTGGTGGTGGAGAAGCAGCTAGATCCTGGCCTGACCATACGCACATAAAGAAGCCTCCATCGGACTGCAGGCAAACGGGCAAAACCAAAAGAATTACATATTTGGCTTAGATAGGGGAGGAACACTTACTTCTGAGGCAAAATAAGGTCATTTTTCTTGGTAATATAGACGCACCGTGCACACAAAGGGAATCATTTTCTTAAAGAATCAACACATAACCAAAACATTACAACAGTGTTTGTGTAAGACCGGGAAAATGGATTTACAAGGTACAGGCTGGCCTTTGGTTTGTCAGTAAACACCTACTCGCTCTGAAGCTCCACTCTCTCTTTTCTGTCTTTCTCTCCCAGCCCCTTCAGTCCTCCTCTTTTCTCAGTCTCACTTAGTCACGAAATGTCAATGGCTGATTTTTGGTAGCTAGCTAATGGGGGCAGACTTCAACGGCATGTGGGCACGGACACGAGAACGCGCCTCAAATTAAAGCGCGCGACACAGCTGACACGCTCATTTGCACCCTTCGAGGCCTGAGACCGAGCAGAAATAAGCACTCAATGGTGTCAGCCGACCACAGAGCAAGAAGCTGACATAATTATTGTTTACGTTCCCCTTTAAGCGGCAGAGATAAGGTGCTCCGCACTCGGCGCTGGTTCGCCTTGCCAGGGGACGCACCGATGCGAATGCTGATGCAGTCTGGTATAGAAAATGAAGCCGTCGAGGAAAACACCAGGAAGGACTCGAGTCGGAGGCTGCGTGTGCCTCGGAGCCTCTCCCGCGAGTCTGCCTCCGCCGGCTCGCCACTCCACACTTACATCACAGGGCTTGCCAGCTACTTTTAAAATGACCAGGTCAAAATGATCTACCTACATTAAAAATGCTAAACATATGTTATATATATTATATATTTTATATTTATTTGTACAGTATATGTTGGCGAACCTTGCATCACTGCATGAACCCTTAAAGCGCGATACAATCCAATACACTTATGGTTCCTTACTTGGTCCCCCACTCATTTTTTATATCCCTTTTTAGTAGATATAAATTGGAAGTTTTGCATTAGCTCGCAATACATTCGCCTGTTCTGCCAGGTGACACATTAGAAGAGAAGGGATCGAAGTAGCTGGTATTGTAACCTAGTAACACGTGTAACACAGTTTTAATGGGGCGCGATCTACCCGATCGCGATCGACGTATTGGGCACCCCTGCCTTAGCAGATGCTTTTATCTGCACGGCATCTAAGAAAGCAGAGTCGGACAATCCCTGGAGCAATTTTTTTTACTGTACCAACTTCACCAATAGCATATTAATACCAAATTTAATTTTCACACTGACACAGTCATCGTAACTCATATTTCATAATAGAGGGACACGTGTTTCGGAGACCAGTTCACCCAACCACAAGCCGACACGTCTTAATGACCAGCCTTTACATGCGTGAATTAAGCTAATTACAGAATCACCTTGAATCACCTTTCCTTTAACCGTCTTCCACACCCCCATGTACTGGCAAAATATTTATATTTTCTTTCTTGCCAAAATAAAAAAAAAAACCAATGACTAATTTTTCCAGAGAAAGCAATATATGATGCCTGTGACCTTTTGTAAAATGACATACAACAGGCCAACAGGCTGATTGTGCATTGGCCTGACATGGGCTGACACCCCAAGGTGCTCCCAGCTTGTGCCAGTTAGCAAATGTCGGATTTGTGGATTCCTGAACAGAAAGAGAAAATCACGGTTTTCACAGAATTTCTAATTTGCTGCACCTACTCAGTATAACTTTACTTAGGATACAATAAAATATAAATCACAACAAACGTCCAAGGCATTATTGCATCTGTAACTGCTCTGTATATCACCGGCGTCTCTGCCGCTCTCTCTCTCGCTCATAGCGGATCTCTACCACCCACTCTTCTTTCTAAAGTTGACTCGAACCTCTCCACTTTGTCAATATGGTTTCCGAGTCTATCGCTCCGGGTGGAGTCCGCAGTACGCGGGCCGCGCCGAGTGCCGTATCGCGGCCGCCGTCGTCGCCCTGGCAGCGGCCGCGCACGAGCAGGGGCCCCAGGGCTGACGTACCAGCGATGCTTCTCCATCTCTTTCCATCTCCGCGCCGCCGTTCCCGCCCCTGGCCGAGTTGTTGTTCTCACCTCCGCCACCGAAACTCAGAACTAAATTTACAAAGAAAGTTCACCACCGCCTAACGGAAGCCCCGCCGTTCGCTGAACTTTTTTCCGTTGCCCGTCCTGACAGTCTTCCCAGCAACCTTTATTTTTTTTTTAAAAAACACACAGACACACACACACACACACACACACAAAGCTAGCACACGTGTGTGCAGAGAATGTAGGAAAATATTCTGTGCGAAACTGAAACATATCTGAAGGGTACACTGTATCTTTTGACGTATAATCGATTAATCCTAAACGGAAAATGGGTGTAAACAAGCCGTAAGCTGCATGGAGGCAGTTTGTTTGTTTCTTTCCCCTGCTTCCTGGTTCCAGTGGCCAGCGGCTGAGCATGCTAGGTGTGAAGCCTGCGCGTTCCTCACCGGTGATGCACCAATACACCCAATAGCTGAGCCGCCATTTCAGGCGCAGGCCAGAGGCCGCCACCGTCTCCCGGCGTCATCTCGGTGGCTCCTTTCAGCAACAGACAAAAATCAATGCCGACGCGGACTTCTCGGGCCGGCGAGTCATCGCACTTGGGCTGCCTTAGCCGTAAATTAGTTGTTTTCCACTAACGCCGGGGAAAAGAAACTTTCAGGGTCCAATGAGACTCAATCGCTCAGGTAGGCCTCGGGTCTGGCTGGAAAATGACACTGAGGGAGACGGAGACAGACCGCCATGGCTCCACAAGAGCAGCCCTAAACAGACACGTCTGTACTAATTATGTAACTACTAAAAGGTAAGTTACACAGAGCAAAAAATGACTAAAATATATAGTAGCATGAGGTGAAGAAATAAGCCAAAACCATTTTTTGTTTCTTAGAAAAACCACCTCTCTCACTACTACTCTCTTGCTCACACACACACCACGTTCTTATAACCCTAATTTAAAAAGGTTTTGGTTTAGATACCATGACAAAAAGATACAAACTTTAACAAGAAACATTCTATACCTTATAAACTTTACATTTTTTTCCCAAATAAAAATAAAAAAATTGCCAAAATTAAAATGCTAGTAAATAAACCAGAAAGGGGGCACAAACAGATAATGTCGGAAGGAGAAATAAAACGAACGGAGCCACAGATGATAAACGGAACGGCAGAAGCAAAAGTCAGAGATTTACTCCCGCCATTAATGCAACCATACACAGGGACGGAAACGCTTACCTACGTAATGGCAACAGGAGTATTTTGGCAAATAAAAAGCCACAACAATCGGGCTTCCAATAACCATGACATAGCTACACACACACACACACACACACACCCCGCCACAGCACGGCCCTGTACACTCTGCGTCACTCCCTCCCGAACACAACAGGCACTCTCCGCTGGTGCACTATAAATAGCCAAGCACCTTCCAAAAACCCAACAAAACAACCTCAACTGTCCTGAACGCTCAAAGATAAGAGCAGCTGGCAGTCCCCCCCCCCATCCCCATTTGATTTGCTCTCCCCCCCCCCCCCCCCCCATTACGGTCAACGGTGCCCCGACCTCAGGGCATCATCTTCGAGGGCCTACAGCTGTGTCCACCCTCCCCCACCTCTCTCTAAAATTAATGGCAGTCCTTTAACTCCCTCAAGTTAAAATCCAGACGAGCTGTCGAGACTTCTGCTGGCCCGACAGGGGCCAGATAGCACCTCGCCTCATTGGAGACAGAGGGACACGAGAGCTGACGAAAAAGAAAAAGGCAAAGCATTGCCCCCACCCGCCCGGGGGCACACGCTATAGGACTGCATGCTGCACCGACAGTCTCCAACACAGCCGAAAGAGGCAACGAGGAAGCGGTTACCAGCATATTTCTGAATTACACATTTCTTATGGTAAACTTCAAACCAGTAACTCAGTTGTAACAGAAAACAGGTGCTCGGATATGGCAGATAACATCAACACCATCCATCGATCGCAGGCTGTGCACGCACGGCAGAGCCCTCTGATGTGTCACAGATACAAGTGTAGCTTAGGTTGTGCACTTCGTACTGGAAAAGGGATCCTCTAATGACCCTCTAATTCAATGGCCAACCAACATATTCCACAACCATCCAGTAGGTTATATGTTCAGTACCTTCCTTTCTAAGTACAATCACATTTGCACACAATTCATGTTGTCCGGAGCATTCGGATCACACAAAGAATCAAACGGAAAGGGGAAACTGGATCTGAAAGCTTGATATGCATTTCAAAAAAAATTCTAAGAAATTTCCCCCATGGCAGGTGGGAAGGGGGGTAAATTTGGCAACAGCAGCCAACAACTACCAAAACTGGGCGAAAAAATTAACAATTTTACCGATAATTTTGAAACCGCTGCAAATGAGGCAATTTAGAAAGAAATAAATATCACAAGGCTTGAGAGAAGGTCAGCAGCCCGGGAGGAAGCAGAGGTTCTCCTGCCGTTACAGAGATGCCCCTTTTCATTTGCTAGCTGGGGAACCCGTCGCTTTGCAAACGTAAAAAAGCCGCCGCGGTTTAGCTGCGTTTGCTTACGCAGCGGAGGGTTAGTGTGCAGGCCGTCGCTCGGAATGGCCGGTGTGAGCGAGCACGGCAGGAGGTGGGGGGGAGAGGGGCCGTGCCAATCGGAGGTGAGGGGGCCTGAAGTCAGGGAAGGGGCTGCCGCCCGGCAGCGGCGCGGCACCTCGATTCCTGGAAGACAAGCCGACTTAAAAGGGAGAGAGTGGGAGAGCGAGTGAGAGCGAGCGAGTGAGATGTGG
>JAODKM010000126.1:1602155-1615378 GCA_026780845.1 Petrocephalus sullivani | reverse complement strand
ACCATGGCGCTGGCCAGGTCGTAGGTCATGTGGAAGATCTGCGGGGGGGGGGGGGGGGGTGGGGGGTGTGAGTCGGAGGGCTTGGGGGGGGGGGTACCGACTCCCAACATGCCAGTAACTACAGCCTTTTACAGCTTTACATTAAGGGGATACCCAGAAACACACACACTGCAGGATGGCAGGAAAAAGCCAGAGAGCAGAGGGAGGCCCTGCAGGAGCCTGATCCAAAGCCACACCCACCTCATGCCCCCGGACCCCATTTATCTGGCTTCTCCACAGATACTAATCATGCAATTAAAAAAACTGAGACTGGAAAAAATCTAAAATTTCATATGGGTGACTGAGATATTAGACAGTTTGTTCTTCTTTGCTAAAACTGTAATTACTACTGTCTAGAATATACAGAATATATTTTTGCAGACACAACGTTCAAAAAACCCTTAGTAATTTATTAATGCATGTGTGTGTACTTGTTAGTAATTCTGACTAAAAGCCACGCAGTGGGTTTGGAGACACTCCAGGTCTCGCAGCTCAGAGAGGTCACCAGGTCACGGAAATGAGCTGCTTTAAGCAGCGGAATTTTTAAGCAAGGAGAAAAATCACCAAAGGAAAGGAAAGAGGCATGAACTTCACACAAAGACAGCCATGATTATGCTGAATTCAGCTCTACAATTCACCCTAACAGCGATTCTCACGCCTTTGAAGCCACCTTAAAAGCCTCAGACCCTGAAGTGAGAGGGGTGACTGTGGCCTTTCAGACACAACCTACCAACAGGTAGCTAGGTTAACCACCCAGCAGTGAATGGGGATCCCAAAACTCGGATCCTGAATGCAAAGCCCGTGTCACTATGTGAAATGCATTCTGCCTCGTTAGATTTTACCGGCATGAGCTCGATTGGACAGCGTCCCACAAGACAGCACCTGCCAGCCTGGACCGAGCAGCTTCAGAGATGTATGATTTAACTGGCAGCTTCAAAGCAATTAAGCAGTAACTTCCTGCGGTAGGATCCCTGCTGCTCCGCGCTGCCGGTGACTGATGTTGATCTGAATAATTAATGTATCAGTTGTCTGTACGCCATAAAACATCAGGGAATCTATCTCAAAAAAGCTTGTTTATGTATTTTAAAGAGGAAATGATATATATACATAAAATATAAATATAAATATAAATATATATGTGTGTATATATATATATATCCTTGATATTCAGGGTGGGACAGGAATGACATTAAGGGATTTTTACCATCCTCTATACTTCAGTTCTTAGTATTGGAACTGGTCTTTGGCAGTGGCAGATGACATAAAATGGGTACACAAGAACACAAGTACAGTCAAGTATGCATATTGAGAAAGACTTATGGCCACGTCTCGGTGACCTCTGACCTTTGACCTCTGATGCCTCACCTCCTCCCATTGGTGGATGTAGCGTATGAGCCTGGACAGCCGCAGCAGCCTGAGAAGGCTGAGGATCTTGGTGAAGCGGACGATGCGCAAGGCGCGGGCGGTGCGGTACACCTCTGAGTCCAGCCGGGCCTCCAGGTCCACCATGAGAAAGATGTAATCCACAGGGATTGAGGAGACAAAGTCCACAAGGAACCAGCTCTTCAGGTACTGCTGGCGGATGGCCCGCGGGTCCAGCAGGATCTCCGTGTTGTCCTCCTTCACGATGCCTGTCCGGAAGTTGAGCACTAGGTCCGCCATGAAGAGCGTATCGGAAACCACGTTGAAGATGATCCAGGACGCCGTGTTCTCGTCCTTGAAGAAGGTGATACCCACTGGCAGTATGATCAGGTTTCCCACCATGAGAAGAAGCATCAGCAGGTCCCAGTAGAACCTGGGAAGCGGCGAGCCAGCATGTGGGTCACTGTGCTTACTGGAGAACAAACGTCTCCAACTCTCAGCTCCATGGAACAACAGTATTAACAGGTCAGAAACATCGGCAGTGTAATGAAGCAGGGCTTCCTTCGGTATCATCGATTGGGAGGTCATTGAAGTGTCTTATGGGATAAATATATCAATACCAATCCCTGCAGGGCCCATCACTCATGGTGAAGCACCCTGAAGGTTAACATCCCACCCAGGTCAAACACACAAAACGCTTTCCCACTTATCACTAATAGCAGTCTCACCGACACACTCCCCAAATGACAGAAATTAATACCTGAAGAACCTCTGGCTATATCTGTAGAAGTGGCATAGATAGGATCTCTTGTAGAAGATCCTGGACATGATGCGAAGGTGGTAATGAAACCCCAAGAACAGAATGATGTACAGAAAGTGCTTATTAGTGTACAATGATCCTCATTAAACCACAGCGTTTAATTTCGGCTGAAACTGGTGTTAAAATCAGCAGTGGTAGTGCAGGTCAAACACCAGCTGAGGGGGGTTCCAATTCCCAAGGTTGGATTTCACTGCTATGTTCTGCTATTAGCTCCCGGCTTCTGAATCGCCTCCTTCCAAACACCGCACATTAATCCTGCAGATCGATGTTAAGTGCCAATTACTTGTCAAAGGCTATAATGGGGCCCGTAAAACTCCACTGTCTGAAATTCAAGTGCAGCCTGCCAAAAAAACAACAGCAATGTATTTCGGGAGGGGGGGGTCGTGGTATGTATGCTAACATTTCGCATAGGAGACAGTAAACAAACGTCATAAAAGCGAGCGCCATGTCGTTTATTTATTATTAACTGCCTTCCCTTCAGATCTTTACACGTCTAGTTTCATTTACTGTCAGGTCTGTGCCTCAGCGAAAAAAAAAAGACTAATCTGGAGGTCCGACAAGCAACGGGGCAGGTTCGGTTTCCGTATCGAACCCCCACGCACGGTTCCCCCAGGCCCCTCCAGCCCAGACCCAAAAATACCGCAGTTGGGGGTGTGCTGGGCGTGTGGGGGCGTCTGAAAGGCCCAGCTCACTTTGTATATGTATGTATAAAGTATGATAAAATAAAATATCTTAGACTAATTTTAAAAATATCCCGATCTATTACTAGCCATTTGCACTCCATGTGTACATAAATATGTTTTTAAAATAACCTTTCCCTAATTGATCTGTAGCGCCTGTCAGGCAAGCCACAGGTATCCGGGCGTGTGGCGGACGCTTCGCGGGGAAGCCAGCGTAATGTGCCGCTCCCTGCTTGCGGGCTGCTGTGCACGGCTGCATCCTGGCATAATCCAGGCAGAAAGCATGGTCTGAGCTGTAGGACGCCATACCTGGCCTAAAAGCCCAACCATTTAGACATCCATAAATAGAAGCCATAAAAGACGCATAATGCCATTTTTATCTAGTCAAATCTAGTGAGTGGTTCAGTGAAATTATTATAATATAATATAATATAATTATATCCGGTGTACTGAAAGTGAACAAAAATACTGGCGGCAATTTTCCTGACACTTAGAGAGATCATTTCATGTGAGTATGTGGCGTAAGGTAGCATGACAAACTAATCCACATTCTACACCAAAGAGATTAAATGCAGTCCCCTGTCGCCTGTCGACGATCCATCTGCTCCCAGTAACTGGGGATCCCTGTTCCGTCAGTACGGACACGCTGTCCTACACGGGCTAAGGTCGGCTGTCTCCGGTCAGGATTCAGCTCGCAGTTCGCGGTTCGGGCCGGTTCGGCTCAGACTCGGAACAGCGGTCCGTCCGAACCCACCCGGCGGTTCCGCTTGACAGCCCCGAAATGAGGCAGCACTTCCCAGAGCACGAACCTTCAAAGAGAACAGAAATTCAATCACACTCCTTATAATTACTTTTTGGCATGGAGGGGACACACTTCACCAAGAATAAATCAAAATTAAAGGAGACTGAAATTAACATAAATACAACACGTACGGTACTTACAGTGTTTTTCATTTACTTAACACGGGGTGACGCCTTGGTGAAAGTCCATTAAGTGTTTATTTCTGCGTTCTTTTACAAACAAGAAAACGTCAGACTGACAGTGCTTAATCATAATCCGTTTGCTCCATTTATTTACATTAAATAAGTCACAGGACACCCAAAGATTAAAAAAACTCAGCTAATCAGATTCTTTTTACATAGCTATGGCAGATTATGTGTGACCTTGCATATTTTCATCATGCAGATGAACTCGTAAAAATACCTTTAAAAATGTGTATTAATGCTAAACATGAGCTCTAATATGCGCCTAACTGCCTAACTTCAAGACATCATCAAATATTCTGCTAATATTATTATTGAAAATTCGACTTGAAAAACACACGCAAAACGATTATATCTGTATTCGCGAATTAAAGTCGTGGTTTTCCATCCCCGTGCCAGAAATGTGCGCCAACACCCGAGTCTGGTCTTATTTCTGCGACGGACGATACACCTGTAGTGTAAGAAACTGCGCAGCCTCACACCGTCCTGCCGGGAGAACATAACCTCCTCCGCACACCACGAGATCGGGCGCAGGAGGGCGGCTCGCTGCCCGGCAGCGCCCGCTTATTATTCGTTACCAGCCCGGGTCTGTCGTAACAGGCCCTGACGCCAATAACGCGCATGCGCCGACCGCGCACATGTGAAACCGCCGCGCCGTGAGACGATCTTCTAATTGCATTACGGTGATCGGGAGAGGAGCGCTACGCAAACCCATCTGCGTTTTGTTTCGCTTTCTTTTCCAATATGCACTGCACGCACATTCTTTTCATAAGGTCTATAATATGTAGATTATGCAGTCATCTAATCACAGTTCAACACCTAAGCCAACTAAAAAAATAGAGAAGCATCCGTTTTACCGACTAATATCTCAGAGGAGTGGCCGCAGTTCTGAGCTATAAGATCAAAGATGGCAATTTTTGACCGCGTGTAAGCTGCTGAGCTTTGCAAGCGGTCGCTTGGGCAGCTAGAGGCGTCGTTCGCCGCGTAAATGTCAGCAGTGGGTCTTAAAAGGACAGGCACTTACAGGGCGCCCATAAAGGACGCGGCGTCTGCCTGCATGCCATCCATGTAATAAAAGGTCGCGCGTCGGCAAGTGAAATCTCAATTTTGCAACAGATCCAAATCCGTACATTAATGAATAGCCTAATCACACACGAGGATTTCGACTATCCTGACCCATCAGTGTCCGAGGGAAAAAATAGGCCTGTAAACTTAAACATATTTTAGAAAACATTTTCCTCGTGAAGGTTTCAGATCGTGGATTAAAATGTCTTGCTTTCACTTAACGGCAGCTTGCCTCGCTTCATCATATTAATATAATTTACATGTATTTGCATAATAAAAACAAAATGTAGAGGCAGCCGGTAGGGGGAGCTTTACATCAGTGACAGATATACAGAGCCGTCACGTCAGCATCATTTAAAGGCAAAGCAGTAAACCGAGGTTTCCGTGAACTCAAAGTGTTAAACACACCGAGACCTCCCGCGATACGGCGAACGGGACGGGTTGCAGCAGTCTAGACTGGAGTATGCAGGACAAGCATAAAACGTCTGGCGGGGGGTAAGACCTAGACACTAGGGTGCTTCTGGCCAACAAAGAATCTCTGGACGTCAGGCATATTATATATAGTAACGCCTTGTTTAGTCTAGTACTGATTGTACTCCCTTTAAACCCAGATGGCTTTGCACTGCTCCGGCTGGCTGTCCCCACCCCTCAGCCCCACCCCTGCCTGTTAGTGCAGGTCTCCATTTCATACACACTTCCATTTATCCATAACCCCACATGTCCCCCCTCTCCAGCCCACCAGCTTGAACATTCGCACCAGTGCCACCTGGAGCCCCGCCTCTTTCCGAGTTCCTCTTTCTTGTTTTCATTGCACCCCAAACGCTGATTAATTTCTCAAGGGGCGTTTTATAAGTTATACATTTCAATACGGCTGGAGGTTGGGCTGAGAGACCGGACGCCACCAGCCCACCGGAATCCGACCCACAAAGCTTCAGGGCTCTAGGCTGTTTCTTTGGCCATCACTGCACTCTCTCACCATTGCCCGGGTCACCAAATTTATGCTTCTGATCCCCCATGATTCTCCTCTCCGGCGCCCCCCGTAGGCTACCTGAAGTCGCTGTAAGGGTGGATGATCCAGGACCCGGCAGACTTTAAGCGCTCCTGCTCCATGGCCACCGCTTTGTGACTCCCAAACATGCGCAAGGAGAACTTGTTGACGCCCGGCTGGAGCATGGCCCCGAACTGGCGCTGGATGAAGGTGGACTGGTTGGAGTAGCTGTAGTCCTCCCCGTCCAGCACGGCCTCGGGGGTCCCAGCCGCATTGGAGTTGCAGGCGGTGGTGGTGGTCTCGGGACCTGCGGCCACCACCATGACCCCCGTTCCTGTTGAGGAGGTGGATGCCAAGGCAGCCCGGGACGCGGTGAAGCCCACCGAGCGCTGGGGGAGGGGCACCGGCGTGGTGGGGGTCCCCGCTGCCCGGAAGGGGAGGCCGTCCCGGCTGGAGCTCATGATGGAGAGCCGTCTCCTGCCAGACTCCCCACGGTCCCCCTCCAGAGAGGCCTGGGACAGACGGTACCCGGGGGAGGGGAGGCTGCCTTTGCTACGACGCTTGGAGTCCCCGTTTCGGGTGGGCCGGCTGTCCCCACCTACTGACCCAGCGCCACCCGCAACACCATCCATCTTCAATGTAATAATGCCAGACCAGGCAGAGGCTTTAATTCATCCCTCTACTAAGACATAAAAAACGTGCAGATGCATCAATCTGTGTTAAGCACAGCCTAATCTCTTCAGCGTAATAGACAGATCTTATCTTGGACACCTGATGCTCTTAAATTGTCCCCAACTATTTACTTTACGAACAGTTCCGAAAAAGACAGCTCACACTCTGCCCTCATTGTGTCTCCTTGCCTCTCTCCTTAGTGCCCTTGGAGCTAGCCAGTGAAGCTTGCAAACCGATCTTCCACGCCAAAAAATATGCCGAGCTCCTGTTTTGCGTCGCGCGTGTGTCTGCACCGTGATCCCGCTATCATTCCGCCTCCCCCTCGTCCTTGGAGCGCCGCTCGTCGCCCGAGGCCCACCCCCTCCCGGCTCTATCCGTCTTTGCTGCTCCTATGCCGGGCATGCTGGCACCGAATCCCTGGCACCGCGTACAGGCGCACAGTTCCGTTAATCGCTCTTCCGAACCGTTATTCCCCCGTCACCACAAACGTTACAATAGTCTCCTCCCGATTTGTACATCTTATTTAGATGTGAATTACAACCAACTAAGACGCGTCACTTTCTGATATTTTAATCTACAAATGGCAAGGGCACTTGATCGGTGCCGGGAAAGCTACGCCGTCCACGACGGATGCGAGGTGACAGGGAGACGCGGGCGGACTCCCGCCGGCTGACTCACAGGCGCCCTGATTCATACCGAGACGCCGGCAAGCGGGCGCACACACCGAGGCACACGCCGGCCAGAGCGGGAGCGCTAATCACCCGCGCCGGGGGACGCGCACCGATCGCGGGCTCGGAGCGCTCCCACTCCCCGGGAAGACAGTCACTCGCAGGTGTCGGAGACGGGGGGCGATCGGGGGGATGCAACAGGGACGATCCCCAGCCAAGTGAGTAAAGCGAAAAGCGCACGGAGTAAAGGCGCAAAGCGCGACCTATAGGCAGATGCTGAAGGTGAGATGCTCCGTGCTGCCGCCTTATCTTTCCCCGTCGCCTTCACCCTTCCTCCTCATTTTCCCCAGATATTCGAGCTGTCATCCGGCGCCTCCCGATCTGGATGTTTACTCTTCTCTCTCCATGCAAGTTACAATATATTTTTTCTCACACATAGATTGCAAACAAATCGTTCCACGCAATTATCCTGAAGGCAGATGTCACTTTGAAAACGTCCAGGCGTGACAGAATCACGAACCTATGTTTGCGATATAAAGATGACTATATAAGTCCCTGAAATCTGCGAAGAGACTAGAGCCAAGCGAAAGCCCCAGAGCCGCGCTTTCACGCCTTTGGAGCGCACGAGTACTTAAATATAGAGATAGAAATAAAGCAACAAAGGTCTGCATCTCATAGGCTGGTTGTCAAGGCAACAGCATCCCCATCAGCCTTGGCCGGGCTGCACGGCTGACCGCTTCCCCGTCTACGCAGCGCAGGTATGGGACGCGCGTCATCGGTCCTCGCAGGGATACGACGAGGGATCTGACGAGGGCGGGGTGCCCGAGGTGGATAGGCCGGCTGCGAGCGAGGGGTGGGCCGCCGTGCGGCGCGGCGCGCCGGGGCTGCCGATCGGTAGCAGTTTTTGCTGGATGGGAAGCGACGGTCATCTTGGGTAAAGTGGGTCAGGGGTTTAATGCGATGCTGGAGCGTGCCGACAGCTGCAGAACGCAGAGGACACGGAAAGTCATCAAGTCTTATTTTTACAACCGTATGGGGGGAAAAGTGCGTTTGCCTGCCGGAGGATGACATCTGTGCATGGTCCTTACTTTTTCCGTACTATTGTGAAGACAAAAAATAAAAATGTAATAACGAGTTTGTTGATTTATTCTTTAAGTATTTAAGTATGGTTATACCTACCATAAAAAGTAATTTTAAGGCACCCGAAAGCCTGAGGTTGTTACTATTTGCACAGATTGATTTAGGTTAAATCCCTCGCTTAAGGGAATTAATGTCCAGCTACCTCTGTTACACGCGCCCCTGTCTCTATTCGTAACTGGGCTGGAACCAAAGCAATACCTGTAATTCAGCATCTGCTGTGGTCACATGTCAGTCCACAGCACCAGAAGCCGAGCGGCAAGACTGGCAGGGCCTGGGGCCCCTAGCCGGGAGGGGCCCAGAGGGGCCCCTGAGGGTGGCCGATGGCACAGTACAATGCAATGGCTGATTGGCTCTATCTGTGTACTCCATTTTTCACAAAAGTGAAAATAAAAGACTTGTTTACTAAACTCTCTGTACATTATTAATTAAGACTAAAATAATGACAATAAATTTTACCATGTCGGGGAGGGCTAGTTGGGAGGTCCTCAGAGTCCCTAGAATCACCTCTGTACAGCACTCAAGGACCTGTGTGGCAGGGGAAGACCGGTGTACTGCAAGGAAGAGCCGGGATCGGGTTCGAGCCTGCGGGAAGCGCCCCCCCCACCCCACCTGAGTCACCTTTAGGTATCGTGTTAATGATGACAGTGTTGTGATACGTTATCTGGCTCGCTTGGAACGAAAGCGCCCACTACATGAATATATGTACGGCAGGCGAGGAACGTGCAGGCATGAGTGATGGGAAGCTGTGTCAGTGGCACTGTCGCAGGACACACACGCCACGCCACGCCGGGCCCCCGGCCTCGGGTTTCCATGTGTCAGCCGGCAGCCTGCAGGCTATCAGCTTACAGCTGCTGGGCTCAGCTTGGTGGCCGAGCCAGAAAGAAACGTGCAGCCGGGAATTTACCCGGACTGGGGACAGCGGGTCGGGGGGGGCTGGGGTGAGGGGCTAGCTGCGAACCTGCCAGCGTCACTGAGAATGCCAAGGTCGATTAAGTATTAAAAGCTTTAATGATACAGGACAGCCAGTGTATCAGTATCAATCAGCCACCCGTTTCACTCGCTATGTCCAGGGTTCCAGTCAGACAGCACATTAAAGTCGATGTCAATCAGGTTATCTGTGTTTATGGTCTGCCAGGTCTCCTGGCTTATTCCAGGCCACTTATTGGCTGGTCAGCTGGGTACCACCCGGCGACATTCAGGGCACATTGATGGCCCTCATGATGTTGGTGTGGCCGGACCCAGGGCTCCAGCCCGTCACCACGATGACCATGTCACCTGGCTTGAAGAATCCGCGAGCCTTTCCTGAAGTGGGAGAGAAACGGGGGTCTGTGTGACCCGAGCCCAACAGGACGGCACCAATCAGGAGACGGCAGGCATGGCGTGGCTGCAAACCTATGTCAATGCCGAAGGTCACCCTGCCATCGACGTCGTCAGCCCAGACCTGGGACACCGGTGCCGGGAAGAGGGCAGGGAAGACCCCGCGGAGGAGCTGGGACTGCCGGGCCACCCTCTGGCTACGCGTCACGGCAATGATGGGGCATCGGGGCCGATAGCGGGACAGTAGCTGTGCAGACCTGGGCGGTGGAGGAGGACGGTGTATGAGGACTGGGGGCACGACAGGCACACGGCAAGCTCAAAGGCGCCCCCTACCTGCCGCTGGTGGTGAGCACGACGATAGCGCCAGCGCAGCACTTGAAGGAGGACTCGACGGCCCCAATGGCTATCACCTCTGTGGGGTCAGAGCTGAGCGGCGTCAGCCGGCGGAGCTCCTCAAAAAGCTGCTGATGGAAGATGGCAGCCTCCGCCTCCCGGCAGATCTGCATGTGTAAGAGAGGTTGGGTCAGGGCTTGTATTGGGGTGGGCGTGGCTTTGTTAGGGGCTGGGTGGAGCTTGTGGTGGTGGGCGCGGCTTTGATAGATAAAAAGTGGAGCTCTTAAAAGCAAATGTAGGCTGGCCATGGCGGACGGATGACACAGCCATGGGAATTAGCCAAGTAGCTAAAGGCATAAAGCTCAAGCAACATCAGAGCGACCTTTGGAGAGAAGTTTCCATTACATCCAAAGCCACACCCTTTCCTTCTGCTGAAAGATTCACACCAACGCACGCACATGCACACGCTCACCGAGTGCATCATCGCCACAGCTTCCACTGGGTGGCGCCCTTTAGCAGTTTCCGCTGACAGCATTATGCAGTCTGCTCCATCCAGCACGGCGTTGGCCACATCGCTGCCCTCCGCCCGGGTCGGACGTGGGTGATGCACCATGCTCTCCAGCATCTACGGCACAGGGCAGACAGAGACGGACGTCGGGGTGAGAGGAGGAAACGAAACACATCCACCCTGTAAAGGACACACAACCTGAAGGGGTGACCGAGGCTCGTGTTCTGTGCAGCCGAGACGGGCTCCAGGCCAGCAGACTGCATGTGGTAAAGCTTAGGAGATGCAGAGGTGGACGACGTCTTAACAAAGCATGAAAATATCCATCCATCCATTTTCGAAGCTTTAAAACGCATATCTTCAGAAGCTATCAAAAATATATGCAGAACGTTTGATATTACTGAATTATATATGAAAGACATTCATCTAAGGCCTAGGTCTCCCGCGACCCTGAACACGATAAGCGGTTAGGAGATGGATGAATGGATGGATGGATGGACGGACAGACGGACGGAGGATACCTATCTAACATGCTTGAATGGAGCATAACAGAGTAGAAAGGTGATGACGGTGGGGGGGTATCCTAAATAAGTCATAGCTTTCTGAAGGCGAGAGAACGAGGCATCTTAACGAGAAAGTGGGCAAAGCATTTATACCGACACACCACGCATACATTCTGAAACAAAATCCCTCGCAGGGTGGAATGCACACGGACGGAAACTGGCAGGCTGACAGGAGGAAGTATCAAAAAGGCACAAAAACGAGCGATGCCGAGACCTACACAGCCTTGTTCCACAAGAAAACATAAAAGTGATGTCACACACGGACCCTGATGTCACCGCGAGGGGTGTCTGCTTTCTCAAAGGAAAATTACCATGGAATGGAGGAATGGAACAGCAGGGTCTGGGGAAAAGACACCTGTAATTAATACAGTGCGCAGGAATACGATTATGAAGTCATGAAGAAAGATGTGTAATATTTACAATGATGAAAAGCACTGAAAGCCTATATCATCAGGGCCAAAAGGAATGAAGATGAATTAGAGATGTGGAGTCAGTGTGCAGTGGTGAGCGACTGGTGAGGTGGGAAGCACCCGGGAAGACGCACTTAACACTAAACAAGAAGCGATATTTCCTGGGGACAGAGAAGGACTGAGTCACATATCAACAGCATTCTGACAGTGTAACAGGACAGAAAGTGAAGCAGCGAAAACAAGATGCTGTTATGAATTTGTTTTCCCGTTTTGGAAAGGAGGGAAGACGTGTGAGAGAGGGGAGGAGAGAAGAAGGGAGGAAAGGAGAGGAGAACAGAGGAGAGGGGAGGGGAGGAGAGGAGAGAAGAAGGGAGGAAAGGAGAGGAGAACAGAGGGGAGGGGAGGAGAGGAGAGGAGCAGAGGGGAGGGGAGGAGAGAAGAAGGGAGGAAAGGAGAGGAGAACAGGGGAGAGGGGAGGAGAGGAGCAGAGGGGTGCAGAGGGGAGGGGAGGAGAGGAGGGGAGAGAAGGGAGGAAAGGAGGGGAGAACAGAGCAGAAGAGAGGAGAGGAGAGGGAGCGAGGCAGACTCAAAGGAGAGCGACGTCCCGTGAATTCTCTCCAGTCCTCCTGCCAAGGTTTCCCCTTAAACCCCGTGCACAGGGAAGCCAAGCAGGAAGAACACCTCTACGTTCCCACGCTACCCCCCCGCCGTCTTGGGAGAGGTGGAGCGCGTGCACGAGCGAGCGAGCGAGCGAGGGAGGGCAGGAGGACAGGAGCAGGCCTGCTCGGGCCTGGCTCAGTGCTGGCGGCTCCGGGGAGGGATTTCAGGGAGAACCAGAGCTCTGCGGGAGCCCCCCACCCCTGGGGTGACATTCGCACGGATTTCAAAGCCTTGATAATTCCCAGCACCCATGTCCAAGCACATCTGCAGATCACAGTGCTCCCAGCAATACTGGGGAGGGACTCCGCAGGAACTGGGGAGGTGGCCGTGGCATGAGTGTGTGAGGTGTGTGTGTTATCTGTGTGTGTGTGTGTGTGTGTGTGTGTGTATGAGTGTGGGTATGCATTTGTGTGTGTGTTTCAGTGTGCATGTCTGTATGTATGAGTGTGTGCATTCGTGTGTGGTGTGAGTGTGTCTGCGTGTATGTGTGTGTGTTTGTGTGTGTAGGGGTTATGTATATATTACATTGTAGGGACATTTGGTTTAAACAAAATCCTTTATTTTGACACTGTGGGGACCATTTCCTGGGTTTTCTGGGGAAACACACAATTTTATAAATAGAAAAAAAAAAATGCCAAAAGTCTGGTATTTTGTTTGGTTACTTATGGTTAGCGTTAGGTCTGGGTAGGGGTTAGGGTGTTATTGTTGGGATCAGGGTTATACCCATAGACGTGTGTGTGTGTGCGCATCGCTGACCTGAGTTGCACAGATGACAGGCTTCCCGACTGAGTTGCATCGGCCAATCATCATCTTCTGGGCAATGAAGACCTTCTCAGCAGGGATCTCTATGCCCAGGTCTCCACGAGCCACCATTATGCCATCACTTTCTGCAAGGATCTCGTCAAAGCTGGACGGGGCGGGGGGGGGGGGGGGGGGGGGTTTAAAGAGAGGCCACCAGCTGATTCTTTGGCTGGATTTCTCATTTCTCTATGGCTAGACTGTCACACAGTAAGATAC
>JAODKM010000126.1:1521063-1534361 GCA_026780845.1 Petrocephalus sullivani | reverse complement strand
TTTTGATTACAGGTTCTCGAATATTCAAATACTTACTACAATGCTGACTTATCCCTAATGGGCCGGTTTCCCGGACACGGACTAAGCCTAGTCCTGGACTAAACCGGAATTTTGTATGGCAATTCTCCATGTTTAATTCAGGACGAGGCTTAATCCTCGTCCGGAACACCGGCCCAATATGTCTCTTTTTTAAACCTATATTCAATAGTTCTAGAGCGATCAGTAATGACCATGAAAGCAAGTACTTACCACAGCCAACTGCAATTACATCGTCGTCGTCGTCATCGTCGATTTCGATCACCTCCGATGACTGGGTGCCCCCGCCCCCCCCCTCGTCTTCGGAGCTGCTCTCCCGGTAGACCAGCCCCATCTTGCTGTATACGTCCTTGACGAGGGTCTCACATTCCGTGACTGAACTAGAACATATATACACATGCAGGGGGGAATCAGGACATTCTCACAAAATAAACTGACACTTTTTTCCCCTTCTTTCCCAAAGTTATATAGAATCATTAAAATGCACCATAACTTTTCTAAGGCAGACTTTACCAGCTGACCATGCAACACAAATGATGTCATATTTGAAGGGGGTGGAGCTTACATCCAAGTGCATTTAGTGCTGACATGATACAGAAAAGCAAAGGGATAATCCAAATTAAATGGACTAATTTAGGAGTTTAGGATCAGAATAATGAATCCTTCTCCTGGACCCATGACTTATTTATGACATTTCAATATTGCAAATTTGTACCCTTTCACAGTTACACCCAACTTATATAACCTCGCACCCATTGTTTTTGACTGTTGATCAGGCCTCAATAGGGTGACATCACCTCCCAGTGGCTATAAAGACATTATTTCTCCAGAATGTCCTGGTTCTCAAAATTCCTAGTATGAAGCATAAAATACATTTATTCTGAGCACTGCAGCATGACACTGGTGCAGTGGGGAGAGCAATAGTCCCCACTCCCACGGTTATATGCTTGCTGCTTTCCTGGAGTACGGGTGTGCGAGGAGGTGTGGATCTGCATCTCCACCCTATGACAGACTGGCATCCTACCCGTAAAAGCCTCTGCCTTGCACTCTGGGCTTCTGGCATATGTGCCAGGTTTACGCCAACCCTGCCAACCCTCATATACTGTAATATCAAAATTTCGTTCTGGAAAAATCTAATTTAACAACACACTGAATAATATGACATAGTATAATATACATGTAATATATAAAATATGCAACCGTAATAATTAGGGATGGGAATCGATAAGAAATTATTGATGTCAATGTTATTATAGATTATTCTTTATCCGATTCTTTACCGATTCCCTTATCAATTCCTGATCAGAGTAAAATAACTAAATATTAATTTATCACAGATTATAATTTTGTGGACATGTAACTAGACATAATTAGCTACATATTTATAAAATAAAAATGGTAGTCCTACGCAGTTTTATTAGCTGTCAGAACCGAATCTCGTCCTCCGCTTTAAACTGTGCTGCCTGGACAGCGAGCGTGAATGGGGTTTGTCTTTCCGGAGCTGCCTTAGAGGAGCTATTGTTGTCACCCTGCCTGTCATCTCCTACGATGGATGGAACAAATGTACTACATATTTCGTTTACATTTCAGAAAATTCACGCATGTAGGTTAAGGCACCGTAGTTAAAGTTACCCGCGTATATGGAGACACGGAGCGCAAAGAGTTGAACACTTGGCATTCTTGTTATTGAATGCCGTGTTGGGAGCTTAAATGTTTAAGCATGTTGCTAGTGCTACCACCTCTGCAAGTTTAAATGGCTTTGCACAGGTTACAAACTGCACAACGGTCGTCTTTCCTACTAAAATGCAACCGCGCCTTCGACCCTGATGTCCAATTCTATGATGTAGAATTCAAGTCGCTGCATGTGTGACGGCATGTGACGTCATCGCACGCAACGCCGGAGGAATCGATAACGTCGGAGCACACAAGCACACAAGATGCAATACTGTCATCAGAGGCCATATTTCATAATCAGATGCTTTTATCCAGAGCAACGTCCAGTTGAGAAAAATGGTTAGACAGTCACTGCAGCAATCAGGGTTAGGGGCCTCGCTCAAGGGCCCGAGAGCCCATCCCAGGATCAGGACCAGGATCCAATCACTTACACACACTGCATCCTTACCCACTGAGCCACTTACATACCACCCTTACATTTATCCTTCATACAACTGAGAAAAAAAGGAACAGCAGGTTTTCAGGTAAAATTTCCACACTATACCATTTGTGTCCCTTCATATTGTGCTCATGTTGTGTGCATTTTCTCATCCCATTATTATCTGCTGCTCTAGTGCTGAAATATTGCTTCCTAGGATAGACAGAAGTTCTTCTTATCTTATTTCAGCACATCAGTACTTAAGCACATCAGGTGTAACAAGGACTGCTCATACACATACACACTTACTCCGAGGCGCTGCTGAAGAGCGAGTCCACCGCAGCCACCTCTCGCTCCCGCTGCTCCACCCAGTCCTGCAGCTCGGCCAGCTGGGCCTTCCTCTGCCTCACCACCTCACTGCGTTCCACCTCCTCCTCGATCCAGCGCCGGAGCTCCTCCAGTGACACGCCCAGGTCGTCCATAACGCATTCCTCCAAGTCCTCCATCCTTCCTGTCAAGTCAGAGAAGTCCATCAACACTAAAACAATTACACTGTAGTGTTTAGAACGGAAATCGGATCATGTTCATGATAAAGAAACGTAAAAGGAAAGAGGGTCTTAACCCGCCACAGCTTCAAGAACAGCAGTTAATCGGACCACCTGTACGTCAGACATACCCTTTCAGGCCTAACGCAGGAGCTAAGAGGTAATAAACAAAACAGCACAACGAGGAGGATATGCAATCGAATGACTATGTACAGTCATAAAATACACTTAAGAGCTTTTGCGTTAAACAGTCTTTGTTCAGTTCGACTGATTACTGTATTGCATTTTCCTAGATCAAACTAAAAAGGCTAAGAAACTGAACAAAAATGATTTAGTACGGAATTAAATAATGAAAAGAGTCGCAATTCCCGTGGACTAATCTCAACATCCAAGAAACGATCTGCCGATTTTCCGAATGAAGACATAAAATCAAAACACCCTTTTGTTTTGAAATGAGACATCCTATTAAAAACCTAAAAGTCGATCAGGGACAAGTCGATCGAGTTCATGGGTAGTGTAGTTTTAACCGGAACAGAATTTTGTTTAACAATGCCTGTAGTTAAATTTAATATATCTTATTAAAACCCCGACCTGAGAAATTAATGACTTATGAAAGAGAGGATTTATATAACAATAATCATTACGTGGCATCTTATTTATAACCAAAGGTTTGTCTAAATAGAACTACAACTACCTTGACTGACATCAAACTAGTTGACACCGGGAGCAACTATACGTAATAAAAACGCGACGTTTCCCCGGGCTGCGCGTGAATTCAAATATCTCGTGGTTTGATTATTTTGTACTTTCCCCTATGGTATAGTTCGCCTCACAAAAAAACACATGTATATGTGAAAATGTATAACTTCTTAGAGTTTCCAGGTAAAGGTAGCATTCGATCTTTACAGTATTCCTTAAGTTGAATACTTCCACAGCACCTTCGGCGACTCGGAGAAGCAGCTAGCTAGCGATATTGCATTTAACTTACCTTAATTTGCCACCTGCAGTTTTACGCCCCTGACTACTCCTTGTGTCTTCTCGTCCACTGTATTAATATAAAAGACGTATTAATTAATTTGTGCATTTATAATTTACTTCACTTTGTGAATTAAACCACCAGCGTGTTCGAAACAGTACACCGCAATGCTGTATTTCAGCCCGCTCTGACAGCCAATCAAGTGGCCGTGTCCTCTATTCCCGCCTCCAGGAAAACTCCTATTTGCTGTTTCGCTGATTGGCGTTTTGTACGACTAATACGTTTATGAAGAGCGGGGTAGAACGATCGGCACATCCCTCCTATAATCTTAAGCAGTTATTCGGAAAAATGTTCCTGAAGCTGGGCCTAGTGTAAGGGCGTATCCGTTATGGTGCTAATTAGTGAGCTGCAGCTAATTAGTGAGTTCACCCTGATTCACCCTGAAAGTCTCACAAATAATGATCGTGATTAATTATCATTAATAGTGAGGTTTGAAGATTTAACAGAAAGCTATTAATTGACCCAACCAAGTCTAAGGAACGTTCCGTCATTCTGTGTTGAGCCTTTTGAAAGTAGAGCTATGTCTGTATATATCATGTTGCCTCTTTTTTTAATTTTGAAGATTTTGGCAGCAAACAAAATGACAGTGAGAAAAGCTAACAAAAACAACAACTGGAAATGCTACATAGCTGGCGCTTTACCCTTCCTTGTTTGGTTCCTGCTGTCTCTTTTCGATGTGGGTCCAGCAAAACAACAGCAGACCGAGGTAAAAAGCAAAAAGCAGCACATCTGTTACTTCTCACCAACGCACTTCCTACAGGGGCATGCACACCTCAGCCTGAGTGTGGGAACATGGCTAAGGGAGGGTGTGAATTCTGCTTAAACAGTAGTAGTGGTACTCATTCTTACACGTGCCCCCCAGAATTCACAAATACACACAAGTCCAACTTGCGGGGAGGCTGTGCCCCCCCACCCCGGACAGGGGACTGTAAGGGAAGTGTGGTCAGGCAGCTAACATCAGTAGATGTGTTCTGTTGCTCGCGCACAGCTGCTGGAGGGACGCCTGCCAAAGGGCCCCTCACCCAAGTCAGCTGGTTTCAGATGATTCACCAAAACCCGGTCCGTCTTGCCACCAACCTTCCGCATGAAGAGCAGTCCCCACATTTCAACGCCCATTACAAGGCGGTCATAGTGGGCCCCAGCTGGCATCATAACAAACACACATGTACTTTGCCTCTGCCAAACTTGAGTCTTGACTTGACTTGAGTCTGGGAAATCCCGTGTTAAGTCATGGGTACCAGGGTGAATGCACTAGGCCTGCAGAGCAGAACCCTAGTGGCTGGTGGACCAAGGGGCTGTTGCGATAAGTAGAAAGTTCAAGGGCACTCACAGGGTCTGCCTGTAACCTAAGTCAGTTGAAGAGGACTACAGGAGGGTAATCCTGATCAGTGAAATATGCTCACACAACTCATTGTTGTGATGTTACCCAAGAAGAGCTAACATGTGATCCATCAACTCTGAGCGCTTCAAGTCACACAGCCTGGACAGAGCAAGCAATTGATGGGCAATGTTTTCTGCAGGAGATGGCTTCACTGGGTGCTTAATTAGACGCCCGTATCAGTGATGGGTGGGGCTTAATTAGGCAGTTCTTTGTCCATTGTTTGGGTGATTGCTTTCTAAAACACAGAATATAGGCCTGGGTGATAGAATGATAATGATAATTATTGCAGTATAGGTTTCCTTGATATAAATATACAAAATGCAGAATAAAAGTGATATAATTCAAAACCCAGTATATCACTGGCGACACATTTTGCATCACAATAAAATGACATCACTTTCCCTGTGACTGCTTGTGTTGGTGCAGCCATGAGTGAGGCCTGCATCCTGTATGTTGACTGCCTAGTGGACAGGAGACCCTGCCAAGCCATGGTCAACATGGGGTCCACCATCATCCTGAACTATTTGGGCCTGCTGCCAGGTACTGACAGGACCACCCCAGAGGGCTGGGAGGTGAGGAACATCCAGCTGCCCTCAGTGATGGGCGTGTGCACAGTCCTGGCACCTAGTTGGTGGAATGAACTCCCTCTAGATGTCCGAACAGCTGAGTCATGAATGTCTTCAAACGATGACTTAAAACATACCTTTATCTGAATTAGCACTTCTGGTATCTTGCTCTGAGCTCTTTTACTGCATAAAAAACTGTACTTTCCCAACAGAATATTATATAGATGGTATTCATAGCCTGGGTTTTTTTGAGTTAGTATCGGAAAAAAATTCATTATAGAGTCTTAAAGCACTTATGTAAGTTGCTCTGGCTAAGAGCGTCTGCCAAATGCTGTAAATGTAAATGTAAATGCACAACCATGTGGGGGAAAAGGCAGCTGGGAGTCAAGAGGCATGGTCCATGGCGTTTTTGTGTCAGCTACCAACGTGGTGATGGGGAAGGACTCCAATCTGCTGCCACGCATCAGCGATGCATTGGATTACAACACCTCTGGAGTGACTACTGGCAGGTCCAATTGGGCCTGGATGTCCGCCCCTATTCACCATTGGTCACGGGCTATGGCACTTCCAGGTCATGCCGTTCGGTCTGTGTAATGACCCAGCCACCTAATGGAGCAGGTTCTGTCACACATTTTCTGGACCCAGTACATGTCTACCTCGACAATCTGCTGGTCCATGTTGCTGATTTCTCCGGGGCATCGCGGAACCTAAAGACATTGTTTGTAGCGTCCCACTGGGCAGGTTCCTGGGGCCGGCACGTGGGCAGCCGGTGCGGCCTGTACAGTCGGCGGTGTTTGGCTTGTGAGAGTGACTGGCGTACGTCAGTAACTGCCGTTTTGCAGCTTTCATAATTCAAAATAATGTGAGATTCTGAGAAGGTCGATTGCTGCAGTATCGTTCTTGGGTTTACCTTTAGGGGATATGATGTGTGTGAAAACTCTCACAAGAAATCAAACTACAGCAAGCTGAGAGATGCATTCTGCTGCTGTGACAATGTTCTGCCTTTGCTTTGCCATTTTAATCGCCACTCTGTTAGTGTTCCTTGTATTCCTATAATGACTATTTCAGAAAATGGTGTGCTTGTCCAAAACTATTAAAAACATATTTCCCATCTTCACTTTCTAAGCGTCACCTTACCAGAGGAATAATTACACAACTGGAAACAAGCCAAAGAGGGATACATTGTATTGCAAATTTGTAATTAGTAACCAATGGAATATGTTTAGGATTACCGGGTAAGGTATATTTTAATATTTACTAGAATAATAGTAATAGCTAATATGGGGAGGTCAGTCTAGAATTTGCAGCCACTGCTGTTGTGGAGGGCTTGAATGGGCTCGTAGTTTGGCTGTCTCGGAATAGCACCGTAGTGTGTGTGCATGTGCACATGATCCCCGTAATGGGCTGACATCCCATCTGTGGTTTCCCCTTTCCTGTGCCCTGTGCCTTACTTTGTGTAATAGGCTTCAGGATTGCTGTGATTGCATTGTGACCGGCACGGGATAATCGGTTACAGGGCAAAAACAAGGCCGCACACAAGTTCACCTCAAAACTAGCATACTACTTATACTTCAACTTCAAAATATATAAAACCATTGATATACTTTAAAGACCAAAATGATATAACTGAATACACAGTGGTATTTCATACCAGCTATTAAAAAATTACATTTTACATTAAATAAAAACAGCACATTATAGAGAACATTCAATTATGTTTTAATCATTTTAATTTTGTAAAAATCTCTCCAAACTGGAGCAAAGTTAGGTGCAATGACTGGTCAAGTGAGGTATCAGTCATTTAGTTACAGTATGAAGAGGCTGAAATGTTTTAACGGCACATTCCTAAAGTCAGACTGCCTATGATATACGTCGATTTTAAGTCTGCCTGGACACTGTTTAATGTACTGCACAACTTTTGAAACTTCTTCCTATTTACACTAACTACATCATAATGATAAACTGAAGGCAAAATCTTCTAGATTTTTTAATATGAAAAAGCACAGTAACTCCATTAAATATCCATCCAAACACACACACAATGCATCCTAAGGAAGGCATAGACTGGGTAGTGTTGGTTTAGGCCAGCCTTCCTTAGGAAGACTGCCCCCTGTGTTTCATATGCACTATTGCATCCCTCAGTCTGATTCACAGGACAGCCAGTTTGTTTGCTGACTTCTGAGGTATCTGTAATACTAAATAATAAAATAAAATAACAAAAATCCACCTCTCCGGCATAACTGCTACTCTATATGAATCATGTCAATATTACACTCTGTGTCAGTAATATTTATATTTCATGTTAAATTTCGATATGCTGCTTCACCCATGCAGATGAATTGAGACCCAGCCCCAGCTGAGGGGGGTGCGAGCCCATGGGGAGCCCGTCCCAGCCACGCCACCACCAGCCCCTCAGTTGTTGATCTGCTCTTCCTGGTAGGTGGAGGTGGAGATGGCGCTGTAGGGGTCGGTCACCATGCGGGCGCAGCGAACCACAGTCACCAGCAGGAAGAAGCAGAGAAGGAAGATGAAGAAGAGGGCGAAACCCAGATCCACGTCCACCTCCAGCCGGAAAGAGGGGGCGGCCTGGTCCATCTCCGCTCCGTGGGGGGGCAGGCACTCTTCTGGAGTTTGATATGTGGACCTTAAGCCCCCGGACACCTCCGCACTCTTTATCCTGGCTCTTGCGGGGGGAGTGCTGGTGAAACACGACCAAACGCTCAGTCTGTAACAGGATGCACGTAAATGGACCCCTAAACACCTCCTCCCATCCCTCTGACTAAGACGGGATGCATGACACAGTTTGTCTAACTTTGCGTACAGCTGCATGCAGGGGGACAGTTCTGTATATATAAAGGGCTTACCCGCAGTGTCCCGCAGCGCTGCTCTGGAAGTCCTGCCAAGTCACCAGTGCAGTTTGCTTAGGGATTCAGCGCTTTTGCCCCATAGTTCCGGCCATTTCCCGTGTTCCGTTCCCTGTACAGCTCCGCTCCCCAAGTTCGTGATGCCAGCAGCAGCATTCGGATCCTCACCGTTCTCCCGAGGATGCCCCGCCCCCCAGCTCCTGTGCTCTACATTAATAGTTAAAACAGACAGGAGTCTGGTGGCTGTTTGGCTCCAATCCGGCTTTTCCAGCTCAGTGGCCTCCTCAGTATGTACATGCTGGCTGCCCGGAGTGACTAGTAAGTAGAAACAAGCTTGGTTGTATTATTGGTTTTACTTCCAGGGAACCAAACATCCATGGCTGAGTTTGGGTCCTGGGGGACGGCAGTTTTGGCAGGGTATGTGCAGACCCTAAACTACAGGAGAAGGTAGGCAGTAGCCCTCCCCACTGAGCCTCTATGCTGCCCTGGGACCAGGCATTTGCAAAAGAACAGGAGCACATCACGTTTCGGAAAGGTAAAGCGATATCACACCATCAGGAGAGATTACTCCTCATAGAGGCAGAAAAGCTGATAGCATGCGAGTGAGATGGAGAGGCCAGCTGTGGTCTGCTGCCAAAGGGGGGGGCAATGTGACACCATGCGGGGCACGGGGGGGGGGCAGGTGTTGGCCTCTCGCATCATCCCCGTGTTGTGCAAAAGCGCTTTTAAGTTTCAGGAAAAACCCAATCAGTGCAGTGAATCCTGGCATGAGAGGCACTAAAAAAGAGCCCACAGTGTTTCTTGACAACAATTTAATAAAAAAGATTTTTTTTCCACAATTCGTGTACATATATTCATAATTCAGTATCTATGCATAGTATAAACTGCAATTCACATCGTTGTTAAAATGTGGACATTAGACAAGTGGTTTAAAACAGGAGTCGCTGGAACACCGCCCTCTTCCAGAAGCGAAAGGAAACCAGACGCACTTCAACGTAGACTGCATCACACACACACACACACACACACACGCATGTACGTGTGATTATAAGATCTCATATTTTTTGTATATACACACACACACACACACACACATTATCAGATCAAAAATAATATGCATCATTTACAATAATTTCTAGGACTTTTGAGAGCCTCTCCCAAGAAGCACGAAATTCACACCCCAGAACCAGAGCAAGAAGAGCGCTGCAGCTGTTCCGGTCCGGTACGGAATTGGGCCGGGCCGGCTCCCTGCGTCCTTTCCATGCTGGGGCCCCATAGGCAAACCGACCGGAGCCAAGAACAATCACACCATATATCAAAAAATTCAAATATTTTTTTGTCTTTCAGTATCAAAATACTCATAATAAAATATACATTATAACAACATGAATGGCTTAAAGATATTCCTGCTGGTAATTATTACTTTATCTTTTCCCCCCTAAAATTATCACAAAAAAAAGATTTTAGATGTTTTTAAAAGATAAAAAGATACAAAAGGCCACACACAAGAGTGAGAATAACGCACTGGCACCACAGAGAAGGAGGAGCTGCTTTGATGAGAAGCATTAAGACAGATGCATGGTTGTGCAGGGACACACGTCCTTACAGCTGCACAGCTAGGCCTGCCACCTGCTGGCCAAGCAGTCACACACACCCAGACCTCATATCTGCGCTTCATCACTGAAAACACTCCTGAATCAACAAGATAGTGACACAGATCAGTGCATCCACTATTCGAATGCTCTTTGGAACAATGCAGGGCACTTCTGAGCTAACACACAAGACAACTGGATGGAGGAGGGGTGGGGGGCCTTGCAGCGCCCCAGCGCGGCTGATGGCACCTTGGATCCATGCCCCGGGTCAGAAGCCCCAACCGATGCAGAGATAATGCATTAACCATTGATGGTCGGTAGGCCATCAGGCTCTGAGCTCAGACACTGAGCCCTGCAGTTTGCATTCCTATGGGAGGCAAGTCGGCAGTGATGTCATCACCTACAAGCATCATCTGTAGTGTGAGAAGAACTGAAGTAGAAGCACATTCATTTAGCGAGATTCTTATCCTGACAAAGAGAAACAGCAAACCTCTTTTAAACATGCCTTCCCTGTGACCCTAGGATCGCATCTATGAATACGGAAGCAAACCATCTATAAACACGCTGAGAAATGTTCTCACGCTGGCAAAAGACAGTAGTGTCTACATGACTGTTGCGAGTGAGGGTTGCCATGGTGAAATAGCCTCTGCGAGAAGCCCATTCTTTGCATAGGGTTAGGTCTGCATGGCGTCAGAGCAACCTGTTAAGCTGCTCAGTGTTGGGCGTTTTCAGCTATGTGCATAGATACTGCAATAAACTCCCTTTCCTCTCATTAACTCTGCTCATTTTGTCAACCATTCGAAGCCACCCATCCCCAAATTCCTCATTTTCTCTAATTCCTTGTTTACCAGCTGAAACATTGTCTGCCAACTGCTCCATGATGGATGGTGAAACACTGACATCATCAAAAACACACAACACAGAGAAGACCGATCACAGGCTTGGGGGGGGGGGGCGAATGGCGACGCTTAAAAGTACAACGACACATTTGCACTATGTGCAATCGTGAAAAGGCGGGAACATGGGCAGCTCGCTGAAGTCCTCGTTGTTGAAGGCAGGAGGCTGATCCAGCATGGACAGCACGTCCTGTGAGGCGGAAGACAGCAGAAAGCGTTACGCATAACCTCTCCATGCACACAGACTCAAAGTCACACACAACATGAGGACCTACAGGGAAGATCTCAGGCTGCCCGGCCTGGGGGTGTGTCTCTGCTGTGCCTTGTGCATGTGGCTGGTTTTGCCATTGTGGCCACACTGCCTCCGCTGCCCTGGAGGGGAACTGCATCGTTGACTGATTTCCGTCTGCTGGGAATGGGGAGAAGTGGCAGTTGGACTCACAGTCCTCTAGGTGGGGCTCTTTGAACATCCTATAAATTTAACCTACCACACTTATTCACACTCTGTTTCATCTAATTCAGTTGACCAAGCAAATTAACAGTCTACGCCATACATTGACTTTTATACAAAATCACTTACACCTATCCAACTGTTCAACCAGTATAGTAACAGCATTCAGACTTTGACAAAGCCTACCCAGGACTGATGACATTTGTCCTCCAACACCACACACACGTGCATGATTCTATTAACGTCCATCTATTCTATCTATTAACTTCTATGGGCATAACACAAATCCCAACAATGATAAGCCCTAACCTTAACCAGAAGTTACCAAACAAAATACAAGACTTTGGGCATTTTCGGTTCGTGACTGCCGTCACAGATTGTTAGAAAGGTGGTCCTCACAGCAGCAGAACGACACAGAATAAGCACAGTGTAACAGACACGAGCCGCCCGGGTGCGCCTGACCGAAGCTGCTGGCGGGAGTGCTGCCACAGGAGCTGAGGGGGGGGTAGCTGGTGTTGCTGGATGGGGTGGAGGCCGCAGTGCTGGGTGCTGCATTAAAAGTGGAGGATGCAGCTGATGCAAACCCCCCCAGTGCAAACTGCGGCAACTGGATCTTGGACTGTGCCACCTGGAGGCCACATTTGAAAATATGAGTAAACATTGCATGTTTGCCCAAAGATATTCACTGTGACTGGCCTGATGGAGGGAGGTCTGTACAGCACTGACCTGCGCGTTAAATGGGGGCCTGCTTCCTGCCCAGGTCCGGCCCGCTGCCGCTGCCCCGGCCTGAGCCTGAATTGGGCTGTTATTGCTGGGGGAAACTACAGAGGGACAGGTGGGATTGGGGGCATTTTGGCGGGAGATTTGGGCCAGCACTTGCCCAGCGGAGGGTGACTGCTGCACCAAATGTTCGGCCATTCCCACCGACCTAGAGTAAGGCGAGGCATTTTCGTGACTCACAACGAAAGCTCCTTTCATATCATAACCCTCCTGGTCCCGGGACGCTGCTCACCTGAAGGAGTCAGTGGAGCGGGCCGCGCTGTACGAGCTGCCCTGGGGGTAGATCTGCTGAGAGGAGCTGGATGTCAGGACCTTGGGCTGATCTGCGGGACGGAGGGAGAGGCTGCCTGCATCAGCGTTTTTCCCCACACGGGCATCTAAGCGAGCCTCCTTAGCCGGGTCAGTCCCACCGAGCCTGGCTGACAGATTCCCTGCTAACTGCCCGTCCTGCAGTCTGTGAGCAGCCCATTCAATCAGCTCGGGTACATGTCCAGAGCCCACCGACACAGTGAAGGCTGAAAAAAGCCTGTGCATATCCCAGAAGGCTTAGCAGGATGTTTTTCTTACTATTCCCTGGTTTATTTGCAGCTTTTTGCACATACTTATTGTTTACTCACTCTTACTGCACTGTTTTATCTTGTCCTGTGCTGCACTACTGTCCCCCGATGCACTGGTCCCCTACCCTGTAACTGTGACATAAGAACTTCACCATGTCCCTTTGCACACATGATAATAAAACTTGAAACTCTAGAGCCTTAAACTAGTGAACACATTACAAGTGAGCACAGTACAAGCTGCACAGCACAGCACAGCACAGCCCAGCCCAGCACACACACCTGTGAACAGTTCAGGATAATGGGCCTCCCTGTCCGGTGTGTATAGCTCCGCCTTGTCCAGAGGCTTACTGTGGTCGGGCCCCCCCGTGGCCACTGGCTGGACTGGCACCTGGGGGGGGGGCTGGGGGGGGGGGGGGGGGGGAGGGCCCGGAGGGGTCGGCCCGTCCGGCGGGGGGGGGGGGGGGGGGGGGGGAGCCCCCCCGGGCGGGGCGCAGAGAGGCCC
>JAODKM010000126.1:1482058-1509609 GCA_026780845.1 Petrocephalus sullivani | reverse complement strand
ATTCAAATAAACAAAAATCCTATATTTTACTTGACACCTAATACATTACGAGTCTTGGTGGGGGCAGGGGGGGCGGGGGGGGGGGAGGGGGGAGGGGGGGGGGGGGCTTGGTGCCCAGAAACTGAAGGCGCAACGTGGGAAGCCTCAAGTGTCCCGAAGTGCCGTGCATTTCTGCTCGGCATGAGTGTGGAGTTTAAGCCAGACACTGTCCCTCAGGTACTCACTACTCTCAAAGCTGGTAACAGAGGCGGACAGACGGCGAAAATCAGCACCGAGTGACACAGCTCCATGGGACATGGGGAGGAGTGCGTGGAAAGGCGGAGTTTACAAAGGACGCGAGAGGCAGAGACACCATAGAGCTGAACTGAAGAAGAGAGGAAACCTGCCTGCTATTAAGGCACTAAAGGCTAAAACGGAAGTGGCGGCCTTGCCTCTCTCCATCTCCTTCCCCATTTTATTACCTGCCCTCCCCCACGCTGTACCTCAGGAGACTGGTCTCCATTAGTGTGATGCACTGGGCCAACGGAAACCATGAATGATGGGTCCCTGTTTTTCTGTGGGTTTTGTTGTTGCAGCTGCGTCTGTGTGTGTGTGTGTGTGTGTGTGTGTGTGTATGTGTGTGTGTGTGAGTGTGAGTCCGTGCTGGCCTGCGTGTGCCATCTCGTGTGAGGCGGTTGCGAGTGTTTCTGTTTCCGTTTCTTGTTGAAATGCCTCCTTCCTCCACCCAATGTCCTCCCCCGTGTCCTCAGCGTAAGGCCCAGCCACACCCCCACAGGCCTCACTCTGCCTTGTGGTGATTGTTGTTGAGGACGGGATGGCCGTTCAATGCCGGCCCGTTCTTCGCCTTGCAGTTCTCCCTCTCCTTCTCTTCTTCATCCCCTGACTCGTCCGTCGTTTCCTCCCTGTCACTCCTCTCGTCCTCCACAATTTCCTAGAAGAGATGCATGGGCTATCAGACCGAAAAACTCTGCTGGACTTGCTGGATATGACTGTCCCAGGCTGCCTTCACTGCCCCCACGTTACTGAAACCCAAAGAAATGGCTATGAGAAAAGTGACCATTCCTCACGACACCCTCCCTTTAGCTTCTTCAACAGTCATCTTGTAAAAAAACACCAAAATAAGATGTGACCTTTAGGCCAGCCGTCTTACATTATTGGTGATGAACTTGATGGCCATTCGCACAATGAGGACGGCCCAGAAGATGTGCAAAAACTGCAGGACCAGCAGCAGCCCGTTGAAGAAGTAATAGCCGAAGAAGGGAGGGTAGAGCGTCACAGGGTACACCCAAGTGCAGTGCATGATCCTGCGGGGAGAGCGACCACGTCATGCCAATATCCTCAAGCACACCCTCCAAGCGAAAGCCTGGATGCAGTCAATCAAATCGACCATTCAGGCTTTATTTATATAGCATTGTTTTAACCACAGGCTTTACAAAGTGCTTTACAGACAGGATTTAAACTGAGCACACACAGAAAGAAAATGTAAATAGAATTGGATTTTAAAAATAAATAATAATGATAATAATAATAATAAAATACCATCAAAACATGGGACTCTCACCACCCAAATTCTTAGAAGGCGACTTTAGACTACCCTCTCTCGTCCTCGTGCTGGGGGACACAAACCAAGTGTCCTCTGGGGGAAGCAAGCCCAGAGTATTCGGGGGAGCCACCCCTACTCGACACTGACAAAGAAAGGACCCAAACCCTCCTTCTGGGCATAGTACACAGTACTCCCATTTTAGCTACCACTAGTCTGCCCTCCCTGTTCTGAGACACCCTCTCTGGTCTCTGCGGGGAGCTTGAAGAAGAACCAAGAAAAGCTTGCTGCAGCTTTGATGGTACGCGTGACCCGAGAGGGGCCGTTTCTCACCAGAAGGGGAGGATGACGAGCCGGGTCACTATGAAGATGGCCGCAAAGATGATGAAAATGCAGTTGCAGGTGTTCTTCCAGCCGGCATAGTTAAACATCTTCGCTGACTACCAGGGCAAAGAGATCAGCTGGTCACAGATCAGCAAAATGTCTCTCAACCAGCTACTGCTGCGTCTGTGTAACGCAGCAGCCAGAACACAAAGCAGACTAGAGAAATCGTGTACAGCTGCTCTGAAGAAACACCTCACACCATACTTTCTAAATGGGATAAAAGACATTGCTGCCATCTACCAGTGATACACACCACTTGGCAGTAACCTCGACTTGCGATTCAGTGTCACCAGCGAGTACCTCCAGCAGGTAGTCCGATGCATCGTGTATCAGCATGATCAAGGTCCCCGCACGGATGTAGTTGACACACCAGGAGAAACTAATGAGCGTGATGGTGGCCACGTGGTGAACAATCTGCTCCTTGAAATCCTAAGAGGAAGATAGTTTATCACGAATCATGATTTATTTAGAAACACCTTAAATCGGAAGGTTAAAACACTTCATTGGCAAGCATTTCCCAGGTTGAATTGTAAGACATATGGCATGTAAACCTGAAAATGGCTGAATCTTTTCACTTTGTTTTAAGTCCCAGATGTGTGTTCAGTCATGCGAATAGCTGTTCAGGTTGCAGGACCGTGCGAGTCACTCTACCGGCTAGGCCACTCAGGAGTCATCAGCAACTCATAGAAATAGACAAAGCTTCCATCTCCGATGAAGAACATGGTCATGGGGAACAAAAGCTGGTTGGCAGGGTCCCTCAATGCGTAGCACTGTCCCCTCATGCCTGCAGGGCTGGGGTTCTACTCCTAACCCTAACCTTACCCTTGGCTCTGTCTGTATGGAGTTTGCATGTTTGTGTGTTAAGTGGGTTTCCTCTTGGTACTCCAGGTTCCTCTTGCAGTGCAAAGATATGTCATTACGATAAATGAGATAAGATATACCAATGTTTCCCATTCTGGTGCTTGGGGACCCACAGACAGGGAGGGAGCAAAAATGTGGACCGTTTGTATGTCGCAGAGGATGGGGCTGGGAGACACTGAGATATATTTAATTGACAAGAGGGGGAAATTCTTTAACTGATGTGTGCATATAGCCGAATAGACTTTTCCCCACCTTGTGCCCCAGGTTTTCTGTATCAAACGCACAGCTTGAAAGTAGGTGGACGAAAGTTACCCAAGACTCACAGGTTCTGGCCTATGTCCCCGTGGTCGGGGCTCCCCATGTCCAAGTGAGACGTACAGAGATAAGCACATAAGTGACCCAGCATTTACACAGCTGTGCAGCGGCCCGTTCTGTGAAACGCACAGCTCTAGGGGAGGCCTGCCGGGGAGCCAGTAAGATGCAGAGCGTGGTGGGGGGGGGGCGCACTCACTTTCCGCTTGACGTCCGACGCCACGCTGACGAGCAGGGAGGTGTAGAAGGCCAGCTCGAGCATATAGTACCAGTACTGCGATGGAAGCAGTGTCTGCAAGGTGGAGGAGACGGCACTATTCACACACAGAAAGGAGCAGCGCTAGGTGGCAGGCTACATCAGCGTTTCCAAAGCTGGTCCCTGGGGACCCGCAGACATTCCACGTTTTTGGCAGGGAGCTGGGAGGCAGCAAATCATGGACTATCTGTGGGTCCCTGAGGGCTGGGCCGGGAAACACTGGGCTAGATGTATCAAAACGGAACAAATCAGTGTGTAACCGCTAGCTACATACCAGGGTGGGGAATCCCTTCCACATTTCCTTAAAGTCATACAACCATGGTTTCTGAAAGAGACCCACAGAAAGGCAGAGTTTACCACTGCATCGGCAACTTACAGTCACATTCATTAATCCTGCATTTTGGGGTCTGGGCACGATGAGTATATGGGAAATATTTATTCACTAATAGTCTTTAAGCACTTATGCAAGTCACTGTGGCTAAGGACGTCTGCCAAATGCTGTAAGCGTATCAGGAAATTTAATGGCAGGTAGGATAGATACGATTGTGCCGATAAAGGAGGGAGATGTTTTAATGAGAAGTGGAAAAGGACACTGGGACAGGGAGCGACGGCGGACGGGAGCGGGGGCGGGCGAGGGGACGGGCGAGGGGACGGGCGAGGGGATGGGAGCGGGGACGGGCGAGGGGACGGGCGAGGGGACGGTACTCACGTCAGCCAGCGCAGCCAGGCCAGCAATGAAAGCAATAAGGTAAAAGGTAAATCTCCAGCTGCAAGAGAACACACAGACTCAACACAGCGATGCCTGGGAAACAGTGCGGCACGTGAGGAGGGCGCTCGCACCGCGCGGCGGCGGCGGCGGCGGGCCCAGCTCCACGGGCCGCCGGCTACACCGCCACTATGATACGGCTACAGCTTCTGGCACCGAGGCCGGAATACGGCAGGAAAGGAGTCGACACAAAGCAGAGGAGAGACAAGAGGACCAATGAGAACACAAGAGGAGGAGGAGGAATGGCCATGGAGAAAGCCGGAGATGGAGAGATGTCTGCAACAGGGAGTCTGTTGTTTGCCATGAGACAATGAGCCGATTCAAGCCGGAGACCTACGCAACGCGCCGGCTCAACGCGGCACGGCGGCCCGACGCGGCACGTCAGCGCTGTCCGCGGCCGTACACATCCCCTGTAATTGCCAGTGTGGTATTTTTATTCACTCACCATAAAAAATCATTATACCACGGACAGGGTAACATATACACTCATGCATCATTATCTAGGTAAAACCTACTTCATCTCTGAAATTATGTTTCTATAATAAATTTAGCTAAGTGTATATGAGGGGCCGACATGATCCGAGGCTCTTAGCAGCCTGGTTTAGACCCCGGACAGCATCGTTCACAAATCAGCGGCTGCACTTGAGAAATCCACCCATACGAATAGATTGTGTACAACACAGCATGGCTACGTAGGCCAAGCTGGAGGAGGGCAAATCGGCTCCGGCTTTCTGTAAGTTTGGCACACTCTCGAAAAGAACGGGTATTTGGACGGAGGGAAAGCAGCTTGTGGCTCACCTGAAACATACCCGTACAAGAAGGGTTAGGGTTAGGGTTTGGGGTTACCGAAGCAGCCGAAAGAGACGGCCGACGGGGCTTGGCTTTATTTTGATCCTCTCGGGAAGCGTCTCAGTAATGCCACGAGCCTCTGCCAGAAGGTCAGCCATGACTTATGGGCCCTTTGGTAATTAGCACTGTCCCCACATGGGACCATACTGCACTTTACTCGCTGTGTAATAATGGCATCGCTTTAGTGACTGCTGTGCGCATTGTAATGATGGCACTGTGAGAGGAGTCCCAGAGGCTCATTTCCAAGACGGATACTTCTGTAGCTTCCTAAACGTCTAATCAAACTGCAGATTGGCGATCGTTGGACTTCTGCGTCCTGGAGTACTAGCTCAGACTTACGGTGCAGGTTAATACCTGGCTTTACGTGCGGGTTAGTTAAAATGACTGACCAAACCGTTTTTCCATGCAAAAAGTTTGAGGAAGTTCACATTGCACATTTGGGCAGTTAAGCAATGGTGCCTTTGTTCTAAAATTGTAGACATTGCATAATGGACGCTTCGCCATCTCTCACCATCACGCAGTTGGGAGTGGCCATTCTGGATTTTCGATCGAATCGGACGGATACCTTGCTTCTCGAAACTTCTTGAGGAGACTGGGCCGGTCCTGATTTCGGCGCCGTCGGAACCATCGTTGGACGTGGCGCACCGAGCAGCCTGTCAGTTTACTCAAATTCTCCATAGAACTCTAGAGGACACGGGACACAATATGGGTGTCTCAGATGTCAGGTGGAGGTTATATTTTATTGAAAAACAATCACCATAGAGATGCAAATATGTCTGCTTAATACCCATCCATCTTCTAATCACTTACTCTGGTCAGGGTAGCTTAGGGACAGCATTCGAAACAAGACTGGGGTACGTCATACTACGCCAGTCCATCACAGGGTACATAAATGCCTAATTGTAGTCTACCGGCAATTTAGAAAACCTATTTAGCCTGACTGCATGTCTCTGGCCTATACGGGGAAGCTCACACCCCACTGGGAGAAGACACAAACACAAAGCAGAAATGGCACTTGAACCTGCAACCCATAGTCCCACCGTGACACCCTCTAGCTAATACGCACCATGATAATTAACCAGCCGAAACAGCTGTAGGGAAGGCTCAACTGCACTCAGTTCTGATGCCAAATCATCAGCTTTAAACCTTACTAACAAGCTACTCCAGAGCCACCCAAGGCTTCCGCTTCATATAAATCCGTAAACATGACGCTTGGAAAAGCCATTCATTTCTACATTTCATTCAGAGTATTATATCATTCCTACCATAGTTGTCTTAAGCTATATGCTATAATCAAAATAAATATTAAATGAGGTCACCTAAGTTCAGCAAGCGGTGCTGAACACTGATATCCATTTACCTGTGTTGGGTGTTTTGTTGTGTTGCAGTAGTAGGTTTCCAGAGTGGGGTTGTGTGCTGCTCTGGGGCGAAATCTGTCCCTCACCGCAAGGAGGGACGCCAGCGGAGTGGCCACCAGCCTAGGAAGCAGCGAGGGGAGATGGCGAGGCGGGCAAGAGCAGACGGGTGGGAGGGGGCACCCGAAGAGCTAAGAGGCACAAAGACAGCTGGCGAGTAACACGGCTCGGGGTATCGTGGTGAGAGGGTGGCACTAACCTCTCGAAGATCTGTCGGACTATGAGGAAGCCCAGGGCAAGCGGGATGACAACCCAGAGGTCACCCGCCTTGGCATAGACCCGACCATCCCGGTCCTCTAGGTCTTTCCAGCCCAGTCCCTCGGGGAACCACAGCCGCTCCTGCCAGAAGCAGTCACTCAGCCATGCCAACATACTAGGGGAGGAGCAGAGGAGTCGCATTAAATGGCGTTCTGCATGGAGAAGAGCATGCATTCCACTTCACACCCAAATCAGGTAGCTGCACTGGAGAGCCTAGACCACCTCCAGCAGGATGGTCTGTGTAATGTGCTAACTGAGGACAGCAGAACTTCATGACGGGGAATTTGTGCACCATATCAACGGAAGGCTCAAACCACAGGGTTCACTCTACCCCACCCCACCCCACCCAACCCCTACATATGATTCTCACAGCTGTGAGTTAGAGCCACAGCCTTAGTCTGGCCCGAGTACAAATATGTGGTGGATGCTGAAGAGATACAAACATGGAAGTGGAGATAAGAATGTAAGACACGTACGCTGCTGGTCTACAGGGATTACTTAGGTGGATCAAATGCCTCCCAGAACAGGGGGAGGTCGGCTGTCAAACTGGGGATAGGAAGAGCAAGACCATTCAAAGGTGGTGACACGACAGGGCAGGGCCTGCACTAAGCCGGGCAGCAAAGTCACACTCAAACTGAAGAGAGGACTGCAGTAATACCCACCCGCTGATTCCATGCTCCCGCGCCTCTGGAACAGGCCGGCCAAGAGCTGAGCACGCCCAGTGCATCTCCTAACATTGGGAGTATTGTTCCACAAAACTGCACAACCATGCGCATTGAAGGGCACAGTTTCTCCCTGAATAGGGAAGCACAGGAGATTGGATATTGTCTTTGGGGATGAAGCTACGTACAGGACGGCATGCAAGGCGAACTGCCTGGGTACATCCAACACTCCAAAAACATCCGCTTTGGTTATCTGTCGTCTCTAAATTGCCCATAGCCATGTCTTTCATGTGTGACTGTGTGCCGCCCATGATGTACTAATATACAAGCCAGTGTCCCCTACCACGTACTTCCTGAGACAGGCCCGAGGCTCATCTGACCCTTTACCGGGCAGTGATTAGGGAAAATGGGTGGATGTGTGCATTTGCTCAAATGGACAATTCAAGTTAGAAAAGAACTGCACAGTAAACATCAGCCAAATCAAGGTCTGTTGTTTAATCGTTAATTGTATAATGAATCTGTTTGGATAAGACTCCTGTTAACAGCAATTGGGTGTGTTTAACTCATTTAATCCCCTTTCTCTTTGTGTATTTGAAAGACTTATTAGGATTTTAACTAATTATCTAAAATTTCTCACAATAATAATAAAAAAAGACTTGATAATATATGAGAATATGAATCATGCAGTGAGCAAACACTTAAAAGCGCCGGTTAGGAGCAGCGTGGCTGCACTGTTAGTGCACGGCGAGTGCACATTTCACACCATAAATTCCAACATAAATTCTTCTCTCTGCAAATAAAAGTGATTTATGCCGTTGTGGATCTAAACCATTCTGGGTGCCTTCGAATCCGTTCTGCTTCGGCAGTGTGCAGCCACTGGGGTTTTGGGTAGGTTTGGGTCAGAAACAGATTGTTTAATAGGACCTATAAACAAGCTTGACATAAACAGTCTCTGATTAGGTGTCACGCGTACAACTCACTACAGCCAAGATGTTTATTTTCAGCATTATTCTACCTACTATTTATCCTTCAGTCACTCATCTGTTTTTAAGACAGCAAAAACATTAATAAAATGTGCCTACTAATAATGCTGTCATACATTAACACCATTCATGTTTTAAGCTTTTAAACAAAGATGTTCAGGTGAGGGTCAGAGGAGGGTTAGGGTTGGCTTACTTTTGAGAAGCACCTCTCACCAATTTGGGCTACAGGCCTTGTCCAAGGGCCTAAGGATGATAGTGTTACTCTGTCAGCCATGGGACTGGAGGCATAGATCCCTGCCCCTCTGAGCCACACACTTATTAATATAAGTGATCAGCCTTGCCCTCTGGTACATATTTCTCCATATTGATTTGCTGGATCAGGTGACTGGACTCTGGACTGTTCCACCATGGGCCCATCAAAAAAAAAAAAAGCCTGGCAGGGAGAAAGATTACTCTTCTGGCTGTCGGCTTTAAACTGAACCATTTCATTTGTTTATTTTTCTCAGTATGAAGCTGGAGGCCCATTTGAAAGAGAGAGAGGACACAAGCGTGCACATTATAGGCAAAGAGCACTTTGTCAGAACTACATTCGGATAAAAGTCATCTTGCGATAACGGTATAATTTATCTCCGGCACCTCCATCACCCTTAAAAAAGCTGCCAAGTTTCATCTGAGATTTTGCCAAACAAGAAGTATCCAGAGTAGCTGATGACTCACTCGGCCTGTGCCAGTCTGTTAATAGTGAATTTCTGTGAGTCAGTGAAGAGGGGAAACACTCAGAGGTGATTCCTAAAAGTAAATAAAACAAGAATCAATCTGAATGTCTGCCCCGGTATGCGTCTCCTTCCAAAGCACCATACTCAACAGAAAGTCCGCATATACTTTTCAGAAATAAAGAGAATAAGTGGTTGCATGTAAAAACAACTTTGTTGACAAAAAATGAGAATTTACTTAGACACCAGATATGGAAGCTTGTTAGCTTAGCACACAAGGACTGAGGCAACCAATTTTCAAAGGGCTGGCATCAATCCTGGGAAGACACAAGGGCACTCAGTGCACAAGTGTGTGATGTTTGAAAAACACACTCGTCTTTCTCTCGCCATCCATCCATCCATCCATCCAGATCCAGTTGCTTATCCAATATACAGCAGTGGCCGAAATTACTACAACACTTGGCATATTTAAGATGTTTCAGTTGTTTTTGTTGAATTGGCCATTAAGATACCCATAAAACAAATGAAATATGTACAAAGTGATCATTTATGCTCTATAAACGACAGAATAGAGCCTTCCTAAGGAGAATCACTGTGCCAAGTCCGGACCTCAATCCCATCAAGCACATTTGTGACGAAGTAGAAAATAAACAGGACAGATGTATTGTACACTTAAAAGACAGCCTTTGGCTTGAGTTGCAGAAGGCATGGGATACCATTAGTGTTAAAGTTCTCAGGAAATATATCGACACTATGCCAGAGAGATGTGCTGCTGTAATTGCTGCAAAAGGTGGACATACCGAATATTATAACTTAAAAGTGCATAAAAACAGGAGGTCTCACTTCATCTGATATTTGCTGCGCTCAGAACAACCATCTGCATATTTCATGAACATTATGAAATGAAATAATGTTTTGGAGGCAAAAAAGGTCGATATTCCCAGATCTGTCAGGTGTTCTAATAGTTTTGGCCACCACTGTAGTATTGCTGGCCATTTAAATGTTTAACAACAAAAGCGAGGAAGGCATTCCATGTCTGGGGGCTCTGTGCACGCGTCACCAGTCCATACTGACCAGTGCGCTTTTCCAAGCTGTGGCTGGCTGTGGGAGTGTCATCAGTGCAGGCGATGCCAAGGACACCCATTCGATAGCCGCCCCCCCCCGCGGGACTGACCCTGGGCCCACTTGGGGCCGGAGCAGATGGGAGGAGGCTGGTAACATTTATCAGTATTATAAACAATTCTGCCTATCCACTTCAGGGGGCACAATGACGGAGCCCATTTAGCCGCCGGCTCATTCCACAATGATCTGCCCCCCCCCCAATGAATCCACAGCCCTAACACGACAGGAAGCATCCTGTCTTGCTACTGAACAAGTCTTGTGCGTTCTGTTCCAATTGCACATATAATATGTGCTAATTTATCGTTCTTATTCTGTTTTTTTCTGGATATTCTATTTGTGTACTGCGTACTTTTCACATGTCTGCGCTCCGTTTGCTTGGTTGACATGGTACCCTGTACCTGCCTCTGTACCTTCTGTTTGCCACTATATGCAAGTTCCTCTGTGCTCTTCCAGCGCATCCCCACTGGGATCCATAAAGTCCATCATAATCTCAAATAAGTAAATGTCCACTCTGTAATCCATAATAAGCACTAACATCTCAGGTTTGATGAGCAGTGCTCTTGCATTACTGCGGCAGCCCATTTTACACTTGAGCCCTACTCCAAAGCTGTTGTAATACTGTAACCTCTGAAAACGCGATGACTTCAGCCAAACTGTGTGTACAGCCACAGACACACGTTGCCAAAACAGATACCTTATCCACTGCTAATGTTTGCACTGAGAATTACAGTGATGTTGAAATTTTTACCTAAATGAAGTTGAGAGGTCCCTATGAATTCCAACATTACTACATTGTGAAACAATTTTAATGTGGCTATAGTAATTAATTTTAATGTGCCTACCACTATTATAACCATAACTGCTTCCTGTAACCAGATCAATCTCATGTGTGCGTTTCATTGCCTCTGCCGAGATTTAATTAAGTTATTCTCAACATGTACTGACGTGTCACAATCTGGGCATGTGTATTTGACGATTAATTAAAGAAAATCAACTAATCTAGCTAAATCAATACACAGGAATGAAACCGTATAACTTCACCCCCACGAACATCATATTTTATTTTGTTGGCTCCTTCCTTTCCGTCTTAAAGCGTTTTGGAAAACACTGGTCACAGACAAAGAGGATCTTACAGACCCGTAATCTGACACATCGCCGCGTAATATGCGGTGGAAAAAAAGGGTTTCGGGATCCGTGAGTCTCTCTGCCAAAGAGGCCGGCGAGGCTGCGCGGTCGGCCGGGCCTGGGGCTCACTGGGGACGGCGCTTCCAGTAAATCAGTACGCCGGCAGAGACACTAATTAATGAAGGTACGGCGGCTCGTCCTTCCGCGAATCGTTACAGTTTAACAAAGGGCGGCCGGGGTTCATGCTGGCGGATGTGCTCCGAGGCTCCCGCCGGACTTTGGAGCTTCCAGCAGGCGCTGGATCCCTCTGCACAGCTTCTACAGAGGCGTAGCGGACTCTGGATGATACCCGCGGGGGGGGGGGCATGGTCACGATGGGACATTTAACCCAGTATCCCGGCGCCGCACGAACTGCAACAATGTGTCCAGGGTTAGGAGGTCGGGGCCCGGAGCGGGAGACACTGTATCCCCGCGGGCCCGCGGGAGTAAGTAAGGCGGGGGGGCGCTTGTTTACGGGGCTTCTCAGCCACGGCCGCCCCCATAAGCGCCATTTTCACTGCTGGGGGTCTCCGTTCGGGGGTCCCGCATTATGCGGGCAGACCGCCCCCGGGGGGTGGTGGTGGGGGGGTCCTTTCGGGATTCCCTGCCTTAGGAGAGGCTGGAACCTCCGGGCGCTGCTCGGCCCCCTGACAAAGATCTACAGCAACCTGATGAATCACCAGTGCCAAGCGTTAGAAGCACCGAACACACGAGTGCCTCGGCGGACAGGGGACGAGCCCGAACCCCGAACCCGAACCCGAGCCACGCAGCCGCTACACGCATCTTATTTGCGTAAAACTGCTTTATGAAAAAAGTGCTTCTTCCAGATGGCTGGAAATAACAGAATATCGCAGTATGTCGATGCGCTTCCAGCGCCGATGAATGAGAGCCAGCGGAGCAGAATCACTCCGGCATTTAGCGGTGCGGTCCGGTCCGGTCCGGAGGGGCTGCCGGCCGGGCGCTCCGGTTCGCCACATCTCACAGTGAGACGGATAACGGTACTTACGTGGGCGCCGAGCAGCACGCAGGTCGCAGGCGAGCGGGGCTGGACGTCGGCGATCTGTTATCGGGATACACGAAGAGCGTCACGCAGTCCGTCCCGAGTCGGGAAGGAGTCGCGATCGGGAGGCGCTGGGCGGCCGCTGCGCCGTTTCCGTGTTTTAGTGCCTTAATCGTCCGCCCTCCGAGTCTCCGCTCACCCACATCTTCCTCTCCCGAAAACAATCTTCGCGGGGGCGGGCAGGCGGGGAGGGGGTAGGGAAAACAGGCAGAGCGGGGTGGAAAGGCGCTGAGTGACACCGGGAATACCTCTCCTTCCGACCTCCGGAGCTCTTCCGTACTTTTGCTGTATGTTTCTAGTGCGGCAGCCCCCGAGTACTGCGGGATGTGGAATGCAGCGGCTGTCGGCCGAGCGAAAGGCGGCGGTCAGCGCGATTGCTGCATCTAACGGGGGAGGGGCGGGGAGGAGCGGGGGGCCCAGCAATGACGAGGGCAGGCGGCCCGATGGGCGGAAGCGCAGCCTCCCCCTGCCGCTGCTGCTTTTTCCCGGAGAGCCGTGACAGCGGCCGCCCCGGCGCCGACTCGCAGCTTTCGAAACGCCGGCGCCCATTACGCGCTTTCCGGCTACAGCCCGTAATGCTGCAATGCTCTTTGATGTTGCGCTATTGTTCCCCCGTTTGGCGCACCATCTGCGGCTTTGTAGCCGCAGGTATTCGGGGCTGTCTTTCCGGACTCGTTTCTGGATTTCAAACATTGATCATTTGTGGCAGATAATTATTATTCGCCCGCTTTTGCAGGAGGGCTTATAATCGTTATTATTCGCCCGCTTTTGCTGGAGCGCTTAATCGTTATTATTCGCCTGCCTTTGCAGGAGCGCTTATAATCGTTATTATTCGCCCGCTTTTGCAGGACCGCTTATAATCGTTATTATTCGCCAGCATTTGCTGGAGCGCTTAATCGTTATTATTCGCCCGCTTTTGCAGGAGCGCTTATAATCCTTATTATTCTCCCGCTTTTGCAGGAGCGCTTAATCCTTATTCTTCACCCGCATTTGCAAGAGCGCTTAATCGTTATTATTCGCCCGCTTTTGCAGGACCGCTTATAATCGTTATTATTCGCCCGCTTTTGCAGGACCGCTTGTAATCGTTATTATTCGCCTGCTTTTGCAGGACCGCTTATAATCGTTATTATTCGCCCGCTTTTGCAGGACCGCTTATAATCGTTATTATTCGCCCGCATTAGCTGGAGCGCTTAATTGTTATTATTCGCCCGCCTTTGCAGGAGCGCTTAATCGTTATTCGCCCGCCTTTGCAGGAGCGCTTAATCGTCATTATTCGCACGCCTTTACCGGACCGCTTAACGCAGCCGCTGGACTGGACTGACTGTGTATACCTGGGTACAAAGGTTGATGGGATGCACTAAAATCATTTTTTTTAGTTTTTGGTCCAAAACTGGTCCAAGCACAATAGTGTACATTTAAACAATTAAATTAAATTAGCATGAAAAGTTACATTAAACTGAACAGATACGATCAGTTACAGGCTACATTCATCCCACGCGATATATAAAAAAATTAACCCTCCATGGTATGACATATTCTAACCACGGAATCTTTCCCGATTAGTTTTAACCTTGAACAGTCCATTCGAATTTCTCACTGCCACTGAAGTTTATTCTTCCCCTTGTTTTTCCATAAAACACAGCTGTGTCCATCCTATTATGGATATTTATAATATTAAGATCAATGGAGATATGTAATTAATTCATTATTTTATGTGTTCATGCATGTGGCAGGGGGGCCCTGGCTCCGGTCTTTATCATGTGTGTGTGTGTGTGTGAGGGGGGGGGGGGGGTCCATGGTTAAAACTCCCGATTCTACATGTATAACTTGTGTATTCCATCAGGTTTCCGCGATTTGCTCCCTCTTCAGGGCATTTAGAGGAATGCAACATAAGAGCCAGATACACTGACTGTAGGAGCACACACACACACACACACACACACACTTTCCCGACACCTGCAGCTAACATTCACTCATCAGAAAAAGACCAACATTTCACTGAGACTCAAGTTTTGTCTTGTTTTTTTATTTTAACTTAAAAAGAGATCAAAATGAGAATCAATAAATAAGAAATAAATTATCATTGTGATTATTAATTCATAATTACAATTATGCAACCACAAAGTCTGACATACAGACCCACAAAAAATCATTTCTCTAAAAAATCCTAAAATCAAAAAGTCCTGATTCCATTCCTTCAGCATTCCTCCTATCATCAAAAAGGAATTAACAGATTTATTAATAAATTAAAAATACTTAAAATATTAAAACTTACCCCCTAATTTCCACCCCCCACCCATATATCAACAAAAACTAAAGTGAGATTTTAAATCTTTTCAGTTTTCAATCCCTTCTCATTTGTAAATGCAATAATAATAATAATAATAGTAATAATAATAATAATAATAATCTGATTTTTTTATTTTTATGCATTTTTTTCACTTTTTATGGGTTTTTAAACTTTAATCTCCTTAAACTAAATTATTTACAAGTATAAGGTTTTTTTTCCCTTAGTCACACTAACCTACACTTTTTGTGTAAATTATTTTTCCGTTTGCCTTTTTTAAGAAACAGGAGCTATCGCTTAACAACGTACGGTACACTAAAAGAAGTGATATATTCAGTTGTTCCCCTTTTCCAGCAGTACTCATTGCTCTCGTCTTCCTCTTTATTCCTGTCCTTTTTCCCCACTTCCCCTCTTTCACAAGCTGTACACATTGTCAGATGCTCCTTATCAAGCTGGGTTGGTCTGTACGGCCAAGATGATTGACGTGTGTTCCGGTGCATGTGCGTGTGTGTGTGGCTGCATATACTCCGGGGCTTCGGTCCATACAGACAAGTAAATATGTTTGTACTGAGTCGTCGGCTATATTCACATAGCTGTGTAGTCGGGTTGCCCGGCTGGCTAACGGACGGAGATGTTGAGGAGGTGCTGAGCGTACATTCCACTTGGATTTCTGTTACGGGAGTCTATTGAAACGTTACCTGAAGGAGAGAAAGACAGACAGGGAGAAGATCTCTTTACACAGTGACGGTGACCGGCGAGACTGGCCACTCAGTGTCTTCTGCCCTTCACCCACAAACAGCCCCCAAGAGATTCGGTAGCAGATGCACAAAGGCCGGGCCCTGGACCGGGTCTCGGAGCCACAGAGCTTCGACACCCTTCCGGTGGTACCATTACTGGTTGTAAAGTAACTGTTTGTCATTGGGTAAATTTTGTGCATTGAAGCAAAGCCTGTTTGATAAGTATTTGCTCTAGTCTCTGTGCACATCTTGGGACAGCAGGGTCTGAACAGGAGAAGCCACTAAGTGGAGTTAAATCACGGCTCTGAGCCAGCAGGAGGTCATTTGGACACCAAAGGTATTATCCTGCCCTGAAATTAGAACCATAACTTTTAACAGAATGGCTTAGCTCTATAATAGGCCACACCGAAAGAGAAAGCATTCACATTTTTCAAATTATTAATCTCAAAGGAAGCAGATTTTTAACGAAAGTCAGTGCACAAAAAAAATTCAAATGAAGGGTGTGTTTTATTGAAAGTATTGGTTGATGTGTATATCTAACACCTTATACATAATCAAATGGGAAGATCTTTTTGGTGTCTCCAAATAACCCAATCAGCTAAATGAGAAGAAGCATGTCTCTGGCCAGTTAACTGTAACACATTCTACCACGTAAATATTACACCCTTCACTTGAAACAGGACTGAGGATTGGATAAAAAGCTGTTCATAATATATCATTATTTAGATATTTTCCACAATTTGTCACCCTTGAGGGTAAAGTAATGATTTGAACCAATAAAGAAATTGGTTGAATGGAACTAAAACCCAGAGTGTTTATATTGCATCACTTTAGAGTACACAAAGGCACTGTGTGATTTTTGTCTAGGAAGCCTCTAGTTTCAACTCAGTCACCCCAGCAATTGAAGATATTTTCATGTGCACATACAGTGTCCATGCAGGTCTCACTGTGGAAGTGTTCAGCATGTGTAAATGCGACTGCAGCTGTGTTTGTGAATGCATGTGTGAGGGCTGTATCACTAGTGATGGTAAAGTCTGGATTATATTTGTAGTTTTATACTTGGCAGGCAAACAATTCCCAACATGCACAACTTTCTAGAGGTAACTGCTATATAAGAATTCTGGGTAACATTTTAGCTAATGGTTGTATTTAATCCATATATGGTTGCAAAATATTTATTAAAATATTAAATTATTCATTTTTCTGTATTTCTCATTGTCATATTCTCTCTTTTTCATACAGAAAAATGAAATTGTATTCCAAAATAATAATTAGCTTTCTTTAATTTCGAAACTTAAACCATTATTTCAACTATACCCTTATACATTTTAAGAACACATCTCTATTATTATCATGAGTTTTTAACATCTTTAGCTGCCCAGAATTCTTTGCAAGGAAGATCTTCTCCAATCAGCACAAGGCATTTGTGTTTCACCATGACAACCACAAACCATTACCTCAAAACAGGCCAGGGAGAGTGGAGGTAAAATTTTGTAAGAAATATAAGGATAAAGGAGAATGAAACAGAATGGGGCAAACTGAAAGACATGGCGGGGGAAATAAAGGCAGAGGACCTTCAAGCCAATCCACACTTAGCCAGCCAATCAGCAGTCCAGCACAGTGGAGCACAATGTCAAATAATCAGGAAAATAAGTGTATTTCAGCCTGTACAATGCAGTACAGAGAATACTGACAAAGCTTAAGTTATCTGAATTACAGTCTAATATACAGTTAGTTTCCTGATTATTTCAATGGGATTATTTTAAAATATTTCCTTGCCTTGTACACATTAATAATTTTACTTCACTTTTCCTTAGTGATCCAGTGTAGTACATTTTGGGAGAAAAATAATGATCTGTCAGACTGGATTGGACTGGATTTGGCGGGTTCCCGAGGGGGGGAGATCAGGTTGGAGCTCTAATTTACAGAGGGTTTAAGCCACACAGAACCGCAGGTCACAACCACAGAACTGTGCTCTGACTTGTCTGCGTTCGTCAGGAACAGACGGTGCTGTAATACGAGGGCCCCGCCAAAAAGCAAGGAGGGGTGCACCCAGATATGCAGAGTGACACACTAGGGAAGGGTGTGTACGCACTCTCAGGCTTTCACACTGGGTGTGCCTGTTTGTACTCCCATACCTACAAACACACTCTCATACATAGAGCACCCACAAAATATATAGTTTAGTAATGAAATATTATAACATGATCATGTTAATATGATAATGTTATTATGACGATAATAATAATAACATTAAGAACAGCGAAAAAGTGAACCACAGTCACCACAACAGTAAATATGTAAAGTCATGATAATAATGGACATTAATCAGCAAAAACCGACTGGAGAATTACTATATTTATCATGTATAAAATTGTAGCAATAAATCACTATATATAAAAAAAAAAAAACGCCCGAGTCACAGTTATAGATCAATGTGAGCAGGGATACAAGTCAAATAAACTCACAGTGCACCAAACACAGTCCGTGGTCGCCACGGCAACACGGCATGCAGTTCAGCGCATGGCCGGTTGCTTGGGGCAGTTGGCAAAAGAAATAATACTTCCAACAGCAACCCAAACACAGGCAATCGCCACGGCAACCCAAACACAGGCAATCGCCACGGCAACCCAAACACAGGCAATCGCCAACGGCAACCCAAACACAGGCAAATCGCCAACGGCAACCAACACAGGCCAATCAACTTACAACCACCTGAGAGGAAGGGGGACGGGGCTTTATCGGTTGCTAGGTAACCATAGCCATAGCGACGTGGTCTCCACGATTTATGATTGGACAGGAGGATCTTGAGTGTGGTGTGTTGTTTTCAGGAAAAAATTAAAACAGCACAAAAAATAAATAAAAGCAAAGTAAATGAAAGTAGGAGAACAACATCTTTAACGTTTTTAAGGTCTAGTTGTCTAGATAAATCTCGCTAAAATCACAGCATTAAAAATCAATGAACATTCAGCGTTTGAATCCTTTGGAGTACTGCTCTAAAAGCTGTAAGGCAACTTCCTGAGTGCCGTCTTTGGCAGAAAACATGAGCTGACAGCTTCCTGCACCTTAGCTAATTTGAAAGACTACACTGTGGCTAATCTAGCTCTGTCCTGCCCGTCTCCCTCGCCCGACCGGCTGTCCTCACCTCTATCCTTCCACTGGCAGCTCAGTATGGCCGGTTGGCGTCCTTGGGCCTTTTCAGTTGGACCTTCAGCCTCTTCATGCCGATCTGGAAGCCGTTCATGGCCTGGATGGCGGTCTGGGCGCTGGCCGGGTTGTCGAAGCTCACGAAGCCTGTGTGGGCATACATGGAGGGCTTGCACTCAGTTCTGTCTCAGTGGGTCGGAGACACAGCCAAGAGGGAGGCCTTGGGGCACCTTAAAAACTTCTGTAGGGTCGCACACTGGCCAATGGGAGGCCAGGGCTCTTTATATGACCTGCTCTAGGACATGGACAGCTTCAAGTTTGATTTATGAGCATAAAATATTATTTGGACCTCCTGGCACATAGGTGTGACTCAGCAGAGTGGCTCTGCCTGTCGCCGTCCTGCCTTTAGCCAGCCACCCTGCCCCAGGCTGCCAGTCTCCTCCACCCCAGCCTCTACGTCCCATTCTCTCCATCCTTACCAAAGCATTTGCTCTGGTTGGTGGCGCGGTCGACGAAGACCTTGGCAGAGATGACGTTGCCGAAGGGCAGGAACATCTGTAGCATCTCTGAGTCAGTGAACTCTTGGGGCAGGTGGTAGATGAAGATATTACATCCCTCCGGGCCTGCGGGAGATGGGTTCGAGACAGAGCGGAAGAGTCAAAGAGGGGTTAGGGCTGGAGGACAAGGCAGCCAGGAGTTACACACAGAGAGGTGCTGACAAGCATTACTAGCAATCACTGCGCCCACAGGTTGAGAACAGAATTGGCTACATACGTATTGACTGAGTGTAACAATAGTGCTCACAGACGCAAGCATGACAACGTGGTTCAGGGGCCCGCAGGAAATGACATCACCTTCTCTCTGCTGCTGTTGCTGGGGTTGCTGATGTTGCTGGGCAACCAGGGCAGGTTGCTGTGGGAACGGCTGGCCAACCAATCCATAGGCAGCGGGGTAAGCTGCTGTAAGGTGGGGACAGGCTGGTGATAAGTAAGGCACTGAAGCCACACGTTTTACAAGCACACGGGCACATGCTTCAGTGTGCTGATCCATGGCTAGATGTAACTGCACCGGTAGAAACAAACACACCTGTGTAGTGTTGCATTCCTGCGTAAGCTTGCTGCAGAGGATCCAAAGCTGCTGCTGGACTCTGGGCTGGAGAGAGAGCAGGTCATCAAGAAACATCAAAACATACTGGAAGTGCAGGCACAGTTTCAGCTCCTGTGCTCCTGACACAAAGAAGGCATGGAAGAAGCAGCCCACTTGTACATATGCATACACAAGTGGAACGATCAAATACTCAAAAGTGGGATTTTGGACTTTCATTTTGCACGAGTGGATAATAACCTTGATAAGGATGGACACCATTGGTGTACAGAGTTTCAGATGCTGGCTGCCCATTGGCCGGAGCAGGTACCGGACTGTAGCCGTTGACTCCAATTGGTGGAGGTAAGGCTGGCACTGGTGTGGCTGCGATGGTAGGGGGGGTATTTGTACCTGCAGAGGACCAATCACAGCACAGGATGTATTGGCAGTGATAGGCCCTCCTAGGGCATAGGCAGGGCTGGCACTGACAGACAGGGCAACGTTACCCGAAGAGGGTGTGATAGGCGTGATGGGCGTGATGGGCGTGGCGATGATGCCATTGGCATTGAGGGCGGCCATCTGCTGCATCTGCACCGCAGCAACTGTCGCCACGGGCGACAAATATGCAGACTGCGCAACCAGGGCCTGCTGCTGGACCAGCTGAGGGGACAGAGAGGGAGGGGCAGGGAGAGAGAGCAAGACAGAGAGGGAGGGGCAGGGAGAGAGAGCAAGACAGAGAGGGAGGGGCAGGGAGAGAGAGCAAGTTGCCTTGCATATTGAATTACATCCAATAATTGGTTGGAGGCAGAAGAGCAGCAATTTTGCGACGGTAAGATGCATGACCCCTCCTGCAGGGACAGTACGTAACCAGGATGCCGCTGTCAGGGGTGTCGCTGCTAGAGTGCCGTCTTCATTACTACCCCCCCGCCGCCAAGTGCTGAGGCAGCCCTGCACTCACGGCCTGCGTGTAGGCGTTGTAGGCCCCGAAGTTCAGCGTCATGGGGCTGAAGATGCCCAGCTGGGAGGCCACCTGCTGCATTCGGCGCAGCCCTCGCTCCTTCTCCGTGTCGGCAAACTTCACCACCAGGCTGGAGGAGGCACCCTGCAGAGGGAGAGGTCATCGGCTCAGGGCCACCGGGCTGTCAGGCAGAATGGGCCGCCGGGAGGCGGGGGGGGGGGCTTACCGGCAACGTGCGGCTGCCGTGCAGGGTGTTGATGGCGGCCTGGGCCTCCGCATGCCCCTGGAACTTGACGAATGCGCACCCTGCAGGACACTGCAGACTGAGCACCTGAGCCACACTCCATAGCCACTGAGTATCAGACACATACTGCATTTGAATGGCCAGTTTCGTTGGAGAAGTCTTTAGGTCGTGATCCCAGCAGAAACACTAATGCTCTGCAGCACTGTAGTGCTGTAAGACTGTAACACTCTAATGCTGTAGGGTTATAACAGTGTAACACGGTCAGTCTTTGTAATTCTGTAAGACTGTAATAGTGAAACACTGTCGCTCTCTGTAATTCTGTAAGACTGTGAATATGTAATGTTGCAAGACTGTAACACTGTAAATTTCAGTAACGCCATAAGACTGTAATGCTATAACGATGTAAGATTGTAATAGTGTAACACTGTCGATCTCTGTATTTCTGTAGGACTGTAAAATTATAATGCTGTAAAACTGTAATAGTGTAACACTGTCACTCTCTGTAATTCTGTAAGACTGTAAAATTATAATCCTGTAAGATTGTAATAGTGTAACACTGTCACTCTGTAATTCTGTAAGACTGTAAAATTATAATGCTGTAAAACTGTAATACTGTAAATCTCAGTAATGCCGTAAGACTGTAATGCTGTAAGGATGTAAGACTGTAACGGTGTAACACTATACGTTTATGTAATCCTGTAAGACTGTAACTCTTTAGCCATATGACATGCTAAAGTCGTGTCGCCATGACACCATGAAACTCCTCGGCCGGCCCCTGTTACCCTTGCTGGTGCCATCGGGGCCCCTGAGCACTGTACACTCCTCGATGCTCCCGAACGGCTCAAACATCTTCCTCACGTCCTCGTCCGACTGCTGCTTCCCCAACATGCCCACAAAGAGCTTCCTGTCTTCTGGCAGAGACGTGGAGAGGCAGAGGGGGACAGGCAGGGGACGCGGGGAGACACAGGAGGGCACATCAGGAAGCAGGAGGCGGGGGAAGGAGTAATCGAAACGAAGAGGAGAGGAGAGGAAGGACAGAGGAGGTGGGGGTCACAAACAAGATTAAAGCACTCGAAATAACCCGGGGAGAGGCAAGCGTACGCGCAGCCACACACACACATACACACACACGCTCACTCTCAGTGATAAGGGCAAGTATTGCATTACAAGCACTAAAACAACTGTGTTATAAAGACATACACTATCATTTCCACTATCAGTTTTGAAAATAGAGTGCAGTAAATTACAAGCCTGACATGATATAGGCACTGAAAACGAAGAAGTTAGATGTTATATGCAAGGTCATGCTGTATATGGTGCCCACCCAACAAAAAAAAAAACCCTGAAGTACTGCTTTTGGACACCAGAGGGCAGTGGCAGCTGTACAGTGATCACAAAGGGCCTTGGCAAAGCACTGGCCTCCCTGTAAACCTCCCATCCTGAGTCTCGCCAGGCCGACACTCTATTTGTGCTTCTGGCTTGCTTGGTCGCACTTCAGCCCTGGCAGCCCTGAAAGGGCGGACAGCCCGGGGGGGAGAGGGGGGGCGTGTTTTACCTCCTCTGCCTTCGCTGTCCGCAGGCTTCACCTGGATTGGCCGGTTCATCTGAAACGCAGACGGCAGAAGAGCGTGATTCTGGCGGTCACATGGTGCCGGTGGTGTCTGAGGCGCGTGCCGGCACCGCGATGCCCTGACACTGTATTTCACAGGTTATTGGTGCCACCTGGTTACGTAACAAGGGCACCAGGCATCTCAGCTGGGGTGTGTCAGCTGGGCAGCGTAAACGCCCGGGGGGGGGGCGAGTCCTGCTCTGGGGTACTGCCACCCTCCCCCCACCCTGCACATCCTCTCTCTCACAGGATAACACACTCAAGCGGGATTGGGGGGGGTGATGAGATTAAGAATGCCGGCCAGCTGATGTGGATTACAGCACTGCCTGGGGTTGGAGTGGTGGGGGGGGGGGGCAGAGAAAGCAGGGGAGAGGCAGACAAAGAGAGAAAGAGAGATGGTGGTTGGGTGGAGAATGAGGATGACAGAGGTAAAGAGCAGGACTGGAGGAGGAGGGGAGGAGGGGGTGTGGCTGTAGAGACTGGAAGAGGAGGGGAGGAGAGGAGGAGAGGGTGTGGCTGTAGAGACTGGAAGAGGAGGGGGGAGGGGGTGTGGCTGTAGACACTGGAGTGGGGGTGTGGCTGCAGAGACTGGAGGAGGATACAACTTTAAAAGGAAAAACCGAAGGAGAGGGAAGAGGACGAGAAAGACGGGTAGAGGGCACTGCCACACCAAAAGCGGGAGGCTCTAGAGTGTGGGAGGAGGGTCCGGAGTGTGGGAGGAGGGTCCAGAGTGAGGGAGGTGGGTCCGGAGTGTGGGAGGAGGCCTTGGAATGTGGGAGGAGGGTCCGGAGTGTGGAAGGAGGGTCCTGAGTGTGGGAGGAGGGTCTGGAGTGTGGGAGGAGGCCTTGGAATGTGGGAGGAGGGTCCGGAGTGTGGGAGGAGGGTCCGGAGTGTGGGAGGAGGGTCTGGAGTGTGGGAGGAGGGTCCAGAGTGTGGGAGGAGGGTGCGGAGTGTGGGAGGAGGGTCCAGAGTGAGGGAGGCGGGTCCGGAGTGTGGGAGGAGGCCTTGGAATGTGGGAGGGGGGGCCAGAGGGTGGGAGGGGGGTCGGGGGTGGGGGAGTGTGGGAGGAGGGTGCGGGGTGTGGGAGGGGGGGCCGGAGTGTGGAAGGAGGCTCCGGAGTGTGGGAGGAGAGCAGATGAGAGGGCAGTGTGCCTCATCTATCCCGTTCTGTCGTGACTCGCTCAGCATAAAAATGCCACGAGCAGAGCGACGCAGAGAATTAGTCACGGCGACCGTGCACCACTGAGTAAGGCTGCTCTGGAAACAGTGTGGGGGGGGGGGTGCAAGACAGGAGTGACACGCCAAAGGTCCCAGCAATGTGCTAAAGCTGGAGTAATGAAGCTGTTAATTAGGCAGCAGGTGTAATTAGAGCAGGGCACTGATCAATGTGCTTGATTGATCAGCCGTAATCTGTCACCCGAAGGCTTTGCACAGACCCATGTGCAGAGTCCGAGATGTACGCTTGGATAAACACACACACTGCTAGGAGGTCACCTGATCCAGCAACCAAAGGGAGGCTCCACCTTCACAAGTATCACCAGCAAAGGCCTGGTAGTTTTCCACCCTGACAAACACAAGGTTCGGCTGCCCTCCGCACTGCCTCTCAACAGGCTTGTGTAAAGAGCCAGCTCCTTGGAGAAGGTTCTGCTATCAGCATCTTCATCAGAGACATGGAGTCAAAAAATGGTCTGGGGCGCATTAGAGGGGCACATCCCTGCACGCTGAATCTGACACACCTTTTACGCACTAATTTTTCTGTCTGCCACTCTCCGTACACAACACACCTGTCGTTTATCATCACTAGTGTGTGCGACCTTCCATGTCTCTGCCACACTCCCTCCATCACTGGCTTCTTTGTATGGCCAGTTGTTTTACTGCATTTCCTGATGCTCCATTCAGGTGTGAGACATCAGGGCTCGGGCTGGCTGCACATTTACTGTATATGTAACACAGCTCCGCTAAAAAGTAAGCGCCCATCTCTATTCATCACCAAGTCTGTTTCCGTGTGCCTATATTTGGCGTCACACCAAAAATGGGCAAAATAACAGAAGGATCTACAAAGGAGCGAGATGGAGAGAGGGAGCGAGGGAGCAGGTGAGTGGATTTAGTGACAATGACACTCCACGTTATCATGGAAACCGACCCCTTCCCACAATCTCTGCTCGCATTTCGGTCACCGTGGCAACACAGTGACGACATCCTCAGCAGGTAAACAAGGATGCTTGTCGCCAGGGGCAACAACAATGGCCTTTTTGATAAACATGGGGGTGGGGGGGCTAAAAAAAAAAAACATGGATGAGAGATGGAAAAGTGGTACAAATGCTGAGGAAGATGCAGGGAGGGCAGATGTACAGAAAAAAGGGAGGTTATAGGGGTTCATTTCATGCAGCACCGTGAAATAGATTCCCTCAAGCAAGAGAGGCAGAATGAAAATGAAGGATAATTTGCTCTCAAATTCAGCCTCCATTTCTCATTTACCTGATTCACTTCCGATTCTCTCTCTCCATCTCTCGTCTCTCTCTCTCGCTCGTTTTAGTCGCTACTCTTCGGTCAGAACCACAACGCACCATCCTTCCATGGGCCCCCAGCCTCTTCCTCAACTCTCACACATAGTCACTGTCGCTGTTTTAAGAGTGATGCCTTTCCTCCTGTTTTCCTCTCCGGACAAATTACCTTCCAATTAGTGATGTTCCAGATGAGTTTTAATTATGGGAAACCATCTGCACGCACACATGCACACACACACACACACACACACACACAGAGTTAATCTCAGTCCCCACAGTAATGCCAAAAGGATTTCACAAGGATTATAGGATAGTAAAGCCTTGGATTATCCAATCAAATCGCATTCCACTCTCCTCCCCCCAGCCTCACAGCCTCAGGGGACTGTCCCATAGTGCCTCAGCAGGGGGGTGCTGACAGGGGCTGGGCTTGCAGGTCAGTGTGAGGCATCACACCAACACTTGGATGCACGCTTCTATAAAGCACTACACATCCAAAAGGATCAAGCACTGCCCGTCTGTTTAAACAACTCAGCACTGATGTGACAGAGCATCTTGTGTGTGTTAAAAGACCATTTTCCCTGCCCCGCCCCCATATTAACCCTTCCCCAGACAGAAGCTGATAATGGCATGGCATTATGTTCTTCTTTCTTGTGCTGAGAGACGTCGCACCATCCTTTGAAGTAAGACGCAGGGATCTCGTCGACAGCGGAAGACGTGTTCAAAAAGCACAGCCACTGTGCTGATCCTCCATCGCTTTCACACTGTGTTAGTCACCGCATCACGCAGGTTACCTAGCAACCTAGCATCTCTCATTCCACCGTCTCTTAGCAACAAGACCTGCCACCAGACCCAACCTCCCAGCCTTCCACCCGCAGCCCTCGCCCTTTCATTCCCTCCACACCACACACACCTGGGACGTGTCCTCCCCTCTTGGCGGCTCAGACACGGCCGGCCACCTTTGTCTCCGTTTTAAGAGCGCGCGGGCCCGCCGGCACCCCCTCTCTACCCGAGATCACACATCGGTATGCGGGCCGGCCCGTCTGTCTCTACCAACTGCTCAGTAATTGTCGTTTCGCATTTGCATCCCATCTCGCGCCGTTCAGGTGTCTGGCTGGCGGAATAATTAATTCAAAGAGAAGAGCGACAGGACCTGAGGCTGACGGAGCCCAGCAGGGGGCAGCGATCCAGCAACTGGCAGGCGAGGGGGGCGGTTTGGCACCCATTATGCCACAAGACCAACTCCAAATGCACCAGCAGGATGAAGTACGCACCCCTCTGTGTTATTCTGGGTGGCCTTTCCTCATTACCTCATTCCTCATTACCGTGTCTCACCCATTACTAGCTGCCTTCTCTGGTACTGGGCTACTTTGGGGTGGGACCTGCAATGCTTTCGTTGTCGATTGGCCATGCAAATAGCCTGTCTCTGAAACACAATACAGCTGCCATCCTGACAAAAAAGTTGTGAACTCCGAAAACAACAATAAAGGAAGTATAAAGAATAAAGGAAGAATAAAGAAATGCAACATAAAAGTAATAATAATAGATGTGTGGACAAATGAAAGACAAGCTGAACGTACGATCGGGTCGGAAGAACAGATACAACGAGATCAGGACCGCAGACAAGAAGCGTAGCATTTAATATACCAGGACAGCACGGCCCTGGAAACATTTTCAAATATCACAATAGGATTTTGTTTTAATAAATACTGGCGTATTTACAAAAAGCAAAACCTGTCTAGGAGCGATTTAAACAGCAAGGATGAGAATGATTATGATCGTCGCACATAACGAACGCAGCGCCCATGCAAAAGCAGTGGAGAGAAACTTTAAACTGATTTTTAAACAAATGCTCTTGAAATTGAATAATCACTAAAATTGCAAAACTTGTTTTTTTTCCCCTATGACAGACTAAAACTGTCGCGAAACAAACTCCCTGCACTATAATGTCTGTGCAGACCTGAAGGTAAGATAAAGTCCATTTTCTAGCAGAGCAGCAGTATGAGAATCGCATGTGCATGTGATGTCGGTATTAATATCGCACATCATCCAGTCCTATAATTTACAGCAGCCATTTATCGAATTCAGCACAGGAAACCACTCACAGGGCGGTGGCCATCGTGTGTGACACAGAGTGGCAGCCATCGCGAGCATCGCAGGACGGTGGCCATCGTGTGTGACACAGAGTGGCAGCCATCGCGAGCATCACAGGGCGGTGGCCATCGTGTGTGACACAGAGTGGCAGCCATCGCGAGCATCACAAGGCGGTGGCCATTGTGAACATCACAGGGTGGCAGCTACCGCGAGTGGCACGGGATAATGGTCATCACGAGCGGCACGGGGCAGCAGTCAGCCAATCATTTCATCAGCTTCTGGTGTCTTCATGGTATTAGCAGAGAGCATGACCACAAAGTGCGGAAAAGGTGTCCCCACACCATTACTCCCCCCCCCCGGTTTCTGGTCCAAAAGGTGACCAGGTTTTCCATTTGCAGTATGAGCTCAGAAGGTCACCCTCCCATACCACACCTTCCTTGGCCTAGTGTAAAAAAACTGGGGAACCCCCCCCCCCCACCCCCAACAGATGTCTCTATTTAAGCTGACAGACTTCCGCTATGACCCTCCATCCCCTCCTCCAGC